>JAGXJF010002503.1:0-633937 GCA_019208055.1 Stipa capillata
GTACAAATATACGATGGCTAAGCTGAGATGCACTAATACATAATTGCATGGCACACATACATTCTTCGTCTTGTAGCGGCCTAGCGCTTTGGCATCTATGAAGACAGAGTCGATGGCCACATTTATCCTAGAATTCTACCTAAGCTGTGACGGTGAAAGATGACTGTGGCTAAAGCTAAGCTGAGATGCACTAACGCACAATCGCATCGCATACGGACATTCTTATTTCTTTTGTAGCGGCCTAGCACTTAAAAGCATCCACAACTACAGAGTTAGTTATTTACTCTTCGACCCCTCCATATCAACTAGAGTCGGTAATAAAAATAAATTGTATAATGAGTTATTTTTTAAGTTAACTTTACACAAAAATTATTAAATGCAACAACTTACAAAGGCGATAACGTCAATTCTAGAACTTCTATTTTTCGTAAAGTCTGATTCTTTACGAAGAGTGGGTTTTATTCCCTCTACCTCATCTCTCCTCCACATGAGCATTTGTCCTACGTGGCAGGAGGAAGAGTCAGCTGACGTCACACCTTTGTAGATGTCTTTAGACTCTGAGTACTGATAAACAGCTTTTACATCACTAATAACCAGCTCATCATAGCTTCAACCATCTGTTACATTAAGAAAAACAACAAAAAGGAAGGGAAGCATGAGAAAAATGCCCCTCTTCTAACCATCTAGCTTTCTACATGTGTCCGTTCACTGGGTATCTTTTCCACACCCCTTGTGCAACATGGGAAGATATCATGGACAAATAGTGATGGTGATATGCCACCCGGGTATCACCAAGGAGGGCGAATCCGGCCTCCCGGCCACGGGATGGGCCGGGCCGACTACTCGGAGTCCGACTACAACACGGGGGCACCTCACCGACGTGGAGTACAAGACAAGGACTAATACCCTGTCCGGCTTACCCGGAATCAGTTGTAACCAAATAGGAAACATATCTGTTAACCCGATCCGGACTCTGTAACCCTACCCCGGCCGGCTATATAAGGCTCGGTAGGGGACCTCCGATCGGCATCGCTTTTACATCTAGCATCATCTCCATTGTTTCATAGCTCAGGCCCCTTCGAGATCGATTCTCTAGGGCCTGCGGCACTCGGGATACAGCAATACCAGCCACCAAACACAGGACGTAGGGTATTACCTCTCCGAGAGGGCCTGAACCTGTCTAAATCTTGTCTCCCGTGTGCAGCCATCCTGATTTGCTGTGCTCACACCGCCCCATAATTAGTATTGCCGGAATAATACTCCGACAGGTGCCATGCGTATGGAAGGATATGTGGGACAACAGGGCTACACTTGATGTCACACATGAAGAAAGGTAAGTTGGTTTCATCACTTTGAAAAATTATGTAACAATGCACAATTACAATATGAATGTCATATGTAGGCCGTACGATGAGTGCACGTAAGAGGAGTACCTACAGTGGTAGGTGCCGAGGATGCGCACTAGGCTTACTTCTACTCCACCAGAAAGACCCACTACTGTCATGCATTATAAGCAACTACGGATAGGGATGGATCGGCGCCGAGCTTCAGTTCATGATGACATGGTAATAATTCTTTATTGTTAGTTCATAATGTTGTCGGTCAAGTACATGACGGCCTTTTTATGCAGTTCGATAGGGCATTGTGCATCCAGGATACTGCGCCTCCGTCATTCGCACAGGTCATCATACAGACCCGTCCGTTATACAGAAGCTGGAGCAAATGTACGAAGATGCGAAGGGCATTATAAGGAATTTGAGATGCGGTCGCACGGATGACATTATACCAAGTGCTTTCAACATGCGGAGCAGAAGCCCGCACGTCGACGTGAGGCAACATCAAGCCTGGCACCATCAAGTGAGGCCCCTCGCTTCCCGTTCGGCTTCACTTCATGTTCAGCTTCTACACATTGTGAGGTCTATCATTTAAAATGTGGGAGGTTAACTTAGTCATATTGATATTTAGTTAATTGTACTGCTTACATTCGTAACTCGCCGGATGTGCTGACAAGTCACTCATGCGGAACCCGTCTACAAGAGCTGGTACATGACTTTCGAGGATCCACAAGCAGGGCTAGAGCTCTCGTGGTGGTGCACTTAGAGAGGTATTTCATTTAAACTGTGTGAGTTTACCGTTCACATGGACTCTTCGTATGATATTCTTTAATTATATTAACTATGCAATGATTGTTTTTCTGATGTAGAATGACATGGATTCGCCACACGAGCAGGGCCAAAGCTCTCAGGGAGGTGCACGCAGAGAGGTATGAAATTTGAAAGTTCACGGATCCACTATGTTCTTGAATTGAATCCTACAAGTTACTAGCATTTTGCAGACAATGGACCACATCGATTCACCAATGGACAAAAAGTGTTTTTCCCTCTGCAGAACCCATTTTTCCATTCTTCAATTCAGTATCAATCACTTGTTGGAGGACCATTTTACCAGGGTGGTTCGTCCCACTAGATGGTGAAGGCCTCTTAGGGCCATGAATGGATAGATGGTTCATTTTGAGCTAAAGAGCTTTAGTATAGCTAGATTTCTACGCAAGCAGATCCTAACCAAGACAGTCAACATACTCCCCCTACGGTCCGGACCAACGCAAAACCACACCCATAGTTCACCTTCCCCTCTGATCACATGCCGCCGAGGCCCGACAGAGGAAGAGGCTGCTGATCGCGAGTGTGTTTATTTCTATTACATATGTACCACCTCGTATGGTACTTTCTTGTGTTCAATATGTAAAATTATTCTCTTTTGTGGTATGCAATCTTTTTCTATTTAATATGTAGCCTGTATCAAGTAGCATACTATGACAGCTCGTACCGACTAGACTACAAATGGCAATAGCACACATCCCCTATAAATTGGGTATCTCCCTTTTGTGCATCTTCTCACACCTCCTCCCTTAGTTCTTACTAAAAATTATTTGAACTTCTGAAGTAGAGAGTTTGAGAGGAGAAAAAGAATGGTGGATGGATGTTGATGGGTGTAAGTTTCACAATATTTTTTTAATTCTCATGCTGGTATAATATGAATATTCTAGTGTTTAAGATGCGTTGTTTCTTACATTAGTTTTTCTGCAAATGGGTAGATGTTCCTGATCCTGTATGGACTCCGTTAACGGAGTTTGAAGTTCTTAGAGCTACGGAACGTTCAGGCATTTAGTGAAGACAATGTTCGAAGAAGATGAAAGAGGGTTTCTGGACTTCCTTCTTTGTCAAAACGTCGCGGAATATTAGAGGATAAAGACGTGACCAGTTCATCGATGAAAGGGCCAAACGAGTCTAGTGATGAGGACTTTTGAAACTCTTTTGCTTCAAGGCCCCAGATTCGCTCTTTGCAAGTGATAGCAAAGATGACTTCATGTAGTCATATTTGAACTGACAATGTTATTCAATCTACCTATGTTATTTCTACCCATGTTGTGTTGGTTATCACTATTATGAACGTACCAAATATGGATTGCATATGTTGTGTTTCATTTTACTAAATGAGTAAATAATCTGTCAATTCAATAAATTTTATATATAAATAAATACATCACCAAATTTTAGTAATTGCAAATTTTTGTACCCTCATATCCAAAGCCAATTTGAATCGATAAAATAAATCCTAATTCTAGTACTACATGAGTAAATATAGAATTTTTGTGTGCTTGACATTATAGTTATTCTAAATTAACCGACGTACTTTTTATTAACCGACCAACCGTCGTGGCCTGCTCTCGTGACCTGCGGCCATGACATGCTGCCGTCACGGCTTGCGGGTGCGAGAGCTAGCCTATCATGAGGTACGGGATGGGTCCAGACTCCCATCGCGGTTCATGGTCGCAAATACTAGATTTCACGGACCGGCACCACGACAAGCTAGATCTGTGACTGGGCTGGCGAGGGGAGGGCGGTGGGCTAAGGGGGTGTTTGGTTGGACTGCAGCTGCTGTAAAAGCTGCTCTTGGCTGGCTGTTTGGAAAAGCTGTTGTGCCTATTGGCACCTGAGCCTACGGCCCAAGGTGTTTAGTTGGGCTGCGGCTGTTGGATGTATATGAAAGAAATGTCTAAAATACCCTTAGAGTGCTGAGAGTATATACATACGCTAATTCGAGTGTTATTACCCTAGTAAAGATGCTTATAAATACCATGTGTTATAATTGCAATGTTTTAAGGTAATGCTTAAGGGCAATCATGCAATTATATTAATACTTGTTTAAATTGAAATTATAGAAAAACAATAAATACAAATACAAATAGAAAATAAAAAAACCAGCCGAAAGGGGGGCCAGGGGGCATCGGCTATCCCATCCCCACTCCATCACCGCCTCTCCCTTGACGCCGTTGCGGCCTACCAGGGCGTGTCTCCGCCTCCGGCTTTGGCAACCGCCGTTGCTGCGGCCCTTTGCCCTCGATCTTCGTGACCCAGGTGGCCGAGATTCCCGACGCTGTCAAGGTCCTCGACGCCGCCGAGGTCCGGCTCGACTTCGTCGCCAGCACGCAGCACTTCCTCCAGGGCGTGCTGCCGTCCACCGACGGCTACCCGGTGGGGATCACCCGGAGCAGCAAGACCATCCAGGAGGTAGTGCTGCCGGAGGTGGTCGGCGTGATGCGGGAAGCAAAGGAGGCACTCGCGTGCAGTTCATGGATTGTATGTGCGTCGCTGATCTACCTCAAGCCGCTGGTGCCCAAGCGCGGGATCCGGCTCATGCTCCATTGCGTGGAGGAGCTGCATGCCTTCATGTTCGCCGATGAGCTTGCCAAGCGCGCCTCCCCAAGCCCCCAACCCGAGCCGTCGTGCAACTTCGCCCCGCCGGCCGCCACTGCTCCCCGCTGGTGAGCTTCACTGCCAGGCCAACTTCGGCGCTCCTCCTCGCACAGCTCCACCTCACGGGGTGGTGGACAGAGGAGGCGCGCGGCGGTGGTGGGCGTGGGCTACGCTTGTGTGGGTGTGGAGAAGATGGTCGGGAGGGGAAAAGAGCAATTCAGTGTAAATTTTGTTAAATCGAAGGGCAACGTGGATGGGGGATAAGTTGCTATTGCGGGAAGCTAGTCTGAAGAGACTTTTTTATGTGGCTATATTTACGCATAGAAATTTAAGCTGCTGTTTGGAGAAGTTGAGTAAAAACCAGATATTTAGTCCGATTGGGGCTTTTTTAAAGTAGAAAACCACTAACCAAAGATCCCCAAAATGTGCCATTTTAGCGAAGAAAGTACTCTCCTGCGTATAAACGCAGCCCGACCGCTCGATAGGAAAGTACAGCAACCAAACCGACGATCCTCTGAAAAGAAGTGGCGGAGGAAACAAAGAACGACACCAGACGCTCGATGCCGTTCCCGGTCCGCCTCCCGCCGCCGGCCGCTGCCGCCGCCGCTACTGCCGCCGCCGTGCTCGCTGCCGTCGCCCTGCGCCGCTACCTCTCCTCGCATCCCCGCGCATCCGCCTCCATGGCCGCGTCCGTGCATAGGAGCAGCACCGCCGCCCCCGCCGCCGCGACCACCCGCCTCGTGCTGTCCGGCAGGTCCCCCCAGGACCAGCAGCTCCTCGCCTCCGCCGCCGGTTCTATCTCTCTAGAGGAGGGGGGAGCTAGCGGCGGCGAGTTCGCGGTCTCCCTCGCCCCCGACTTCGGCGGGGACGCCGGCTTCGATGTGGGCGCTTACATGGTCGCGCTCTGGGCGCGGCGCTTCGGGAGGTGGATGCTCTGGTCGCCGAGGATGTCCTCCACGCACGACCTCGTGTCACAGTGAGTGCAAGATTTTGTTCTTGAATCCCTTTTTCAGAAGAAAAAAGAAGTTTCTGGTCTTGAATCTCTCAAAATTGGGATTGTTTCCTTTTGTGCATCCGCGTCTGCTTGCAGGAACTTCGACAAGCTTCCCGTGGGCGTCGTGTGCGTTGCGGACGTGCAGTACAAAGGGAGAGGTGCGTGAAATATGTAAACTAATTCGTGCTTATTTCTTACTGAGTATTTTAGTTCTAATGAATTTGCTATCAACTCTTGTTCCTGGTATGTTGAAGTGATTCAAGTTTCTTTGTGTGGTTCATAGGATAAATGGCTCGGTAAATAGCAACCTTATTGAGTGAATCCGGATATTTAATGATCTATCTGATGTTATTGATAACAAATTGTTAAAATTTTATTGTTGGTGAACAAAAAAACTTGTTTCAGAAGCAAATTCGTGTTGTTTGTAGTTTTCTGATTGTGGTGCAGTAGCTTTGGTCGATGTTGCTCTCTTGTTTCATATGGAAGTATTTGTTGCTTGTTTTGATCGATGGGATACAATGGCTTGAGAAGTTGTGATTTTAATGTGTAAATTTAGATTGTATAGTGATCCAGAATCCTAGCCATGTATTTGAAATTCGATGTAAAACCGTCAAAAGTTAGTCTTGATGAACAAGTGTAGTTTCAGAAATAACTGCATTCCGCTATTTGTGTAACTTCTTTTTTCTGATTGTAGTGTGGCAACTTTGATCAAAATTTGGATTTAGTTGATTAATCCTTTTATGGTTGTGTGAATTCCTTGGGTTTTGTCTGCTTGATTAAAACCATAGCTTGTTAAGAATTTCAATGTTTGATATGCCCTTTTAATGATTGCCATGATGTGACATCTTTAGGTCAAAATTTGATCGTTTCTGACCATTTATGCAGGCCGGTCAAAGAATGTGTGGGAATCACCACCAGGTTGTCTCATGTTCTCATTCACATCGCAGATGGAGGATGCACGGAAGCTGCCTCATATGCAATATGTCGTCTGCCTTGGCATGACCGAAGCCATCAAAGAACTGTGCTGTGCTAAGGTGAGGATTTAATGCATTTTTATTATATTCAGTGTTTGTTATTTGTATGTGATGTCCAAGGATCCACATTGAATATTTAACTACCTATGTGTTAAAACTCAGGGACTGCCAGAGCTTGACATAAGGATAAAGTGGCCTAATGATCTCTATCTGAAGGGGCTAAAAGTTGGTGGCATTCTTTGTACCTCGTCGTACCAACCGAAAGTCTACAATATTTGTACTGGTAAGCATTATTTTCTAATGTTATTGATACTAACCATCTAGGATGAAATAATATCAGAAAAATTAGTTATACTTTTCAATCCAATCGCTATGAACCTTTTATACTTTGCAGGTATTGGTTTAAATGTCGATAATGAGGAGCCTACGACATGCTTGAATGCCGCACTTCAAGAAATAAAGTATAATTTACCTAGACTAAAACGAGAGGACATACTAGCATCCTTCATCAACAAATTTGAAGTTCTTTTTGAGATTTTCTCAAATCAAGGTAAGTTTCATTATTTTCCCTCGTTTGCTATATGTATATTAGCATGTGTTCATTAGCACAGTTGTACTTGATGTGTGTGCACAGAGGATTTTCTACTGCTTATAATGTTACTTTATGATAAATTTCCTGGTCTTAGTGAGTGATGTTTGCAATTAAGCTGAATTTCCAACTTTTGGTGGTGACATGAGATGCTGTAATATTCTCGATTTTCTATTGCAGGATTTCAGGCTCTTGAGGAGCAATATTACAACTCATGGCTTCACAGGTACGGAATATTATTTCAATATTGATTTGTTGGTTCTCCCTTACTGAAAATTTTGCACTGGATAGTAGTCTCTATCTGCTACCACTTGACTTTAATTGTTCAACATATGGTACTTATTACCTGAATAACCACAGCAAGTGCCTGGAAGTAAATATGCTTTATCTTGTATGCTTTTAGTATGTTTTGGTATTTGTCATTTTATATTAAAGAGCCGTGTAATCTTCATGTTTCGCAGTGGCCAAAGAGTAGTCGTACAAGATGTGCAGGAAGGCCAGTCTATAGACAGTGTGGTCACTATTCAGGTAAGCACAGAACTCAGGTACGATAATTGAGTGCATATTTGCACTTCTCTAACCAGACTTAACTTGTTTAGGGGCTGACACCAACTGGGTATTTATATGCTATCGACGAGGATGGCAAAAGCTATGAGCTGCATCCTGACGGCAACAGGTGCTACCCAATTGCTATCCATCAATAACATTCTTCTATGTCATTACTTAATATCCATACTATATTCTATATGCTTCTCTCCCGACATGTGTTTGTCAAAGGATGTAATGGTCTATCACATACTATCTTGGTCAAAGAATTCTGACTCAATTTCCTGCATTGCAGCTTTGATTTCTTCACAGGATTGGTGAGGAGGAAGATGGAAGCATAGTACATCAATACTGAGATAGGTAGTGAAATATAGTAGAACAAATTGTACAAGGGGATGAAGGCTGTTATGAATGGCACAAAAAGTGCTTTAAATTCCAAACATCAGCACCTTCGTCTTGTTAAATGCTTGAGGAGTGTTCTTCAAAGAAATCGAAGTTGCCATCCCAGGACAGGTTTGGACAGCTTTGTGGAGTATTATTTCATCGGGAGCTCATTGCATACTCCGCATTATATGAAAGTAGTTCTGCTTCTGGTTTGGAACTGTTTGGCATTGTTTGGATGTGTGGGGATTAGGTCCAATCCATTTTAGTACATGCGAGGGGATGGAAAGGAGATAAGCTGTGCCAATTCTATGGATCAATCGGTTGATCATCTGTTCTTCTCCTGTCCCTTAGCTAGATATATTTGGAATGTGGCTTGTTGTGCCTTTGGATTTCGCACTAAGCCTAGGGGGGGCTCGACATTTGTTTGATGTGTGGATTAAATCCTTTACTAAGAAAGGATAAAGACCTGGTTTATGTGGGCATAGCAGCCATCTTGTGGTCGATATGGAAAGCGCGCAGTAATGCTTGTTTCTGAGGAATTCATCCCAGTATTCCGGTTGCTGTGACTAATGTTGTGAGCTATTGGCTGTCTGCATGGTCTATTTTTCAGAAAAGGGAGTCAAACCGCGAGGCGCTAAACTGGGGAGCCAGATTGTTCGAGCTGCTATCAAGTGAAGTTTATGGAGCGGCGAAGGGATGGCGACCTGCTGTAGGAAGACTTCCAGGGTGAGCAGGAGACAAAGTGCTGGGGAACAACCGGTGGGCGGGCTGTGTTTTCCTTTCGTGGTAGATGTTTGAAAGGCCTTTCTGTCTTTTGGTACTGCAATATGTTGAGTGTGCTAGGCCTGATATTCTTCTCCCTCATTTTTTTGGGCCCTTGCCTCTTTAATCGTACTAATGTTTTAATTTTTTCATTGTAAGACACTGTGTTTTCTAGTTATAGAAATCGGAGAGCTTTGCTCCCTTTCTCAACAAAAAAAGGTCCAATCCATTCGGACGTGAAGGGAAATTATACTAAAATCCATGTCCTTCTGAAGGGTTTGCATGTAATCCCTGCCCTTACTAAAGTTTCGCCGAATATCAAAAGAGTCCAAGCCTGACGGCTGAAACACAGGAATGAGCTCAACTGTCGAGTGTAATCTCAAGGACCAAAAGGAGCTAGTTGAAGCAATCGTAGGTGAAGCGCAAGAAATTTTAACAAGATTCTGCTGCTATTTGTGACTCCTTTGAAATGTTCGCCATATGGTGTTGTGATGTTGTCTGTTACTTGTATTTGCAACAAATGCTGCTGCAATAACTTTTTGAGACGGATGAGTTAATTGTAAACTAATTGCACAGTTCATGTAAAAGTTGAAATAATAGCAGTGTCTGAATTTTCCAAACGGCTGAACAAACTTTTTCGGTTTCCTCTGGTCGAAGGCAAGATTCAGATACTTCAAAGTCCAAGAGAATGATCCATGTTTCATGATACATGTGATACCTTCTCATTATGCATTCATCCTGATTAAGAATCAAGAGGAAGAAATAGATAAAATTGGTCGGCTTCATGTCGCTATAAAACTAAAAACAAAATAGTCAGCTCATCAGATTAGATTCTTGCGTCAGAGTGTCATGGAAGTCTTCCGAAAAATAAAAGAAGTGTTATGGATGACGCGAACAACCCTTTTTAATATTGTCTCGCTGAGGTTTACCCTCTTTCTTGGCTGCGCTCGCGAGCCTCAGGAGTCCAAATCGACTCATCCGCTCCGGCCACCCTCTCTCTCTCTCTCTCTCTCTTTTTGAGTTCCAATCTTCTTGTTTTCTCGCGAGAGTTCCAACTTCTTGGCCTTCAAAAGATTACTTATTTGGTTGTTTGACCTGCAAGCTTCGCTTGCTAATCCAGTTCACAATCTCAGTATCTCAGCGCTGTAGGCAGCTCGCCCAATGGTGCAGGACGATCCAGTTGTTTTTGCTCAGTGGCTGCATCAGCACTAGGGCAGCCTCATATGAAGGTGAAGAATCTCTCATCTACTTCCTGTTTCTCCTCTTCGATTCTGAAATAAATTACTTGCCTCCTTTTCCCAGTATTTCAGAAATAATAATAATAACAATAGTCTGTTCTTGATCTCTTATCATCAGTTATCCCCGTGTAAGTAATACGTGGAGTTCACTTTACTGATTATCATCAGAAGCAACTGTGATTTAATTATTTACCAATGTGATTTTACTTCCTGTCATATCGTCTATTTATTCTTGTTGTGCCCAAAAAGGATTAAGGGGTTACAGGAACCTGTGTTGTTTATAACATTTGACTACTCGGTTTAGGTATTGGATGCTTCATGCTTCCTGGTACATGCGACAAGAGAGCAGGGATCCATGGGAAGAATACCAGGTTTCTGGATCAGTTGTACTGTGCTTTGTTTCCCCTTTTTGTGACAATGTTTCTCCCAGCTCAAGTATTTTGATCTGCTCAGTTGGCCCTTATTCCTGGTGCGCTGTTCTTCGACATAGATGGCATCGTTGATCGGACAACTGATGTGACAAAATGTTTCCAGATATTAATTCCTTTCTCGTTTGACTTGAGTAAATAAGAAGCAAGGAGGTCCTTTTGCAATCGAATCAATTGACATAATCTTATATGTATACTCATCTATGTTAGTTGACACCAACTGGAAACTTATTTTTCGATTAGCTTTTCCAAGGTGTATTTGAAATTATTTAATTGTACAAAGGTTTTCTGTCTTTTAAGGCATGTCCATAGAATATGTTATATTTCTTTACTGCTTGCAATAATTTCAGTTGCCACACATGCTGCCATCAGAAGAGGCTTTTGCAGCAGCAGTTTCAGCACTTGGTATAAAAAACCAGGACAAAGTTATTGTTTATGATGGAAAGGGTTTGTTCAGTGCACCTCGTGTTTGGTGGTAAGCAGAACGTTTGGATCCAGTTAAAAAAGAAGAAGATGGAATTGACTGAATGTTGCTAACGCACAAAGAAAGTTAAGCTGGAAAACAGATGTTCAAAATTCATGCTGATATATGTTCTCGTTCTTATTTAGCGCATATGAGGTACTTTTTTACTCTTATATCTCACATCTATACAAGTTGATAGAGCTTTGATCTTAATATATAACAGCATGAAAGTTGAACGCAGTGAAAAAATATAGTAGATAGTTTGCAATTATGAGGAAAGGGCACCGTTCTCAACTTTAAACACTATGCTTTCATGATTAATCTATTTTGGGCGTCTTGCAGAAAGCAAATTGAATGAGGTTCTGTTCAAAATAAATAAATTTGAATGAATACACACACACTTGAAACTATACCTGGCATACATGCCTGAGTAGCCGTTCTCTGTTTTATTTAAGTAACATGCTCTACAAAGTTGATGAGATTTATGCATACTTCATCAATTAATAAACACTACACTTTCATGGTTAGTCTATTTTGGACGTGTTGCAGAAAGCAAATTGAATGAGGCTCTGTTCAAAAAAAATTGAATGAATACACACACTTGAAACTATACCTGGCATACATGCCTGAGTAGCCATTGTCTGTTTTATTTAAGTAACATGCTCTACAAAGTTGATGTTTATGCATGCTTCATCAATTAATAGGATGTTCAGAGTTTTTGGACACAATGAAGTTTGGGTGTTAGACGGAGGTTTACCTCAGTGGCGAACTTCTGGATTCAATCTTGGAAGCAACTGCCCTGATGATACAGTTCTGAAATCTAAAGCTGCTAATAGTGCTGCAGTTTATAATGGTGAAGTGGTGAGTTAGCTGTAAAGATAGTACACCTATACTTACTGCAAACTCTTTTTGCTTACTGAGTAATCATGGTTCCATTCTTTGCAGGCAAATGCTGTCACATTTCAGACTGAATTTCAGCCTCAGCTATTCTGGACACTAGAAAAGGCTAGCTCTTCATTTTACCTGAAAACTTAAGTCTTGCATACTTAAAGATACGGATAAATGATAAATCTGACCATGAATTGCTCTCCAAGTTAATGTTAATGGGGATTGTTCGTCTCGTGATCTTAACAAAAAGAAAAACAACTTGGAAAAGAACTTAGCTTTAACAAGGAAAAAAGTATGAACATGATTGGCATAACTCGGTGAAACAGTAATACCTTGATTATCCACATGTGTGTTGAGCTATTTGGTTCGTACAACAGGTCAAACACAATGTAGCTGCTCAGGCTCACCAACTAGTTGATGCCCGATCAAAGGGCAGGTAACATCTCCTAACTTTTACAGTTTCACTCTTTGATTACTTGGTCTGGAAGAGCCAAATATAGAAGCTCTAATCATAATTAAGTGTAGCATGCAACTTTCTTTTAGAATAAAAGCTTTACGCCCGGTGTTAGATTATAAAGTCACGAACTGCGCATGCAAATGTTTTAACAGATCATAACGTTGAAGGCACCAGCTTATGGATACAAGCCCAAATAAAGTTTAGAAACTAGGGAGGCGACAAGAGCATATACGAGACTAAAATGGTAGGCCAATCTCCCAAAGCCGCATAGACACATCAAAAGACCTAACCCACTCCAGTTGGCATGTTCGCCATTTTAAAGAAGTTGACGAAGATTTCATTAAAAAAGGGACTTGATGACAATAGCGTTTATGTTTCAAGCAAATATGATGATTTATCTCACCATTTGAGTTCATTGGGATTGCATTAAACAGGAGTCTGTAGTGTTATAAAAGGTTTTCGCCTTTTATCTCTCTCTTATCTTCCAAAACTTTAACTGATACATGCACACTATGGCTACAGGATGCTATTTGTTGTTGTTAATCTTCTCCCCAAGTTACAGGCAGTTTTCCTACTGCTGTGAAGTAAACCACTGAAATTTCATTCACAGATTTGATGGTGTAGCACCAGAACCACGGAAAGGAGTACGGAGTGGGCATATACCGGGAACTAAATGTGTTCCATTCCCTGTGGTAGGTATAGTGTAAATATGCAATATATCACATAGTACTTGGATATTCACATATAGCTAGAATTGACAGTGTTGGTCTTGTCCCAGATGTTTGATGATGCACCAATGCTTCTCCCTGCAGATGAGCTATGTAAAAAGTTTGAGCAAGCAGGTCTGAATTCTGTTTCATTTCACTGTTCTATTCTGTAATTTTAGTTTGTCAGTGGCCTTTGCGACGTACGTAAGGAAGTAAACACTTTTTCCAATGTACACATGAAAAGCAGAAATGGGTAATTCAACTATGTAGATCAGTAGATCTACTGACCTAATAATCATTTTTTTCTTAGGAATATCATATCTGTACATCAAGTATGAAAGTTTCACCAAGCAATAGCAATAATAGCACCCGATTTGATTTGTCTTCAGGGGTTTCCCTTGATCACCCCATTGTCGTCACTTGTGGATCTGGTGTAACTGCCTGCATACTTGCTCTGGTCTGGAAATATTGCCTGCTCTTCTTGGGTGGTGCCATTGACTCCACAAAGCAGTCTCTAACAATGTCTCTTTACAGGGGCTCTATAGAATTCGGAAGCATGATGTTCCAGTTTATGATGGATCTTGGACAGAATGGGAAGTGCAACCGGATACTGATTATCCAAAATTTACTTCCACTGATTCTTAAGTTAACAATTCTGAAGGGATGAATGCAGTTGTTGCATCCTGCAGCATTCAGTTCAGATTTGTACTTCAATTAAGGTGAACTTTATAGGGGAAGGAAATGCCCATTATGACCAATGGTAATAAGCCGAATGACACAGTATGCAAATGCAGACACAAGGTTCACCTTTGCCAACTTCTGAGACCATGTTGTCAACATTAAACTTACGATTGGTGTTAAGTAGGTGTTGTACTTAACATTACTATTGAAGAAATCTTGACTTGAAAACAATAAGCATCTCGAATGATTTTATTTCAGGGTTGCAACTGTGTTGACAATACAGATTATAATGCTTGCAACTTGCATAGCCTCCCATGCTCTTTAACAGTGCAACCAAAAGATCTCACAGCAATTTTCTTTTGTAGCTCGAGGAAACGAAACATAAAAATGATTGCTTGGAATTGAGAAATTGATACTAAAACGAGTGTCTGATACAGAAAGAGATACCCCTCTGCTCTCCGGTACATGTGAAGTGGTAATCAAAATCATGTCCTTTGCTATAAGACAACTAATCTATTCAACACACTTATGGGTACTGAAAAGGAAACGGCAAAATATTGTGTTTCATCCTAATATTTAACTTACCCTCATATAGTGGGACCGGAGTTGCTTTGCGCTTTCGCATGCAACAACTCACCACAGTACATGCTCATCAGGACTTGACCCTTTGCGGCATATGACGAAATGAACCGAGCACATAAATCTCCCTTGCACCTGTTCTGCAAGGCAGTCCACTCCTGCCTTGCATATTCTTTCTGCCAATCCGTCAGACTATGTTTCCTCATCTTCCAGTACCACATGAAGCTACATACAGAGTGAAACCTGAGGCTCTCAAGCAAATTGCACAAAAGTGGCACTGCTGGATTCAGCTACCGTTGGCCCAGATTCATGAGTGCATTTGATAGCAGAAACTCCAGATTCCGAATCAGCCAGCACAGGTCTCTTCTTGGTGTACTTCTGTAATCCCAGGAGTGCTCTCTTGATTGCTGAACATTGTAAATTCTCCAACATCCATTTGGAGATCATCAGCAACCATAAAGGCATGTACACCATCCTTGTGATCTATCCAGCTGTATCCCCGACCTTTCACAACTCCACGGCTGCTCATCAATGCCCTAACAGCTGACGCATCACCATGTCGGCCTAGGGAAGCATATATATTTGACAGGAGCACGTAAGGTGATGGGTTCTTTGGATCAAGGCGGAACAGATGCTTCGCGGCACATTCCCCCAATTCAGCATTGTGATGTACCACACAGGCAGCAAGTAGAACTTCCCACACTATAGGATCATCTTTGCATGGCATTCTATCTATTAGGGCCTCCACTTCAACAAGCCGACCAGCTCGCCCCAGTCCATCTATGAGACAAGTGTAGTGCTCAGCCAGTGGTGTGACTCCATAAGTGCTCTCCATGGAATTGAAGAATGCAATAGCTTCGTCTACGAGCCCGGAGTGACTACATCCTGTTAGGACAGCAATGAAAGTGACACTATCTGGCCTCTGTTCTGTAGTTAACATGTACTCAAACAATTCAACAGCTTTCTCACCACAACCATTCTGAGCATATCCATGTATCATCTCATTCCATGCAACTATATTCTTCATCACCATGCAGTCAAAGGAAAGGCGTGCCTCATCCATGTTGCCACATTTGGCATACATATCGATCAGGGCACTGCCCACATAGACATTCTGATCATAACCATCTTTCACAACCTGCGCATGTATCTGCCTACCTTGAGGTACAGAAGACAATCTTGCGCATGAGTTGATCATACTAGCATAGGAGGATTCTGTCGGCATCATTCCATTTTCTCGCATCTGCTTGAAGAAATCGAACGCCTCTTGATTCAAAGAATGGATAGCCAAACCTGAGATCATGGAATTCCAACACACCACATCTCTCTTGGTCATCCTGTTGAAAATGCTCCTGGCAATACCAATCTGCCCACATTTTGAATGCATATCCACCAGACCACTTGCGACAAACATGTCGTTATGTAGAAGGAGTCTTACTGAAGCAGAATGCACTTGCCTGCCAAGTTCCAAAATCCCCAATCTGGAGCACGAACTGAGGATCACAGCCAAAGTTGTCCGGTCAGGCTGCACATTTGATGCTGCATCCTCCTAAACAACTCGACTGTGTCTTGATGCAGTTCCTCCTGGCAGTAGCCAGATAAAAGCGTGTTCCACGTAGTCACACTTGGCCTTGATATCTTCTCAAACATTGCGCGAGCTGACGGAACGTCTCTCGCCTTGATACAGGAAGCAAGCATGTTACTGTAAGTGACCTCATTGGGCTCAGAGCCTGACTCTTCCATCAGGTTCAGTACTTCCATGGCCTTCTCATAGCTGCCCCCCCTGGCCAAATCCAGTTATAAGGATGTTCCAAGAAACGATACTGACGCTGGGCAACGACTCGAAAACCTTGACAGCCTCTTCCATTTGCATGCACTTCGCGTACATATCGATCAGCGAGTTCCCCGCATGTTGGTCTGATCCAAAGCCTTTTCTGACAATGAATGCGTGAATGGATTGCCCAAGCCGGAATGCACGAACAACGTTGCACTCACTGGCGCAAGCTTGCGCGCACGCGCCAAGAACACTAGAGACGGCCACCGGATCAACACAAACCCCGATCCTGCACATCCTCGCGAACAGCCTGAGCGCGTAGTCGGCGGACCCGGCCTGCGCCAGCCCTCCCATCATCGCCGTGAACGACACCTCGTTCGGGCGAGCCATCCCATCGAACAGCCGCACCGCGTCCCCGACGCTCCCGCACTTGGTGTACATCCCAAGGAGCGCGTTCTCCACGAACAGGTTCTCGTCGATCCCGACCTTGATCGCGAGCCCGTGGCAGCGCCTCCCGTCCTCGAGCGCGGCCACGGCGCCGCACGCGCTGAGCACGCTGGCGAGCGTGAAGTGCGTCGGCACGAGGCCCTCCCGCAGCATCCCACCGTAGAGCGCCAGCGCCTCGCCGGCCCGCTCCGACCGCGCGAGTGCGGCGATGACGGTGTTCCATGAGACGACGTTCCGGTCTGGCATTTCGCCGAGCAGGGCACGGGCGGCGTCGAGGTCCCCCGCGCGGGAGGCGGCGGAGAGCGCGGCGTTGTAGGAGAAGGCATTGGGGCGGGGCAGGGAGCGGAAGGCGCGGAGGGCGTGGCACGGGAGGCCGGAGAGGGAGTAGAGCTCGACGAGGCGGTTGAGGAGGAAGGTGTCGGCGGCGAGGCCGGCGGCGAGGACGCGAGCGTGGGCGGCCTGGGCGTGGGCGCGGCTGGGCTTGGGGCTCCGCTTGATGCAGGCCTGGAGCACGCGCGCGAGCTGGGCCGCCGGGTTCGCCATCGCCGGGGGAACCAATACGAGCACGCCTTTTATAGTGTCTGGTAGAGCCCATCGAAGTTTGGTTCCCAACTTCGCAGGCGTTCTTTTTCTAATAGCTTTTGGATTTCTCTCTTTTTCTTTTTAGAGTAATCTTTTTTGTTTCATGGTGAGTTCTTCGTTGGATTTTATTTACTCCCTCCGTCCACAAATGTAAGACATACACGAAATTTAAGATCTAACTTTGACTAACAACTAAACCAATACTATTGACTTATATGAGACACGTCGCGCATGTTAGAACTAATGGGCTTGGCCCATGTGCATGTTTTGAAATTCCTAATAAATCTCAAAGGCCCATGAATAAATGGCAAGAGGTGGTGCAAGAGTTTAGTCCCATATCGCTAGTGGAGGAGGTGGGAGACCGCTTTATATAGTGGGTTCTCCCCACTACACTTAGTAATTGGTATGAGGAGAGAAAGGGAGGACCACACACGCGCGCGCTCGCCTGGCCTGGCCGGGCACAGGCACGGGCCGCCGAAGGGCGCGGGCGTGTGACATACGCGTGAATGGTCCGCCGAAATCTGGTCCGTGGCCTTGCAGGAGCGCGGCTTCCTTTTGCCGTTTTATTTTTTGGTTTCTTGGCAGGCAAGTTTGTTGTTTGCTTGATCGGTAAGTTTTACATGTTGGAAACCTAAACGGTTTAGATCGTGATCGCGACACGAGACCGCGTGGGCTCTCCTATATATATGACTTACCGGCCGCAGCCAAAGACAGATTAAAAAATATTAGGGTTTTGCCTCCTCTCGGTACTTGCGCCGCCACAGTAATCTACTCCATCTCAGACGCCGGCGTGCACCGGCGAGAGGGAGAGCAGGTCTCCGGAACCTCCAGTCCTTGTGATCCTGCACCGGGAGAGGACGAATTAGGTTTTTGGGAAGCGCTACGCGCGATTGCTCACATCCGTCACCATGGGTCGTCTTCCATCCAAGTCAGGCGGTGCCGCATACCGTCGTCTCCGCCGCCGCTTGCTTTGACCCGTCTTCACCAACGTCATCGTCAACAACATCGCTTCTGCAACAGTCACGGCTACTTCATCTACAAACGATCAGTACGTGCGCCGTGATCTGATCCTGTCTTTAAGTATGCTTGCTGTTGCATGTGCGATGCTGCTGTTCTGTTCACCTAGTATGCTAGAGCTATGCATGCTAATATTTGTTTTAGTCATGAATTGTTTACTGGAATTAATCACGAAATTGTCTAATTTTCCAACAATCCAAAAACCTAAATGTAGGCAATTTCCTGAGTTAACCATGACTGGATTCACTAATGCACTGAGGCCGGATAAATTTACCGGTGTGCACTTTAAGAGGTGGCAAGTGAAGACCACGCTCTGGCTTACTGCTCTGAAAGTTTTCCATGTTAGTACTGGCATGCCAGAGGAAATCTCTGATGAAGATCAGAGGAAGTTCCAGGAAGCCAATACTATATTTGTGGGATGCGTTCTGAGTGTTCTTGCTGACCGTCTGTGTGATGTGTACATGCACATACAAGATGGAAAGCAGCTGTGGGATGCACTGAATTCTAAATTCGGTGCAACAGATGCAGGCAGTGAACTGTACATCATGGAGAGCTTCCATGACTATAAGATGGTGAACAACCGTTCTGTAGTTGAACAAGCTCATGAGATACAGTGCATTGTAAAGGAACTCGAACTCCTAAAATGTGTCTTACCCGACAAATTTGTTGCTGGGTGCATGATTGCAAAGCTGCCTCCTTCATGGAGGAGTTTCGCCACTACTCTGAAACATAAGAGACAGGAGATATCAGTTGAAAATCTGATAGCGTCTCTTGATGTTGAAGAAAAGCTCGGGCTAAAGATACTAATGAGAATGGAGGCGAGGGCCAGTCTAGCGCCAATATGGTGTAGAGATACCCACAGAACAAGAACAAAGGGAAGAACAAGCCTATTCTCAATAAGCCTGCAAAGACTACTACCTTCAAGAAGAAGATGATGAACAAAGCTGAGCTAGAGCGCTTTACATGTGGGAAGCCCGGTCACTTTTCTAAGGAATGCCCAGATCGTGCAGACTGCAGAGGGAAAACGGGTTCCAAGAACGTCAACGTGGTGACCGCTAGCAATACAGATGGGTATGGTAATTTACCTATTGTCCTTTCAGTATTTCAATCTTCAAGTTGGTGGATTGATACGGGTGCTAACGTTCACGTGTGTGCTGACATCTCTATGTTCACTTCTTATCAGGTCGCACGGGATTCTTCCGTCCTAATGGGGAATGGGTCACATGCTTCTGTTCGTGGCATTGGCACGGTGGATCTGAAGTTTACTTCAGGAAAGATCATGCAACTAAGGAATGTGCAGCATGTCCCTACTATGAACAAGAATCTTGTTAGTGGCTCCCTTCTATGCAGAGATGGGTTTAAGGTAGTCTTAGAGTCGAATAAAGTAGTTATGTTAAAGCATGGACAATTTATAGGCAAAGGCTATGAGTGCGGAGCCTTGTTTCGCTTTTCTCTTTCGGATTTTTGCAATAAGTCAGTAAACCAAATTTGTGCCGCTGTTAATGATGATGCGAGTGTTTGGCACTCTCGTTTATGTCATATTAATTTTGGTTTAATGTCTCGGCTTTCCAGTATGAGTTTAATTCCGAATTTCACTATTGCCAAAGGTTCTAAGTGTCATAGTTGTGTGCAATCAAAGCAACCTCGGAAGCCTCACACGGCAGCCGAGGAGAGAAATTTGGCACCTCTAGAACTCATACATTTTGATCTATGTGAGATGAATGGTGTGTTGACAAAAGGTGGAAAGAGATATTTCATGACGTTGATTGATGATGCGACTAGATTTTGCTATGTTTATTTGTTGCAAACTAAAGATGAGGCTTTAGACTACTTTAAAATTTATAAGGCTGAAGTTGAAAATCAACTAGAGAGAAAGATCAAGCGTCTTAGGTCGGATCGTGGTGGCGAGTATTTTCTCAAATTATTTGATGATTTCTGTAAGGAACACGGTATTATTCATGAGAGGACGCCTCCCTATTCGCCCCAATCAAACGGGGTTGCCGAGAGGAAAAATCGCACGTTGACTGACTTGGTGAATGCCATGTTAGACACTGCTGGTTTATCTAAGGCATGGTGGGGGAGGCTTTGTTGACTTCATGTCATGTCCTAAATAGAGTTCCAAACAAGAATAAAGAGAAAACCTCTTATGAGGAGTGGGTTGGGAGAAACCATCACTTTCTTATTTGCGCACTTGGGGATGCTTGGCGAAAGTCAATGTTCTAATCTCTAAGAAACGTAAACTCGGACCAAAGACAGTGGATTGTGTCTTTCTAGGTTATGCTCATCGGAGCATTGCCTATAGATTTTTAGTGGTCAAGTCTGAGGTACCTGATATGCATGTTGATACTATAATGGAATCTCGTGATGCAATATTTTTTGAGAATATGTTTCCTATGAAAGATATGCTTAGCACTGCTAAAATTTCTTCTGAGATAATTCCTGAATCTAGTACATCTGATAAGTATTTTGAACAACCACATGAGGAAGTCCTTGAGGAGGATGGCAATGAAACTCCTACGAGGAGTAAGAGACAGAGGATTGCAAAATCCTTTGGTAATGATTTCATTGTATACCTTGTGGACGACACTCCCACGTCTATAGCAGAGGCATATGCATCTCCAGATGCAGATGACTGGAAAGAAGCTGTCCATAATGAGATGGACTCGATTCTTTCCAATGGAACTTGGGAACTAACTGAACGACCCTATGGTTGTAAACCTGTGGGCTGTAAGTGGGTGTTCAAAAAGAAGCTTAGGCCTGATGGTACTATTGATAAGTACAAGGCACGGCTTGTGGCCAAGGGCTACTGTCGACGAGTAAACGTCTCTAGCGGTGGTCCGAATGGACCCCCTTGTTGGTTCGGCCTGGGGCGATATAGAGTTCTTCTTATGAGCCGGTGATGGCGTTTCAAGGATGAGGGCGGTTATGATGCTTGATGCCGGAGACACAGGGATTTTTCCAGGTTCAGGCCACCCGGAGGTGTAATACCCTACGTCCTGCTTCGTTGTGGGTGTATTGATCCTATCAAGATTACAGGGGTGTTCTTCCTTACAAACAGGCTAGCTGATCTTCTAATACCGAATAAAGAAATCTAACCAGCGCCCCTTTTTCTCTCTGGAATCCGAACCCTTTGCATGGTCTGGGAACTCCCCTTATATAGCCGGGGGTTCACCACAGAGGCCAAGCAAAGGCTATTACACCTGGTATCGTAAGCGCTAAGGAAACGCCTACCTCTTCATTTAATGCGCCGCGCCGGTGTTCGCGCCGCGTGTCTTCTCGCCATGCCCTCCGCCCGGGGGGGGCTGACAGCTTTATGCTCAGCGGGACCCGCGAAGAGAGGCTTGCCGGGCCCCTCCTGACTAAGTCGGTGAAGTATCCGCCCCTGGGCCCCACGCGTCAGCGACCAAACGCGGGCCACGAGGCGCGCGGTGATTTGTCTCAAAGGGGCGGAAAGGGGCGACAGCGACGCGGGCGCGCAGGGCAGCGCGCCTGGCCGGTCAACAACCCTGTCAGACGGACCCCATCCCCTGACAGGGGCTATGGCAAAAAGGGATTTGCCCTGCGGGGATGGGACCGGCCTGACCGATATCATGCCCATACGGGACTTTAACATTTAATGCCTGAATGACAGGCATTAAATGCCTCTGCCGGGACTAAGGCTTATGGAAAAAGCCAGCGTACTGCTGCGGCAGCCCGGAGGAGGGCCCCACCGGGGGGCCCCACCACCCCCGAGCGCTTCCGCCCCCCGAGCAGCCCCTTCGGCCTCGGAGAGCGCCAGCTGTCCCGGACTGCCTCGGCCGACCCCGGGCGCTCGGGGAGCGTCCGTCGGGGGGTCGCTCGGGACCCCGCTCGGGGGAAGTGCTCGGGGGGTCCGCCCGGGGACCCTCCCGAGCACTCTTCTGGGCCCACGCCTTGCGGGATGCCGGTCGCTCGGGGAGAGGGCCCCGATTGCTTCCTTGATTCTTGGGCCTTTGACCCTTGGGACCGCAAGGCCCTTAGATGGCTCGCACGAACGTGGCACTCGGGGGAATCCCCCGAGGGCCCGGGTTTGACCACCGGGCCCACCTGCTTCTCCAGCGGGGCCTTTGCCGATAAGGCCGCCACGTGTCACGCCCTGTGGCCTCTGGTTGGTCTGCGCCGGCGGTTCGGGGGACCGTGGGTCCCATTCCGCCGACAGTAGCCCCCGGCCTTGTCTTCCAGCGACGGCCCAATGGGCCGCGACCCGAAGGACCGCGACTGGGGATAAGGCCTTCTTTTTATTTAACGGGCCAACCAGAGAGGTCGGCCCATCTTCATGCGCCCTGCCGAGGAGCGCTTTTAATGCGCGCGTGCGGGGTGGAAGGGGCGGCCAATCCGCTCTCTCCACCTGGCGGCGGCGCTTCGGTTTTTGCCCCGCGCGGGAAAGGCGCGCGCCTTTTTATGCCGCGCGCAGGCGGTTGCGTGCCCCGGGTTTTGTGCGACTGCGTTTTTACTGCGCGCGGCAGTAATTCCGCAGGCCATGATTGCACGCCCTCCGGGTTTTGCGCGGCCGCAGGCCCACTGTCAGTGGCAGCGGACTGACAACTGACAACCCACGATCGCGCGGAAGATCAACGGGCGCGGGCGGTCTGCACTTCCGAAGCCCTTTTTTTTCCTTAAAAAGAAAAAACTGCCCCGCACCTTTTCGACCTTCCGGATTTTGCGCAAAACACTTTGCTCCCAAAGCTTTGGCGCTCTTCTCCGTCTTCTTCCTCTCGCCATCCGAAAAGAAAAAACCCTCTTCGCCACCTTCGCCTCTTCCTTCGCCTCTTCCTTCGCCACCATCCCCGCCGCCATGACTCGCCGCCACACCCGATCGACCCCCCTGGCGCAGGATGCCGATGACGCCGTGCTCCCCAAGTCCCGCTTCCTCAATGAGGAGGCAATGGACAAGGTTCGGAAGGTAGCGGTGCCGGAGGGCCGGCCGCACCCGACAAGGGTTCGGCCGGCGACGTACCCGCCGGCGCCGCGGGCGGACGAGACCGTCATCTTCGCCAGCTTCCTCGCCGCCGGGCTGCTTCCGCCGTTCTCGCCTTTCTTCCTGGAGGTGCTGGAGGCCTACGGCATTCACCTGCTGCACCTCACCCCCAACTCCGTGGTGGTGCTGGCGATCTTCGCCCACCTCTGCGAGATGTTCGCGGGGGTGATGCCGTCGGTGCCGCTGTTCCGGCACTACTTCGTCCTCCGCTCCGTCGGGAGGAGCCGGGGCTCGGCTCGGACGGAGGTTAGCGGGAGCGCCAACTTTCAGCTTCGCCCGAAGCTCGCCGACCCTTACATCCAGCAAACGCTGCGGAACAAGTGGGACGACTGGCGTCAGATGTTGGTTCTACATCAACACTGACCCGGCGCAGTCGCTCACGTCTTCCGGAGGAGCCGGCGAGGCATGACAAGTCGTGGGATAATCTCGCCGAGAACGACAACGAGCTGGTGGTGATGACCCTTCGCATCTCCCAACTCCGGGAGTTGGGGTTGACTGCCACCATGGTCGTCGGTGACTTTCTGCGACGCCGGCTGGCGCCGCTGCGGAAACGCGAGCGGCCGGCGTGGATGTACACCGGGGACATGGACGTCACCCGGACGGAGGTCGGCGCCGACAACAACTGGACCGAGGCGGTGCTGGCGGCCACCTTGAAGTCGCTGCTCGGGGTGCCGGACGCCACGAGCGCCGTCCTGTCGCGGCCGGACCTGCCGCTCTGCGTTAGCGCAGATCGCCAGGCCATCCTTGACATGATGCCGTCGTGCGACGCGAAGGGCATCGTGGCCCCGCCGAAGGACGGCAGCCGCAGGCCTGCGGTGGGCATTCGGATCTTCGCGAGCGGCGAGGAGGCCGAAGCGGCGAGGGCAGCTCAGGAGCCGATGGCCCCCGCCGTGATCCATGATCCGGCCGATCCGAAGGGCAAGGGGCAAGCCCCTCCCCCTCCGTCCCCGCCACCGCGGCCGCAGGCGCCGAAGCTACGTCCACAAGCACCGCCGGCCACGGGGAGGCGACCGACGGACGCGGGAGGCAGCTCCGGGGCGGGCCCCTCCGTGCAGGGAGGGCCCGCATTGCGCTTTTCTGGCCCGGTGCCTCCGCCACCGCCTCCGCCCGTGCGCCCTACGACGCCGAGGGCGGGAGGCAGTGGCCCTGCGCCGCCGCCTCCTCCGTCCGTGCGCTCTGCGGCCCAGGGGGCAGGAGGTAGCGGCTCCGGGCAAAGGCCTTCTGGAGTTGCGCCTTCTGGAGGCGCGTCGGCGGCGGACGCGGGCGCCGCCGCCGGTCAGAAGAGGAAAGATCCGCCGCTGCCCCTCGGCGTGGAACGCCATGTTTTTAAGGGGCTCGTGGCAGTAAGTTTTGAAAAACTTTCTTCCCTCCAACTTCTCTTTTTCCTTTTTTGGCTAAGTGTCCTGCTCGGGTGCTGACCCGAACTTGTCTGCATCTGTTCTCTTAGGGAGCGCAAGAGAACTCGCCCGTCCCCGAGTCCTCCTCCTTCGGCAAGGGCTTCAACGACCCCGAGCGCGGTTACGCCCCCGAGCGGCCCTTCAGCTCCGAGCGAGTCGGTGGGCCCGCCCCCGAGCGCGCCCTCTGCACCGAGCGTGAGCCCGACCCCGAGCACGGCGCCAGCCCCGAGTGCTGACGCCGCTTCGGGGGAGGAAGCTGCCCCAAGCGCGGAGGTGGAGGCGCCGGGCGCGACGGAGGCGCCGGCGACGCTGGAGGTGCCGGCGACGACGGAGGAGACGCCGGCGGCGGAGGAACTTCGTGTTGCCGCGCCTGAGGAGCGGGTGGCGGCAACCGAACAAGGAACGGCCCCCGGTTGGAGGGGCCGAAGGTATCCGGCCCGAGGGAAGGGCCAGGATTTTGATCGTGGCCGGGCGCCCCGAGCCCTAGGAGGAGGAGCTTGGGGGCCAAGGCCTTGCTGCTCCGGCCGAGGAGCAGCCTTCTGCGCGGCAAGGCCAGACGTCTCGGGGGGCTCCCTCCGATATGTTTGAGGCCGCGCATGCCGCCATCGATCAGCTCCGCGAGGATCTCCTCTTCAAGGAGAAGTCTTTAGAGGATCGGGAGCGGGTCTTGGGGGAGATGGCGGAGATGCTAGAGGCCCGTGCTCACGTCGCCAAGCGAGAGTACGAGAATGATCTTGCCAAGATCGAGCGCCAGCGGGATATCCTCCATGAGATGAGGGAGGAGATCATCCCGAGGACGCAGGAGCGAGAGCTCAACCGCCGGGTCGCGCTGGTGAAGCCGCGCGAGCTGGACTTGGCGAGGCGGGAGAAGCGCGCCGCCGACAAGGAGGCGCGGCTGAAGCAGCTCACCGCCGAGCTCGCTCGCCGCGCAGAACAGCAGCTTCTCCGGGACGGAGAGCTCGACACGAAGGCGGAGCAGCTCGGCCAACTCAAGCACTCCCTTGACGAGGCGGCGAATAAGCTGGACGCCGAAGTCGAGTCGCGGGTGGCCGTTGCTCGCGAGGAGCTCGCCAAGGAGATGGCGCAGCTCCGCTCGGAGAGCGAACACTTCAAGCAGCGGCTCGAAGACTCAAAGGCGACCAAACGCAATCTCCAACACCAGCTCCGGGAGGCGGAGGAGTTTGAGGGAGCGTGAGTCCTTAGCGGCGACCGCAGCGACGGAGGAGATTGAAAGGGAGAAGGTCCGGCTGGTCACCGAGCGGGACCAGACGGTGAGGGTGATGAAGGCCATCTTCTTTCGCGCGAGGAACGCCGCTGAGGCTGCTGGACTTGGCACCGCCTCCTTGCCGGGCTACGACGCCGACCCGGCGAACGTCGCCTTGGGCTTCGAGAGGATCGCCGAGCGCCTCGAGGGGCTCGGCGAAGCCGGGCGCCGCCGCCTTGAGGAAGAAGGCCGGGAGTTGGCGGTCGTGGTGGCGGAGCACACACTGGCGTGCTACCGCGGCCGTGACCCAAACTTTCCTTTGACGCCAGCCTTGGAGGGGCTCGAGGTGATCGATGAGGCCGCCGAGGAGGAAGCCCGGAAGGCAGTCCGCAGGGCGGCTGATGAAATTGCCCAGCGGTTTTTCCCGCTCGGGGGATGCCGGCACAGGCGATGGCGAAGGCGCCGGCGACGGCGACGGCGGCGCCGGCGGAGAGTAGCTCCCCTCCCTTTTTCTGTCTTTGTTTTCTTAGCCCGGGGCTTGACCCCTTTGTAAGAACTTTTAAGCTTCTGATATGCAAAGAGATCTTTGGCCCGAAAGCCCTTTGATCCTTGCTTTTTCTTTCTTGTTGTACTTGTGCTGGAAATGGCTTCACTTCCTTGCTTGCTTCGGGCGAAGCGTCCGGTTCTTGCTCGGAGAGGGACGGAGGACGGTCCTCGGGACGCCCCGAAGGCCCCCAAAGCCCCCAGCCCCCGAGAGCTGGACGCACTGCGACTGAAGCTACGGAGGCCCGGCCCTTGGGACACAGGGTGTCCCTGAGACGAGCTTCTTTTATCTTCTTGACTTTGCCTACAGAATTTGCCCAAGTTTTTGCGCTCGGGACAATTATTGCAACAATTAACTGTTGATATGTATTGCGTTAATCATTGTATCTACATGATTTTTCCTAACTTTGAGAACTTTCATTTTAACTCGGCAATGCTTCCTTAAGTCTCTGGAAACGCTACTGGAAGACACCGCCGGGCGCGTGTGAAAGCGCGTAGGGTACTTGGGCGGCTTATTTACCAGGCTGATGTCCAGGGTTAAGGAACCAGGCAGGACACCAGGGCTTTAAGCGGACAACCCGAAGCACTCCCCATGACTTTCATCGCTGCCTTCAGGTATAAACCCATCGCGAGCACAGGAGGCAGTTGGAAAAATTGGCGAGGAAAAGCTAGTTGTTCATATATAGTGCTCGGGAGCTTTGAAACATAGAAAAGCGGTTAGAAGCTTAGCTTAGAGATCGGGCCTCAGGGTGACTTGGCGCCCCGTGACTTTAGCATTGATCCAGCGGGCGGTGCCCGGGAACTTCATAATGGTGAACCTGTTCACTTTGCGAACGATTACATGATTTTCTTAGCAAAAGGGGTGTTTTCCGCAGGTCCCTCGGGGGGTGTGCCTGTTGACGCGGCCCTCGGGTTTTCGGGCCTGCCGACCAGCCCCGAGCACGAGGAGTGGAGCTATCCGACTGACATGAAGTCGGGTGGTGCTCGGGTCCTGCTGACCAGCAGAGCACGGTGGCCAGGGGCTTATTTGCCCTGACTTGTACGCGCTCGGGGTACAGCTAATTGCCCCAACATCTTACGACCCGACGACAAATGTTTAGATAAGCTCCGACTGCTCGGGCTCGGAGTGGTGGGACCTACTCGCACCGAGAGATGGGGGCTCGGGAGCCCCGCACCGCGCGAAAAGACCACTTTTGCTAATTATGGAGGAAATACTGATATTGATACTGACATAGGGAATTTAAATTTTGCATGGGGGATTCATATCAAGGAAGATTGCATCTTTATAGATCATAACGTTATGTAAAATAGCTGGGAATACAAGGGAGCCCCCGAGCGAGGGTGCGAGCGTGCGGGATACTCGGGTGACCTTCGGCCAGACCGGTGCTCGGGGTTCGGGAACCAGACCGAGCGACCGTGGCTTGGGGTGACGAACCTGGAACTTCCCATGACTCACAATTGGCACTCGGGGAGCCGACCCTAAAGCAAAAAACTTACCCGGGGTATTTCACGGGAAAAACTTGCGCAAGTGCTCGATGTTCCAGGAGTTGGTCAGCTCCATTCCGTCTTCGGCGGTGAGCCTCACCGAGCCTGGCCGAGTGACTCGAGTCACTCGGTATGGACCTTCCCACATAGGGGAGAGCTTGTTCTTGCCTTCCCGCGTCTGTGCCCGACGAAGGACCAGGTCCCCGGCTTCGAGAGACCTTGGCTTGACACGACGCTCATGGCAGCGGCGAAGGTTTTGCTGGTATCTGGCAGGGCGAAGGGCAGCTCGGCATCTATGCTCTTCGAGGAAGTTGACGTCTTCGAGTCTGCGCCGGTCTTGATCTTCCTCCGAGTATGCCGCGACCCGAGGGGAGCGGAAGGTGAGCTCGGAAGGAAGCATCGCTTCTGCCCCGTAAACGAGGAAGAAGGGGGTTTCACCGGTCGCCCGACTGGGGGACGTCCGGATGAACCAAAGGACGGCGGGGAGCTCTTCTATCCAGCCAGCGCCGCATTTCTTGAGTCTGTCGAAAGATCTTGTCTTGAGCCCCCGAAGGACTTGGGTGTTCGCACGCTCAACCTGCCCGTTGGCTCGGGGGTGTGCGACAGAGGCGAAGCAAATCTCTGTCCCGAGGGCTTGGCAGTACTCGAGGAAAGCGTCGCTCGTGAACTGTGTGCCGTTGTCGGTGATGATGCGGCTGGACACCCCGAACCGGCTCATGATGCCTCGGATGAACTTGATCGCCGATTGTTTGTTGATCTTGACGACTGCCTCGGCTTCCGTCCATTTGGTGAATTTGTCGATGGCGACGTAGAGGTACTCGTAGCCCCCGACTGCTCGGGGGAACGGCCCCAATATATCCAGCCCCCAGACCGCGAAAGGCCACGAGAGGGGGATGGTCTGGAGTGCCTGAGCGGGCTGATGTATCTGCTTGGCGTGGAATTGGCAGGCTTCGCAGCGTCGAACCAGCTCAAAGGCGTCCTCGAGGGCTGTCGGCCAGTAAAATCCTTGCCGAAAGGCTTTACCGACCATCGTGCGAGATGATGCATGGCTACCGCACTCGCCCTCGTGGATATCCACGAGTATATCGTGGCCTTCCTCCCAAGAAATGCACTTCATAAGAATGCCATTGGTGCCGCGCCGATAGAGGTCCCCATCTACGAGCGCGTACCTTGTTGATTGCCGCGCAATTCTTTCTGCAACGGCTTCGTCCTCGGGAAGGATATTTTCTTTCAGGTATACCCGGATCTCGGAGATCCAAGGGACAACCTGAGGACAGATGGTGAGCACGAGGTGCTCACCCGGCGGTGGCCTGACGGGAGGATTTCCCACTGAAGGTGCCGCCTGGGTAGACTCGCCTGGGCGCGAGGTTCCCCCTTCGTCTTGGTCGGCGGCCTCAACGGACGGCCGAGAGAGCCTTTCTTCAAAGGTCCCAGCCGGGGCCGGCTCCCGAGAGGAGGCCAGTCGCGATAGAATGTCGGCGGCGTCGTTGAAGTGGCGAGGGATGTGCTGGAGCTCCAGACCATCGAAACGCCGTTCCAACCTCCTGACTTCGCTCAGGTACGCTGCCATTTGGGGGTCCGAACACTGGTATTCCTTTGACACTTGATTGACGACTAACTGGGAGTCGCCTTTGACGAGCAGACGGCGGATCCCGAGGGATGCGGCGGCGCGCAGCCCTGCAAGGAGGCCTTCGTACTCGGCCATGTTGTTGGTGGCGCGAAAGAGTAACTGCACGACGTACTGGAGGGTCTCACCGGTCGGAGCGGTGAGAACTACTCCAGCCCCCGCGCCTTTGAGCGTGAGGGAACCGTCGAAGTGCAGCGTCCAGTGCTCGGTTCCTCCCTGACCCGGGTCGGAGGGGAGTCGCTCGCATTCGTCTTCTGGCACCGGCGTCCACTCGGCGACAAAGTCGGCCAGAGCTCGGCTCTTGATTGCATGGTTGCTGACGAAGCGGAGGTTGAACTCCCCGAGCTCGATGGCCCACTCGACGACTCGTCCAGTGGCCTCCCGGTTGCGGAGGATTCGCTCGAGGGGGAAGGCCGTAACCACCCGGACCTCGTGCGCTTGGAAATAATGCCGAAGCTTCCTCGACGCGACGAGCACCGCGTAGAGGAGCTTCTGTGCTTGAGGGTAGCGCGTCTTGGCGTCCCGCAATACTTCACTGACGAAGTACACGGGATGCTGCTATATGCGCACCCGAGTAGAAGGCTGCTCGGGCCCAGCCCCCGAGCGATTGGCTTCATCCCCGCGCAAGACGGGTTGCTCGGGTATGCTCGGGTGATGGGCTGAGCCTTCGAGATTGGGGGGCGCTCGGGGACTCGGGTCCGAGAGCTCCGCCCGCTCCCCCGAGAGCCTTGCTCGGGAGCTCGCTCTCGGGGGTTTCTGCTGGCTGCTCGGGGTCACCACTCGGGAGCGGCGGCCCGAGCTCTTGCGCCGGGTCGAGGGGTGCCGCGAGCTCGGCCCCGACCTCCCGCTCGACGACGAGGACGGCGCTTACCACCCGGGGTGTCACCGAGAGATAGAGGAGCAAAGGCTCCTCGGGTCTCGGCGCCACCAAGACCGGAGGTGATGTGAGGTACTTCTTGAGGCCTTCGAGGGCCTGCTCGGCCTCAGGGGTCCACTCGAAATGGCCCGACTTCTTGAGGAGCTTGAACAAGGGGAGGCCCCGCTCCCCAAGTTTGGAAATGAATCGTCCCAAGGCAGCCATGCAGCCCGTTAGGCGCTGCACGTCCTTGAGGCGAACTGGCGGGCGCATCTGGTCGATGGCCCGGATCTTCTCGGGGTTGGCTTCAATGCCTCTGCTTGAGACCAAGTAGCCGAGAAGTTTGCCGGATGGGACCCCGAAGATGCACTTCTCGGGGTTCAGCTTCATACGAGTACTGCGGAGACTATTGAAAGTCTCGGCGAGATCCTCGATGAGCGTCTCCTCGCGTCTTGACTTGACGACGAGGTCGTCGATGTAGGCCTCTACATTGCGACCCAGCTGCGACTGCAAAGTCATACGCATGGCCCGTTGATAGGTCGGGCCAGCGTTTTTTAACCCGAAAGGCATGCGGACATAGCAAAAGGTCCCCGCAGGGGTTGTAAATGAAGTTTTCTCTTCATCCTCTACCGCCATACTAATCTGATGATAACCAGAGTAGGCATCTAAAAAACAGAGAAGATCACACCCCGCGGTGGAATCTACTATCTGATCGATGCGAGGTAAAGGAAAAGGGTCTTTAGGACAAGCCTTATTGAGGTCGGTGTAGTCCACGCACATCCTCAGCTTGCCGTTCGGCTTGGGCACGACGACGGGGTTGGCGAGCCACTCGGGGTGCAGGACTTCCCGGATGAAGCCGGCCCCGAGGAGCCTGTCGACCTCCTCTCGGACGAACTCCTGCCGTTCTGGTGCTTGGCGGCGCACCTTCTGCCGGATGGGCCGAGCGTCGGGACGCACGGCAAGACGGTGCTCAGTCACTTCCCTAGGGACCCCGGGCATGTCGGACGGTTGCCACGCAAATACGTCAGCGTTTGCCCGGAGGAAAGTGACGAGCGCGCCTTCCTATTTGGCGGTCAGGCGACCGCCGATCTTGCCGGTCTTGGACGCGTCTTCCCCCAGGGCCACCTCCTTAACAGGGACAGAGTCATCGGCAGCGACTCTGGCCTTGGTTGGAGGCGGACCCGAGGACTCGGGGAGCTCGGGGGCGTCGTTGAAGGCAGCGGCGACTTTGGAGAAAAGCTGCTCGGCGCAGGCGACGGAGCCCTGGATGTCGGCTGGCACGGTGATGGTGCCGTTGGGGCCCGGCATTTTGATCGTCAAGTAAGCATAATGGCAAGCCATCATGAATTTGGCGAGCGCCGGACGCCCCAAGATGCCGTTGTAGGGGAGCTCAAACTCGGAAACATCGAAGATGATGTTCTCGGTCCGATGGTTGCCCTTGGTGCCGAAGGTGACCATTAAGGACACCTGGCCCAAAGGCATGGTGAGGCCGGGAGAGACGCCGCAGAACGGCAGCGTCGCCTTCAGGTCCCCAGGTGGCACCTGCATTTTGCTAAATACTTCGGGGGACAGGAGATTAAGCCCTGCGCCCCCGTCGATCAGCATGCGGGTTACCTTAATGTTGCAGATGGTGGGGGAGACCACGAGCGGGAGGCGTCCCACGCCGGAGATGCTCGCGGGGTGGTCCGAACAGTCGAAAGTGATCGGGGAAGCCGACCACTTGAGCGCTCGGGATGCGTCGGAGCTCGGGGTCGCTGAGCATACTTCACGCGCCAAAAGCTTAAACTGGCGGCGCGAAGAGGGCGTGAAGGCGCCCCCGCTGATGCATGCCACCGCCTGCGGCTCCTGAAAACCGAGGTCTTCTTCTTGTCCGCCGGGGTTGTCACCGCCCTCGGCGAGGCGCTCCTCCCTCTGCTTTTTGTTCCTCTCGGCGAGGAACTTGACCGTCCGGCATTCGGAGAGGTCATGCCGCTCGGTCTCGTGGATGGGACACCACAGACCCGAACTCGGCTGAGGAGCTCGGGGTGGCTTCTTGCCGCCGCTGGGCCCGCCGCGCGAGGGCTTACGAGGCTTAGCCTCCGCCGCCGCGACGGGCTCGGACTTACGCTTCTTGCCCTTCTTATCCCGCTTCCCGGAGGAGCGAGAAGGGCCGGCGTCCTCGACCGTCGATTGGTCGGGGCGCGGGTCATGCCAAGCACGGGCTTCCGCCGCCTTAGCGCACTTGTCCGCGATAGCAAACAAGTCCGCGGTGGACTGGACGTCCCGGGTGCCCAGCTTCTCCAGCATCTTTTCGTCGCGGACTCCTTGTCGGAAAGCGACGATAACTGCTTGGTGAGATTTCTTGGGGATGGTGTTGCGCACCTGGCTGAAACGCTGAATGAAGTGCCGCAACGTTTCCCCTTTTCGCTGCCGGAGAGCGTGGAGATCGCTCTCCGTGCCAGGACGCTCGAAAGTGCCCTGGAAGTTCGCCACGAACTGGTGGCAGAGGTCCTCCCAGGATGAAACGGATCCTGAGGGGAGGTTCATGAGCCAGGACCGGGCCGAACCCTTGAGGGCCATCGGGAACCAGTTGGCCATGACCTTCTCGTCGCCTCCAGCGGCCTCCACCGCGGTGGGGTAGATCTGGAGGAACTCCTCAGGGTGGAAAGACCCATCGTACTTCTGCGGCAACTCTGGGCGAAATTTATTTGGCCAGGTGACGCGTCGAAGTTCGGGCGTGAAGGCCTGGCAACCCGCCCCATAACGGGGGTTGCCGGTCTCCTTGTCTTGCCGGACGGGGTGATGCGCCCGGGAGCGCGCGCGGCCGGCGACAGGGCCGGAGGAGGAATCGACCTCGTCCGCCCTGTCGCGCTCGCGCTGGCGCTCGATGACGGTGCGTGCGTCCTCCACTTCGCGCCTACCGAGGCGGTGGCGAAGATCTTGAGGGTTCCCCCGTGCCGGAGAGGCGACCGAGGGTGGAGATCCGTCGCGCCGACCACCGGCAGGCGCGCGCGGCAGACGCGCTGGCACCGGCGGCGAAGCCGCTGAGGGGACGGTGCGGGCACCGGCGCGCCCGGAAGAAGCGTGGACGCTCCTGGCCGCTGCTTCGCGTCGGGCGGTGTCGACCAGGTTAGCGAGGCCCTGGAGCCACGGGCCCACGGGGGACGCCGCTGGCACCGGGACGGGAGGATGCCGGAGGAGGTATTGCGCCGCCTGCAGCGTGTTTCCTTCCCCGGTATCCGCGAAGTCCAGCCGACGGCGAGGCGGAGGCGGCCGAGAAGGCCCGGCAACATCTCCAGAGGCCCGCGCGCGTGGCCGGAACTCAAAGTGGGCAGCGGCCGATGACGCCCCACCGGTGTTGTTGAGCAGATCGTCGAGGCCGGCGGGGTCCGACTCGTCCGATGCTTCGTTTCCGCCCAAGCTCACCTCATTTTGAGGCAGATCATCTTGGGGCAGATCGGGATTCGCCATGGGAGCAGGCTCGAAAAAACTCTAGACGCCCCCTACCTGGCGCGCCAGCTGTTGACGAGTAAACGTCTCTAGCGGTGGTCCGAATGGACCCCCTTGTTGGTTCGGCCTGGGGGGATATAGAGTTCTTCTTATGAGCCGGTGATGGCGTTTCAAGGATGAGGGCGGTTATGATGCTTGATGCCGGAGACACAGGGATTTTTCCAGGTTCAGGCCACCCGGAGGTGTAATACCCTACGTCCTGCTTCGTTGTGGGTGTATTGATCCTATCAAGATTACAGGGGTGTTCTTCCTTACAAACAGGCTAGCTGATCTTCTAATACCGAATAAAGAAATCTAACCAGCGCCCCTTTTTCTCTCTGGAATCCGAACCCTTTGCATGGTCTGGGAACTCCCCTTATATAGCCGGGGGTTCACCACAGAGGCCAAGCAAAGGCTATTACACCTGGTATCGTAAGCGCTAAGGAAACGCCTACCTCTTCATTTAATGCGCCGCGCCGGTGTTCGCGCCGCGTGTCTTCTCGCCATGCCCTCCGCCCGGGGGGGGCTGACAGCTTTATGCTCAGCGGGACCCGCGAAGAGAGGCTTGCCGGGCCCCTCCTGACTAAGTCGGTGAAGTATCCGCCCCTGGGCCCCACGCGTCAGCGACCAAACGCGGGCCACGAGGCGCGCGGTGATTTGTCTCAAAGGGGCGGAAAGGGGCGACAGCGACGCGGGCGCGCAGGGCAGCGCGCCTGGCCGGTCAACAACCCTGTCAGACGGACCCCATCCCCTGACAGGGGCTATGGCAAAAAGGGATTTGCCCTGCGGGGATGGGACCGGCCTGACCGATATCATGCCCATACGGGACTTTAGCATTTAATGCCTGAATGACAGGCATTAAATGCCTCTGCCGGGACTAAGGCTTATGGAAAAAGCCAGCGTACTGCTGCGGCAACCCGGAGGAGGGCCCCATCGGGGGGCCCCACCACCCCCGAGCGCTTCCGCCCCCGAGCAGCCCCTTCGGCCTCGGAGAGCGCCAGCTGTCCCGGACTGCCTCGGCCGACCCCGAGCGCTCGGGGAGCGTCCGTCGGGGGGTCGCTCGGGACCCCGCTCGGGGGAGGTGCTCGGGGGGTCCGCCCGGGGACCCTCCCGAGCACTCTTCTGGGCCCACGCCTTGCGGGATGCCGGTCGCTCGGGGAGAGGGCCCCGATTGCTTCCTTGATTCTTGGGCCTTGGACCCTTGGGACCGCAAGGCCCTTAGATGGCTCGCACGAACGTGGCACTCGGGGGAATCCCCCGAGGGCCCGGGTTTGACCACCGGGCCCACCTGCTTCTCCAGCGGGGCCTTGCCGATAAGGCCGCCACGTGTCACGCCCTGTGGCCTCTGGTTGGTCTGCGCCAGCGGTTCGGGGGACCGTGGGTCCCATTCCGCCGACAGCTACACTCAGAGAGAAGGCGAAGATTACTTTGACACCTATTCACCCGTCGCTAGACTGACCACCATTCAAGTATTACTTTCCCTGGCTGCCTCTTATGGTCTTATCGTTCATCAAATGAACGTAAAGACAGCCTTCCTAAATGGAGAGTTGGAAGAGGAAATCTATATGGATCAGCCTGATGGGTTTGTGGTAAAGGGTGAAGAGAGTAAGGTGTGCAAGTTGTTAAAATCTTTGTATGGGCTGAAACAGGCACCTAAGCAATGGCATGAGAAGTTTGGCAGAACTATAACTTCTGCAGGCTTTGTCATTAATGAGGCTGATAGGTGTGTTTACTATCGCCATGGTGGGGGCGAAGGTGTTATATTATGTTTGTATGTGGATGACATACTGATCTTTGGTACAAACATTGATGTGATCAATGAAGTCAAGTCTTTTCTATCAAAAAGTTTTGATATGAAAGATCTGGGAGAAGCTGATGTGATTCTAAACATCAAGCTTATTAAGGATGAGAGTGGGATTACTTTAACGCAATCTCACTATGTTGAGAAGGTCTTGAGCCGGTTTGGCTTTATAGACAGCAAGCCTTCTCCAACACCTTATGATCTCAGTGTGACACTCCGAAAGAACAAGAAAGAAACGAGGGATCAATTAAGATACTCTCAAATTATCGGTTCACTCATGTACTTAGCTAGCGCAACAAGGCCAGACATCTCTTTTGCTGTAAGCAAGCTGAGCAGGTTCATGTCAAACCCGGGTGATGATCATTGGCATGCACTTGAAAGGGTCTTGCGCTATCTGAGAGGTACAATAAGTTATGGAATTCACTATTCAGGGCACCCTGCTGTGCTTGAAGGATATAGTGATTCGAACTGGATTTCCGATGTTGACGTGCTCTATGCCACAAGTGGGTATGTTTTTACTCATGGAGGTGGCGCAGTGTCATGGAGGTCGTGTAAACAGACCATATTGACGAGGTCAACCATGGAAGCAGAACTTACTGCTTTAGACACAGCCACTGTTGAGGCAGAATGGCTGCGTGAGCTCTTGTTGGACTTGCCTGTGGTTGAAAAACCTGTGCCGGCTATTCTTATGGATTGTGACAACCAAACGGTCATTGCTAAAGTGAACAGTTCTAAGGATAATGCGAAGTCCTCAAGACACGTGAAGAGACGTTTGAAGTCTGTCAGGAAATTGAGAAACTCCGGAGTAATAACTGTTACGTACATTCAAACAGACAAAAACCTGGCATATCCCTTTACAAAGGGACTATCACGGAATGTGATAGATAATACATTGAGGGAGATGGGTATGAGACCCATATGTGTTACATTATAGTAGTAACCCAACCTTTGTGATCGGAGATCCCATGAATTAGGACCTGGGAAAACAAACTATTGGTTAACTGAGGAGAGTAACTTATAACCCTCTCTAGGTGAAGATGCAAAACTCTCAGAGCTTTAAGGCTCAGAGCTGTATGGCAGGTTGGCAAGATACCTTAATGTGTTTCTATTGGCTATGTCTAGCAAAGACGATGTCCTACAGAGCATTCTTGAAAGAACACACCTATATGAGCCCGACTGTTAAACGTCGCAGTCTATGAGACATGGGTGATCTCTAGTAAGCTCACGAAGAAACCAGGGAGTACGACGTATATGCTCCACCCGCGGGGTAGGCTACTGGCAGCCAAGTACTAGTTGTGACTTTAAGTGAAACCTGTTTGCACAAAACTTGCAATTCAAGGCATAGTCCATTGTTCAAGTTGTGAATGGATGTAGCTCAAAGCTCTAGGCAGAAGTTCAACTTAACAGTCTCTGTTGAAACACTAGTATATTAAACAAGTAACAAGAACAGACAAATCTCTAAATGGGCGTTTGAGATCTGGTGGGGGATTGTTAGAACTAATGGGCTTGGCCCATGTGCATGTTCTGAAATTCCTAATAAATCTCAAAGGCCCATAAATAAATGGCAAGAGGTGGTGCAAGAGTTTAGTCCCATACCGCTAGTGGAGGAGGTGGGAGACCGCTTTATATAGTGGTTCTCCCCACCACACTTAGTGATTGATATGAGGAGAGAAAGGGAGCACCACACACGCGCTCGCTCGCCTGGCCTGGCCTGGCCTGGCTTGGCCGGGCGAGGGCACGGGCCGCCGAAGGGCGCGGGCGTGCGACATACGCGTGAATGGTCCGCCGAAATCCGGTCCGTGGCCTTGCAGGAGCGCGGCTTCCTTTTGCCATTTTATTTTTTGATTTCTTGGCAGGCAAGTTTGTTGTTTGCTTGATCGGTAAGTTTTACATGTTGGAAACCTAAACGGTTTAGATCGTGATCGCGACACGAGACCGCGTGGGCTCTCCTATATATATGACTTACCGGCCGCAGCCAAAGACAGATTAAAAAATATTAGGGTTTTGCCTCCTCTCGATACTTGCGCCGCCACAGTAATCTACTCCATCCCAGACGCCGGCGTGCACCGGCGAGAGGGAGAGCAGGTCTCCGGAACCTCTCGTCCTTGTGATCCTGCACCGGGAGAGGACGAATTAGGTTTTTGGGAAGCGCTACGCGCGACTGCTCACATCCGTCACCACGGGTCGTCTTCCATCCAAGTCAGGCGGTGCCGCATACCGTCGTCTTCGCCGCCGTCTGCTTCGACCCGTCTTCACCAACGTCGTCGTCAAAATCGACACCAGGATGTGTTAGATACAAATAAATCATTTTAATTTCTTTTATTGTTTGTTACTCAGACCTAACTTAGGAGATCACCGACGATCTACTTTATATTATCGTCGATAAAGACGATCAAGCACTTACTGCAAAATACAAATTCGAGAGCGAGGAAGATAAATCGAGACTCATGGACTTTACCATAGCATCCTTTATTAACTATAGTTGCACCATGGATTCCCCAAAAAGACTATAATTGCACCCTAACATAAACAACCGGTAAGATCAAATCGCCTAACATAAAAAAAGAAAGGTAAATATGAATGGCCCAGACGCAGCGACACGGTTATCTACTTGAACTAGCCCCTGAGCAGCTGGTTGATGACGTCCTTGTCCACCCCGAACGACGGCTCCAGCGCATCCACGGGCATCGCCGGCTTGGCACCGAACACGGCGTCCCTCACGACCACCGTGCCAGGGTTTTGGCTGCTGAACGCCGAGATCGCCAGGGCCGACTTCCCGCCGGAGTACTGGAAGTGGACGAGCCCGGCGGGGAAGACGAACACATCGCCGGCGTGCAGCGTCTTGAGGAAAAGCTTGTTCTCCGGGCTGGAGGTGACGAAGCCGACGAGGAGAGAGCCCTCGAGGACGTTGAGCACCTCGGTGGCCCGCGGGTGGACGTGCGGCGGGTTGACGCCGCGGGGCGCGAAGCCGAGCCGCGCCATGGAGACGCCAAGCGTGTTGAGACCCGGGACCGCGTGCGCGTCGAGGAGGGTCATGTTAAAGCCGAGTGTGTTCGCCGTGCTGCCCGCACGCAGCGCCGGGAAGAAGAAGTCGTCCGCCGTTGCGGATTTCGGGCTCTTGCACGGCAAACCGAACCCGTTGCCAGATGCTGCAGATCGACCGAACAACCGAATTAGTTAACAATCGCCGCTAGTACAAATTAATAAGTTTCAGTGGATCAGTCACATACCATCTGATCTCAGGTCGGCGACGCAGAAGTCCTGAACAGGGGTGGCGTCTCCGGCGGAAGCTTGAGCAGCGACGGCGAGCGCGACGATGACGGCGAGGAGAAGACGCTGGGCGGCCATGGCGACAGTATGGTAAGAAGGTAGAACGCTACGAAACTATGATTTGCAGAGCACGATGTTCTTTCTCATTGCATTGCTCGGGTATATATAACACACGTGCATGGGAGGTAGTCGTGTGTCCATGTGGACATCATATCTAGACGTGGTTCAGCACACGAGTTCAGATGAGATCAATGTCCTGACGGGTCCAGTGAGGAAACGCGCGTACAAAGAAGCCGAGTTCATCAAGAAACGCAGGAGATATATATCGTCCTCACCAATGCATGAATTTTCGAGTCCATGTACGAGAACTGCTAATCATCCACGGAGTCAAGGCCAGGCTCCAGGCAGTATCGGCACGATGATTTGAATGACATGAACTTGGCTTCTTCTCGTACTGTTTCCTAGCTGGACGTACGTACTTGTCAGGCTATTGATCTGACATGATGTACCACGAGAGCCCAGATGCCAACTGGTTCCATCTACGGCACTAGCTGTATCGGTATGCCATACGTCCACAGACCACAGTCCACACGACCACGTCTACCTCCCATGCATGGGTGTATAAATACCCGACCAATGCAATGGAATTAGATCGTGCGTTCCGCTGCAAATCTAGTTTAATAGCGTCCTTCGGTTCTTCCGTAGACATCGCCATGGCCGCCCAGCGTCTTCTTCTCGCCGTCATCGTCGCGCTCGCCGTCGTTGCTCAAGCTTCTGCCAGAGACGCCACACCAATTCAGGACTTCTGCGTCGCCGACTTGAGATCAGATGGTAAGTGACATGCATATACCTTGCATGCAACTCATCCACCGAAACATATCAATCTGTACTTGCAAAAGTTAATTAATTCGGTTGTTCGATCGATCTGCAGCATCTGGCAACGGGTTCGGGCTGCCGTGCAAGAGCCCGAAGTCGGCAACGGCGGACGACTTCTTCTTCCCGGCGCTGCGTGCGGGCAGCACGTCGAACACGCTCGGCTTTAACATGACCCTCCTCGACGCGCACGCGGTCCCGGGTCTCAACACGCTTGGCGTCTCCATGGCGCGGCTCGGCTTCGCGCCCCACGGCGTCAACCCGCCGCACGTCCATCCGCGCGCCACCGAGGTGCTCAACGTCCTCGAGGGCTCTCTCCTCGTCGGCTTCGTCACCTCCAGCCCGGAGAACAAGCTCTTCCTCAAGACGCTCCACGCCGGCGACGTCTTCGTCTTCCCCGCCGGCCTCGTCCACTTCCAGTACTCCAGCGGGAAGACGGCACTGGCGATCTCCGCCTTCAGCAGCCAGAACCCCGGCACCGTCGTCGTGCGGGACGCCGTGTTTGGCGCCAAGCCGGCGATGCCCGTGGATGCGCTGGAGCCGTCGTTCGGGGTGGACAAGGACGTCATCAACCAGCTGCTCAGGGCCCAGTTCAAGTAGATGTGATCAAACCATACGTGTCGATGAGTGTCGGCCATGCATTGCACATATACGGTGCATGGTTTATCGTGTTAGGTTGAAGGACTTTATTTTCTGTTTTAGGATTTAAGCTCAGTTCAATGCATGCATGATGTGATACTACCTAGTGAAACTAATATATGGTTACTACTTAGTAGAGTATAATTTTGTGTTGTCAATCAAACTTTTTGGATTAGAGAATATGTACGTACAATAGGTCAATAGCTTAACGCCCTTCTCTGCTTGCTAGCCGGCGTTGGAGCATGTCCAGCGACTGAGCATGCGCCGAAACTGAGTCGTAATGTGGAGGAGGCCCATGAGTTTTAATGGGTGAAATAATGCGATGCCATCTACTGGCCCAGCCCGTTTGATTGTTCAATGACATTGCTTCTGTTGCATGTATAGACGGTATAATCTATAGTATTCTTCTATCTCATCTATGGGAAAAACTAAATATATGAGTTGTCTAGAGTACATCTACGCATGATCCCATAATTTACGAGCACGAAATGCACAGTCATACGACAACAAAAGTCATAAAAGGACCTTATAGGCCGTCCATTGCATGCCATGCGGCTTACTTCTCTCTCCTTGTTCTCTCATCCACATCAACAGAATCCTAAGTGGTAGCTCTCATAGTAAACTGATGAACTGTTGTGCATACCTGAGCATACATGAATCTTAACTATAGTATAAAATCTCGAAGCGCGATGATAATAACTAATGTGGGCGTGTGTTGAGAGAGGGGTACAAGCATGTTTCCTCTTGCAATCATCTCAAGAAAACAACCACGATTCCACATTATAGGTCGAATACGCAGAACAAAATTTAGGATGGTGCATATCTATCTCCAGACTCATTTGAGCTCAACGGTCAAACACATAGATATAAATGGCCGGTTGTTTCGACAATAAGAGGAAGAGCATATGAATGGCCGGTCGATGCTAGAACGTGGAACAACGATGTTCCTGACAGCAGAAACGTTGAAGCAAGATCCGGATCGCTGCAACCAAACCAAAAGTACATATACACCAGGTATATAGGCTGCCGACAGGGCTCATAAGATCGGAGGATTAAAGAAAATTAATGGACAGCTCATGGATCTCCCATGAGTATATATCATACACCCGGCCAGCATCATCGATCAGGCGGGCGCTTTGTGCTTTTCACGAGGCCAGCACGTGATGGCCGTCCAGGGACAGCGAGGATGCTCACGTGATTAAACTCAACCAATAGATCTGTCTATCTCTTTTTCAATAATGAAAAAGCATGTCACTCAACCTTTACATCTAAAGATATATACAATCATAATTATTTTAAATGATGCTAGACAATAAATCAACTTACAAATATTATAATAAAAAGATCATCATCCAGAGGTTAGTGTGTGCCACAGCATTTTCTCTGGCAGCCACCACAAACTTACCACCGAGGAACAATAACCCTTGGCGCGACGGCACGGTAACCAGAGGGGTACTTCAAGACACGCCTCCAAGAAGGGAACACCGTGTCCAACCAGCGTGTCGCACTTAGGGTTTTCACCCTTGAAAGCTCAGAAACAACACCTTCAACAAGGTAGTGGCGCACACGCATCGACGATGCTTGATCTAGACCGTAAAGGCTAGATCATGGGTTTCCTCGGGAGAAATCTCAAACTCATGCCGCATCCAATTGAAGGGGTTAGGTCGGCTGCTGTAAAAAAGTCAACTCCCGATGTAACGAGGAAAAGGCCGTCCACGCCGGAGCCATAGGAAAAGTTTATCGAGAACAGGATAAGTGCCATATCGTCACCCACGTTGCCATCCGCCGATGCACACACCAGAGCGGATTTGGGCATGCCGAACCGCTGTCCATCGCGTGCCCAAAGCCACGAAGTCGGCAAGGAGACTGTGAGGAGGAAGGACAACAAACGTAACGAGAAAATGGCCATCACGTCTCCCTGCCATCCTGAAATGGATCTGGGCATGCCAGCCTAGATTCGATGCCATCATTGCAGTGAAAACAGGCAAGTCCGGCGGCTAGCGGCAGCGAGGTAGCCGGACACGGGATCAATGCACCGATAAGGAGCCCGCAATGCATTATCGGCGGCTCCAAGGCAAACCGCCCACGGGGATGTGACGACTGAGCCCACAGTGCCGACAGCGAGGAGCCTACAGCATCACTCGCTAGTTCGAGCCTGCCCGCGTTAGATGTGCGCTGCTGCGAAAGGGTAGGAGCCCGCCGACTGCTGGGAGGAGAGGCACCGGTATGAAGCCCCGCCACAGCCATGCTGAGAGCTGCGACGGGGAGATGGACCCCCCACCGCCGTCCGCTGCACAAGTTGAGGATAATAATTGCCACCAATTAAAGTCGATCCGTCTATCTGCTCGTTCTAGATTCAGTTTTGGTGTAAAGTGCGTGATTACATCATGTGCACTTTAGCTAGGTGCATATTGTGACAAGCTATGGCACCAAGGGTTAGCTAGGGTGGAAGTTGATAACAAACAAGTTAGTGGAACCACTGCTTGAATGTCCGAATATGTCTATCTGAAAAATTATTTTATTTAATTATTGTTCCTCTCATATTTATACTCATTTACTATTTTTATATCGAGGGTATCCGCTCGTAATATTGCTTTAGCCACACAAAATAGCAAATAGCCAAACATGATAAGATCCGAAAACCTTTTGCCAGATAAGATTTTCAGAATGCATTCTAATGCTCGACGGAATGTAGGTTTCTTTCTATAGAAGACAAAAGATTTTTCTGGAAAAGGAGGTGCAAACATAGAAATGGGTGTGGCCGAAATAAAAAAGACGTAAATCAGGTTGTTATTCTCGCCAAATGCTTGGCACCGGGAAAAGTCACGCCCTCCCTTCGTCTTTGATCTTCCGAATAAGGTTTGTCGTCGTGGATGATCCTCCGTTGAAAGCCCTCGCGTTGCGTTTTTTCCAAATTTCCATAGTGAAAAGAATTTCAAGTCTTAACTAGCAGCTAAAAACATACCAAGTTCTCTCCACTTTCGAAGTGTCACACATGCCTCGTTCAAAAAAGTGTGGCATACGTTGGTGCTCACTCCTTAGAGAGCGCCTACCGCGGTCCGCAAACACATTTTCTTTTCAACCATGCATTCGAAGTACCCAAAGGGGTTATATATAGGCATCGTCGAAATTTGTCAGCCACTCAAACAAAGACCAAATATGGCAAAACGGTGGTCCCCCCAAAAAGCCCAAAATGTTGTTCATGATTCGTTCCCTTGTACTTGCTATTTTAATTCAAACCATGAGATGACAGTCAAGCCGCAACTACCAGGATGCGGTTGTTGGCATGAAGTTCTCGAAAGCAAAGTACCATCTACTGCCTATCTACTGATCGATCCCTATCTTTTCGATGGCCAAGTTTCAGCTGTCAATGTGTAGGCCCATTGCCAGCTAGGTTCACACGTAGTTGTAGGAATCTGCTAATGTTGTCTGTCTCCAAATTTGTACAGATATTTTACGTTCTAAACAAGCTTAGAATAATTTACTGGAGAGGGAGATTTGGATGGCGCAGCTTTGTTTAGGCCATTAAAGTTATTCATGACGAAAACTAGGCTACCCAAGCATGTTAGGGGGGCCCTGACCAGGCTGGGGTATGATAATTGTGAAATAAACGCCATCATTTCACATTTGGCGGTAAATATAATATTTGATGAACTGAAACCCTGTCCTAGAAAAAAAACCTGAAATAATATCCCATGACTGTCTAGTACGGGTCTCTTTGATTTGCGTAATTCAAATATTCTAGGGATATGAAAACACAAGATTGCAATTGTAATTTAAGCTTTTTTTTAATTCTATGTGATTCATAATCACTAGAATTCGTAAGAATGTTGTTTGATCGCACGGTACGAAAATGATGAAATTTAAGAGCTGTGAGTCAATAGAAAAACTCAAATAAACTACTCATACAATCCTATAAATCAAACCATGCAGAAAAGTTATGTTGTAAAAACTACAATCCTCTGAAAATCTTACAAATATCAAAGAGTCCTAAAAATGCGGGGATTTGCTAAAAATATCTCATCTGTTATTAAAGACCAAACTAAAATAGGTTATTTAATCAAAATTTTCAAAAACTGCACGGACAATTGAGAGTAATCCAGAGTGCGTACACCGAACGGGTAAATCAGAACCCTCTCACCGCCCCCAAACAAAATTACAAAGCACGCATCCTCTTCAAACAAATTTCAAATTTCTAACCCGGGTAACCTGACCCGCAGGTTCCCCTCACCCACGCCTTCCGAATAAAAGTCCCCCTCATCCACGCCCCCACATTTCTCACAAACCCGCGCCTCCACCTCCACCTCCACCGCCCCCTCCCCTCCTAAACCTCGCCGGAACCCTACCCGCCGCCACCGCCGCCGCCACCATGAGGGAGATCCTGCACATCCAGGGCGGCCAGTGCGGCAACCAGATCGGAGCCAAGTTCTGGGAGGTGATCTGCGACGAGCACGGCATCGACCAGACGGGCAAGTACGCGGGGGACTCGGACCTCCAGCTCGAGCGGATCAACGTCTACTACAACGAGGCCAGCGGCGGCCGCTTCGTGCCCCGCGCCGTCCTCATGGACCTCGAGCCGGGCACCATGGACTCGCTCCGCTCTGGGCCCTACGGCCAGATCTTCCGCCCCGACAACTTCGTCTTCGGCCAGTCCGGCGCCGGCAACAACTGGGCCAAAGGGCACTACACGGAGGGCGCTGAGCTCATCGACTCCGTCCTCGATGTCGTCCGCAAGGAGGCCGAGAACTGCGACTGCCTGCAAGGTATAACCTCTGCCTGGATCTATCCCTTCCGTTGGAAATGGTTCTGAGATCCCGTCTGATTTTGAGCGTGTAGATCTAGTGGCCCTTCTGTGTTGAAACGGTTTGTTGGAATGCTGCAATTTTAGGGATCTTACATCGTAGATCTGCCTTTCCCCCCCCTTTTGCGTAGGAGGTCGTTCGCGTGACTTCGAACTTGCAGATCTGGGCGTCTCCGTACCCCAACTTTTTTTTCAAATTTTTGTTGAGGATATGCTCATTGTGCATTATACCTAAGTTGTTGTTTGGGTGAAACATTTGGGACGGGACAGTGTTGCCGTGAGGTTTTATGTCGTTCCCTGACCGCCGAGATCTAGCCAATAGCTGAGTGAATGTGGTGGTAGTTGTCAACAACTTTGTTGTTTTTCGCGTGTAAAAAGAAGGCATGATAGATCCAGGGCATTCCATTGTGCCACTTTTATCTTCATCTGGTACATATGATTGAAATTTTGTCATGCTATGAGTAACGCTGCTTGTCCTATCTCATGGTTTTAGTTGAAGCTTTTCGGTGGATGATTATCTGTTGGGGTTGTTAAAGTCATAACTTATAGCAACGTTGTTTTATACTTGTTGAATAATTGCAACTGATTGATTGTACTTCATAATGGCGAGTTAGAATTGAGGAATCTTTGAGTATGTAAATTTGGTGGTTACTGCGATGGGGGTAGTTTTGGAACGGTGGCTCATTGTTTTGATGTTGGTTTGCATTCTCTAGTTTACAAAATGAGTAGCTGTTCACTGTGTATTGTTCTACTGAGTAAATTCTTGTATCATATCAGTAGAATAGATTCTCAAAGAAGAAAATATTGGTAGAGTAGTACATTCAATGTTGCTTTCTCAAGCACAGGTGCTTATATATGCTTAATGTGTTGCAGTTTGCTATATGTGTGTATCTGGATGTGCTGAACATTTTAAAACAAAAATGGACTGATTCCCTTATTTAAGCGTCAAATGAAAATGAGGTCCAAAATAACGTATGCATGTCATTTACCACAGGATTTCAAGTCTGCCACTCTCTGGGAGGAGGAACGGGTTCTGGTATGGGTACCCTGCTCATCTCAAAGATCAGGGAGGAGTACCCAGATAGGATGATGTTGACATTCTCAGTTTTCCCATCGCCGAAGGTGTCTGACACTGTGGTTGAACCTTACAATGCTACACTCTCTGTTCATCAACTTGTTGAAAATGCTGATGAGTGCATGGTCCTTGACAACGAGGCTCTTTATGACATCTGCTTCCGCACTCTGAAGCTTGCTACACCCACCTGTAAGTGAAAACATACTGTGATTAGGCTACTGTGCCTAGTTCCCATACTCTACTCCCAGTAATTGTGATACAATATGGTGGTCTACAGAGATTTCTATGCCAGATTCTATGATACCAATTTATCTCTTGAGAGGTAGTAGTGAATCAAATAATCTTGGTGTTCATATATGATCTAGTAATCTGAAACGAATATGGGCATTCTTTGTGCTGTTCTACCTTGCATCTTGCACTTTTTTATACCATTTGGATATGTATTCTGACTTTTTTTTTGCCTCTTTTCAGTTGGTGATCTGAACCACCTTATTTCTGCAACAATGAGTGGTGTTACTTGCTGCCTGCGCTTCCCAGGTCAACTGAACTCTGACCTCCGGAAGCTTGCAGTCAACTTGATTCCTTTCCCTCGCCTCCATTTCTTCATGGTTGGCTTTGCACCACTTACCTCAAGGGGGTCCCAGCAGTACCGTGCCCTCACTGTTCCCGAGCTGACCCAACAGATGTGGGACTCAAAGAACATGATGTGCGCTGCTGACCCCCGGCATGGCCGCTACCTCACAGCCTCTGCCATGTTCCGTGGGAAGATGAGCACCAAGGAGGTGGATGAGCAGATGCTGAATGTGCAGAACAAGAACTCATCCTACTTTGTCGAGTGGATACCCAACAATGTGAAGTCAAGCGTGTGCGACATCCCTCCCACAGGCCTGACGATGTCGTCCACCTTCATCGGCAACTCAACTTCAATCCAGGAGATGTTCCGCCGAGTGAGCGAGCAGTTCACGGCCATGTTCAGGAGGAAGGCTTTCTTGCACTGGTACACCGGGGAGGGCATGGACGAGATGGAGTTCACTGAGGCTGAGAGCAACATGAACGACCTGGTGGCCGAGTATCAGCAGTACCAGGATGCCACAGCCGATGAGGAGGAAGAGGGCTATGATGATGAGGAGGAAGAGGAGGTTGCTGCCTAAGCCACCTGGCCTCATTCACTAGTCTGTCTTACATGTGCCTTGTGTTTACTATTACTGTCGATTTGGTGCTTGTGGTGCTGATAGATCTTTAGGTGGTTTATAACACTTCTAGATGCTCTTGTTGCCTCGGGGAACCGATTTTGTTACTTTTTTTTGTATGTTAACGGTGCTTTGACGTTGCGAATTGTGTTATTAGCGTAACTGTGGACTTAATACTAGTAAATTCTGGAATTCTTATTTTTGCCAGTTGCATCGTATGCATTGTGATTTGTGCTCGATGATTTCTTCTTCTCTACTGTATGATGTGATGGCTGACGATCGTTCTTCTGATCCTGTAGTTCCTACTTACTACTGTTGCGTTTCTGGAGGGACTTGCATTATTGAGCAATGCTATGCATATGAAAACATATGAAAATCTTATCGCTGTTACTGGACTCGTACTGTTGATTGTTCATCTGGTCTCATAGAGGCAAGCTGACATTCCGTATCTGGCCTCATAAGGGGGTGTTTGGTTGGGTTTTTCAGCAGCTTTTCACTAGAAAAAGCTACAGCTTAACTAAACAACCAGCTTTTTAGCAGCTTTTGCCAACGGTAGCTGTGGACTTTGCAGTGTAAATTCAGCTGTTTGGAAAAGCTGCCTTTTGTTACCTTTTTGCAATGTGCTGAAACTTCAGTGCTTAGTTTTCAAAATGTTGTAGATGATTTGGATCAATCAAAAACCATATGTTCACTTTCCCACAGCCACAGCAGCTTTTCTAGACAACCAGCCAACAGTAGCTTTGTCAACAGCCACAGCCCAACCAAACAGGTCCTAAACTCCCTGGATTTGGTAAAAGGATGCTGATTGTAACTCAGGCTTAGTCTACCCAGGCCAGGAAACATCAGGAAAAAACACAGCAAAAATTGCCTTCTGAACAGCAGGTTCCTGCACCTCCACAGGACGTACATAAAGAAGACGAAACAAAACATAATGGTGATATGCATCGAGCTACACAGAAAGACATCATAAAATTAACGATCTGTCACTTTGGGACAAACACATCTTTCAGAGTTTCAACCGAACTAGGCTAGATGGTCAAGACAACAAAATTGAAAGAAAAGAAAAAGCTCTCGAGACATCTACCTGGATCTTGCAATGGCCTTCTCCTGGATGATGGTTTTGTGGCTATCCCTAGCTTAGGCCTCCAGCGCCGGATCAGCTGCTCTCCGCCGATCTGGGCTGGCTCCTTGATGCCGCTACCATCCTTTCCCAGACCCTGCATATTTTCAGAGTTGTTGCAAGGAAAAGAAACTGCTGTACAAATATCGTCAAGCTAGTTCCTCTGTAATCAGAGCAACTTCTCATGCCTAACCAACTATTCATAATAATTCCCACTGGGGACCTTTGGTTTCAAGCTAAATAGTTTCAAATTTCGCCACAGTGATTTCAGGCGTTTGCAAGTAGAGTCTAGAGACGCAAAGGGATCGCGTGAACTTAGATTTCATTGGTCAAGGCAGAGGGGGACATTTCACTAAATTATCGCTCTATTAGCAGTGATATATAATCTCATACTACTAGTTTTCAGGATTAGCAATTTCGCCGCTAGAACGTCCCCCCACCCCTGGAGGAAATGACAGGTAATTGCAAGCTACACAGCAGGGAATTTCCAAAAAACGCTAATGCAAATCTTGATCAAGAAAAATGGAAAGCATCAGCCAATCAGCCCTCCGGTGTATACATCTGTGGGGGCAAGGAATTCGGAATCCAAACAGTGTAGTGCTAGCTTGCACTTACCAGTCAAAGAATTGCAGCACATAGTATTTGCGGTAAACGTACCTAGTTATACTACTACGTGATTTGATTCGTACGTCCCGATGAAAGGACTAACGGGTACGGTATTAGTAAGGTGCCTGATTTAGCGAAATTCAGTTTGACTTTGTTGGTTCCAAAAAATAACTTACTTATTCTCAAAAATAGATACCCGACAACTGCGCTTTTTTGTCTTTTGTTTTGATGCTGAACTTGTGAACTGGTAAACCCTAGTGCACTCGATGTTATTCTAGCTTCCTACAAAGCTGTCTCAGTCGGCCTTTGAAAAAAAAAGACACCCGCCATCAACCCAAGAATCAAAGCTAGTCATCATCAAGCACGCAAAAGAAGAAGAAGAAAAGAACTTCCAAGAGATGAAGAGGGAGCATCAATTCCAGATTTGTTTTACCTTTTCTACGCGCTTTGTAGAAGACGGTGGCGCTGTACGTACAATCTCGGTCGATGCGTTTCGAAATACGTACGTACACGGTAGGTCGAGACTAGTCACTACCTTTTGTTTCTTCTTCTTTGCTACGAATTTTAGTTTCACCGTTGACGTACGCTAACCGCTGTACCCTGCAGGAATAGCAGACACGTATTGCATGCTATCGCTCTCACTCGACCGTGCAAAATCAACCGCGGCCGGCATACTCCAACGAACAAATCGAGCGAGCAGAACTTGTAGAAATCAAGCAATGCCCGGCGCCTTTTACTAGCAAGAAAAACCTCGAATCTTTAGTGGTAAAATTGCATGCGTAATGCGAGACCACCGTTTGGAGTTGGAGAGTTGATTAATTAATTTGGTTTGCTTGTCGTCTAAAAAGAAATATACGATCAAAATTCAACCGAGGAAGGTAAAACAGTGTCTTACAAAAATCAATAGACGGAGTAAGTTTTGGTCCCAGGTCCAAATTAAGGCGCAGCGAGATTAATTGCGAGCTGGGATGAAAGCTCGAGGCGAAAATTTCTGGCCGATCTGATAACGATGTGCTAATAGATAAGTAATCCGCTCGATAGGTCGACGTGCCTTTCACTCGCGGAAAGAATACTGAATACGCGTGTATTTTCTTCTTCTAATATCGTGATGGGAAGATCTGCACTTGACCGTTCAGCTCTCTCATTTTGTCAAAAGAACCTGTCCATTCTCCAGCTTGGTGATGATGACTGCACCATGGACATGCGGAGCTTCCTATGTCGCGGGGGCGTCGCTTTTGTGGAGAGGAACGCGCGAATTTGCACGTACATGTCGTGGTACGGAAAGGATTCTCCTTTCATTGACATCTGCTGGCCTAAAGTGCTACACTCTTCCTCTCGTTAGGGCCTCTTTGATTCATAAGAATTTTATAGCTATTCCAGTGGACGGTCGATTCCCGCAAGAATCACGAAATTTCCCCGTGAATCAATGACATCATTAAATTTTCCTTCCTCTCGAGTGACAATCAGTAAAAACAAAATCTAGAAGTCGAATTACTGTAATGCTGCGATTGCACTTTGCAGTCAAAGAACTGCAGATCATAGCTTTTGGTTAAGAAAGTACTTAGTCATCTTTTTTTCTTTTGAAGGTAAGAGAGAGTTTATAATATACGAGTATTACACTCTTTTTCGAGGAGCATAGAAATACAGGGGGTTTCTTCTAAACACGAAGAAGTGGATATCATATCCCGCCTTGCAATCTGAGCAAGCTTGTAAGCAACCATATTACACTCTCTCTTGACTTTAGCTACAGAGATTTCCGGCATCAGTGCCATAACCGCCTTTAGTAACCTTTTTTTGTTGGAAGGGAAGAGTACTTACTTATACTACTTGTGTCCTAACGATGAAAGAACTGACGGGCGTGGTATTAGTAAGCTCGTAACTAAATAGTCAGCACCAAATTAAGCTAGTCACCATCAAGCAAGCAAATCTTTTTGTGCAAAAAAAACAATATGAAACATTTCAGCCTTATTTTCTTTTTTCTACGCGTTTTGTAGAAGACGGTGGCGTTGTCACTTGGAATTCGTGCACGTACAGTATACGTCGAAGCTTGGCAATTACGTATTTTAGGGCGCGTTCGGAACTCCTCCAGCGCCGCGCTCCGCCAACTCCCCGCGCCGAGCCCCGCCGAACGCCCCAACTCCGCCGAGCCCGCTCCGCGAAGCGGAGCCCTCCTCCCGTGCAAATCGGCGAAGCGGCCGAAACCGAGCTCCTCGTCTCAGCGCCGCGCGGAGTTCGGCGAAATTACCCGCCATGCCACCGCTAAGTCACCGCGCTTACCGGTTCACCCCACGTGGCGCGGCTTCTTCCAAACTCTAGCGCGCCGCCGCCGCCGCCGCAGCCCCGGCTCCGCCCGTCCGTCACGCTGCCAACCCGCCGGAGCCCCGCTGGAGCACAACCGCGACCCCGCCTCTTCTCCCTTGTCTCGGCCGCCACCCCGCCGGAGCCCCGCTGGAGCACCTCCTCCCCCTCCTCTCGGCCGCCACCCCGCCGGACCACCCCACGCCTCCTCTCCCTCCTGTCAACTGCAACTCCTCCGAGCCGAGCCGCGACCCCGCCGCCTCCACTCCTCTCGCCGGTCGCCTCCCTCTCCTCTCGCCTCCCTCTGCTTTCACTGTTTTGGGGAGGAGTTGGGGGAGGAGCTGGATCTGGCGTCCCGAACGGGTGGAGCTCCTCCACTGAAGCTGGCGCGCGGAGCCGAGCGCTGGAGTTGAGGATTTGGTGAAGCCGGAGGACATCCGAACGGGCCCTTAATCTCACGGTTGACTCTGCTGCTGTACCCTGCAGCCCTGCAGGAAGAACAAGTTACTCCTGGTCTACTTGGTTAGCAACACAATTAGTGACACGTATTGCTGTCGCTCTCACTCGATCGTGAAAAATCAACTGCGATCCGCGCACATATATACTTCTTCGAAAGAACGAATCGGTCGAGCAGATCTTCTTGAAAGCAACAGCCGGCTTTGACTAGAAAGGAGAAGAAAAAAAAATCTTAACTGCGCATAAGATTCGAAAATTTGGGCGACTAATGTCTAGCACTTGGAGAGTTGATTAATTTGGCTTGATTATCGATTACGCCTTTGTCCTGTATATGACTTATTTAAATTAGTTATGATAAGATTTTAATCAACAGTTATTTTATTATTATATAATTTATATGATATAAATTTGATATTTATAATTGTGACTTTGTATCACATAAATTATATATTAATAGAGTAATTAATGGTTAAAGTTTTATTTTAACCAGTCAAAATACACCATACATTATAGAATAGAGAGAATAACATTTATTGATCGCATTGCATTACCTCACATAAAGACCTTGACGTTTCCGGTTTCCCTACGAAAGAAAAAAAGGAAAACTCTTCCTCCCGGCATACCGATTCGAGTGATTCTTAGTCACACTGTACAGCCGTTGATCCAAGCAAATCCGGCAGCCCAAAATCTTCTAGCGAATTACATGAGATTGCCACCGCCCTCAATCAACCCATCTCTTCCGCTTCACTTGTTTCCATCGGGGTATAGGCTCTCACCCGGTCACCACCTCCACACCCCCAGGCCTCAGCTTCCATGGGCCGGAGCAACGCGCGGCTTCTCCTAGGGTTCCTGCTGCTACGGTTCAATTGGTGCTTGGTGAGTGTTGATTCTGTTCAGTTTTTTGGATTTGTTTGTGGTATCACTGATGGATTGGCCTTGGTGTTTGGGATTTTAACTAGGCGGTGGGTGGCGGAGGCGCCGAGGAAGGGGACGGCGTGTTTCCGGTGGGGGTGAGCACCTGGCCTTTCCGGGAGGCGGTCAGGGCGGCGTGGGAGGTGGTGACGGCCGGTGGCGCAAGAGCAGGGGGTTCGGCTGTGGATGCCGTCGTCGTTGATTGCTCTGCCTGCAAGGTGCTGCCTCCTCTTTGTCTGCACTTTTTTTCATTTCACTTCTCGGCATGGTCGTGCGTGTGATACTAATTTTGCGATCCTCGCGTCTTGGCGGCGAAGGCAGGCTTCGTGACGGAGCAGGAGGGCATGAGCACGGAGGTGATCTGGAGGGCGTTCGGCGTGGCGGAGGAGCAGTTCCTGCAGCAGGTGAGACAGGCATGGCCGAAGCGGCCGCGGATGGCGGTCGTGGGCTCCTGCTGCTTGCTCGGGGCCATATCTGCAGCTTTTGGTTACGTGTTGGTGTTTTTGCGTTAGAATTTTGGTATTCTGCTGCACATTCAGATATGATAAACCAGCACTCGTAATTAAATCGTGTCAAAAATTCATAGTTCCCTAATTTATAGTGCAAAGCCATGTAAATCTGAACCCTGAAAAATTACCTCATTATGTTCTTGATCTTCAGTGGATCGGAGCACTGTTGAATGGTGATGACATATGAACTATGCTGATACATTAGTGGTTGGAATCCCCGGCTTCATTAGAGAAACCAAATTATGATGAACAACTACTTGTGGCCTTGCAGGTACTGGACAGAAAGTTGCATCATCTGGATAGGTACTTGTGCCAGCCGCCGCCTTCGAGCTCATCGACCACCACGGTGCTGCACTTCTCCACGGCTCTTCTACTTCCCCTCCGTCGACATGCAGCGGGCTGTCTGCAGCTACGGAGCCATGCCGTCATGGGCTCTCCATTAGTTTTTGATGGAAACAAATGATTGTTGTACATGAGAAACGAATAATTGTTGTACATGAAACAAATTATTATTATATGAGAAACAAAATACTCGGATGAATGAAACATAAACAAATTAGCTCGGCAAGCGTCTGCTGCAGCTTCTCCATTAGTTGTTAATGGAAACAAATTATTATTGTACGGGAAATAAAATACCCAGATGAATGAAACATAAACACTTAGTTGTTGTATTGGTTTGACAAATTTGTTGTGCAAGTTTGAGTAAAATGTTTCCCTCTCGCTACGCAAATGTTTCCACGTTCCCATAACAGAAGGAGCCCATGATGCCGAAAATCTAGCGATTTGAATCATAAGTTTCCTAAAAATCTGGGATTGTGTTGTATACATTCTATTTTTGTATTGGTTCAAAAATTTTGTTGCGCAAGGTTTAGTAAAGTGTTTCCTTCTCATTATACAAATGTTTCATGTTGACAGAAGGAGCCCACGCACGTATTGCATACAGACAGTTGTCCATGTTTCATATTGTCATTATAATTGTTTTCTATAGTCACTAAAATTGTTTTCCGTAAATTTAACTAATTATATTTATTGCTAATCTTGATGTCACATCCGATAACTGTGCACTGTGCCGATGGAATGCACAAATCGGCATGACATTCAGTTCTAAGCCCAAATCTAGCACACTAAGATTGTGACCCACGACCGATGCAAGTTCAGGCAAAAATCTCTAACCGTTCTGATAATGATCATGTAATTTATGCTAGTACACTGATATGCTCCTGATGGATAGGTCGATGTGCCTTTAACTCGAAAAGAATACTCGTAATGATATATATTAAAATCCTACGTACCAATTAGGTCACCAACAAATTTAAATTCAAAAAAGAGGACGTATATTATACTCTAATATTTTCTCTACATCAGCGGAAGCAAGACGGCTGTAATTATTTATTATGTTAACTGAGTTTTAAATCCAAAACTTTTTAATTAATTTGAGTAGTTTACTAAAACTCTTAAGTAAAAAAGTCAGATATTATGTTCTAGCAATGGACATGTAATAGTATAAAAGAGTAGTTAAGAGTAGGTCGACGTACCTTTCGCTCGAAAGAGTTCGGGCACATCTTTGACTACGTAGTAAAATATCGTAGTGGCAAGATCTGTGCTTGTTTTCGGAAACAACGAAGAAGATCTGTACTTGACCGTTCGAGTTCATCTTTCTTTGTTTTTCTGTCAAAAGGCCGGACAGTTCCTTGGTGATGATGGCTGAACCATGAAACGCAGAGCTTAAAAAGTCGCCGCAGCGGCGTTGCTTTTCGTAGGGAGGAACTGCACCTTTTTGCACGTACATGTCGTGGTACCGAGAGGATGCACCAATTAAAAATATCTCCCTTTTCGCTACTACCAAGGAAAAAGTTACTATCCTCTGAGATAAGATAACGGGCATGAGATAACCTTGTTTAATTAACCAGCTTTGGCAGGCGTCAAAAGGAGTAGTACAAGTTGTCAAAGAAGATTGATGAAAGGAGAAAGAAACGGAAAATGCTATATTTGTTGTCTGGTTTCAGTTTGTTCTAGGACGAATTTCTACTATACGAGTTTTATCACACAGAGAAAATAGCCTTGTCACATATAGTAGAATAATGTTCTCACACTATAAATTTTTATGTTATATATACTCTAACAAAATATTTTAATGTCGTATCTAAATGTTTTTAATTGGACGCTGGATCCCTGTCGAATGAAAAAGATATGAAAAGCCGGAGGATATTTTTCGGCACGAAGGGACGCGAAGAGCGGTGGCGCATCGTACAGGGCCCGTGATTCCGGACTGTACGGCGAGTGGCCCAGGTGGACTCGTTGACAGTTGCTGCTGCCGCTTCCGTCATGCATGTCCGAAAGCTAACGGCAGGTAGACAGCGGTTTCTTCAATTAAGAAATGTTTTTCCTGCGGTGTATATATATATGTCAGCACACTACAAGGCACTCGACCGCGGCATCCGCTGCAGCTTCCTAGCTTCCTCTTTTTCTTTTTCGCGAGGGACAGAAAAAGAATACGGCTCGACCGAGTCGCCGTTGAATGAGTCTACCAGTATCATATTCGTTACATATTTTTTTATCAGATTATCTAAAATTAGTTTAAGTAATTTATTGACATAAGTTAGGAAACCTAAGATAATCTCGCCATACAATTTAGTGTATGGCATTTGGAGCTTTATTTTTGAAAAAAAACCTTGCCTGAGGTGAGGTGTAACTTGAATTAAACATCTATTTAAATTGATTAAACTTATCTAACTTTAAATGTGTACTCCATGCAAGCGGTATGCTCGATTCAAGTCACACCTCAAAAAATAGTGTAGTGGCGTGTGATCATCTTAAACAAATTTAGCCTCCTACAAAAAATAGTGCGATACGCATGACAATAAGTGCACCTCGACGGTGACGTACTCTATCATCTACTCCAGCCAGTGGTATGCTCCAGCTAGATTATCCATGGAAGCAAAGCACGCGGGCAAACGAGGCTTCTTACGGAGGTTTATAGCTAGGTCGTACGAGAGCAATAGCCACGCATGCAGGAGAAGCTTTCAATTCGTCATCGAGTAAGGCATGCATGCATACGTGGGCCACCATGCATGTCGGGGGATAGATCGAACGATCGATCGATGGACGTCACTCTAAAGTCTTAGACTGACGATGCGTGGCAGTGCTGGTACACCCGTACGTATGGAGATCCATCAATTAGTGTCGCGGGGTGTTCGCGGCAATATCCATTTGTTATAGGATTGTCGGGGATGCGTGTATGGAAGATCTAGGCGGTGCACACAAGAACTTTTACCCAGGTTCAGGCTCTCCAAATATGGAGATAATACCCTACTCCTGCTGAATGTATTTGATGTTCTTACGTGAAAAAGGGAGTACAATAGGAATGAGTGAACGTAAGGTATATAGTCTAGCCCCCTTCTGCATGGAGGGCTCGGCCTTATATAGGCCTGCGCATCAGCCGACTCGGTCACTCGGCTGAGCTACAGTTACTGTCCTAATTAACTGACATTCATATCTGGTAACCGTCCGAGTAACACCAGTCTTCATGCCGGCTGAAACGTATGCCTTGATGAGTTGTAACGCCTGTCTTAATGGCACCCAGACGTTGTACCATGGCAGGCTGTTCTTGGGCCTTCGTCCGAATAGGCCTTTGCGAAGTTGTTGGGCCTGCATCCGAGTGGGCCTTGCCAGGCTTGCTGGGCCGACTCGAGTCATTGGGCCTACCCAGTTGGGCTTCCCTCGTCAGTAGCCCCCGAGTACTTCGAGGTCTTGACACGGATGCCGAGTGGCGAGCTAGTCGTTTGTGCCCGAGTTGCGAGTGGAGAGACCTTGATGGACTCCTGCAATACCTGAAAAGTAGGTTAAATATGTGCTAAGTATTAAGAACTCAATGATACCCGCATTTTCCGACTGAGGAAATCGGCTTGTGGCCTTCCGGGAGGCGTATCATGAATTCCGAGTGAATCCGAAGTAACGTCTGGCTTATCCGAATGAACGGTTACCATCTTGTGCCCGCAGGGGGGACGCCCTCGATTTTCAACTTCGGAACCGAGTCCTCAAACTCCGACACTGATCCCTGAATTAGTGAGCCATTTTGCGCCGCTGTGGCATTCGGCTCAGATTCAAGGATCCTGTTATTCCGCTGTGGATGCCGGATTCGTCCTTAGCTTGGGTGTTGCCGAGTGACCTGGAAACCCTGTTGGGTCGGTCATCAGCACCCTTTTTGCAGAGCTAATCTGCTTCCGAGTTTGGCGGCTTGTGCGCCTCGGAATTACTTGATGAAGTCGAATGATCTGTGACGTGTCCCAGGGGGCTATGCCGACTGTTGAGTCGTCACCCGAGCACACCCGACTCTGATTGAGTCGGACTCGGTTTTAAGCCGACTGGTGCCACAGCATTGTTTTGTCCGAGACGTCGCATCAGCATTTAATGCGCGCAGCCGGTTGGGCAGAGTGTTCGCAGCGCCATGATTTCGCCTCGAGTCACGCGCGAAGCGTGCCCGCGACATGCGCTGCTGCTCTGATTTCGCGCGCCGTCCGAGGCGACGGCCCATCATGTCTGCACTCGAATCACGCAAACGACGCGCGCGAGACGAGGGCTGACGTAATGTTAGCCGGTCACGTCGCCTGGAACTCCGCGTCGTGGCGAAAAAGGCGCCCGAATCCCGCGGGTTCGCGCGCGCGGGACGGCGGTTGCCTCGGTAGTTTCCCGCCACGTCAGACGCACGACCGCCGGCGGTTGGACTCCTTTGTCTATAAAAGGGGACCGCGGAGACGTCGACATTCTCATCTGCTTTTGCCTTCGTCTTCCTCACGCCCCAAGCTCTAGCCTCCAAAACTCCGCCACCGCGCACTCGAGAAGAAACTCGCTTGCCGCCGTCACCCATCAACCGGCGACCATGTCTCGCGCCGCCAGCAAGGGCAAGAAGGCCGCCGTCTCCGCTTCCTCCTCCGCCGCCGACGCATGGAATAAAGGGGATTGGATCCCCTCGGTCATCATCGACGAGCTCTTGATCGAGTTCGCCCGCAAGGGCATGCTGCCGCCGCGGACTATCTGCAACTGGCGGGCGCCGTACAAGGAGAAGAAGCCCGCTCCACATGAGCACGAGCGGGTGATGCTCGTTCCGTTCATGGAGCGTGGACTCAAGCTGCCGCCGCACGACTTCTTGCGCGGTTTGCTATTCTTCTACGGTCTGCAGCTTCATCACTTGAGCCCCAATGGCATTCTGCACATCGCGTGTTTCATCACGCTGTGCGAATGCTACTTGGGAACTCAGCCGCACTGGGGACTTTGGAAGAAAATCTTCACTGTCAAGGCGCAGCCCATCAAGGCCGGCGGCCGACTGGCAGTTTGCGGGGGAGTTAGCATTCAAGTCAAACCCGGCACCGGGTACTTCAAGATGCAATTTCCGGACACCATCCGGAGATGGCAGGATGGGTGGTTCTACTGCCCGGACGAACGCACGCCGACTGGCCATGATGGTCTACCCCCATACACTGAAGACCCTCCTGTCTGGGTGAAGCGCTGGAGCACCAAGCCGTCCAACGGGGAGATGCCTGAAGTCGACCGGCTCACGAAGAGGATCGCGAGACTCCAGAAGCAGGGTCTCACAGGCCCTGACATCATCGCCACCTGGCTGGTTCGGCGCATCCAGCCCCTTCAAGCCCGGGCGCACCCGATGTGGGCGTACTCGGGCCACCATGACCCGACAAGGGTTTCTTCCGAAGATCTTTCGGATGACGACTTCCTGGAGATTTTGAAGACCTTGACGAAAGAAAGAACAGGGCTCACTCGGTCGCCCCAGGTTCTTCCTTATTCTCGCGTCAACCCGGTCCCAGATGTAAGTAACTTATAATCCGAGTTAGGCTCTTGGTCTTTTTAACTTGCTTGCTTCTTCTAACGCCGAATTTTTCGACATTGCAGAATTATCTGAACTTCAACTCCATGCCGCCTCTCCCTGAGCAAGACTCGGCTCCAGCAGCGCTGGAGGATGCCGAAGTCGAGGAAGAAACCCCCGAGGTCGGCAACCAAAGCGACTCGGACTCGGACTCCGAGTCCAGAGGGTCACACGAAATCTCCAAGCGGGGCCGCGATGACGGTGCGTCCGGCTCTCAGGTCCCGGACGCTGGGACGGAGCCGGTTCGAACGGAACCGGCTGCCAAGCGGATCCGGACTGCCGCTACAGCTCCGGCTCCCGTGCGAGCCGCAGCTGCCAGTGGGGGGGCGCCGGCTTCAGCTCCTGCCCAAGCCACGCCTCCCAGCCGAGTGGCGCAGGTTCCAAAACCTGCCGCCAATCCGAAAAAGAAAACTATCCCCACCACAACCAGGTACGAGTCTTGCCTCATGCCCTAGGCGCTGTAGGTTTTCAAGGTATTGAAGTCGGTTTCTCTTTTGCTCCGCAGAGTCCAAAAGAAGTTTTCCGACAAAGGAGATGCTTCATCCGGTACGCCGACGGCTCCGACTCCAGTGCGGCTACCGGCGTCGGCTCCAGCACCGACTCCGGCTGCAGCCGAGTCCAGCGTGCCAGCGCCAACCATCCCTGCCGCGGGGTCGGAGCCGGCCGCGGCTGCGGGAGTCGCTACACCTCCGGCTGCAACGCTGCAACCGAGTTCCCCCATGTCTCAGCCTGCCGTGGCTGAGGCCCCCGGAGCCGGTTGTGCGTGCTGGGTCCTCACGCCAACCGAACCCGACCATTGAGGAGACAACGGAGCCGGCTGCTGTAGCTGGGACCGACTCCTCTGAGCCGGCGGGTGAAGCCGAAGGACAACTCGTCACTGAGTTACCTTCGATGACCGAGCCGCACCAGCCTCCGGCTCCAACTCCCTCATCTCAAGTGCTGGTGCCGGCTTCTTCAAGTGATCTTGTCCCGGCGCTGCTGCTACCGAGTTGCAGCACGAGGGACTTGGCCAGTGCGGAGGAAGCTACGAACCGCGTCGCCGCCCTCAGCTCCAAGCTCAGGGATTTTGCCGACGCGGCTAAGTCCTTGGCGGACTCGGCCGAGGTTTTGGAGACCTCCGTCGGGGTAAGTGTCTTCAATTTTGTTTTATTTTCCAACACTGGGAGCACGTTCCGTGCACCCAGTGGGTGTAGCCCCCGAGTCTCTAGCCGACTGACTGAGTCGGCTTGAGACTTATAAATTCGGGTACTAACTTTCCCTTCACCAGGCTGCAATCCGACTGGGCGGAAACAACCCAGTCCTTATGGAAAGAAATGTCTCGTTGGAGAAGGCATTGGAGGAGGAGAAGGCGAAGAACCGGCAGCTCGAAGAGAAGCTTGCCGCCCTCAAGGGTAAGTGACCGAGTCTTCAACCTTTTCTCCTTGAAATTTTCTGTGCCATTGACTTTGCTGAGTCGGCAGACCTCGAAGCTGAAAATGCTCAACTCAAGAAAGAGGTGAACTCGAGGATCCCGGCTGCAACAGTCGCCCAACGACTCGACGCCAAAGCAGCCGAGTATGAGGACAAGGTGCGCGCTGCCAACAAGCTTAAGTCGGATTACGACAAGCTGGTGAAACAATACGAACAGTCGCAGTCGGCGAACAAAAAGCTGCAAGCTTCCATCGACGACTTTTCTCGGCTGATGGACGAGTCGCAGAAGCGACACGAGGCAACCATCGCCGATTGGGAAAAGCGTGAAAGGGATCTCATTGGCGAACTTAAAAAAGCCAATGAAACTTTACTCGGTAAGCCCCCGAGTCTTTTGCTTCTTTCCTTTTGTATGATTCCTTGTCCATTTCCTTAGCAATAATTTATTCTCAGAGGTTTGCCCAGAATCGGAGGAGCGAGCCCGGCAGGCGGCGCTCCGACTCCGCGCACTCTCTGACCCGGCCATGTCGGTACTCGACGCACTCTGGACTCCGGAGATGATGGCCGAATGCGTCGTGACAGTGCAAGACCGGCTCCTCCAAGTCAAGAGCTTGGTGGACAACTTCAAGTCGGCTGCTCAAAACCTTTGTGTCAAGCTCTGGCCTGGAGAGGAGCCGAGTTCCAGCGTCTTCGCCCTCGCCGACAAGCTCTCACTGGGCCCGGCGGAAGTCGAAGAGTGGAAGGAGTCGGCCGCCCGCTCAGGAGCTGGTATGGCACTGGCCATGGTGCTGGCCCATCACCCGGACGCGGATGTTGACAGCATCTCCGCTGGTGCCCCCATCAACGAGGCAGGGCAGTCCATCGACCCCATGGAGCTTCTTCCCCGAGTCCGCGCCGCCGCCAGCCGGATTGCTAGCTTCACCGACCTGGAGGAGCGCGTTGAAGCCACTCCAGAGGAATAAAAAATCATAATGTAATATCTCTCGGTATGCCGAGTAGGAAATTGTAAAAACTTTTGCAATGAATGAAGATGCTTTTTGATCCATTTTATTGGTTTACGCAAGTTACTTGAGTCGTCCACATTTGTTTTTCACGCCGAGTCGGATCCTTTCGCGTGCAGGCCGACCTTTAGCTTTTGCTCTTGCCAACCGGACAGCCGGGTTGCGACTGTAGTTGGGGACGAAGAGTGGGCCTTAGGTACCGTACACGTTTACTTAGACGCTCGTGTAGAAACAAAGCTAGGAAACTCGAAATAACTTGCGCCGAGTGAGAGATCACCCAGTGGGTGGCTTCCGGGTGTTGCCCGAAAGGAAGCCACTCGGTTTTATTTGACTTAGCCCCCGGGAATTGCCCATAGGTAGCATAGTCGGAAAATGAAAAAATGTTCCCGAGTGCCGCTCGAAGGAAACAAGTTTTTATTCATAATGAAACAATGGACTATTTTGAAGTACAAAGTTTAAGTGTAGAAGGGACGCAGCTGTGCAATGTTCCACGTCCGTTCTGTGACTGCGCCGGTTGCCGGGTCCTCCAGTCGGTACGCGCCGTTGTGAAGCACCTGGTTGACGATGAATGGCCCCTCCCAAGGTGGAGACAATTTGTGCATGCCAGCCTTGTCTTGAATGAGTCGGAGGACCAGATCTCCTTTGTTGAAGACTCGGCTCCGAACTTGCCGGCTGTGATATCGGCGCAGGTTCTGCTGATAGATGGCCGAGCGCGAGAGGGCGAGCTCCCGCGCTTCTTCCAAGAGATCCAAGTCGTCCTGTCGTGCCAATTCGGCATCCTGCTCCACGTATGCTGCGACTCGCGGGGAGTCATGAAGGATGTCACTCGGTAAAACGGCTTCAGCTCCATACACCATGAAGAACGGCGTGTAACCAGTCGACCGGTTCGGAGTCGTCCTTAGGCTCCAAAGGACAGATGGAAGCTCGTCAACCCAAGAGCCGGCTGCCCGCCTTAATGGGACTAGCAACCGGGGCTTGATGCCTTGGAGAATTAGAGCATTGGACCGCTCTACTTGGCCGTTAGACTGGGGATGAGCCACGGAGGCATAATCAATCCGGATTCCATGATCCCGGCAGAAGCGGCGAAATACTTCAGCGGTGAAGTTCTTGCCATTGTCAGTGATGATGTTGTGAGGAATCCCGAATCGGAAGATGACTCCTTTCATGAAGTTGACAGCAGTCGGTCCGTCAAGCTTCATGATTGGCTTTGCTTCAATCCACTTAGTGAACTTGTCCACGGCCACGAGGAGATGAGTGAAACCTCCCCGAGCCGTTTTGAGCGGGCCCACCATGTCGAGTCCCCACACAGCAAAAGGCCATGTGATCGGGATGGTCTTGAGCGCAGTAGCCGGCATGTGAATTTGCCGGGCATATCTCTGGCACCCTTCACAAGTTCGGACGAGTTCCTCGGCATCAGTATGAGCACTGAGCCAGAAAAACCCGTGTCGGAAGGCCTTGGCGACCAAGGACCTGGTCGAAGCATGATGACCGCAGAGTCCCGAGTGGATTTCCTCGAGCAAGGTTCGTCCTTCTTCTGGCGAAATGCAGCGCTGGAAAATTCCAGTGGTGCTGCGCTTGTAAAGTTCGCCGTTGATAATGGTGTATGACCGAGCCCGGCACACGATGCGACGTGCCTCAGTCGGATCCTCCGGTAGCTCTTTATGCAAGAGGTACGCGAGGTATGGCTGGGTCCAGGAAGGAATGACCGTTAAGACTTCTCCTTGAGTCGGTTGAACCGGTTCTGGATGCGACGACCCGGCTTCAGATGACTCGGCAGCTGACTCCATCTTGACGGATGGTTGGAAGAGCTGCTGGAGGAAAACACCCGGCGGCACTTTTTCTCGAGCAGAACCAATTCTAGCAAGGGAGTCAGCTGCTTCGTTATCTGCCCGGCGAACATGGTGAAGCTCGAGGCCGTCAAAGCGTTCTTCCAGCCGGCGAACGGCTGCGCAGTATGCTGCCATGGTTGGATCTTTGGTGTCCCAAGTCTTCATTACTTGTTGCACCACAAGATCCGAGTCGCCGCGGCAAAGAAGTCGGCGAATGCCGAGTGAAACTGCAATGCGTAAGCCGTGCAGTAACGCCTCGTATTCTGCGACGTTGTTGGAGGCAGCGAAGTGAATCTGCAACACGTAATTCAACTTGTCGCCTTTGGGAGAAATTAACACGACTCCAGCCCCCGTGCCCGCAAGCATCTTCGATCCGTCAAAGTACATGATCCAGTGCTCAAGGTGCAACTGAGTCGGGAGGGACTGGCTCTCAGTCCACTCGACGATGAAGTCTGCCAGAGCTTGCGACTTGATGGCCTTGCGGGGCTCGTAGGTGATGTCGTGCGGCATGAATTCTATCGCCCACTTAGCGACTCGGCCCGTGGCATCCCGATTGTTGATGATATCAGACAAAGGGGCGTGACTGACCACGGTGACCGAGTGAGCTTGAAAGTAGTGCACCAGCTTCCGAGTCGCCAGAAACACGCCATACACTAGCTTCTGGTAGTGCGGGTAGCGTTGCTTTGACTCGGAAAGTACTTCGCTGATGTAATAGACGGGTCGCTGTACCTTTTGAACTCGGCCTTCTTCTGCGCGCTCCACTACTAAGACAACGCTGACCACTTGATTGGTGGCTGCGATGTAAAGCAGCATGGGTTCTCCCTCCATGGGTGCAGCGAGAACCGGAGGTGTCGACAGAAGACGCTTGAGATCTTCGAAGGCTTGTTGAGCCTCACTCGTCCATTCGAAGGAGTCGGATTTCTTAAGAAGTCGGTAAAAAGGCAAGGCCTTCTCACCGAGTCGGGCTATGAACCGACTTAAGGCTGCGAGGCACCCGGTTAAGCGTTGAATGGCCTTCAAGTCCTTTGGTTTGCCCATCTTGATGATGGCATCAAGCTTCTCCGGGTTCGCTTCGATCCCTCGCTCGGAAACGATGAAGCCGAGTAGCTTGCCAGCCGGAACTCCGAAGACGCACTTCTCCGGATTAAGCCTCATGTCATACCTCCTGAGATTGGCGAAGGTTTCAGCCAAGTCGGTCAGGAGATCTGAGGTTTTCTTTGTCTTTATCACAATGTCGTCGACGTAAGCCTGGACATTTCTGCCTATTTGGTCGTGCAAACACTTTTGCATACAACGTTGATATGTTGCGCCAGCATTTTTTAAACCAAAAGGCATAGTGATGTAACAAAAAGCCCCAAACGGGGTGATGAAAGAAGTTTTTATTTGATCCGACTCTTTCATCTTGATCTGGTGGTAGCCTGAATAGGCATCCAGAAAACATAAACGTTCGCACCCGGCTGTGGAATCAACAACCTGATCCACTCGAGGTAAGGCGAACGGGTCCTTGGGGCATGCTTTATTTAGGGACGTGTAGTCCACACACATGCGCCAAGTTTTGTTTTTCTTAAGAACCAGGACCGGGTTTGCCAACCAGTCCGGGTGAAAAACTTCTTTGATGAACCCGGCTGCAAGCAGTCGGGTGATTTCTTCTCCGATTGCTTTTCGCCGGTCTTCAGCGAAGCGACGAAGAGACTGCTTCACCGGCTTTGCATCCTTGGCGACGTTGAGGGAGTGCTCGGCGAACTTCCTTGGAACACCCGGCATGTCAGAGGGCTTCCATGCGAAGATGTTCCAATTCTCACGAAGGAAGTCGACGAGCGCGCCTTCCTATTTGGCCTCGAGGTCGGTTCCGATTTGGACCGTCTTGGATGAGTCCTCGGGATGGACCTGGACACGCTTTGTGTCCTTGGCCGACTGGAAAGTGGACTCGGTTGCCGCCTTCTTGCTCGGTGGAGGCTGGTCCGAGTTGGCAGAAGCTTGGATATCTTCCAGCTCTTGAGCCGCAATCAGCGACTCGGCAATGTCTGCACTGGCGATATCATACTCGCTGGAGCGTTCGAAGTCGCCAGTGATGGTGATGACGCCTTTTGGACCCGGCATCTTCAGCTTTAGGTAGGTATAACACGGCCTTGCCATAAATTTGGCATAGGCCGGCCGGCCAAAGATCGCATGGTATGCGCTCTTAAAGCCGACTACCTCGAAGGCCAGTGTCTCGACCCGGAAGTTATTCGGCTCACCAAACACGACTTCCAGGGAGATTTGACCCAGAGGCCTGGCGCACTTCCCAGGAACTATTCCATGGAAAGAAATGTTACTGGGGCGAAGTTGGGTCTCCGACACTTGCATCCTCTTCAGGGTATCGACGAAGATGATGTTTATGCTGGAGCCCCCGTCCATCAGGACCTTGCGGAGCTTGAATCCTCCGACCTGAGGATCCACCACCAAAGGGTGCTTGCCCGGGTGGGGGATTCGGTCGGGGTGATCGAGTCGGCTGAAGCCGACTGGCACCTCGGACCAGTCCAGCCATTGTGGGACTGCTGGCATCGTCGCGTTGACCTCGCGACAACGCAGCTTCCGACCCCTTTTGGAGTCGGACCCTTGAAAAATCATGAGTACCCCCCTTTGAGGGGGATACTGTGCGGCGCCGCCTCCTGCAGCGGAGCCTCCTTCGCCATCGGCCTCCGGCTCGGGTTGTTTTTCCTCCCGCAAACGCTGCAGGAAGCTACAGTCCCGAGTCGAGTGCCCCGCCTTATATTTGGCGGTGCTATGGAACGAACAAGGCCCGTCGAGGATTTCCTCGAAGGTTAGCTTTGACGCCTTGCGCTGTTGCCAAGGGCGCTCCTGTTTTTGGCCAGCGTCGCCACGCTGGGGGCCACGCTCTGCGGCCGCAACCAGGTCGGCTCCGCTAACTCCGTCACCGCCGCCTGCCTTCCGCTTCGGGGGGCGGTTGTCTTCCCGCTTCCGTTCTGAATCGGTGGGGACTTTGCGACTTGAGGACTCGGCTTTGGCTTTGCCTTTGTCCTCGTACCGCATCGCTTCTTCACCCGTCGCGTATTTGCTGGCGACTTCCATGAGCCGACCCATGGTCTGGATGTTTGACCGGGCCAACTTGTGTTTGAGGAGTTCGTATTTCACTCCCTGAGAAAAGGCCTGGATGGCCTGCATCTCGGTGACATCCTCAATCGAGTTGCGCAGTCGGGTCCAGCGTTGGATGTAATCGCGGACCGACTCGCCCTTTTCCTGGACGCAGAGCCACAGGTCTTGGGCGTTCCCAGGGCGCTTGTACGTGCCCTCAAAGTTTTTGATGAAGGCCTCTTGGAGGTCCCTCCAATCATAGATGCTATCTTCGGGCAGGCTGTTAAGCCATGCCCGAGCCGACCCTTCCAGCATCAGGGGTAGGCTTCGGAGGGCGACACGCTCGTTGCCTCCTCCTATGTTGCATGCGACTAAGTAGTCGGCAAGCCAAGTTTCCGGCTTGGCTGTGCCATCATACTTGTCGATGCCACTGGCAATTCGGAACCGATCCGGGAAAGGCTCGCCTCGAATCCGCCTGCTGAAGCAAAGCGGACCAGTGGAGGCAGAGCTGCCCGGCTGGTTGACTTCGCCTGCGCGCCGCTCAGCCCGCACCCGGGCTGCCCGCCGTCCCTCGATGTCATCGCGGGCATCGCGGGCATCGTTCGCTCGAACAGAGCCGGCTCGCCGCCGCTCAGCCTGGAGCCGGTTAATCTCCAGGCGAGCGTCAGGCCGGTTCGTGGATCGACTCGGTTGAGACGATCCGATTGTGACGGGGCGACTCGGAGCTCCTGAGGGCCGACTCCGAGTCTCTTGGGAAGCCAGCCGGTTGCTAACCGACCCGGCTTCGTTTTGTTGTTCCACCGCCGTCTTCATCAGAGTGATGACTCGGCGGTGGATTTCCGCCGCGGGGCCGTCTGCTGGAGGTGGCAATGAGTCGGCCAGCGCGGTGGCCGCGAAAAGGTTCTGGGCCGGTGTTTGATAGATAAGGACACCGTCCTGTTGCCGTCCGAAAAGTGGGGCCCGAGTTGCCCGATTCTTCCGGGCGGCCGAAAAAGTTCGCCGGTTCGCGCGGCTGCGCGAACCGTGTGGGTCATTCGGTTGTCGATCTTGCTGTTCGAGTGCCGCCCGCTCTTGATCGAGGCGTGCTCGTTCTGCAAGGAGGGCTTGCCGAGAAGCCTCCAAGGCCCTCTCGGCATCCGATTGTCCATTGATGGGCGTATGCAGGTGCTCATGGGCTGCCCTGGCTGCTGCTGCAGACGTTCCCGCATCCTCTGCGGCGCCATCCCCAACCACATACACCTCAGCGGAGGCGGTATGGCTGTGCGAACTCTCGTCCCCCTCGGATTCGGATCCCAGGATGGAAAGGAGAGATTCGGCGCCCACCATGGCGACGAACCTGAAATATTCCTCGCCCTTGCCCGAGACTGGAGGAGATCCGAGCCGGAGCTCAGGCTCCACCTCCACGGTAAGGCACGGACGCGGATCTTGGAGATGTAATTGGCCGAAAGCGTCGGCCAAGAAGTGAAGGCCGCCGAAGATGAACTCCGAGCCTTCAGGATGCGCGACAGGCGACATGTTGCCGATGATGAGCTTGTCGCCGGTCGCTGGAGAAGATCCCGCCTGGATCGTAGCTCCAAAACACGCTGCCCCTACCTGGCGCGCCAACTGTCGCGGGGTGTTCGCGGCAATATCCATTTGTTATAGGATTGTCGGGGATGCGTGTATGGAAGATCTAGGCGGTGCACACAAGAACTTTTACCCAGGTTCAGGCTCTCCAAATATGGAGATAATACCCTACTCCTGCTGAATGTATTTGATGTTCTTACGTGAAAAAGGGAGTACAATAGGAATGAGTGAACGTAAGGTATATAGTCTAGCCCCCTTCTGCATGGAGGGCTCGGCCTTATATAGGCCTGCGCATCAGCCGACTCGGTCACTCGGCTGAGCTACAGTTACTGTCCTAATTAACTGACATTCATATCTGGTAACCGTCCGAGTAACACCAGTCTTCATGCCGGCTGAAACGTATGCCTTGATGAGTTGTAACGCCTGTCTTAATGGCACCCAGACGTTGTACCATGGCAGGCTGTTCTTGGGCCTTCGTCCGAATAGGCCTTTGCGAAGTTGTTGGGCCTGCATCCGAGTGGGCCTTGCCAGGCTTGCTGGGCCGACTCGAGTCATTGGGCCTACCCAGTTGGGCTTCCCTCGTCAATTAGCTAATACACATTAGCATGTAATCACCCTAATACAATTAGTGTTTCTTTGTCGACTTACGTGGTAAACTACATATATAGTAAAAATAAAGAAGTAATATTTTAATTGAACTAAACAATATTTTCTACCGTTAGATAACAATACTACTTATCTATCTAGTAAGAATAAATATGGTTCAATTCCATCAAATATTGTTTGAATTTTATGTCTACTACATATACGCCTGATAACTATTATGAAATAAAAAAAGAGAGGAACATGTAGGAGGAACTACATGTTCTATTGATATAGAAGAAATAGAAGTCCAAATATATTTAAGTATATAAAAACTTGAACCCATGTGGTGGGTTTGTACAACCACTCCCCCACCCAAGTGAGCTAGGCTCACTTCATCAATATTACGAAATAGAGACAATACTTTTTAATAACTCTTAACTAGCTTGTCAGGTTTCAAAGGTCGTCGAGTTTAGCTAGCTGCTGGGACGCATTACCTCACATTGATGCAACCACCGTGACATTAACTCGTCTTTGGCCGGGTTGGTGCATGGGTGGAGATATTTCCGGTGACACAAGACCTATCGATGGATCTCATGAATCTCTTGTTGCTTAAAATCCTCCATGCAAACATATCTGAACAATATGGCCCAGAATGGAGGAGATCCACTTAAATCTTCCCAAAAAGAGTGCAGAGCCTTCTGGTTTTTTGAACAGGCAGGCAGCTCGGGAGTTTACGTTCTCGGATCCGTGGCCAGAAATATGCACACATAAATGCCACATGCCGGTCCAAAACAACCCTCCATCACACGCTACCACACAAATAAAAGAACAAGATTCATCGATGCGTCACGGCAGCACCGATCGACGCAGCGTAGAAGATGCGGAAAAAGGGTAAACAAAAGAAAACAACACGAACATGGCACTTCGCGATGCCCCTTCAAACAAATAGAGAAAAATAGGAAGAGAAATAAAAAATAAAAAAATGTTCCAGGTGGTGGTGGTGGGGGCCCACCGGTCTGTCAGTCTCCAGCGCTTCCAGCTCGAGCTTGGTAGCTCGGCGGTCCCGTCCTCTCCTCTCTGTCACCGTCGCGACCAACAACCGTACGGGGGACGGTGTACGGAAGCGCGCGCGGCACGGTGGGCCGGTCACGGCACGCGCGGGGGCGCGGTGACGGCAGCGGCGCACCCCACCTGCGACGCAATCGCATCGGCGGGGTCGGGCACGCGCGCACCGCCGGGGCCCCGCCGCCGCGCTGGTGCGGTGGTGCCCTGTGGGAGTGGTGGGACGCCATGGGGTCCGGCTGCACCGGTCTTTTGTCTCCCTGTACCCGCCTGGTACACTATCGCGTACCAGCTCGTACCTCACTCCCCCCTCCCGAAACCATCCCACTCTCCCGTGCTTTGCTAAGCTCACGCTGCATGCTCCCGCCCCGGTCGTCGACCATGCTTGGTTTGCGGTTAAATTTTGGCTATTACCAAGACATCCTCTTGTCAAAACATTAGCTAGCCAAAATTTTGATAAGTTTTAGACTATCTCAAATTTTAGTAAGTCAATTTCGTATTCATCCAATTGGTGGCCAATTTTTCAGCTTTGCACACACATTGGTTAATCAAAAATTGACCGTAAACTAAGCAGGCTCGTCCTCTCTTGCATTTCCTAGGGTCTTTATGTCCCGTCAAAAATATTTTTATGCTCCTATGTAGAACAATTTCATCCATGTCAAATTCATACATCCAAAACGAACCCTTGCTAAATGATAAGATGTTTGCGCTTTGACCTAAGTACAATAGGCTATATTTCACTTACGCATGAGAAGCATACCAAGTTCTTTCTTGTCCCTGTGTGATGAGAAGTCGCTAAGTTCAGATTTTTTTTTCCAAGTACTTGATACATAAATTATGCAAGTACATGTGGACATTGGAAGCATGTATTGCCTCTACAAAGGAAATGCACAAATATAGTGGGGACCAAGGCCTATGGTGACCCTAAGGAAGCTCTGCCCCTATGTTCAACATTCTATGACCTAGTCCATGGTAATTCCAAAGCACGTTATAACAACTCCACCTAAACTAGTTAGATGTCATTGATTCAAGCTCTAGGGGGACAGGTATGCTCAACTCGAGCTTGATGCCAGCTAAATATGCTGGTATACTCCCTCTCCTAAAATATAAGGTGTGCATGTATTTAAGATTTACAATTAGATCTATAATATATTGGTTATGTGACACAAAAGTGATATAATTAGAAAGCGTTTTAAAAAATAATTCAATGATACTATTTTGTGTCACATAACTAAAATATTATAGTTATAATCATAAATCTCGAGATATATGTAAGCCTTATATTTTTAAGACGAAGGAAGTAATATTTATACCATATATAAGCCTTATATTTTTAAGACGAAGGAAGTAATATTTATACCATATATAAGTCAGCTCAATTGAACTCGAACTTAACCAAACCTCCTAAGGTTGGCTCGACGACCTTTAACCTGCAACTTAGGTCGTCTCCCACTAGGCTTGAGCCTGAGCAACTTATCTAACTCAAACTTTGCTTAAAGCCATACTCTGGAGTGATCTATTAGACCAAATCATATGTAGCCATACTACTAAACCCGGCACGCCCTGAAGATATTGTAGGAGAATATAAATTCAGCTGGTGTGTGCATAGCAATAGCTCGGTACCAATTTGCGGATAGAAATTACATCACCAAAAAATGAAGAAGGCACAGAAAAGTGCAGCGAGCACTAGCCCCCTCCCTATAAAACTCGGAGGACCGCACCACCCCCACCCAGTACAACGCCTTGGCCCTTGACCTCCCTCCTCTTCCTCGCTCCCAAGCACCAAGAACCCACCTTTCTCCTCCTCTTCCCGGCCGCCGCCTCCGCCTCCACAGCGCCATGAAGCGGCTCTTCAGGCGGCTCTCCCGCGTCGCCGCGGCCGACTCCTCCTCCGCCGCCACGGCGTACCGCCAGCTCCGGCCGCAGAAGCAGGCGTACTCACCGGCGGGCGGCGCCGCCACCGCGGCCGCCGCGCGGGTGCCGCAGGGGCACGTGCCGGTGTGCGTCGGCGAGGAGGGTGGGCCCTGTGAGAGGTTCGCCGTGCGCGCAGAGCTGCTGGGCAGGCCGGCCTTCGAGGCACTCCTCCGGCGCGCCGCCCAGGAGTACGGCTACGGCCACCCCGGCGCGCTCCGCATCCCCTGCCCCGTCGCCGACTTCCGCTGCCTCCTCCTCCGCCTCTCTGACGAGCCCTCCGCCGCCGACTGCTAGGCGCCCGCCCTCCCGGCCGTCCCCAGCCGCCGCCTCCGCCCTTCTTGGCTTGCCACTGGAGACTCTGCCCTTCATTCCCCTTTTGACAGATTTACACCTGGGCACTTGGCAGAATTACAATGTACATACAGAGACAGGCCGATGAAGAGCTGCTGGAGTGAGGGCAGGATGGGGATTTCGGCGATTCCTCCTAGAGCTTTGTAGTAACTTTTTTTTTACTGCAAGCATAGTGATGAGCTGAGCTGCCTGATGGGAAGAACTAAACTATGGGTGTTCCTTTTTCACCCCTTTTAGTTCTAGGACTTTCAGTGTCCGCGTGTGAGAGAGTGTGTGTGTTGTGCTAGGGATTTTGAGGTATTCAGTGTTAACCATACATGTGATCCTGAGAGGCTGGTTTCATGCCATAATGTTACTGAGCTAGTAACTTTTAGTACTACTACTACACATTGTTGTGTCATTCCTCCTCGTGTTGTCTATAGTTTTGGCTGATATCCGAAACCCGGCGAACCCCGTTTGGATTGCAGGAATTTCACGTAAACGTTGCGGGCATTTTGCAGAAGATGGTTCAGATCTTTCTAAATTGGATGCCGAGTTTCCGTTTCAAACATTATCTTCTGCTTTCTTTTATTGCATCGCATTGCATTTTGGGGGGCATGAGTTAACACTGGTGCAAGCTGTGATGCCAAGAGATGTTGGTGGTCCGGGCAAAGATGGCAAGCCCACTACTGATCAAAGCGGAATTGCTACAATGAGCTACACAGGCCCTCTGTGCAAATGTAGAAATGCATTTTTATTGCATCAAGACAAACAATATATTCGGAGCATTTGTACAGCTGATCTAGTGTACGATCATGATTCCGTTCATCCAAAATGAAAGACCCACTAAGATTAAAACTTCAGAAAAAACTTGTAGCCTGAATCTGATTTCTCCGACTAACATGTCACAGATTGTTCATCAAAATTTGGTTAGTATCTTCAACAGTGTTCTTATGAAGCACATTGTCGAAGAACATGGCAGGAGCTCTGCCTTTCTCATAGATAGAAAGAACAAATTACAAAATAAAGCGCGATTTACGAAGGTAGAAGGGGAAGCGCCGGTAGAAACCATCGGGAGCAACCTAGCTAAACTAGGTCCGAGCAAGAACCGAGGATCACCGGCCGAAGCCACTACCGAAAAAACTACGACAAAACCTGCAACAAGACCCTACAACGAGCCTCTGGGAAGCTACCTAGCTAAACTAGGACGAGAGCGAAAACCGACGAGGCAGCAACATTCAACGCCGGCCAGCTCAACGAACACAGAAGAAGCCAGGTTCAATGATTGCCTGCAATGTCATCATCCCCCGCTCATCGCGCTCACGACCCAGCGGCTTCGACTTCACCTCAGCAACCAAAAAACCAACCCTTCTGCCGCGCTGAGACCAGCCCGCCACGGACACGCTCGCCAGAGCGATCGACACCCGAAAGGGAGGGCCTGCGCCAGAAAGAGGGGCGAGGTCCAGAGACGCCTCTCCGGCACCAAAAGGACTGACGGACGCACCGCCCAATGCCATCTGCTCATCAGCTATGCCAGCTACCAGAAGCCCCAACACCTGTCGCAAGCCGGCCCTCGTGCCGACGTCGATACCGCCAAACGTAGGACTCCAAGGCGCCGCCCCCAAGGGGGAAGGGACGCTGAGACGCCATCGCCGCCCGAACCAGCAAGCCAGTTCTTCGGATTTCTCCGGGAGATTTCACGGGTGGTGAGATCCAACCGACAGCGCCTCCAACAAGGAAAACGACGCACCAAAGCGCCGTCACTGCCGGCATCCTTCAAGGACGAGGGCTTTCGCCCGAAGATCATAACACCCCCGGACCCATCGCTAGCAAGCACCGAGGAATCGGCACGAGGGACCAGCGTCGACAGCCTACTCCTGTACTCTGCACCTGTACCTGCGAACTGGACCTACACCTGTACACCTGTACTCCGGCTCAGGGCATGCCCTCACTGCCATCTCCGGCAGCGAAAAAACGCACCCCGTGCAGCCGCCCCTGCTGACACCCACCTCCGCGGCACCACCAACGCGGCTTTCCCTGGCGGAGGACTACAGCGCAACGACCTCACCAACGTCCTCACCAACGCCCTCTCAGACCTCACCAACGCCCTCACCGACGCCCTCACCGACGCCCTCTTTGACCTCGCCGACGACCTCACTGGCAGCGAGGAGGCGGCGACGCCCATGCCGTCCTTGAGGAAGAAGCTGACGCCCAGCCACGGGAACAGCCGGAACCCTGCATCCAGAATCCCAGCCCGATCACCCACCGCCGGGTGGCCGCCGCCGCACCTCACCGACGTCCTCGCAGCCCTGTCTTCTTCCCCTCCTCCACCTAAGGCCGGGGCTCCCAGATCTGGCCCGGGCAGGGCCTCGCGCGCCAGATCCCGCGCCAGATCCGGGCGGCCGGAGCAACGAGGGGGGGCGGCGCAACGGGGAGAGAGGCGGCGGCGCCTGAACCGGGTGGATCCACCGCCGGAGCCGAGGCGGGACGATGAAGCCGAGGGAGGAGAGGGGGAGCCCTGCGGAGCAACGAGGAGGAGCGAGCAAAAGAAGGAAAGAAAGCCTCGCCGTCGCCCTCCTTGCTGGCCGCGCGGCTTTCCGGCGACGAGCTCCGGCGACGGCGGCGGGCGCTGGGCCGCGGCTTCTCGGCGGCGCGACGGGCGGGGTCGCCCTCGAGTCGCCCTAGCGGGGCGACGCGAGGGCCTAGGGTCTAAATGGTCACTTATGAAGCACATTGTGGTTGTATAAAGAAAGAATTTAAGAGTCAGGCTTCCGGTGGATTAACACCGTGGCATACTAGAGATATATATCGTAGGGTAAAAGTAGGGAAGGAAGGAAGCATCCTGCAGAATTGCAGTCTTCTGTTGGTAGAGCACGTAAGTGATCGTCAGGCTGTCATGAGAACGACGGTTTGGTTTGGCACAACTGAAAATAGGAGGAGACTAGACAGCAAACATTGGTTACTTCATCGTTCATTTTCTGGTTCCCTCATTAAGCTATGAAAATATCACTGTCAAATCCCCTGAAGCTAAGGCGATAATTTTGATCACCGGATAAGTGTAGGACACATGGCAAGATAGAGTAGGAACATCTCGATCGAATTCACGTGTAAATTAGCAGAATCCGCGAAAGGGCGGACTTACCTAATTTTCCGTAAAGAAAACAAGAGAGAACACAAGAACTCTCGGTGCTAACATGCTATTTGTACTATGTAATGTAGTTCACAAAGCTGACCTGACCGTCAGCAACACCAAATCAAAGAAATAGTGTTTCGAATTCCAGTATACAGGAATTTCGGAATTCATATGTATTGCACCGCCATTGAAAATGAGAATAGAAAATGCATTGCTTCAGAAATGTGGGCTAATCCATGTATTATACAACTATACAAGCAGCCCCATGTGCAGAGATATTGACCAGTACAGTTGACAACTAACTGATGCTTAACTGTGACTTAGCTCAGAGGGAAGATTAATGTAGTGTCCCACTTCCAGCCAACTTGTACTTCAAGCAACTAATCTTGCATTATTGTTATCATCATGATGTGGTCATCATAATGATTGTCATGGAACGAACGTCAAACTGTTTCTAGATCTTCTGCCCAAACAAATTAAGCATGCCATACATCACACATGAAGTAAGCAGGTACATTTTTTTCTAGGTTTGAACAAATGAGAAAATAATATCAGATTTTATATCCTGCTCATAACTCAATAATGCAAACGCACAACTCATTTCTTTCCGTTCAATTTGCAAATGTGGAGAAAAAAAGTCTGCATCGTCACATGGTGAGCACCAGGAAGTTTCTCCACGGTTCCAGCTTGCGATTGCAAATGCAATTAGCGGGAAATAGAAAATGTTACCTGCATTGGTACCTGAGAGGAGAGTTACTGCTACAAACTTTTGCATCAGGTCATGTGCACGCAGTGATGCAGTGTGCAGGCCATATTGAAGGAGCCAGGGGCGCCCATGCAGTCAAAGTGCAAAAGACAGGAAGACCACATGATGGTCTGAGGCTCTCCCTCTGCTGCGCTGAATCATTCATTTCCAACGGCATCAAGTGGAAGTGCAGGACACCACATGTCATGGTGCATAGCTGCAGGCTGCATCTGTGGGCCAACCCCTTGCGCCATACAGGGACAAGTTCTCGGCGTCTCACTGTTGGAGGTGGCATGCCCTGATGGAGCAAGATCTTGCAGCTGCAGTGGAGGCAAGAGCGGCAGCGAGCAGGCAGGATGCCTGTACAAGAAAAGGGCTGCGGCTTATCATATCTGAATCCGGCGTAACAGTAGACCATGGCACTGCTTGTCCTAATTCCGAATGTGTTGATGGCCACAACGTCAACGTCATGCGTGGAGCACTGCATGACGTAGCTGCCAAGAGTATAGTTAAAAGGATGTTTAGTTGGGTTTTTCAGCAGCTTTTTATTGGAAAAAGTTATGACCCAACTAAACGGTCAAAAAAGCTTTTTGCTAAAGATAGCTGTAAGCTTTGTAGTGTAAATTCAACTATTTAGAAAAAGCTGTCAGAAAACAGGTTTTTACAATATGCTGAAGATTCAATACTCATTTTTTTAAACGCTGTAGATAGTTTGGATCAACCAAAAGCCATATGTTTACTTTCCCACAACTATAATAGCTTTTTCAGACAGCCAGTCAACAGCAGTTTTATCAACAACCACAACTCAACCAAAACAGGCCCTTAGGTTGCACCGCCACATCCAAGCAGCAAACCTAAGACCATTCGCTAGACAATACCTGAACACGTTCTCGGCGATCGGAGTCATGGTTGGCAGCAGTACTTTCTACTCGAGATAGAACGAAGGTGGTTAAAAAGAGCATAGTTTCGCACTCGTTTACCACGGAATTAAAACTGCGAGATTGACTGAGGCAGAACACTTCATCCCACTTTTGTACAGAAATCGAATGCTGGATATTCAACAAACACCTTTCAGCCCTAAGGGGCGACCAAAAAAGTATAGTGTGTTAATCTAGTGCAATGCAGGGTTGAATCGCCGCTTCAGAATTGGCAGGCACATGCACCAAGTTTACTCTCACCTATTTTCTACCATATACAAAATTCAGCTCTCATTCGCTGCGCACTGAGTTGTACTTCTCAGCGAGCGACTGAGTGGCCGTTATCTTGTTCATAAGATTCTTGAACTTCATGCTGTAGTCGCTCCCACTGCAGATGGAAGTCAAGAGATAGAAAATGTTAGCTCACGTGTAGGATAGGAATGCCATTTTGAAACCAAGGATAAAAGCTATGCCCTATCGATTGGCTATAGTGCAATTGAACAAGACTAATTTTGTCTTGTCGAATGTCAACAAGTTACAGAAAGGATGACAGCAGAGTTTAAATGTTGGCAAAACCAGATTTACTAGTGAAACTAGTAGGGCAGAATCAAGCTTTGACCTTATGCGGCTTAAAGCAGCAATTGCTCGAAGAGCACTGCGAATCATGTCTTCATTGCGATCAACCTCCTGCTTCACTGCATCGCCCTTCGGCTTGTGACTTATAGTTTTCTCAATAGGTTCAACTAATGAGTCCAAAACTGAAAAGGCATAGAAATAATATTACAAAGCATTCACAACATATGAAACAGCCCTTAAAGGTACTTGATTATAACAAACCTGCATGAACAGCAGAAGGGCACTTGTCTGCTAGCTTTGAGAGAATCAGATGGCAAGGCATTTTTACATCATAATGATCTGTAATAAGCAGTACAAAAAGAACTGATTAGCACGTTCATATTATGTAATATCATACAGGGTCTGGAAGACGACACAATGCTAATAAAATTAATGGGGCACCAAAGTTATCAGATTCGCAGTTCGCTGGGTTCGAGATTCAGTTCACTGTTCGCAATTCACCAGTTTGTAAATGTAGAGTTCGCTAGGGGTATACCTCTTCGATTCGAATCGGAGATTGGTGTTTGTGAATCAAGCAAACAGCCATAGAAGATCTGGATCCATAATACATAAAAAAGAAGAGGAAAACAAAATAGAGAATAAGTCAGCCCAGCCTAATTAACTAGCCCACAACGTAATCCACTTACCTGCCTGACTTCAGGGTACACAACCCTAACTTCTTGTATGACTGTGTGTAGCTCTCCTACCACATTGCCACCCGCCGCCACACACCTGAACGCCTCCAGCTCTCTCCCACCTCGACGCCACTGCTCTCTTCACCCCGCCGCTGACCTCTACATCTACCCTAGCGCCACTCCTCTGCTCCTCCATGACAGCAATGTGGCGGCAAACCACCACGACTATAGCGGCACGACAGCAACCGCAACGCGACGGTGACGGGCAACGCAGGTGGATGAGACGCCATCAATATGGTTAGCAGCTGGCTCTAATTTCGACTTTGGGTGTTTTTGTGCCGCTTGGCTGTGATTTTGATTTTGGGTTCGATGCCCTTCAATGAATCAGAGTACAAACTGTAAGCGATTTCGAACCCCAATCTAGATTGATTGATCGGGACCAGGGTTCGAAGCCTCTTCCAGCGAATCCAGTAACTATTTGGGGGCACATCTATGCAGTACAGGAATGTATCACTACATCAGATTAGAACAAAATGCAGTTATAAATTATATAATGTCTAACTGTACTTACCACCTAATCCAGATAAGAGGAAAGGAACAATGAAGGATGATGGATTCACTTGATCAAGACAACTATCCAGCAATGTGTCCACACATTCGAAGGCAGCTTTCCTAAGTTCAAGCCCATCATCAACAACATGCTTGAAAGGCCCTAGATCAACTGTCCTGATCAATTCTTGCTGCAAAGAAAGAAATCATTACTTCCTAGATGGACTTGAGTAGGATGTAAATTATATGTACAATGCCCAGGTCAGAGCTCAGAACAAAATAACCAACCAATCAAGAAACAATACCTTCACAACAGTTTGGTCATATAAAAGAGGCAATAATTCAGGAAGAAGACCTTTAATCAAATTTGGCTTGTTGTGGGCAGCTGTACTCAAGGCCAGGACAGCTGCACGTCTCACATGCTACAAAGTGCAAACAACAAATGCAGTTGTCAGCTTCACATCTTACTAACATTCTCCTAAGAAACATCTTACTAACATTAGTACGTAAATATGTTGAAACTATGTCAAGTTATTACCCTGTCGCTGTCTTTAATTAACATCAGAAAAGTAGAAATCTCAGAGTACATGATTTCATCTATTTTTCCTGGCCGTTCAACAATTGAATATTTTATAGCAATGGCAACTGTAGCCCTTGTGTTTGCTGCTGGGCTAGATGTGCGCTCCTACAAAATTATATGAAATGCACCATTAGATTTCATAGCATAAAGTGACTGCAATGTGGAAAACACCTTTGCTACTGGTTAATTATCCATGCATCACACCTTCAGAGCAGGTATTAGTTTCTTAGGTTCAATTAGAGCAATTTTGCCTAAACATTCAGCAACTACATTCCGAACTCCTTCCTCCTCGCTTTCACAGTGATTAAAGAGCAACGCCAATATCTTCTCAATGTTTGAATCCTGGAGCTCACTCTGGCCAGTATGATCAACAGACTGCCGTGCAATTACCTGATAGGTTTGCATAGGAGCGCAAATTAAACAACAATTATATGGAAAGTGCTTTTGACAAACATAACTCCAACAAAAACCAACCTCTTTCAGTGAATGAAGCAAGAGATACTGCTTCTTCTGTTGATTGTCAATCTGGTCCAAGATAAATGGCAAGTACTTGGATAGATTGCCAACAGCAATGTTTCCAAGAGCATACGATGCTGCAGACTTTATCTCCTCGAAAGGTGACTGAAATGATTCAATGACAATATTCTCAATTTGAGCGTGATTGCTGAGGTCCTTCCTCCTACCAATTTCTCCCAAACATAACAAGGCCATGTGTTTTTTTAGCCTGGAAAAAACAGATTATGAGCAATTAACAAGTAAAGAAGAGAGTGATATAGCTCAACATCGAGTTAAACAGAAATGTATGCAACCAACCAATGGCAGATACTAATATTTGTTGATGCCCACCATGACGAAGCATTAACCCTACCACCATGGTTTAAAGATTTGTCTGATTACCATTCAATGTTTTAAGATCATTACACTATAGACCACCAATCAATATGTATATTCTAAATGAGTAAATGAGAAGAATGCTGTTTGACCTTCCATTGACAAGTGCAACATTGAAATAAGTAAATTATCAGCAGAAGCAACTTAGCAACTTTTGAGAACAGTAGAAAGCGTAGGAAACTATAAGAGCATGTAGTTTCCCCATTTCACAATGCTATACTAGATACACAATGCCCATGAATGAAAAAAAAGTCAATAACTCCAATGGACAAATTACGCCAAAAGCACAAGTATGACATAGATACAAAAGTACAAATCTGTTGAACAGACAATCCATGATCAGGAACAAGCAAGCCTTACAGAATTAGTAGCACTGTCGTTTTTCAGAATGCCTTTAAGCATTTCAATAGTTGATGCACACTTCTGATCACCAGCTGCTAAGCATAGCACAGCAACACACTGTGCAATGGAAGATAGCGCCTGCTTGGCAAGACCACCTGACTGTGATGGTTTAGCAGTAGAAATAAGGGAGTCCAACAAAGTATCAAAGCTGGTATTTGCAGACTGGACCAGTGAAGCAAAAAACTTCTGTAGCGCCTGTAACACAAACAATGTCCTATGTTAATGGCAACTTAATAAGAAATTAAGTATTTAAACATGAATATATACCTGTAGTGCTTGACCTTGCAACAGAGCACTCCTGATCAAAATAAGGGCCTGAGGCAAAACTTTATATCTCACAGCTAAACCAACATTTTGAATGGATTTTCTGTCGACCATTATTGTGCAACAAAGTTCCAACGCAAGAGCTGCCATATGTAAATCCATGTCACTGCAACAATAGTTAAGCCAATATCAGTTGTCATGGTAGGCAGCAAATGGGGGATCGATGACGAGTGCTAAATGGGGAAAAAACCTTATGAGGGTAGAAAGCTCAGCAATTATAGTTTCATAAGAGGAGGAGCCAATTTGACCACCATATGTGACGACGAGAGAATTTAGTGTTCCCAACGTTGCCTGCCTAAGAGCTCTGTTGGCCTGTTGAAGGGGAACAATAAATAAAACTTTAGCCTTCAAGTTCGATGCCATGTTTAAAAAGCACAAATTTTCAACATAACAAAATCAAAACAAACGATGTGGATAATATATCTTTACCTTCCGAAGGAATGCTGTGAGCTCAGAAACAACATGGTCCAGGACACAAGAAAGATCAATCCGAAGAGGTGAATTGGCAATCACCGCAAATGCCTGCAAAGGAATTGAACATTTTCAATACCACAACAGAGAACATTGAATACTGCAAAGCATTGAATAGCCATACAATCGACCAATACAGGAAAAAAAGAACAACTAAACTGTATGAAATTTTCACCACCAGTAGGCATTAAGCAAACGATGAAATGGTAAAAATTAAAATTGCCAAGACTAGATCCAAGCAAATAAATTGGTACATTCTACTACAGCTATGTTTACATCCCAATGAACCCACTACAAAACTGCCTCTCTCGCAAGCAACTCAGCAGGATGGCAAGCAAGCACTGATCAGAACGTTCACATTTGTTTTTGCATCATTGGCCAGAATACTGAAATTTGCCTTTCTGATGAAGGCTAACTTTAACCATCATGTCCCTATTCTTAAATAAGAGTTAGAAACGCTGGTGCTGAACATTGAATACAACAAAATATAGAAGCAATGCTCATAAGGACTGGGTTGAGAAGGATAGCAAGTTTAATTTATCTCAAGTAAGTTTTGGTATTAGTTAGGTGCAGTTGATTGCTTACCTTGACTGCTGTAAGTCTTGTTATTTCATTGCCCATCCTATCAACAAGTATGGGAAGGCATGACGGTAATTCCCTTTGAAGGCCATCACCAAAAGTGGAGACCACAAGGCTCGTGCAAGATATGGCACACTCTTTAACCTCCTGGCAACATAAAATTGCATAAGAAATGCAGACAAAGAGGGAGCGCTGGATAGAGGGAGAGGAGTTAAACCTGATCTTGATCTTGATTTGCCAACCGGGCCAATATTGCATTATAGATTGGACCAATGTATGGCCTGAAATCTAGAGAACGTGCCTGCGTAACAACAGAACAAAAACTTCAAAAATCAAAATGACTGGGTACTTATGTCATCAGCACATTAATGCAAGATTCACCTCAAAATTTGGACGAAGAACTCGGACTAGCTCTCCACACACCCGTAAAGCCTCAGCTGTGACTTTGTAATATCTATCTCCAATAGCAGATAATATTGGGCCCGAAAGTGCCTGGAAATTGGATTTTGTGATTAGTAATGAGTAATGACCGCAAGTGTCTCAAGTGCTTTATTAAGGATAGAAGCTATAATACCTGGATGTATGGATGAAACACAGAGGGTGAATGTGAAGCCATAACAATCCTTGTAAATGCAAGGGCTTCTATCTTCAGGTTGGAGGTAGATGATTTATCCTATCAAAGAGAAGGCAAGTTAAAAACAGACAGAAGTCCTGCACAAGGAATTTCTCAGCAAATGGAGATCACCCACATTCAAAGCCTTCTCAATCCCAGGAACAAGTGAACCAAAATGATCAGCAAGACAGTCTGGTAATACAACAACAAGCTCCTTCAATACTGAGAATGCTCCAACCTGAAAATGTCGATGAAATCATAATTATGAGTCCACAACGTGATTTGCAAGGTAGCTGAAGAACAAACCTTTGTCTTGATTGATTTTTCACGCAACTGCCTATTGATAGACTTTACAACTTTGGGTACCTCTTGTTTCAGCAACCATCGAGGGCTGGAAAGCAAAGAGATTGACAATACAGGCTCAGTGCATAGAACTCGCAATCACAATGAAGGAACACTTTTTTCCCTAGGCATAATAAGGAAGTCAAAGTTGTATACTCATCTGCTGACAAACCGGATCACAATGTTTTCATTCAAATAAAAAGTCATAGCAAGTTTTAACCAAAATAGGCTCAACTTCAAGTTATTAATCTAAACAGAGAAACAATTGAATAAGATGCTACTTGTGGTAAATTCAATACAAGAATGGGAGGAAAGTAATGCAACAGAACTTTTTTTACCTAGACTCATCAATGTCACCTTGTCCTTTTGTCACATTACCAGTTTGGCGTAACAACTCAATAAATGTGTTGAAGATGTCCATCTGGAATCACCGAGAAGCTTCATAAGATTGATAATCAACAACAATTCAAGTCTAAGTTAGCAATTAAATCCATGCAGTTACCTTTACATTCTCCTCTCTTTCCCTAAAGCGTTCGATTAACTTTGGACAAGCCTGCACAAAACCAAATAGATTACACCAAGTTCCATGAGGCACTTCATGTGATAAATGGTTGAAGTAATAAAATCAACTCAAAACATTGCTATCAATATGCCCGAAATGGGAACATGCTGTCATGAAGAACAAGATTGCCAAACAATGATATGTTGGTTTAACTTGCTGTTGTCAACATACCTCAAGATACATCTTAGACAACATTTGAGGACGAGATACTATAATTGCAGATAGGCACTTCGCTGATGCCCTACGAACCTTCCAGCTTGCATCCTCATCGTCTGTGTATTCATTCGCACTCTCACTGGGAGAAAGTTAAACATGCATTAATTACACTAATAGGAGACAATTTATCTGTATTGTAATAATATAAGTAGCATACTCATCATCTTCCTCATCCTGGCCTTCATCATCAGTATCCTCCTCCATGCTATCAGTGAAATTAGGATCATAGCTTACATATTCCAAAGCAAGCTTCAAAATATCCTCACAGTATGGGGATATATCTCTTGGACATCTGAGCATAAAACTCTCGAGGGCCTACATGACAAAGATAATTTATAGCCACGGAGAAACAACACTATCGGTCATCTAACGTAGGAACGCAGCAGAAATTCTCACCTGCAAGCTGTATTCGCGGAGCTCTTCATCATTTTCTGATGCACTTGTACAATAGCTCACGAGCAACGGGACAGCTTCAGCAAGGTGCGGTCCAAAACGGTATCCAACTGAGCGACTGTAAATCAAAATAAATTATGTTAGAATATGTGTTGCAGCAATCAGTAAATCACCATAACGTGAACCTATTTAATTTCTTTTACTTTCCTTCATCCCAAAATAATTTCTCCTATGGGTATTATCCAGCCATATTCAATTTTTTCTATATATTTTATTGATGTTTGTACTAGCTAAATTTGAAGGTTGGACATTAGCTGATACAAACTATTATGAACAAATTAGCATACTCTGCTCCTCAAATACCTATCAAGGCTTGCATGCACAGTTTCAAGGCTGAAGCATATACCTTAGAGCACCAATCATCTGGATATTTGTTCGGGTTATTTCAGACCTTGCACTTCTATTTTTCAGCAATTGGACAACCTCCAAAGTTGCCTTGGCTAATAGCTCATCTGACAAACATGGAGCAAGAGATGCTGCAAAATAGAGTGACACGTTGGTCATTATAAATAACTATATCAAACAATCATTTTGCAAGCAATGAAGAAATATAAAATGCATTCAGGCATCAGGACTTACCGATGCAAGAGACAGACTTTTTTCTGACGCTTGCTTGAGTGGAACTCAGCTGGGACAGAAGTGCAACAAGCATATAATCATGATCTTTCGTGATCAAGTTGCCAAATCTATGAAGTACATCACCTAATATATCAAGACATTCGCATTTAATTTCAGCGCTTTTTCCCTGGCAACAAAAAGAAGAAGTATATCAAGACATTCACATTTAATTTAACATCTCCAAGATAAGACACGGAACAAGTAAAACAATTTATATGCCACAAACCCTTGAAACATGCAAATACATATACAAGCTTCTCTGTCATAGGCATATGGCAAATCTTTCATGCAATCATACTGCTAATCCAATAGAATTACAAAAAGCAAGAAGCAGTAAATCATAAACAAAGCTGCCAACCTGCCATAATTAACAGATATTAACCACTCCCACATAAATTCTGGTAAATTGCACATAGTTTTATTGCCGATTTTCCAGCTAAGATCCTTCCTGTGTCAAACAGGATAGCGTCCTACTTGTTCTTCAAATGCAATGAAAATGTCATTTTTCCATTAGCAACTGCATTAGCTTTTCTGTGGTGGCTAAAACTACATTTTAAACCTCCAAGTACTAGAGAAATCAATGTTGACCGACCTGGAAAACCATATAGGCTCTTAAGCATGAAATCAAAGGTTAAAGGCACATGCCTTGGGTTGCAGTGCTACTGTCCACTCAACCTCAAGTTAAGATTGCTAACCAGCAGGTGACTACAATAACTTCAACATAATGGTAAACATGTCTGCACTCATATTGCACGCCCAAATAAACAAGGGTATCCAGATGGCTCATATATATACAAAGCAACTCCCAACTTGCACATATGTACACCTTTCAAAATTAGAAGACTGTATCAGGAGCATCAAAGCTTAACTAGCAATCACTGAACATTAAAATTACGATGCCAAACAAGAATGTCTGAATAAGTTAAGACTTAAGAGGCCTACAGACAACTAAGGAAAAGTCTGGCAAGAGAAACTAAAATCTTACACTGGTGACACCATTGATTAGCTGTGGGGCAAGAGAAACTAAAATCTTTTCAGCAAGTGATGTCGTCGTAATTTCCGCAATGATTGTCTTCATAGCTATACTAGCAGTATCACGATGCTGATCCTTTCCATTAAGTAATTTATCACAAAGCTTGTTGGTCATCTCCACTACTCTGTCTTCGCCTACCTTCTTGACAAGTGGAGCCAAGCTAACCAAGACAAGAAATAATAAGAGTAAATATAGCAAATGGGTGTAGAAAAAAATAACCAACAATTGGGTGATGAGATGAGAAATGTGGATTCATAATTTTATAGAAGATAATTTGAACATAAACTTGAAGAAAACAAGGATCCCAAAACAGAAAGAGAAGATATTGTGGTTAATAAACGAAGCAAGCATTTAAAAAAAATACCATTTCACAGCTAAACCAGAAACATCTCCTGAAGCATCTTCCAGTTGTTGAAGAACAATACTTGTCAACTTTGGCTCGAGGTCTTGATCTGCTTTGAAACTCTCTTTGTTCAATTCACTAAGCAGATCTGATGTTGCCATATATCTGTAGTCTTTATCTTTCCCTGTCATCTGAAAGCACATATAACAAGAAAAGTAATGTTAAAATTAAACCATGAACAAAGAGCAAACATCAAAAGATTCCTCACCCAGAAATGCAAATTAGTGTAATAGATACCTTCTCCAAGATGCCGGTTATGTTCATATTTGCCATCGCAGTGAACCTCTGTTCAAGTCCTCTTCACAAAGGAATACAGTAGTATCCTGTCAAAAAGCAAATTAAGCAATGAGACAAGTTCAATTGCTGACACCTGACAGCCTAACAGCATATTCATTGCTGAGTGCACATTTTTAAAACTGGATGGGGACAGCAGGTTCAGCCGAAAATATAGTGGTGGTACATCCAGTCTGGTGGGAGAAGTATGCTGGATTGGAGAAAACCTGGAAGAGAAATATTAAATCATCTAATGCTGCGATCGAACACCTGACCACTCACTTCACACCAGAAGTGCCTACCACCTGCGCTACGCTTATGTTGTGTGTGAATAAACAATATAAGTTACTCATCCCCATTATTGTGGATAGCAGTCAAAATATTTGCAAAAACGTGCAAATGGGGGATTCAAACACATGACGTTAGATTTGCTTGGAGTAGTTTGGCTGCAGTGACCACCCCATCAATCACGTCATTGTGTTACAGATACATTAGTTTAAATAAGGATATATTAAACCATGCATCAACTCGTGGAACCACCAGTCAGACCTCCAAACAACTGGACAGGGAGCATGAGAGGGTCAATGACCCATCAGGTGTTCAGAACTACGGTTGAGTGTTCAGCTGATGTCATGCATATAGCACTCAACCCTGGTAGGAACCCTAAACTATGGCCAAATTCATTTCATGATCCTAATGACAAGAAAGCATACAGTGTCATTTTACTACTCTAATTGTTTGTACCATATGGTTTCCTTTTAGCATAGGACTACAATAACTAATTTAGCATTTATCAATCAAAATTCCAAAACAAGATAAAGGCTTGCATATATACAGAGGACAATTGAATACTTTGCATGCGGCCAAAAAGAAAGATGTTAGCACTTAGCAATAGTCTATTTATAGGAGCACTTTTCAGACAGGCAACCAACAAATATTAGCATAAACAAAAAGTCTCCACGGCCAATTATAGACTACTTTGACGCCTTATGTACATTAACTGTGTTAAACATAACACTGTCAGACATTACTACATGGCAGTAGATGAAATTTCTAGTAGCCACATGACTAAGCTCCACGGGAAACATAATAAGGCTACCTAAATCACTCACAGCAAGTGATTTCACCAACTTAGTACATGCCAAATCGCCGCATACAAAAAAAGAGAGGCTAAGCTCATATCCAGCAGAAAGCAATGCCTTGTGATTCCAATCTCGCAAGCTGCAGTTCAAAACTGCCCGCGGGCAAGCACCGACCTGCCATCGCACTAGAACATCCCGCTCCACTCCCAGGCCGCTTCACCATCTCCGGTTTGAGGGGGTAATGCGATTCTGAAGCGGAGCACGCGGCGCGCATACCTAAGCCACCCAAGCTTTAATCCACTAAACCCAAACCGAGACACGAGGACACAAGCATTACTACGTCACGGTGACGGAAGACGAAAGAGGTAGCAGAAGTACACCGCGAGCGAGTCACTCGACGTGGAAGGGGAATGTCGAAAGCAAACCTCTCCTTTCCCTCGATCCGACCGGTTCGTCGGCGGTGAAGAGGAGAACGCGGCCGATCGGGACACCGGGAGACACCACCGAGAGCTCCGATCGGCAGAACCCCCAAATCCTACACCACCGCGGCGACTCCCCGGGCAGCGCGCGGGGCGGGCGGCGGAGGAGAGCGGGGGACGGATCAGAGCGACGCTTTCTGCTGCGCCGTCGCCGAGCGCTCGCCGGAGAGGTGGGGGTGGGAGGCGGGCAGGCAGCAGGGCAGCGGAGGAGCCAAGCAGGAGAAACCCTAAGCTAAAGCCTATTCCTTTTATCTGCAAGTCCTTCCCCTCACGCTTGTAAAAGAAGGTTAAAAAAAAATCAATCAAGCACCAAAAAATAATTGAAACGAAAACGGTGTTTGGCTGGGCCGGAGAAGTTTAGGGCCCATGGGCCGAAGCTGGACATTGGGCTGAATGTAAGAGAAAAGTAAAACCCATGAGAGCCTGACCTCATTTCGTTGACCTCTCGGACTCTACCTGCCTCATCCATCATCCATCCCACTGAAGCGATTGCCGAGTTTGTTCGACCAAGCGCCAGTACGGAGCATAGACGAGGGAGGTACCGCGAGTTCGTTCCCTAGTGTAAGGCTGTAACTGAGCCAAGCCGAGCCAGTGTAAGGCTGAAACTGAGCCGAGCTCACAAACGAGCCAGGGAGTTGGCTCGGCTTGGGCTCAGGCCAGGCTCGAGCCGACTCGCAAGCCGAGCACCGACTACAAACCGCATGGCCGCACCAGCCCAACCCGAGCACCTTTAGTCCTGATCCATCTTTTTTTTTGAAGGAACACGCAGCATTCCATTAATTAAGAAAAGCTGGTAAGATCACCAACCACAGAGTTCATTACAAATTCAGGGAACTGGTCCACCCAGATTTCAAAGCTACAAGCTCCTAAACCAGCTCCATGCGCAGTTAAAGTGTGCGCCGCCACATTACAAGACCTTGAGCAAACATTTAATATTACAAAGTTAAAAGCAACTCTCAGCTGAAGCTTAATATTCTGGAAAGGGAACCCAACGCTGCTATCTTATAATCATCAGAAGAAATCGCCCGCTTCAGCACAGTAGAATCTGTTTCCAGGATAATTCTGTTACAACCCATCTTAGCTGCAGCGTTTATAGCACTTAGCATAGCAAGAGCTTCAGCGTGAAGAGCGTTAGCTAAATGCTTCAGACTACCTGCACCTGCAGCAAACAATTCACCCAGCTCATTCCTAATTGTGAAACCCCAGCCACCACTATTATTGGCTTCATAAAATGCACCATCAGTATTAATTTTTAAAAACTCACTTGGGGGAGGAGACCACATGTGGTTTGAGGGTTGCTTCAAAGTCACTCTCCTTTGCTTTATGTTCCTAAATTCCAGCACATGGTAGTTAATAGAAGATAATATAGTTTGAGGAGCTCTCAAATCATTACCTGCAACCACTTTGTTTCTTTCATGCCACCAAATCCAAAATAAAACACACACATTCATTTGATTTTCTTCATCCAGTTGGAAGACTTCTTTAAATAAGTCCAGGGGATCAAGACAATGGGTGAGTTTCATTCTGATCTGTTCCAATTGGGCCAACCTCCATATGTTCTTTACTCTTTTGCACCTCAAGAAACAATGGCCTCCATCTTCATCAAAACGGTAGCATAAGGGACAACAAGTATCGACGTTCAAGCCCCATTGTTTTAGCCTTGTTCTGAGAGGTAAACTGTATGTAGCCATTCTCCACAAGAAGTGCAGAACTTTATTTGGGAAAAGCAGGGACCAGAGTTTTTTCCAATTGAAACTGTGATTTTCACCTTTGCTGGTTGAGCTAGATGTCAAACCAGAAGTTGAATCCCTGCAAGCCGAATCCACTGCCACCTTATATGCAGATTTCACCGAGAACACTCCTTTTTCATCGAAATGCCAAGCAATGAAATCATTTACGTTCTCATGAACTGGGATTTGCATAATTATCTTTGCATCATCAGCATTGAAGGTCTGATTTACTAATTCCATGTCCCAAGAGTTTGTGGCAGGATCAATGAGCTCACTAACCTTTGTAATTAGTTGATTTCCTTTGAGGGAGGTTACCTTCCTAGTTCAGCCTCTAGGAAGCCAGGGATCCGACCAAATATTGATGTTTTCCCCATCTCCTACTCTCCATATAATTCCCTTCTTCAGAAGTTGAACCCCTTTCAAAATACTCCGCCATGCATAGGAAATGCCACTAGTGGGGCTTGCTTCCAAGATGCTGCTTCCAGGATGGTATTTTGCTGTGAGTACCTGGGCGCACAAAGATGATGGGTTCTGCAATAAGCGCCAAGCTTGTCTTGCAAGCATAGCTATCTTGAAGAAGTGTAGATCCCTGAAACCCAAACCTCCGTCTTTCTTTGGTTTTGATAACTTCTGCCAAGACAGCCAGTGGATCTTGTTCTCCTTATCCATCTGATTCCACCAGAATCTATTAACCATTGAGCTAAGGTCATCACATAGGGATTTTGTGATATCAAAGCAAGCCATAAAGTATATAGGGATTGCCTGAGCTGCTGCCTTTATTAATACTTCTTTGCCTACTTTGGATAGAAGTTTCTCTTTCCATCCCTGTAGTTTATTCCACAATTTCTCCTTAATATACTGGAAGGTTTTTGCTTTAGCTTTCCCGATATAAGCGGGCATGCCCAAGGAGCTTATTTTTTAAATATTATTTTTTTTTCAGAAATTTCAGAAATAATACCGCATTTCAAAATATTGCAAAAATAGCTTCCAATCGCCACGGGTTGTGGCGATTTGGGCTAATCGCCATGGCTCATGGCGATTTCGGAGTAATCGCCAGCAGACCTGCCGATTCAACACTGAATCGGCATGGGCCATGGCGGTTGGATCTAATCGCCACCAGCCATGGCGATTTCTCGTAATCGCCACCAGCCATGGCGATTTCTCGTAATCGCCAGGAGCCATGGCGATTTCTCCGCCGAAAGTGGCCCTGCCCCCCTCCAGCGTCCTTTTGTCGCCCGTGAAGTCTCCTGCCCGCTCTCCTGCCCGCTCTCCTGCCCGTCTCCTGCCCGCTCTCTATTTATTCACCCCTCAGCTGTCTCTGCCTCGCACCAATCCATGGAAAATTAAAAAAGGGATACAGAGAAGAGAGGGAGAGGGAGTAGGGTTTGGGAGCGAGGTGAGAAGAAATAAGCTCTCGAAAGTGGCAAGAGGGAGAGAAGGGACATTAAAGTTCGGGCGGTGTGAGGTAAATAGCTGCGTTATTATTTTGTTTAGTTTCGTAAAAATAGTAACTATGGCGTATTCCAAAATGGCAGGAATGGCCTCATCTGGTGCTGACGAGATGCCGAAGCAGAAGATGGTTGCCGACTTGCCCGCAGGTGTCGAAGTTCCCCTTTGCTGGTGCCAAGATCCGTGCAGACTGATGAAGTCGGATGAGTTCTCGTACACGTACGGAAGAAGGTTCTTCATGTGTGCTAACTACGACGAAGAGCCACCGAAGTTTGGCATGTCCAGACGGAGTCAACTGGTAAAACTCGCACATACCCGCATTTCTAACACGATGCAATACTATGGTAACAGTCGTTTGCTTGCAGTCTGCACCTACTATATGTGACTACATACAGTGGCTGGACGTTACCCAATCGAAAGAGGATGAGGAAGAACTCATGTGGAAGGTTAACTGTGCTCGAGGTCGGATTCAGGAACGCATGCACGAGGCAGAGGAGGAGGAGAAGAGAAAGCGTTGGCAGGAGATACAACGCAAAGAAAAGGAGGAGGCGGAACGTCGAGCTGCGGAGGCACGTGAGGCCGAAAGGGCGAGGAAGCGCGAGATGGCGCGTCGCGCGAAGGAAGAAGGGGAGGAAGCTCACGCTCGTCGTATGAGGAAGGGAAAATATCCGAAAGGCCCTGAGTAGTTATTTCAATATTGTATTAGGTTGTTTGGCTGTATGCGAATGTTATCGTACCGTGTTGTCACGCCATGCGTAGTCCTAACGATGTATCGAACTCTATATTTCGAAAAAATAAACTGAGTGTTCCATGCAATTCAGTAGAATAAACTGATTTTGGTTGTGTTTGATCAAATAAGTTGATTGGTGTTTGCTCAAATCAATTAGTAAGGATGAGATATGTACGTATTCTATAAAACATAGTTTCTCCACATGTCTGTTCATGCAAGCGTGTCTCCTGATAAGTGGTGTACAATCCTTTTGTCTTCAGGTTTGATTTTAAAGACTGACAGGAACATGTCTGTTATATTTAATGTTCTGAGGAAGAAGAAACCACTCTGGAAGTCATCGAGCGTAAGGAGATGGTGAATGATCCGGCTACCGTCGAAACGTGCAACAACGAGAACGAACTAACAATGCTCCATCGAGAACTAACACACACGTCAAGTGTACTAATTCATAAAGCTGTTACAATAAAACGTACTGAAAGAAATGCGTAATTCAAACGCCTCGTCGTCCCCTCTTCCTCCTGATCAGGGGCGAAGGTGAGTACCTCGGCCTCGCCTGTCCCGCTCCCGCTCTAGGCTGCCTGCCCACGTGAAGTATCGGGTCTGCCTCGTCGGGGTCCTGCGTACTCTGCGTGGGCAACGGTGGATGAGTGGGAACCAACTCCTCCGCCGTGTCGTGTACGATGAAGCCATGAGTGCCGGGGCTGTCGACGAGATAGTCAAGCGGACTAGATGGCATCTGAGGCGGCATCACAGCTGTATATGACCCGAATTAGTGAGCACGACAATATAAGGAAAAAAGGCTTGTACGAGTCGAGATTTATTTTACCTTGCGGAGTCATGAAGCGTGTGCCCGCACTCTGCTGCCATGCAGAACCTCCCGCCTCTGTGGGCCCCGGCGGCTGAGAGCTACCAGGCTGAGGGTCCGTCGCCCGTGTAGGACGCGGTGGTCTCTGTGCTCCCCGGCTAGTGCTCGCGCCGGCAACGACGTCATCCCTGCGCGTACACCTGAAGATGTCCATGATCCTCCTAGTGTACTCCGCGACCCTGGACAACCCTGAGTGGTGCTCCGTGCCGGATGGGATCTGACGAAGAATTGCCGTGACCTCCGTGTTCGCCGCAGTCGCCCACTGTCCCTGCAGAGTGAGAATCATAGGTGCGCGCATTAGTATAATTAGTAAAATAAACTCGGACAAGGAAAGCACGAAATGCACTGACCGCCAAATCCAGAGTTTCAGCCCCGATGATCGGGTACGTGTCTGTCGTCTGTGGCGCGGCCTCGTCAGGAGCCTCGGTACCGCGAATAAGGTGGACGCGCGTACGTGGCAAATACCACTGCAGGTAGGCGTCGAACTCCGCGTACCGAAACGGCCGCTCCTCGTGTAGGACGTTGTCCAGAGCAGTGTCCCACTCGGCAACGAAAGGGGCCATCCGTGCTGCCCACTGTGTATCCCTAGTACCCCCGCCCTTGCGAGTCCACCTGTTTACGTCATGAATTTGTATATCGTAAAAGCAACAGACAATTTAAGTACGTACGAGTTTCGGAAAATTGACTTACGTGTGTGCGTTCGGCTCGACGGGAGGTACGTGCGGAGGCGGGTACGCCTGGTACAGACCAAACTGTCTCATCACACGGTGTGGTGAGTAGGCCTCCACGAAGATGTCGAAGACAATCTTCGAACTGGTCCTCCAGTACGTCTCGTCCCGCCGGCAAAGTGAAGACATCCCCTGGGCAGGCGCACGTCGCGACGTCCTCTCGTCTGAGTACGGCTCCCATACGACACTCTGCGCAGGGAGGTGCTGGAACTGCTCCACGAAAGAGAGGTAACAACCTCGTACCTGTGCCCTCGCCCACTGAGGCTGCAAGAAGTACGTACGAGGGTGTCATACTCAATGAACTAACGGCCTGAGGTAGAAATGCTATATGGAAATACAAATCGAGTAAGAGAGGAAGTAACTCACTGTTCTTCTTGTCCAGATGGACCCGAAAGTAGGTCCGTCCAGCGGTCCTGGTCCACGGTAGAACTCTGGGCCGTAAGCGTCGTCGTCGACCCATGGACGACCGACCGGAAAGCGCTCGAAGGACCACAGCTGAAGAAGAAGCGGGCAACCTGTGAGATTGGCGGCGGCCGCCTTCCTCTTGCACGCGCCACAGAGCGCTCGGTACAAGCCCGCAAGCACTGCAGACCCCCAGCTCGTAGGAGGTAGCTCATCCGCTGACTCAGCATCCGCGATCTGCCGGGCAAGCCCGATGTACCGAGCGTCCACGCTGTCTCCGTACGCACTCGTGAACAGCACGTACCCGAACAGCCAAAGCAAGTACGCCTCGAGTCCCCGGTCGAGCTGGTACTCGTTGAGATCTCCGTGAAATCTCTGCTCAAGGCTGCCCAGCTGCAAGAATAAAACAATAGAACGGAAATATGTTCAGCCCAGCACGAATATGTCGAACATCATTAAATGAGATACGTACCTCGAACTGACGAATCCACATGAGCCTGGGTCCGTGCTTCTTACGCGCTGTCACCACCTCAATCTCAGGCGGCCCAGGTGGTAGAGCTGCGGCAAACCTCTGCACAAGATCCTCCGGCCAACCGGCAAGAACCGGTAGCGGACCTACTGGCGCTCCCGCCAAAGGTAGGCCAAGTAGGCAGGCCGTGTCCTGCAGCGTGACCGTCATCTCCCCCCAGCCGAAGTGGAAGGTGTGGGTCTCCGGCCTCCACCTGTCCACAAGTGCGGTGAGTAACGAGGCATCGAATGGAAACCTCCGGGAACGAGCGCCCGCTGCAGCCGGGTCTCCGATGTCCTCGTCGTCCACCGCCTCAACCATCCGAGCGAGTGGTAGTAAACCGGACCACGCCAGCCTGTCAAAACAGGAAAGTAGTCAAATTAGTACGGAAACACGAAAACGTACATGCATTCAATTAACGTACCTGTCGATCCACGACTCGTGAATCCTCCACGCGTGATCAGGTGTACGAGTCCGAAACACTCCGAGATCACGGTCTCCTGAAGCCAGCAGCCTAGACCGGTGATCTCGGTCCTCTCGGTCATCTATCAGCTCGAATCCAGCCATCCCTATTCATGCGATACAAAAAAAAATTTTTGTCCAGATGAAATAATTGAAGTACATATAACACGGATACATGAAATACATTAAGTACGTGAAGTAAATATGACAGGCATGTGAAAGGCAGTAGCAAATTACATAATAGAAATAGATGAAATGAATGAAGTACATAATACAAATAGACGAAATGAACGAAGTACATATAACAAGGATACACGAAATACATTAAGTACGTTAACTAAATATGACACGCATGTCAGAGCTAGTAGCAAATTACATAATACCAATACTGCGACATAGACTACTGATGCCCAGAACCGGAGGCACCACCAGCCGCCTCCTGCTCCCTTCTTTCCTGCTCCCTTCTTTCCTGGTCTTCTTTCATCTTCGGACATTTCTTCACGCGGTGGCCAAATTTCTTGCAATAGCTGCATTGTTTGGTTGGCCCACCAGCCTCCGCCTCGTCCATCGTGTTATGAATACGGCGAGTTCGGCGTCGTCCCACGGTAGCTCGGAGGAGGCCGAAATCGGGGATATACATCCGTTCGCCTGGAGGAGGTACCTGCGTGAAATTACCGACCACACGGAAACCATACAGCTCGCCTGTCCAGGTATCGCGGACAGCCTCCTTCGTGAAGTAGTACGACACAAACGGTCTTGTGTCCATCTTTGTCTTCGCAGCCGCACATAGCACGTGAGAGCAAGGCTTGTGCAGAAGCTTCGGCTTGTTGCACGTACACGTAGCAGAGATATTCGGTTGGACATGAAAAGTAACCTCATGAGTAATCTCCTGCGTGGAAACCCCAAATCCACTCTTCTGCTTTAAACATACCTCGAACCTACGGTGCACGTTACCCACGCGTCTCGCCTTGTGCATTTGCCCCTTCTTGGCTTTCTCCTCAATGTACAACATAGTCTTCGCACAATACGGTGTATCACCGAATTTTTCCATATGCAGTACTGCCTTTGCACGCCTCTCCTGAAAGTACTTCATTGTGCTGTGAAGCGAACCCTCCACGATGGCTACAAGCGGCAAACCGCGTACCCCCCTGAGAACGAAATTGTAAACCTCAGCAAGATTGCTAGTCATGATCCCGTACCTAGCGCCGTCTGTGTCATGGAGGAGGGACCACTGCTCAAGTGGCTCTTTACTTATCCAATCCGAGAAGCACTTCACCCGGTTCGAAGCCTTCCTCCTAGTGTTTGGATCCTCAACTCCCGGAAGGTCACAAAGCCTGTGTGTTACATCCGCAGGGTTACGTTGTCTAACCTCCTTCTTCGTGAACTCGTCGAGTCTGCTCCATAACTCGTCAAACTTCCTAGACTGGTTCTGTTTGCATAACGATTTGAAGAGGTTCATCAACTGCTTGTTCTTGAATTGCCGATAGAAATTGGCAGCTAGGTGGCGCGTGCACCACCTACTCCGTATGTCGTACCAACTGCCATCTTCTGGCAAATCTTGCCCGTCCCCAGTCTTTGCTACTCCCTCCTGAAGATGGCGAATTGCTAGCAGCAGCCCGGCATGCCGGTCATGGATGACACACACGTTTGGTCGATCCTGCACAACACCTCTCTTCAGACACACAAGGAACCACAGCCAGTTATCGTAGTTCTCGCAGTCAGCGAAGCCCATTCCCAGTGGCACTAACTGGTCATTTCCGTCTGCCCCAATTGCGGTAAATAGTGTCCCCTTCATCTGGCCTGTCATGAACGTCCCATCAATACAAATAACCGGCCGACAGTGTCTGAAAGCTTCTACGCATGGGCCTAGACTCCAGAAAGCACCCTTCAACGTCATTTTCCCAGGTATGTCCTCAGAGGGGTGTACGAGATGGCTGATGAATGACTCGTCGTTTCTTTGCCGCAGTGTGTCCAGCAGGTATGGTAAATTGTGGTATGAATCGATGAATGTCCCAAACCGCCGCTCCAGTGCGATCTGCTTCGCCCTCCATGCCATGGCATAGCTGATGCTGTACTGGTATTTGCTCTCTACAGATGTCTGTATGAACTGTGCTGGAATGCAGACATTCTTCACTATCTCGTGATACATCAACCCAGCCACGAGCTCAGCACTGATGTTCCGATGGGTGTCAGGAACACCGCTTATTACACATGTGTGCGGCACAACCCTTCGTATGACCCAATGCACTTCATACTTCCTCAGGGACGCATGCACGTACCCCTCACACCCAACAGACCTACATTTCACTGAGTACTGATCCCTGCTACTTTTCTGCACTCGAAATGTTCTCTGTGTCGACATCGCCCAAAGCTTCACCGCCTCTTTTACCTCTTTCTTCGTGCCATAGTACGCGCCTTGGACAACCTCGTTCGGTTTGTACGGATACCTATCGTCACTTCCGCCCTCGAGATTCATTCTGCCGGACATGTCAAGATTCCACATACTAGGAATCGGATCGTGGCCTCCGTCTTCATCCTCATCTTCGTCCTCTTCGCTGCTACCGTCTTCGACATTCGTCTGTTCCTCTCTAGCAACGGCATCATCATGCTCCATGATCTGCACTAGTTCAGGCCGTATCTCCCCCTCGTCCACCGAACCGCTGAGGTATTCAGTACCTCCTGTCGCGGAAGGTCCAGCGGAAGTTCCACCGACTTCCACTACAGGGCCTTCTTCTTCGCCAACAACTTCCTCTGCCGCTGCGCTGTTCTGTCCAACCCCGTTGCCTCCGCGTCCGCCTTCTTCAGATGACACCTCCTTATCTACTGCCTGGACCAACATATAATGCGGACCCTTCCGTGCCTTACTTGCCCTCAACCAAGCCCGCCAGTCCTTTGTCATATCTAGCGTGAAAAGATCCCACCGGACATGCTTGCAAGACTTGCTAAAATACGCCTGCACGGTTACACTTGAGACCTCCGGATCAAGACCGAATGCCCGTGTTAACCATTCTTTAATGTCATTGATGTGGTATCTCTCTGCATCTTGCAGGGTTAATCTCGTTTGTGGGAAACTACTAAGATCCACCGAACCAGTCTCTGGAATTGTACGGACGGTGCCAACACCGTAGTAAACTATAAATTCGTCTGGTTCTGACATTCCTGCCATCCAAAACGTCATATTTTAGCCTATACAGTCGAAGATACTATCATACGCCAATAATTTTTCTCGTCGATTTCTAATACGTTTCGAGTATTACGAACTATTATTCAACTTAATAGAAATTCTAAATCGATGTCGATTTGCTACTTCTAAATCAATGTCTATTTATTGTACCGTAATCATCTAATCATCTAATCGACTTACTACTCCGAATCATCTAATCATCTATCTATTGTACCGTACGTATCTATTTAAATTGCTACTCCGAATAAATATACCCTACAATTATATTTAAATTGCTACTCCGAATAAATCTACCCTACATTTACCCTTAAATCTACATCTAATACTATATCTACTACTACAAATATTAAAATGCTACAATGAACGGTGAAATTTTCAGAAATTTACCTCCAAATCGCTGCACAACACCTCTCTTCTTCCCTTCTTCTTCCTCCTCTCTTCTTCCCCTTCTTCTTCCTCCTCTCTTCTTCCCCTTCTTCTTCCTCTCCCTTCCTCTCTTTTCTTCTCCTTTCTTCCTCTCTTTTCTTCCTCTCCCTTCCTCTCTTTTCTTCTTCTTTCTTCCTCTCCCTTCCTCTCCCTCCCCGAAACGCCCGTGCCCCTTTGCTCCCTGTTCCCAGCACCGGCGGCGCGCTCGGGCTAGATATCCAGGCGTTATCGCCACGGCCCGTGGCGATTAGGCAGTTATCGCCACGAGCCGTGGCGATTACGACGCGTGGCATGGCGGTTGGCGAGTAGCGCGCGCATTTAACTCCCTATCGCCATGGCTCGTGGCGATTTCCCTTCTATCGCCACGGCTCGTGGCGATTTCTGATTTATCGCCACGCGTCGTGTCGAGACTGGTAGAAATCGTCGGTGGCTCTGGCGTCACCTACTATCGCCACGAGCTGTGGCGATTTCTGCCTAATCGCCAGCGGCCGTGGCGATTGGAGGCTATTTTTGCAATATTTTGAAATGCGGTATTATTTCTGAAATTTCTGAAAAAAGAAATAATATTTTTAAAAAAAACTCCATGCCCAAGTATCTCCCTTTAAGTCCTTCAGATGAGATTTTCAGGGTATTCCTCACTTCTTCTCTCTGCCAAGTCTTAGTATTCTTACTAAAAAGAATCGTCGATTTATCCTTATTTATCATCTGGCCCGATCCATCTTGCTCAGGCATCAGCGAGCTCTCTCTCTGCTTCTTGCCGCCGAGTCCTGACGCGATTAGGGGCGCCGCACCTCCGCATGCCGCTGCCCGACCCCGGACACCCACCGCTCCGCGCACCGCCCCTGCGATACCCACTCCTTCGCGTGTCGCTGCCCCGCACCCACCGCTCCGCACTAGAGTGCGAAAGATATGTGATATCACTTTGGAAATGTGATCTTTGATTTGAGAATGTTAACCTAAAAGAAAAAATTACTAGAGTAATTTAACTTTGTGGTATTCTTGATTCTAATGTCCAATCTTTCATGTTCTGTTAATTGGAACAATTTCATTCTGGAAATTAGCTTGAGGCATCGTTCTTGGTACTATTCGTGCAGAGATGCTCAAATGCAGCGATGTTTTTGCAAAAATGTAGTGATATGTGGTAATTCATTTTTTTTCCAGTTCTCCGTATGTGGTTTGTATGTTCTATTTTGCTTCGAATTTTAGATGCCGATTTACTTATATGCATGATCAACTAATACATTTCCCACTGTAAGCGTTCACTGCTTTCTTATCTTCATTTCACTGCTTTCCTCGGAAGATGTAGTCATGTTCACGTTTTCAGGTTATCCAAATAGCAGCAGCCGGAAAGATCAATTCAAGGTTTATCCTAAAAGTTTGGAAGAGTTGCATAAGTCACTTCATTCGAAGGTAAAATTATCTATTTTCTTTTTGTGAGAACATCACCTGTAGTGCTTGTCTTGTACCTTTTATGTAACTCTTATGCCTACCTTTTCACCTATTGGCTCAGTTCCAATTTGTAATAGTCCGCTTCTTAAATAAAAATTACCTTCAGAGGTCCCCTGTAATCTTATCTCAGCTATTCTACTGTGTATTCGGGCTTGTTGCTAAAGGATTCAGATTCAAGACAAATGCATTAGAAATTCAGAATATCTAGGATTTTATCTACCCAACTTTGGATACTTTGACATTACTTGAGCAGATGTCTTGGCTGCTTTATAGCAATTGCTTACTCCATACAAACTCTGTAGCAGCCCACTACAGGAATTGGCATCGTATAATTGTTCAATATATACATGTAAATTATTAGTTTTTAGTAAAGGTCATCCCAAAAAAATTTATGCAACAAGTCCAAACGAGGCTACGATCGGCTCGGTGAGCTTTACGAGCTAAGGAGAAGGCTCAGGCTCAGCTCGTTGTACCTTCAAGCTGAGCCGAGCCTGAGTCGAGCCCTGTCGAGCTCGAGCCGAGCTGCAAGCCTCGAGTTTTCTGTCCACCCTTAGATTCCCCAGAGCTCTGGCATCGAAAGGTATGCCTAATTTTGCTCCCGCTCTTCAGTTTTTTAGTTGAAACAACCATTATTCCTGCTTCCATATGACCGACACCCTCGGGGTGTTCGATGGAATGGCAAGCTGGAAGCTTTATCTTGGTTGGGTCTTTGATCGAGTGGAAGGACAAATTTATCGCATGTGAGGCGTCAAGAATGTAGATGTATGGTGTATTTGCGTGCTAATTACCTGTGTTTTTATTGGGTTCATGTGTTATTCTCTATGGTTCACAAAAGTTTTACTCTTCTCAGTACTGATGATTTGTCCATTGACTCCTTTTGACTCTAATGGAAGGGAATCACTTGGCTTTGAAGAAGATGAGATTGGACGATGCAGCGGGTTCTGCAATCAACGTGGTACCTGCCACTGCATCAAGCATGAATCAACAAATCTTCTGGAGCCAGTGGCAGCTACTGGACTCCATTCTTCCCACCGGCAGTTTCGCGCACTCCTACGGCCTTGAGGCTTCTATGCAATCGCGCATGGTGAACAACCTGGAAAAGCTGAGATTATTTCTCATCCAGGTATTGGAGAACATTGGCAGCCTACTGCTTCCATTTGTGTACTGCGCTAGCAAGTCTCCAGATGCCATGACATGGGTCAAGCTAGATCAGTTGCTGGAAGCTACGTTGACCAACGAAGTCGGCAGGAAGGCGTCGACATCCCAAGGCTCGGCTTTGTTGAGGGTGGCTGTGTCTGTCATCACTGAAATTCAGTCACTTCAAAATCTCCGAAAGATGTTCCTCGGTTCCACGGGCATGTCGTTTCACCATACACCGATATTTGCAACCGAGAGTTACGCCGGAGATGAATGAAATGTTGATGAAACCTTTCCTGGCAACAGAAGTGAAGGATGCGGTTGATTCAATTGGAGATCTAAAGGCGCCAGGCCCGGATGGGATGCCAACAATCTTCTACAAACAATTTTGGCATCTTATTGGGGAAAAGGTAACATATGAAGTTCTAGCTTTTTTGAATGGAAACGTAATGCCTGAAGAATGGAATAAGATGACAGTAACCCTGATTCCAAAAGTTAAACAACCTGAAAAGGTGAAAGACTTAAGACCCATAAGTTTATGTAATGTGGCATACAAAATTATTTCTAAAATCCTTGCAAAAAGACTGAAAGTTATCTTACTTGAGTTGATCTCTCCCTCACAGAGTGCCTTCATACCAGGAAGATTGATTACAAATAATGTGCTGCTGGCTTATGAAGCTATTCATTTTTTGAAGAACAAGAGGAGATGAATAGATGGATATGCAGCAATCAAACTAGATATGAGTAAAGCATATGACAGGGTGGAGTGGGTGTTCTTAAGAAGAATGATGGCTAAGATGGGCTTCTGCAACAGATTTATTGATCTAATTATGAATTGTGTGGAATTTGTTAAATACTGCTTTAAAGTGAATGGAGTGTTATCAGAAGAAATTGTGCCACAGAGAGGGCTAAGACAAGGGGATCCCCTATCCCCTTACCTCTTTATTATCTATGCTGAAGCTTTCTCGTCCCTTTTATATAAAGCAGAGGCAGATGGCACTATGAAAGGAGTCAAAATTTGTCAGAGGGCTCCGAGTATCTCACATCTTTTCTTTGCAGATGACTCCCTGGTCTTATGCAGAGCAAGAAGGGTTGATGACATGAAACTGAAGGAAATATTGGGGATGTATGAAAAACTATCAGGACAAACTATTAATAGGGAGAAGACCACCATTCTTTTCAGTGAAAATGCTTCTACAGCCTGCAGGAAGGAAATCTATACTGGGTACAAATGGTGAAACGACAAATGAGCTGTATCTTGGACTTCCTGTGCATGTTGGCAAATCAAAAATGCAAGTTTTCAACTTCTTGAAGGAAAGGATTTGAAAAAGAATGCAAGGTTGGAAGGAGAAGATGCTTTCTAGGGCTGGTAAAGAAATCCTCATAAAAGCTGTAGCCCAAGCAATCCCAACCTACACAATGAGTTGCTTTGATATCACAAGAACAATTAGTGAACAGATAACAGCTGCAGTGCGAAGATATTGGTGGAGTAATCAGGAAAAGGAGAACATGATCCATTGGATTAAGTGGGAGAAAGTATCCAGATCCAAAAGTGAGGGTGGTCTGGGCTTTAGAGACTTCTATGCTTTCAATATAGCCATGCTGGCTAGGCAAGGATGGAGGCTCCTAAATTGTCCAGATTCTTTGTGTGGTCAAGTTTTGAAAGCCAAATATTTTCCAAATGGGACTATTTTAGAGGCAAAAGCTGTGCAGGGGATGTCATATACTTGGAGAAGCTTGCTAAAAGGGATACAATTGCTGAAAAAAGGTTTAATCTGGAGAATTGGAAATGGTGAAAGAGTAAACATATGGGAGGATCCCTGGATCCCCAAGAACTATACTAGACGGCCTTGCACTCCAAAAGGTAATAGCAATGTAATTAAGGTTTCAGAATTAATAGATGCACATACAGGGGCATGGAATGAGGAGCAAGTGAAACAAATCTTCTGGGAAGAGGATATTAAAGCCATTCTGAACATTCCGGTTAATATAGACTATGAAGATAGAGTAGCATGGTCTGTGGACCCTAAGGGCCTCTTTTCAGTGAAATCAGCATACCATGTCTATATGGAGGAAGAGATGAGGAACCGTATGAGAGGAATGGCTAGCTCCTCCTCGCAAACTGAATATGAAGTAAATTGGAGGAAGCTTTGGAGACTAGGTTGCCCAAACCACTTGAAACACTTCATGTGGAGAGTAGCTCACAATTCTCTTGCAATATGTATGAATCTGAGAAGAAGAGGAATTGAAGTGGAGGAAAGATGCCCAGTCTGCAATCGACAAGCAGAGGATGGTGGCCACTTATTTCTAAAGTGTAAAAGAGTGGCAACTATATGGAGATTGTTGAACATGGAGGACACAAGAATGAGATTACTGCAAAAACAGTCGGCTGCTGAATTTGTGAATGAGATCCTAAACATGGAAGATGAAAAGAAGATTTTGGTGATTGTTCTGCTTTGGCAGTGGTGGGCTGAAAGAAACAAAATCAGGGAGAAAGGTAAACATACATCAAATGTCGCTTTATACCATTTAATTACTAAGCAAGCTAATGATTATTGTCAAGTTTTTTTGAAGGAAAAAGAAAGGAATCTGGCAAGGCAAGGTAGATGGCTTCCTCCTAATGTAAATGATGTGAAAATCAATATTGATGGAGCTTTCTATCCTGAATCAAAGACGGGAGGTTGGGGAGCCGTAATTCGAAATCACAGGGGAGAGGTTGAAGCATGTGGGGCAGGAAAATAGGAAAATATTGTCAACCCGTTTCATGCTGAAATCCTTGCAGCTTTCCATGGTGCTCAACTTGCAGCTTTGAATGGGATCAAATCCATTTGTTTTGAAACAGATTCATTGCTGCTGAAACAGGGAGTTCAGAACCTGCAAATTGATCGTTCCCCTGTCTGCTTTGTTATGGCAGAACTTCAAGCATATCTGAATCAAAACTTTGAATCCTTTAGCTTTAGTTATGCTGGTAGGAATTGTAATAAAGTTGCTCACAATCTAGCCAAGTATGGCTGTTCTTTAAGTTTGTATGAGAGCCTGCAGACAAATCATATTCCTAGCTTCATTGTGGAAGCTGTGCAGAGAGATATGGCTCTGTCCTCTTTGTAATGCAGCTTTGTTTGCATTGTAATTAAAAAAAAAGATATTTGGGTTGATATGCGGGCTGGTTGGATTTCACAGTGAGACAAAACAACGTGCTTACATGTTTGTCACGATGAGAGATGTGATATCCGCCGCGGCGAGGCTCAATTTGATCAGACCGCTTGCTGCTTCGGTGCTGCAGCACCAGGTTGCACCAGATGCTGAAAGGATGGTGCAGAAGTGGAAGGACCGAGATGTCGCCGAAGCATCACAGACTTCACCGCTGCTTGACGCGTTGCAGGGTTACCATGCTTACATGTTCTCTAGGCTGTTTTGCTCCTGACAGTGAGGTGCACTTCCATATCTTTCCATCTCTTAGTACATAGTCTTCGAGCTTACGCAAAACAAAGATCAGTTTTATGGTACTTGCACCAGTCATCCTTTCATATTATTCTGATGTAGGATGCCAATCAAATGTATCCCCTTATTTCCTGAATAAATCAGTTATCTAGTCCATAAAGATATATGTTACAGTGTATGAAACATCTTCTATAACATGGCATATGAAATGAAGTACGATCGATTGATGACTTGTGCAATGTAATTGAATGGCCAAAAACCTCAGATGAGTGATGTCTTCGAAAAAGTACATGATGAGCAATTGAGCAGTTCATTCAATTCATGGAAAGTGCTATTTCAACTTTACTTTACCGAATCCTGATGTTGAAATAGATTACAAACTTGACAGGTTCGTTTTGTGCTATCCAAGGTGGCCGAAAACAAGGTAACCGCGCGATATGCCTTATTCTGCTTCTTACAGTTTGCTGAATGGAATTTGGTATAATTCTGCCCCCAGTGTTACCTCGGAGGAAGTACATGATCACTGGCTTTTCTTAAAGAAAAATGGCATCAGGATACAAGCATCTCAAGGACAGATCCCCAGGCTGGTTCCTCTTATTTCACTTGCAAGCAAGATTGTACAACAACTATGCCAACAATACATTATGTTCTTGTGTGAGCCCTCTCTACCGTCTATTACACTGATCATAGCATCGTCATCTGTCTTCAGCTTCGCCAATTATAACGTCAATATTACAATATATTTGTGCTTCACATGTTACAAATAACATCGTTTTCGTTTGCTCCATGATACAAAGTACTACATCTGTTGCTCCAGCTTTCAGTTTCTACCCTAGGATTCCTGAACCGCAGCAGCTTGCTTGGCTTCAAGGGACTTCTCATACTCTTCAATGGACCTGAACAGCTCGGAGAAGTTGCCCTTGCCAAAACCGCCGCACCCACCCTTCTGGTACTCTTGCCCGCTCTCGTCCTTCTCCATGCACCCAATCCTTTGGATCATCTCCAAGAACAAGGTTGGCCTGAATACAATAGCTGGTTCAGTTAGATTTGGAATCACAGAGATGAGATAACTATAGCAAAGATACGATCAGAAGTTACTAGAATACTGAATCTCAGATTACCGAATTATAACTCAAATGCTACCTCCTGAACCTAATGTCTCATCGATTACTTATTGAGTTATCCTCAATAGCCTTCTTGGTTTATGCTCAATCTGTATTACCCCATGCCAATCTGTATTACCCCATCCCTAAAAGTGCAGATAACTATCTATGCCAATCTGTATTACCCCATGCCACAAATTGAGAGGTCGGAACTGGGGTATGCTTGCAAGGAGCAATATATATTGGCTTTTCACCATACACAGGGAGCTTTATTCCCTTCTAGTTGTCACAATCTTCATAAAGATCCATCATGCATGGAGGCACGAAAAGAGTTGCAATAGGATCATGGCACTCACTAAAATATGGTTCATGTGTCATAAACCTAATGTTTGAACCTTTCTGCACCACACCCATGTACTCATATATAGTAGTAGTAACGTAAAACTCGAATCACAGTGGAAAGCAGAAAAGGTTGTGTTTTTACCTGTCCCCCACTGGTTTGGTGAAGATTTGGAGCAACACCCCTTGGTCATCCTTGTCCACGAGCACTCCCAGCTCTTGGCATTCCTTGATCTGCGCCTCCGACAGCACGTCTCCCGCGCGGCGCCGCACACCGTCGTAGTAGTTTGGTGGCGGTGGCGCCAAGAACTCGAAGCCGCCCATGGAGGAGCGCGCCCGCATCTCCCTCAGCGTCCTGAGCACGTCGCCGCTGGCCAGCGCGATGTGCTGCACGCCAGGGCCGCCGTGGTGGTCCAGGTAGGTCTGTATCTGGCTCCGGCGCTTGGTGCCGTGCACCGGCTCGTTGAGCGGGAGCAGCACGGTCTCCGAGTTGTTGGCGAGCACCACCGAGTTGAGCCCGCTCTCGGCCGTGCCGACGTCCTCGGCCGTGAACTCGGCGAACTCATGGAACCCCGTGAAGCCGGCGATGTAAGCGGCCACCGGGGCCAGCTCCGGGACGTTGCCGACGACGTGGTCGAACCGCGTCAGCCCGTAGTCCACGGCCCCGGGGCTGCTGACGCTCTCGAACCCCGGCAGGAACGGCACGTCCGTGTCGTCTGGGTAGCTCACGAAGCGGAGCACGACGTCGCCGTAGAGCTCGACCTCCGCGAGGCTGAAGCCGCGGCCGAGCTCAGCGGGGCCGAAGGCCGGGCGCGCGCCGGCGTCGACGCTGGCCCGGAAGGCCTCGGCGGCGTCGGCGACGCGGAGAGCCACGGAGCGCACCGCGAGTCCGTGGTCGGCGGAGAAGCGGCGCGCGGCGTCGGTGGAGAAGGAGGGCAGGGAGGCGGTGGCGGCGGCGCAGCTCTGCGGCGCGTAAGGGGCGGTGAAGAGGAACGCGAGGGAGCCCGAGCGGAGGAGGAGGGATGCGTGCGCGGAGTTTCCCGTGGAGAGGTCGGACCTAGCGGCCAGCGGAGCGCCAAGCGCGAAGGAGAAGCGGCCGGCGGCGGACGTGGCGTCGGCGCACCAGAGCTCGACGTGGTGGAAGGCGAGCGCTCCGAAGCGGTCGCTGCGCGGGTTGGCGCGGATGACGCGGCGGTGCCCGGCGAGGCGGGAGCCCGCGTGCTCCGGCGTCACGGCGGCGGCGGCGGCGGCTGTGGCGGTGGGGGACATGTTGTTCGCTTCTCGGCCTCTTCCTCTCTGGAGTGTTGGTGGCTCGGGGTTATGGGAGGAGTGGGGTGTAATAAAGGGAGGAGATGGCGCCACGTGGGCGCGGGGTTTAGTGGCGGCGGGTCAGATTTGTCTTTTTGTTTCGTAGCTAGTGGAGGTGATGAGTTGCTTTTTGAAAGGAACACATTGCATTCCATTACGACTGCGCGCTGGACATATCGCCAGCAACAACATTCGATACAAAAACAGGGAAATGGCCGAGCCAGGTCTCTACGTCACCACTTCCCATACACACACCCCGCGCAGCTAACCTATGCGCAGCTGTGTTACAATCTCTATTACAATGTTCAACACTTACAACACTTAAGCCTGTACGCATTTGAAATTTAATTTCTTGAAACAGTGCGCCAAGCATTGAAAGATCATAATCAGAGCTAACAATAGCTTGTCTTAAAACCATAGAGTCCACCTCAAACATTACCCTATGACATCCCATTTGGATAGCAATATTGGTTGCGTGTTGTAACGCAAGAGCTTCCGCATGCAGTGGACTAGAAACATACTTCAGATTGCCTGCACCTGCTGCTAGAAGAGCTCCCTGATCATCTCTTATTGTGCAACCCCAGCCTCCTGAGTTTGTTGCTTCAGTAAATGCTCCGTCAGTATTTATCTTCAGGATCCCCGCAGGAGGTGGCCACCACTTCTGCTTGATCTTGTTGCTCACTTCCTTCCCATGCGCCTTGACCTTCATGTATTTCATTAAGTGATGATCAATTGAAGAGGAAAGTTCATATGCAGATCTTATTGTGTCACCATTAATGGCTTTATTCCTCTCATGCCACCACAACCACAATAAGATACACACTTTTAAGCAATCCTCCTCTTTCAATCTGAAAATTTCCTCAAGTACTCTTTTCGAGTCTGGGGCACTCCAAAAGTTTAAATCTGATATGTTCTAAACAAGATACTCTCCATAATTCTTTCACTCTTTTGCATTTTAAAAAAATGTGACCCCCATCCTCATCAAATCTAAAACAGAGAGGGCATCTAGTGTCAATGAGAATACCTTTCCTTTGCAGCTTCATACGTAGTGGCAAACTATAGGTAGCTACTCTCCATAGGAAATGCAGAACCTTATTTGGTAAAGGAAGGGCCCAAAGCTTCTTCCAGCTAAAACTTGAGCACTCCCTTCCTGCAGCAGCATTAGAGGTTAGTCCCAATATAGATTCTCTTGCTGCAGTATCTAACGCCACCCTGTATGCAGATTTAACGGAAAAAACACCCTTTTTGTCGTAATGCCAAGCAAGAAAATCTCCCATTTGTTCCTGTAACGGTATTTGACTAATCATTTTTGCATCCTCCGGCCAGAATGTCTGATTAATCAATTCAATATCCCATTGATTAGTTACAGGGTTAATAAGCTCAGCTACCTTGCTCATCAGATTTCTTCCCCTTGGCGAAATGATTCTCCTTGTGCTGCCTCTAGGGATCCATGGGTCCTTCCATATTTGAATGTTTTCACCATTGCCCACTCGCCAAATGATTCCTTTTTTCAGCAGCTGTATCCCCTTAAGAATACTTCGCCATGCGTAAGAGATACCTGCCCGTGCTTTTGCTTCCAGTAATGAGAGGTGATGAGTTGCTGGCGTCTAGTGCCAAGTACAAAATACAAACAGCCCATTGCAGCTAAAGGTGAGAGAAGTATTGTGAGCTATTACGCCTAAAAAAAACGTATTGTGAGCTATTCTCTTTTTTTTCTGTTTTTTTAACAAACTTCTGTTATATATGATTATTACAACCCACGGAATAAGAAAGAGCAAAAAGAAGAGGAAAATTACAAAACATGCCCTTTGAGTCCACACGTCTCACTCCTGGACGAAGAGAAGGACTGATACACAGGCCCTTCCAGCAATGGGCGTGCACGTGTCGAGCACCTCCGCTCCTGTTAGGTAATATTATCAAAATTTCAATAAAAAATTGATGCATTCTAAAAATATGGTTGTTCATTTATTTTTTCCGTCCGATCAGGCATTGGAACAAAAGAAATCTTATCTTATGTTTTCTTCTCTGTGTCTAAAATTTCTGTGTGGTATCGGAAAGGTACTTTTGAAGTTTCCCTATGTCTCCATAAACTGTAGAAATTTAAAGGACATGCCATCTTAATTTATGCGGTCTTCCTATTCATGTGCTCCAAAATGGCGCAACAGTTTCTAGCTACAACTAATCCAGTTGAATGGATAGACATGACAAGCGTAAATGATAGATTTCACATAGCTCTTTTCTGACTCGACCTATAGATTTCACATAGCTGACTAAGCAATGGGGGCATGCGCGATAAACATGGATGTCACATATAGTCTTTCTTCCCTAGAACGAGCACATTCATATCAACTGCATTTGCTTCAACGTAAAAACTCACAAGATTCCACAAGAATCGAATTATTTGCTGTGAAATCAACGTGTTCATGACGGGTCAGAACCAGTTCCGCTATGTGGATCGGATGTGACATGTTCCAAAACAGAGTTTTTTTTTGAAATAATATTTTTTTTCAGAAATTTCACAAATAATACCACATATGAAATTTTTTCAAAAATGACCTCAATCGCCACGGGCGGAGGCGGTAGGGTCTAATCGCCATGACCCGTGGCGATTTCCCACTAACCGCCACGGGCGGCGGCGATTTCTGGCTACCGCCGCGGGCTGTTACGGCATTAAATCCTATCGCCGCGACCCATGGCGATAACTCTCCAACCGCCACCAATCGTGGCGATTGGAAGTTAATTCCGCGTGGAAACCGGCAACCGCCACGCCACCTGGCACAATCGCCACGACCCGTGGCGATTACGGGGAAATCGCCACGAGTGGTGGCGATTACCCTCGAGCCTATATAAGCGCTCGCAGTCGCCAGCCGACAGCGGCGTAGGAGGAGGAGGAGTTTGAGCCAGGCGCCGCGGGAGGAGAGGACAGGAGAGCTCGGGTAGAAAGGGAGAAAAAAATAGAGAGGAGATAGAGGGGGAGAAAGTGTGCGATTTTTCTGCAGTAATTTGGAGGTAAGTTTCTGAATCTCTTAGATATATTAGTAGATCTAGAACCAGAGGTAAATTTAGGGTACATTTGTAGAAGATATAACTTAGGATAGATGTATTCGTAGTATTTAGATATAATAGTACATCTAGAATCAGTGGAAAATTTAGGGTAGATTTGTAGCAAGATGCAATTTAGGGTAGATCTATTCATAGTATTTAGATCTCATAATGTGTAGAAATAGAGTGATATTTTAAATAGAAACGTTTGGTAGATTATATAGATGATTAGTTCATAACAAATTGTACCCAGTCGTACTGTACTTAGAAATCGAGTAGATTAAATTTTTACGCACGCAGAATCTTAGACTGTATAGGCTAAAATATTACGTTTTGGATGGCAGGAATGCCAGAAGTAGTAGAATTTGTAGTCTACTACGGTATTGGTACCGTCCGTATAGATGAATCTGGATCCGTCGATCTTAGTAGCTTCCAACAAACGACACTACGTATGCAAGATCCACACAGATACCACATCAATAATATTAAAGAATAGTTCACACGGGCCTTTGGTCTTGATCCGGAGGTCGCAAGTGTAACCTTGCAGGCGTATTTTAGCAAGTCTTGCAAGCATGTCCGGTGGTATTTGTTCCCACTCGATCTGACAAAAGACTGGCAGGTTTGGTTGAGGGCAAGTAAGAAACGCAACGGTTCCCATTATCTGTTGGTTCAAGCAGTACCTAAGTAGGTGTCATCTGAAAAAGGCGGAGGCGGAGGCAACGAAGTTGGACAGAACAGCGGAGGCGGAGGCAATGAAGAAGGCGGAGGCGGAGGACAGAACAGCCCAGCGACGGAGGAAGTTGTTGGCGAAGAAGGCACTGTAGTGGAAGTCGGTGGACCTTCTACTGGACCTTCCGTGATAGGAGGTAACGAATACCTCAGAGGTTCGGTGGACGAGGGGGAGATACGCGAGGAACTAGTGCAGATCATGGAGCATGATGATGCCGTTGTTAGAGAGGAACAGAGGAATATCGAAGGCGGTAGCAGCGAAGAGGACGAAGCTAAGGATGAAGAAGGAGGGGACGATCTGATTCCTAGTATGTGGAATCTTGACATGTCCACCGTAATGAATGTTGAGGGTGCAAGCAATGGTAGGTATCCGTACAAATCGAACGAGATTGTCCAAGGCGCATTCTACGACATGAAGAAAGAGGTGAAAGAGGCGGTGAAGCTTTGGGCGATGTCGACACAGAGGACATTTGGAGTGCAGAAAAGTTGCAGGGATCAGTACTCAGTGAAGTGCAAGTCTGCTGGATGTGAGGGCTACGTGCATGCGTCCCTAAAGAAGTACGAAGTGCAGTGGGTCATACGACGGGTGGTGCCGCATACATGTGTGATAAGCGGAGTTCCTAACACCCATCGGAATATCAGTGCTGAACTCGTGGCTGGGTTGATGTATCACGAGATAGTGAAGAATGTCTGCATTCCAGCACAGTTCATACAGACATCTATAGAGAGCAAATACCAATATAGCATAAGTTATGCCATGGCATGGAGGGCTAAGCAGATCGCACTGGACCGGCGGTTCGGGACATTCATCGATTCATACCACAATTTACCATATCTTCTGGACACACTGGGCTAGAGGAACGACAGGACATTTGTTAGCCGTCTCTTATTGCCATCTGCGGACATGCCTGGAAAAATTATGTTGAATGGTGCTTTCTGGTGCTTTGGCCCGTGCGCAGAAGCGTTCAGACATATTCGGCCGGTTATTTGTATTGATGGGACATTCATGACAGGCCAGCTGAAGGGGACACTCTTTACCGCAATTGGGGCAGACGGAAATGATCAGTTAGTGCCACTTGCAATGGGCTTCGCTGACTGCGAGAGCTACGACAACTGGTTGTGGTTTCTTGTGTGTCTGAAGAAAGGTCTTGTGAAGGATTGACCAAATGTGTGTGTTATTCATGATCGGCATGCCGGACTGCTGCTAGCAATTCACCATCTGCAGCAAGGAGTGGCAAAGACTCGGGAGGGGGAAGATTTGCCAGAAGATTGCAGTTGGTACGACATACGGAGTAGGTGGTGCACCCGCCACTTAGCGGCCAATTTCTATCGTCAGTTCAAGAACAAGCAGTCTTCAAAACGTTATGCAAACAGAACCAGTATCGGAAGTTTGACGAGTACTAGAGCAGACTGGACGAGTTCACGAAGAAGGAGGTTAGACAACGTAACCCTGGGGAGGTAACACACAGGCTTTGTGACCTTCTGGAATTTGACGATCCAAACACTAGGAGGAAGGCTTCAAACAGGGTGAAGTGCTTCTCGGATTGGATAAGTAAGGAACCACTTGAGCAGTGGTCCCTCCTCCATGACACAGACGGTGCTAGATATGGGATCATGACTAGCAATCTTACTGAGGTTTACAATTTTGTTCTCAGGGGGGTATGAGGTTTACCCCTGGTCGCCATCGTGGAGGGTTCGCTTCACGGTACAATGAGGTACTTTCAGGAGAGGCGTGCAAAGGCTGTACTGCATATGAAAAAATTCGGTGGAACACCTTACTGTGCTAAGACTATGTTGTACATTGAGGAGAAGACCAAGAAGGCGCAAATGCACAAGGCCAGACGCACGGGTAATGTGCAACGTAAGTTCGAGGTATGTTTGAAGCAGAAGAGTGGATTCGGGGTTTGCACACAGGAGATTACTCAGGAGGTTACTTCCATATGGAACCGAATATCTCTACTACGTGTACGTGCAACAAGCCTATGCTTCTTCACAAGCCTTGCTCTTACATCCTTGCTGCGGCTACCAAGACAAAGATGGACACGAGGCCATTCGTGTCGTACTACTTCACAAAGGAGACTGTCCGTGATACCCGGACAGGGGAGCTGTATGGTTTCCGTGTGGTGGATAATTTCACGCAGGTACCTCCAGACGAACGGTTCTATGTCCCCGATTTTAGCCTCCTCCGAGCTTCCGTGGGACGACGCTGGACTCGCCGTATTCATAACACGATGGACGAGGCGGAGGCTGGTGGACCAACCAAACAATGCAGTTATTGCAAGAAATTCGGCCACCGCGTGAAGACATGTCTGAAGATGAAAGAAGACCAGAAAAGAAGGGAGGAGGAGGCAGCGGCTAGTGCTGCCTCTGGGTCAGGCCATTAGTACTATATGTCGCACTCTTTATATCATGTAATTTGCTAGTGCGTTTGAACTTCGTGTCGTATTTACTTCGTGTACTCCATGTGATTCGTGTACTTCGTGGACTGTTGACCTCATGTACTTCGTGTATTTCATGTATTCGTGTTATATCTACTTCATGTGCTACACGTATTTCATGTACTACTTGACGTATTGGTGTTATATTTACTTCGTGTTACTTTAATGTTTTTTTGTATCGCATGAATAGATATGGCTGGCTTTGAGCTGATAGATGAGCGAGAGGACCGAGAGCACCGGTCTAGGCTGCTGGCTTCAGGAGACCGTGATCTCAGAGTGTTTCGTACTCGTACACCTGATCACGCGTGGAGGATTCACGAGTCGTGGATCGAGAGGTACATTAGTTGGTTCTATCTATATCATCGTGTTTCAGTACTAACTACACTTATTTTCTGCTCTGACAGGCTCGCGTGGTCCAGTTTACTACCACTCGCACGGATGGTCGAGGCGGTGGGCGATGAGGACAGCGGACAGCCGGCTGCTGGAGTGGGTCGTTCCAGGAGGTTTCCTTTCGATGCCTCTTTGCTGACCGCACTTGTGGACAGGTGGCGGCCCGAGATCCACACCTTCCACTTTGTCTGGGGGGAGATGACGGTCACGCTGCAGGACACGGCCTGCCTACTTGGCTTACCAGTGGCGGGAGCGGCGGTAGGTCCGCTGCAGGCTCCTGCTCACTGGCGTGACTCACTGGCGGAGAGGTTTGGCCCAGCTCTACCACCTGGGCCACCTCAGGTTGAGGTGGCAAGGGCCGGCCAGAAGCACGGTCCCAGGTTGATGTGGCTTCGTCAGTTTGAGGTACGTATGTTGTTTAATGATGTTTGACATATTCGTGCAGGAATCATCATATTTCTGTTGTCTGACATATTCGTGCAGCTGGACACCCTGGAGCACAGATTTCAGGGAGACCTCGACGTGTACCAGCTGAACCGGGGACTTGAGGCGTACGTGCTTTGGCTGCTTGGGTACGTGATGTTCACGAGTGCCCACGGAGATAGCGTGGACGCTCGCTACATCGGGATCGCGCGGCAGATCGCAGATGCTGAGTCAGAGGATCAGCTACCTCCGACGACCTGGGGGTCTGCGGTGCTTGCGGGCTTGTACCGAGCGCTCTGCAGCGCATGCAAGAGGAGGTTGGCCAACGCCAATCTCACAGGGTGTCCGCTTCTTCTCCAGCTGTGGTCGTTCGAGCGCTTCCTGGTCGGCCGACCATGGGTCGACAACTCAGCTTACGGCGCGGAGTTCTACCGTGGAGGAGGGTCCTAGTTGCCGCAGGACGGACCAACTTTCGGGTCCATGTGGACAAGAAGAACAGTGAGTTACTTTGTCTCTTCCTCAGCTTGTATTTGTTTATAATATTTGTACCTCAGTTCGTAAGTTCATTAACTATGACTCTCATATGACGTACTTCTTGCAGCCCCAGTGGGCGAGGGCACAGGTACGAGGCTGTTACCTCTCTTTCACGGAGCAGTTCCAGCACCTCCCTGCGCAGAGCGTCATTTGGGAGCCGTACTCCCATGATGCGTTGGCGCGACGTGCACCGCACCGGGGGATGTCTTCACTGTGCCGGCGGGACGAGAGCTACTGGAGGACCACTTTGAAGATTGTCTTCGACATCTTCGTGGAGGACCACTCACCACACCGTGTGATGAGGCAGTTTGGCTTGTACCAGCAGTACCCGCCTCCACACGTACCACTCGTCGAGCCGAACGCACACACGTAAGTCAAGTTTTAGAATTGGATATAGATTTCGAATGACTATTCCTTTTACGAGATACAAATTTATTACGGAAACAGGTGGACTCGCAAGGGAGGGGGTACTAGGGAGACACAGTGGGCATCACGGATGGCCCCTTTTGTTGCCGCGTGGGACACTGCTCTGAACAGCGTCTTGCCCGAGGAGCGGCCGTTCCGGTACGCGGACTTCGACGCCTACTTGAAGTGGTACTTGCCACGTACACGCGTCCACCTTATTCGTGGAAGCGAGGATCTTGACGAGGCGGCGGCACAGACGATAGACATGTACCCGATCCTCGCGGCTGAAACTCTAGATTTGGCGGTTAGTGAATTTCGTGCTCCGCTTCTCCGTGTCTATTTGTTTATTACTTACGTGCGCACCTATGATTTTCACTTTTTAGGGACAGTGGGCGACAGCGGCGAACGCGGAGGTGACAAGAGTTCTTCAGTGTCACCCACCCGGCACCGAGGACCACGCAGGCTTGTCCAGGGTCGTGGATTTTACTAGGAGGATCATGGACGTATTCAGGTGCACGCGCACGGATGACATCGTTGCCGGGGCTAGCTCAAGCCAGGGAGCACAGAGACCACCGCGTCCTTCACAGACAAGGCACCGTCAGCCTCCTACCTCCCAGCCGCCGGGGCCCACAGAGGCGGGTGGTTCTGCGTGGCAGCAGAGTGCGGCCCCACTCTCCATGAGTGCACAAGGTAAAACAATTCTCGTCTCGTACAAACCATTATTCCTTACGTTGTTGTGCTCACTAATTCCAGTTATATGCAGGTCACGTGCCGCTTGAGGTGCCAGGTAGTTCGCTTGACTACATCCTCAACAGCGCTGACACTCAGGGCTTCAGCTTTCACGACGACGACGAGGCGGACGAGTTGACTCCACGTGGGCAGTACGGCACGACGCAGCAGACTCAGCCACCAGCGCCCACGCAGGATACACAGGCTGACCCGACACTTCGGGTGGGCAGGGCTCCTAGAGCGGGAGCGGGGCAGCCTAGGCAGAGGTACTCATCGTCGCTGATCAGGAAGAAGGGACGACGAGGCTAGGCGTCCATGACTTTAGTACTGTATTACATTATATTCTATCAGCACTTCGTATTTCGAGTATCATTAGTTCTACTAAATTGCATGGAACACTTTGTTTATTTCTTCCAAATCTAGAGTTCGATACATCATTAGCACTACAACACGGCACGATAACATTCACATATAGCCAAACAACCTAATAGAACATTGAAATAACTACTCAGGGCCTTTCGGATATTTTTCCTTCCTCATACGACGAGCATGAGCTTCCTCCCCTTCTTCCTTCGCGCGACGCGCCATCTCGCGCTTCCTCGCCCTTTCGGCCTCACGTGCCTCCGCAGCTCGACGTTCCGCCTCCTCCTTTTCTTTGCGTTGCGTCTCCTGCCAACGCTTTCTCTTCTCCTCCTCCTCTTCCTCGTGCATGCATTGCAGAAACCGAGCTCGACTACAGCCAACCTTCCACATGAGTTCTTCCTCGGCCTCTTTCGATTGGGTAACGTCTAGCCACTGTATGTAGTCACATATAGTAGGTGGAGACTGCAAACAAACGACTGTTACCATAGTATTGCATCGTGTTAGAAATGCGGGTATGTGCGAGTTTTACCCTTTCACGCCGTCTGAACATGCCAAACTTCGGTGGCTCTTCGTCGTAGTTAGCACACATGAAGAATCTTCTTCCGTACGTGTACAAGAACTCTTGTGACTTCATCAGTCTGCACGGATCTTGGCACCAGCAAAGAGGAACTTCGACACCTGTGGACACGTCGGCACACATCTTCTGCTTCGGCATCTCGTCAGCACCAGATGAAGCCATTCCTACCATTTTGCAATACGGCATAATTACTATTTTTAGGAAACTAAACAAAATAATAACGCAACTATTTACCTCACACCGCCCGAACTTTAATGTCCCTTTTCTCCCTCTTGCCACTTTCGAGAGCTTCTTTCTTCTCACCTCTCTCCCAAACCCTAATCCCTCTCCTCTCTATTGATTTTTCAATTTTTCATGACTCGGTGGGAGGCAGAGACAGGTAAGGGGTGAATAAATAGAGAGCACTGCGCTTGAGGGATGCACTGGATGAGACCTAAATGAGAAAAGTGGTTCACGGGCGACCAGAGGGGACTGGACGCGACCTAAAACTTCACGGGCGACAAAAGGGGTGCTGGAGGGGGGCCAGGCGGGGCAGGGGCACTTTCGGCGCGAAATCGCCATGGGTATTGACGATTCAATACTGAATCGTCCACTTCGCTGGCGGTAGAGAGAAATCACCATGACCCGTGGCGATTAGTCCCAAATCGCCATGACCCATGGCGATTGAAGCCAGTTTTGAAAATTTTTCATACGTGGTATTATTTCTGAAATTTCTAAAAAAAAATATTATTTCAAAATTTTTCTCTTCCAAAACACAGCACGTGAGAGCGTCATGCCTGAACAGTACTGTACCATGCGAAGGACATCTGAACGTGCTGCACTGCTTCTCTTCTGACGAGCAGTAACGTTTTCAGTTTGTCCTTCGCAGTTTGAGCCCAGTCATCAGTTGGATTGATAAGCAATGGAAATGGATGGTCCAGAGGATATGCATCCGAGCTGTTCTTCCTAAGCCAGTTTCTTGTCTGACTCGTCTTTTTTCCCTCTTCTGAAGAGGTAAAACGTCTTTGTCTCTGTTCACGTACGGTCTCAGTGTCTCCCATCCTGTTAAACTGATGCACCATCAGTGCACGCAACTTCTTCGGATCACCATCAAGCTGCTTCTAAGTGTTGCACGTTTGGTACTTCTCGTGCTTTGCCAAGGCTGCTAGACCACAGATCTGGCAAGCCACAATTTTTTTGTGGCGTACAATTTGTACGGTACAAATCAGTCGCTAAGAGCAATGGAAGTAGATACATTTGTGCAGTGACTCAATGTCGAAATAAGTAGCTTACTGAAAGGGCAGTATCTAAACAGTGTATTGCATTTTCTTGCGGATGAAGTGTGACACCACTAGAGCTTGTGTTGGTAGATACAGGTCAAAGCAAGCACCCTCAAAACAAATGATAATCATCGGTTCATTTACTGTGCAACTCCTAAGTCCCAAATTCTCAATTAAATCATTCCTGCATCCAAAAGCAGCACTGCAGAAGGATTACACAAATACAAGAACACCACAAGGAACAATCTGCAGCATATAGAAATAGAATTGTACTGTTATTTAAAAGGGGAAATAGTACTTTAAGGTGTAGACTCGCTTCACATGCAACCATTAGGTGCTTCTTTGTTAGTATACATAAAAGCTCAGGCAGGCATCAAGAAGAGTTCCATGAAAAAAGTATAATCTTACCTTCTTTCCAGCTTCGACTTCATTAACGTCAGCACCGACCAATAAAATCTGGGATGAACAGTGAAAGATTGAGGGACTATAGCCTGAGAAAGTAAACGGAAGGAGCAGCTTATAGTGTCTTAAGACCTTACCTCACCCATCAAATATCTCTCCAAGTTAACAGCAGATTTCGGTAGCAGGACTCCTCCAGCAGATTTCTGCAGGTCCGAACAATTTCCTTGGAACAATTAGCTAGACGAAAAGATAATTTGCTCCTGGTAAATTTAGTAGTAACATGAGAATACCAATCACATTCTTTCACGAGAATACACAGTGATAAAGCCATAGGAAAGATAATATTTTAGGACTCACTTATAGACGAGTAGATAACTACAACATTGAATTAGTGCTATTCTCCAAAAAATGGAATTTGCCAACCTAGTCAATCCATAACATGTCAAACTATCTGCACATAAGGATAGGCATTGCAAAACGCCAACTTATCAATTCTTCCCATTCCAAGGAAAAACCGCCTGACTGTCGTATCATGTCTGTCCATCAATTGTACGATACGCAGAATTAACTCCCGCGAGCTCTTTCCTGACACATTCAAATCCTCATTCGATAATCTGCTTCGGTTGGGTTTAAGTTGTGCCCTTTGTAGCGTGTCAAGGTAATGGCTTTTTATAAGCCACCTTAGCATGTAGCTTCGCATATACAATTCAAGTTCAAGCTTAACTGAACTGAAACAGGTTCAAAAGCCGGGGAACGCTACAAACTTGTGAAGTATATAACTGCCGATGCGAGAAAGGCGATAATTGAAGTCTACATTCAGCGTTTCAGTATCTCAAAACGTGACCACCAGTACCACTTATGCCAACCTTCCTACAATTTTTGGGTCATTGGTTCACCAGTGTTCAGTGTCCACTTACAAACTAGAATGACCACATGTTCGCAATCCACACCAGGGTACCCGACCTAACGCTGCTTCGACACTTGGAAGGATTCACTCACCTAGAATCCAGAAGCATGTGAAGTGGGGGAGAGAGGAAATTAGGATGGTGTTATGTGGGGTCCTTTCATTTTTCTTCCTCGTCCGAGACTTGGGATCTTGTATCAGCATCATGACAACGGACGATCAGGTAGTGGAAAATAGATTGTCGTTGATCGCTATCTATGTGTATGATCTCGATAGCCTTATTGTTGGTCGGAAGGGAACTAAGACAATATTTATTCGTACCAAGATCATCCCAGAGCTTGGTTACCTCAATCGAGCATGAATGAACTCTGCTGTAGATGCAGCGGAGCTCAGGTTGCAATCGGTTCGGATACTATCCGAACCGTATCCGGACCGAAACCGTCGGATAGTATTTCGGATAGTATATTCGGATATCCGTCGGATACGATATCAAATACGGATAATTTATATCGAATACGGATACGAATACGGTTCGAACAGTATCCGACCGTATCCGATACTATCCGTATATATCCGGATATTATCCGAATAGAAAACCGGTTAGTATCCGAATTATCCGGTTAACCCAAATGCAGCCCATTAGCCCATTTAGTCATTTACTCATTTTTAGGTTTTAACTTTTCACTCAAGCCGGTCTGCACATCTGACCCGGCCACCGCCGCGGCGCCGCCTGCCCTCGCCTCCGTCCCGGACGGTCGGACCCCGGTCGCCGCCGCCGCCATTGCCTCCGGCCCTCACCAGGCCTCACCACCTCACGCCTCCCGGCCTCCCCCTGTCCCCCGCTGCCGCTTGCACCTGCGCATAGGGCCGCCGGCCCGCTGCTGCCGCCGTCGCCGCTCGGTCCTCACGAGGCGAGGTGCGGCCACCGGCCAGACCCTCCACCGTTTCCGCCTCACGCCTCCCGGCCTCCCCCCGTCCGGCCGTCCCCCGCTGCCGCTTGCGCGGTTGCGCCTGCGCATAGGGCCGCCGGCCCGCTCTCGCCGCCGTCGCCGCTCGGTCCTCACGAGGCGAGGTGCGGCCAGACCCTCCACCTTTTCCGCTGCCGCCTGCGCCTAGGGGCTCCGCCGCCCGCGCCACTGGCTGACGACCGTGACGCCGCCACAGGCACCGACAACGCCACAATCAAGCCCACGCCGGTGAGTCCAAGAACACGCCCCCAATCTCTTCTCTATCTGCAATTTTAAGCTTATCTAATCTCTTCTCTATCTGCAATTTTTTTACAAAATTGTCAACAACTAATAGCCTACTATGTTTTCCAAGTTCCAACAAACAAAATGTAAGATAGCACAACAAGGACTAAGTCCCATCAATGAATAGCAGTGCCAGAAAACAAAACGGCTATCATTGGATGTTCAACATTGTACATCAGCTTAACTGAAGGTAAATAAACATTCACGGGAGAATTATATTGATATAATCTCTGCAAAATAAAAAGATACCAACAGAATGGTGATCTGCTTGCCAATGGTGCTTCGTAATGTGGTGCCAATTTTTATGCCAATGGTGATCTGCATTCATCCATACTGATGCTATGATGCATAGACTTTGAATGAACTAGTCTTTAATTAGTCCATAGAAATGGGATCAATTATAAGTTTTATTTAGCAATTGTTGTGTGCACTTTGATCTAATCAACAATAAACATGGAATCAACATTATTTGAGTTTGATTATCTATGTTTTAATGGACTATTTGCATTATCTTCATTTGACATGCAGTAATGGATTCCGGAGGTGCAACTACAAGTACAGCAGCCTCAAGGGCTGCAATTGGTACTAGTAACTCTGTTGGCGGAGTGCTAGGAGGAGTCGACGGATCCGATGTTCATCCTAATGCCATTCATATGCAGGTTGATATTCAGACAGATACAGAAGATGGTGCAGATAACATTCCTCCTGTGAAGAGGCAGAAGAAGTCCACCTCTAAAGTGTGGAATTACTTTAAGAAGGAGTGGGAGACAAAAAAAGAAAATGGTATTGAGGTGCAAGAACTTTGGGCAACATGCCTCAAATGCACTGGACCTAAACCGTACAGATCTCGAGCTGAGAGCAACAAGGGCACAAGTGCATTTAAGAATCATTTGCGGTTGAAGCACAATGTGGAAACGGGACAACAAACACTCAATTTAGTAAGGGGTGAAGACAACACTGCAACCGTTCAAACCCACAGGTATGATGCAGATGTTAGCCTTAAAAAGTGGCAGTTGGCAATTTGTATGCATGATTATCCCTTTAATATGGTTGAGCATGAGTACTTTGTTGACTTCATCAAGTCTTTGCACCCTGGCTTTTCATTGAAGTGTCGTACAACTACAAGGAATAATATAGTACATATGTTCATAGAGGAAAAGGACAAATTATATGCTCATTCAATTCTGTTTCATCTCGTTTTTCCGCTACCATGGATATGTGGACATCAAATCAAAATAAAGGTTATATGTGCATCACTATGCATTGGATAGATAATAATTGGCAGATGCAAAAAAGGATTGTTAAGTTCATGCATGTCAAAGGTAGCCATACAGGAAAAAAGCTAGCCAATGAGTTTGTCAAGAGTGTGATGACATGGAATCTGGACAAAAAATTATTTGCTCTCACTTTGGACAATGCTTCTTCTAATGATAAATGTGTCGAAGAAATGGTTCCAATACTAAACAAGGTTTCCCCTTTAATATGTGATGGTACCTTTTTTCATGTCAGATGTTTATGTCATATTCTGAACCTTGTTGCTCAAGATGGCTTGAAAGTAATTGCATCCTCTGTGAGTAATATTAGAGCTACTATTGTAATTTTAAAGAATTCTCCATTGCAATGGGAGGAATTTCAGAAGTGTGCATCAGAAGAAGGTTTGGATGTCACTAAGGGTCTTTCTTTGGATGTTTCAACTAGGTGGAATTCCACATACCTAATGTTGGCAAATGCTCTTTACTATAGGAAGGCTTTTGATAAGCTTTTGTTCTTGCATAAAAATAGATACAAGAAATATGCTCCAACTGATGAAGAGTGGAATATGGCATTGACTCTTACTAAACTTTTGAAGAAGTTATATGATGCTACTGAACTTTTTTCTGGAAGTTTGTATCCTACAGCTAATCTATTTTGGCGAAAATTTTGTGAGATCAAGTTAAATATTGCGGATTGGTGTCTGAGTGAAGATGATGTCATTTTCAATATGACAAAGGCTATGGGAAAGAAATATGACAAGTCTTGGGGTAAGTCCAACAAAGCTCTTGCTGTAGGATGCTTTCTTGATCCAAGGTACAAACATAAGCTTGTGGAGTATTTTCTTAAGAAGATTTATCCCATTAGATTTGAGCATGAGAATGAAATTAGTAAGTTCATGGATGTGGTTAACAAGTTGTTCAGAACTTATAAGTCTAGCACACAAGAAGTTCAAAAATCATGTGTTGCAAGAGCTAGCGAGGGTTTTCAGCCACATGATGATGATGATTTGGACCATGACATTGATGGCTTCTTGTATGATGATGAATTTAGCCATCTTGGTGAGAAATCAGAGTTGGAAAGATACATGGGAGAGACACCAATACGGTGGATAGATGGGCAATTTGATATATTGTCATGGTGGAGGGGTAAACAAGGGATTTATCCTGTTCTTTCACAGCTAGCTCGCGATGTGTTGTCTATTCAAGTGTCAACAGTTGCTTCAGAGTCGGCATTTAGTGCTGGTGGGCGTGTTCTTGATCCATTCCGTACTCGTTTGGATCCTGAGGTGGTTGAAGCACTTATTTGTAGTAAGGATTGGACAGCTGCGGGGAAAAGAGGTAATAATAGTTTATTAAGTCATTTCCTTCATCATGGATTTTTATTTATTCTTCCAATAATTCATATATTATTACAATTGTGAAATGTAAATTTTCAGCTTCTAAGGAGAAGATTGCATCCCTCATAGATGATTTAGACGTGTTGCCACTGCAGCCTAAGGTTAGTGACCAACTGACCATCTAATGACCTCGTTACAATCGATCATTTTCTTAGCTCATTTGTTCTTTCACATGGACCAGGATAATAAGATTAATATATACTAGCAATTAATTGCCACCTGACAATTGTAGTTTCCATGGTAGAAAAGAAAAGGAAATTGATGTATCACTACATCGTGAATGTCATGACTGAGTATAAATAAGATGAACTAGCATGTGATCAATTTTAAGTTAATACTATATAGAGAGATATAGAGACTCAGAGAATAAATGTAAAGCTATATATATAGTAGCTGCATTGGCTCATGTGTTGACTCACTTGCTTAATAATGTATTAAAGTATGATTTGGTTTGTTCAAATATTATTTCCAGGACCAGGATAAGGAGCATGAGGTGATGAGTGAGTCCGAGGACGAGGTGATGAGTCAGCCCGAGGATGAGAGCGATTGAGTGGGTTGCAAAGAAGTGGTCATGTGAAGAACCGTGACAATTCCACTATTTTTATGAACTCATGGAACTATTTTTGTGTTGTTATTTTGGATGAAATTATGTATATGTCGTACTCGTAGTCCGTACTATTGTCTATTGTCGGTGCACTTTTTGAACTTTTCTTTTGTTATTTTATAATGTATTGATTCCATGGTTGATTGCGCTATGTTCTATATGCGTGTTATATGATTTTATCTTTCATGCCATGTTCGATATAATATATGTTCTATGTGCGTGTTATATGAATTATATCTTTTATGCTATATCCGATATAATATCCGTTACCGTACTGTATTTGAAAGGTATTCGTACCGTATTCGTTACAGATATTATCCGTGTCCGTATTCATATCCGATACTATCCGCTCCGATATCGTATTCGAATAAAAATATGAAAACAAATATGGTTTACGAAGTATCCAACCATATTTGAACCGATTGCACCATTAAGCGGAGCCAAGCTCAGGTACGATACAACCCAAAATAATCGTGAGAACAGAAGGCCCAGTAAAAGTCCATACCGGCATACCCAACTCGTCACCAAGTCGCGAGAAAGAAAGAAAGAAAAAAAGGGAGCCCACCGGACGAAGATCTCCCTCCGTTTTCGAATTTCCATTTCAAATCGCACTCCCGCTTCGCTTCTCCCCACTCCCCGCACCAAATCCCCAAACCTTCGACGACCGCCGCCGCCGCCGCCGGCGGGGTGGACTGCACGCGCTCCCCGTGGGTGGGATCCCTCGGCGCCATGGGCTGCTTCCTCTCATGCTTCCGCGCCCGCCCCGTCCCCGACCCCTCCGTCCGCGGTCTCCACGTACGCGTTCCCCCTCCTGTTCCTTAAACCTCTCGTCTTCGATCCGCATGGCGATGATCCGTTTCTCTGGGCGCTTCCTTGGTCCAGGATCCGCTCGTGCGCGGGAGCCGGCTCGGGGACGCCTTCCTGGGCGACGACGACGACGCAGCAAGTGGGTTTCGATTTTTCGTTTGCCCGTGCCATTTCCATTGTGCCGATCAGATCGGATCCGAGGTTTAGATGGATTGATCGCTTGATTTTGGTGTTCCTTCTGTGTGGCGTGCGTGTTGTTTTCAGAGCTTGAAGCGAGCAGAGGAAGGCCGGAGGATGATTTGGGGAATGGCGGAGGCGTCGACGAGGATCTCAGCCGAGAGGTATCTACAAAGCATCCAATTTGTCTGTTTTTGTGTTTGTTGCTGCGTGCAACTCTGTCAGTATTCATACCGTACTGTTGATGGGGAGCAGCAGAAATTGAGTCACGTGTATACTGTCGATGTGCTCTCCATATATAGATTTTAGTGCTGGATGAACTATCCTCTCTCTTGTGTTATGGGTTACGCCTACATGACAATGGTTGCTTTTATGAAATTGAAATTTGTATTTAAAACGGGTTCTGCAATAGCGTACCTATTTAGTAGAATATAAAGTGTGGAACCCTGGCAATAAAAATTAGGAAAAACGCCCTTTTTCCTCTTTCTTACTTTCTTTTTGGTTGTGGAAATGTATGTGATATTTGGCTGGAAAAAAATGCTATTATTGTAGTTTACAATTTTAGGTTCAAACTTTTAACTCCTGAATATGCCATGTTCACTGGAAGTTAATTTGTCATACGTAGCAACGCCTATGTTCTGCATTGACAAGTTGGTCCTATTTAGTAAAATGTATAAATTAAGTATGCAGCCCTGGCAATAAAAAAACTATCTGTCTATTTATACTGTCTTACTTTTGGGTTGCGGAGATGTATGTGAAAATTGGCTTTAAAAAATGCTACTTTTATAGTTTGAATCCAAAGTTTTGACCCTTGGCATAAACCATGTTCATAAAGTTTTCCACGTTAAGTATACTGAAATATCGCATATGCTAATATTTTCACGTTTGCTAACTCCTATGTGCACAGTCAAAATTAAATCACAACTTCTTGAATTCCTTTTGAACTTTCGGACTTCGTGAAAGGATATCAAGGCGTGAGCTGTCCAATGCATAACTTTTTAAAGGTCTTTTTTTTTGTATTGTGGTATAGGCAGTTCATAATACTATTGTATCAGTTAGGATTCTAATCTTCAGATATTGGCCATGCTGTACTGGCTATGAGCATTCGACATTAGAGTTTTCCAACCAAAATACCTTGAAAAAGCTCCAATGCTCATTTGTTGGGTGTTTCACTGTTTCTAGGTTTTTGTCTGTCCTGCATAGTCATTATTACATTTCACTTTTGCACATCTATTTTATCTTTTGCTGTTCAATTTCGCTAAAATGAATTCCACTATAACCAGGCAAATTATCTCAAATCCTGTGGCACAATATCTGAAACCCCACCAGAAATTTTGAAAGTATCAAACCAAATCAGTGCAGAAGATACTAGTGAGGTAAGAAGTGTGTTTTTGCGATCTTCTTGTCCTAACATTTTCTATCTGATATCTTTCTTTTCTTCACACAGTACATAGTTGAAATCTCGTGGATGCTAATTCTGTCATGTTTGCTAACGCCTATATGCACAGTCAAAATTAAATAGCAACTTCTTGCATTCCTTTTGAACTTTCACACTTTGTGGAAGTATAACAACGTGCAAGCTGTCCAATGCATAACCTTGTAAAGGTTTTTCTTTTTGTATGTATAGGATAGGTAGTTGAGAATACTATGATGATCAGTTAGGATTCTAATCCTCAGATATAGGTCATGCTGTATTGACTGTGAACTTTTGGCATTTTTCCAGTCAAAGTACCCTAAAAAAGTTTACCATGTCTCATTTTTTTAGTGTTTCCTGGTTTATGTGTGTACTGCATAGTCATTTACTTATTGTTACACTTCAATTTTCAAGTATGTTCTACCTTTTAAACTTAGTACTCTAAAATTATATAAGGATATGTTATGTGATGTTCAATTGCGCTTAGATGAATTTTCATGGCATTCCACTTTAACCAGGAGAATTATCTTAAATCCTGTGGCACAATATCAGAAACCCCACCAGAAATTCTGGAAGTATCAAACCAAAACACTGCAGAGGATATTGATGAGGTAAGGAGCGTGCTTTTTGTGTTCTTCTTGTCCTAAAATTCCCTCTGATATTACTTGTTTGAGACACAGTGCAGCGACATGTTCAACAATGCACAGACGATTAAAGGGGCAATGCTATTTGAAGATAAAGATAACTTATCTGAAGGGTAAAGAACTACCCCTCTATCGTCATCAATGTGACGATCTTGTAAACTAGTGTCATTACCATGGTTAGTTGGTCACAAAATCAATTCTTTGTTTCCTCCAATACAGGTTCAATTGCGATGGGCATGGTACTTTGAAGCATGACCAGAACATTGATGAAGGTGCTGAGCATCTTATTGGGGTTGAATCAGTGCCTCGACCATCCATGCAGGACAAGTCTTCATGTCAGAACATTAAGAACCAGAAGCTTGATTCTAGCGATTCACCTTTCCCTACCCCTTTGGTTCTCAGAGGTGATATTCAGACACCTGGAACAATTTATACTGCATATCAGGGGAATTTAAAATCTGGAAAGCGTGGGAGGACCAGCAGACAGTTCATCTATCCTGTCCTGAGACCTATTGAGAACAAACTACAGTGGGGAGAACTAAGAGATGACTCTTCTCCTGTGCTGTCTTCTAATTCTCCAAAAGGAAGATACTTGAGTGCAGATTCTACTGAGAAACCTCAGCAAACTTTTTCAAGCTCAGTGACTACAAATACAGAACTATCAGAATCTGCGCCCTTTTCATTTCATGCCGATTATAAAGAGCAAGGTGAAGAAGTGACATCTACAGGGGAACCCAAGATTCAGAATGACAACCAACAGCCACCAGATGGTGGCTCTGGAGAGCTATCGAAAATTAATTCAGATAATGGAAAGCACGGCGTAGCAAGTCTGTCTTGTTGGCTTAAGACTTCATCTGCAGATGGTGAGAGTCAAAGTGGAATTGGTGGCGACATGGAAAAGCAGCCGGGCTTCGAGAGGAGTGCTATCACAGATGTGCCCATCTTTGTAGCTTCTGGACCGAATTTGGACAATGATAATCCTACTCCCGTGTTGCCCAAGGCGTGGGATGGTAATGGGATTCCAAACACAACAACCAAGTACAAAGAGGTATATTTTCTTCTAATGTTTTCCTTCCTTACCTGACAGCCACAATTATCTGTATAACTTACTCTAGTACTTCGCTTTTATAAGGACCAAAAAGTCAGTTGGCATGCCACTCCATTTGAGGAAAGGCTGTTGAAAGTTTTGTCCGATGAGAAACCACATCATCAAAGGTATCGTGCATTATTCCCGCTTATGCTTCACCAAATAAACGGTCGTATAATCTTATCGTGGATATCAGATCTGTTAATTTGTTTTAAGGATAAAAATCCTTTACAAGTAACAGGTACTTAGAATTAACATTCACGTCATGATCATTGTGCCAGGAAAATCAGTGGAAAGCCGATCCAGCTCGAAGAAGACACCGAGTAGAGAGCCTTGCAACTGCGCCCTCGTGATCGACAGTCTGAAAGGATCGGGTGTTGGCCAATCCGCTATGAACTCCCAGAGCCGCTCGTTTTGTCACCTGTATAGCATTTGCAAATAAGGGTGTCTTAACTACATTCGTGTGTCAACTTCATTCCGCACAGTTTCTTAAACCAATCCATAGCCGTCGTCAACTGAAGCTGCCGTTTGCTCGTCGAAGCAACTTTTCTCTGTAAAAAAGAAGTGGTATAGTGCGGTGATGTGAACATCACCTGCTGATTGATGCTGGGTACCAATAAAACAAAATACTTTGTTTCGCTTTCTTCCTGTCAAGTGTTTGTCCTGGAATGTTGGATCTCTGCCCAACAATGACGGTGGTTGCGGTTTTAAAGTTTGGTATAAAAGTCTTGTACATTTTGCACAGAACATGCTTGGCCTCGTTTGGATGGACCATGCAGTCCCATCCACATGTAACTGAGTTTTTAGAATCGGTAACTAAGTAAAACAGTAATATTTGGACTGCAAGTGAGAGGATCCAGATGGTGGGTTCCTTTCGGATGGACGACTGATGACTCAATACAAAAATTTTCTTCTGCGGAGGGGAATTGAACTGTGGGCGCCCAATTCCCAATCTGGAAAGAATGAAACACAGGCACTGCACATGCAGGGGCCTGACACCTTCAAAACAAATCAGATCAAACCATCAAAGGGTGCAAGACAGAAAAACAAGACCATCCAGATCCAGATAAAATATCATCTAGGCTCAAATGGTCATATGTTATGCACTCACGCATGCATGCAGGCGCAGGCTCACGGGTACGACGACTGTTTGCCACGCCCACGCGCGCGCCTGTCCCGCTCCGGCCAGACCTGGCACTGCTGCGACTTGATTCCCCCGACCACACTACCCAAAACCCATGTCGTTTCCTTGGCAACTCGCGTGCTCAATTCAGTCATCGTCATCGCCATAATCGTGCATGTGGCCGGGTGATCACGATCGTGCCATCTAAATCTCTTTCTCCTTGGTACGTAGCTGGTGATTATTTTTTCTCTTGGGCTGAAAGTTGAAAGTCTTGGAACGTAGCTTGTGATGACTTGTTGACAAGTGAGTTTAGGTCGATATGGCGGGTATGTATATATGTATGTGCCTTTCCCGGTTTCATGCCGTAGTGTAGGTGTAGTGCCCATGTTTTTCTTGCTACAAAATTGAAGGCAGAAGTAGTATACACTACTTGGTAGCATGCATGTCACATATCACAGATGCCCATGTTTCTCCAGCTACCAGAATGCAGTTGGTACTACACGCATGATACTAATTGATAGCCGTTATGCGAAACTGCAGTACTGCATCTTGTAAATCGGCAACACTAGATCTTTTTTCTTTCCTTGAAACATACCCCGCAACGCAAGATCGATGCTACGAAGTGAAGCGCGCCGTATTATAAAGATGCAACTGTAGAAACTTGCTTTTTCCAGGTAAAAAGACATGCATGACAACATGAGGAAAGTGAGAGGTGCAGTTGCATGCTGCAGGCATCTCGGTGAAAACTGATCAAAGGCATGGGCCCGAGCGTGCGCGCGTATCCTCCTCTCCTTCGCGTTGGCTTCCTCTGCATGCGCACGCACATGCACCTAGCTTGCAACCTGATCCCAAGCAAAACAAACCAAGATTGCAACCAAGTAGATAGCAACATGCGTTTGAGTTTGAGCAACATGCCAAATGCATCCTCTGCAACCACACCACCACCTAGCCAGTATCTAGCCACAGTAATTGATTTGCAAAAGCGTTACTAGTTAGTTTGCAGCCTTGTCTACTTCTTGCCTGGCGCTACCTGTCCACCAGTTCACCTGGTGACTAGCGCGCGCAGTTTAATTAATTAACGGATATGTCACTAGTCAGAAGATTATTGTTCAATTTGAGAAAACTCAATTTTTTCTTGCCAAATCGTGTTCTTCCTCCTTACTCTTTATTTCTGCTTAGATGGTTCCGTGATGGAGGTGGAGCAGAGCCTGGAGTGCTCACCAAAGTAGGTATGATTTGATATAAGGGTTCAAGGTTAGGGTTTTGAGGTAGGGTGGGGAAGGAGGGAGGATCGCCAGCACCGAACGAGAACTAGTGCCCCTCCAGGGTTAGAGGGATGGCTGGCAGGAGGCGGCAGACTGGCAATGATGGCGCATGGTTAGGACAGGGCGACAAGGCAATGTGGTAGCCCTATTGGCCACGGGGGAGGCAGGACCGGCGGTGGGCAATAGTGGAGGAGAGTGGTCGTGGCATTGGCGAGGCGAGGTAGTGACACGGGGGAGGAGCGAGCTAAGTGGGGCGGTGGCGCTGGGAGGAAGGAGATGAGATTAAGATGGGGAATAGTGAGGGCAATAGATAGAGAAGGCACTATTACAGAAAGAATTATACAAGATCCCTAATCACAGATGATTATTATGAAAATCGATATTACAGACGGTAAACCATCTACATTAACCTACTCATCACAGGCGATTTAAAAAAAAACGTCTACAATGTCATCTTAGGCGGATAATAAAGCCTATCAGAGACAATTTTTAAAAAACCCGTTCGTGATCATAAATCAATATTTTTTTGGGAAAACCGCCCCTATGACTCCTAGGTCGGCCCATTCCTAGCATGCGCTTAAAGCCACGAGAAACCCTGTGCCTGTCTCTCTAAAAAAAGAGAGACCCTATACCTAACCCTCACGCTGCCTCCATCCCCTCCACCTTCCATTCTCTTGATCTCCTCCTTATCCCCAGTCGCTCGCCCTGCCCCCTCCATCCTCCCTCTTCCTCCTCTCCGGCCTGGGGCCGCATCTCCACGCGAAGAGCCTAGGGATCCCTGGATCTGGCCATGGCAACAACAGGCATAGCCGAATCCGGTGGTTAGAGACGAGGCCATCGAGGAGGAGAGCAGCCGCACCCTCGTCTCGGCCACACGTGCGTCTTCGGCCACACCCTCGTCTCTGGCCATGCCCTCGTCTCTAGCCACACGCATTCCCGATGGCCCTCTGCTTCATCACCTGTGAGGAGGAGAGTAGCCGCGCCCTCATCTCCGGCCACGCGCGTCTCCCACGGCCCTTGGCTTCATCATCGACGAGCGCAAGTGGCTGTGCGTCCCCCGGATTTGGTGTCCTCACCACCAGATCTAGCGGCCCCGATGCTCACGGCCATCGGATCTGGTGGCCTCATTGTCTCCATGCCACCACCTCAAACACTTCTTCACGAACTTTGCCTTGGCCTCCCCATGCGTGCCATGGTGTGCATCCTCCTCACCTTCGGCAACACCTCTAGATCCACGCCACGCGGGGGCGCATCTCGCTTGCTCTGTTTTAATCTCATCGTGTGCGTTGGTACAAGTGATGAGAGCGATCTTTGCGTCGAGGAGGGAGGCGATGGCCACAAAGGAGGAGAACCGTGCGCTATCCAAGTCAAGGATCATGCCTCTCTCGCTGTATCTCGACAAGCGGCTACTGCTATGCGCCAATGTTTTCTAGCTGGTTTTATCCCCTTCTTTTTTCCTCCTTTTCTTCTTCTCTCCAATGGTTATGTAGATTGATTCTATGTGTGTCCAAAATGATGGATGTATGATTAATTTGTTATATTATTTTGAGTAACATAGATATACATGTTAACTAGATTCATTTGACTTATTAATAAAAAGATGTCATGACTAGCATTTCATTAGACTAGCAATGCCCTTTTCTTTTCACCCTAAAATGCACATCATAGGTGGTTCTGAAATGAAATGAAATCAACTATGATGAGTCTTTTCACAGGCAATTTGAGAACCGTTTTGTGACGAGGCATGATCATCGCAGACCAGGCGGTTCAACAACTTGCCTGTAATGCAGTTTCTAAACCTCCTGTGGTGCCCTTTTTGTAGTAGCGAGGGGAGAGAGATCTAGACCATTAGATCTTAATTTAATGGTTTAAATTAAATTGGATTGTTGCTCAATTATAAAGCAGTTAACTATGAATTAGACATTTCCTTAATTAACCACCCCTCCTCACATGTTATGCATTTTTTGTGCTTACGTACGTGCATGCAGCTACCTTTTGGTGCGTCATTATAGTTACATGCATGCCGTGATGTTCAAGTTGCAGTTGAAAATCTGGGGAGGTGTGTTTATGCAGGCTTGGAGACTGGCTAGCTCGCCGACAAACACAGAAAAGTTGGACTGGTTGTCCTTGATCGTACATTAAGTTAAAAATATTAATAATTGAGTTGCTGCTCGGTTAGTAAAAATTACTTAACTTTTACTCACTAGGGATTAAGCACTTGATTTGGTGTTATGTGTATCTTATTAAAATTGATTATTTTTTAGTGATAGACGACACGTCGATAGCTACTTGCTTATGGTAACCTCCTTAATCATCGAGCTCTACGATTTCAGTCTCTAATAAATATTGTGTAAGTGTGTATGATAATGTGTGTTTACGCATTGTATTGGACCTATTGAAAAAGTGCGTGTTTGTTGTGTGGTTTTTATTTTACATAAAATCGCTAAAAGGCAAAGCATGTTAATTAAAGTCCTAGGCTCCATTACAGCTGATTAACCTGCCTATATATATGCTAGGTCTCCGGCTGTTGATCAGAGTTCGATTCCTAATGACCGTACGTCAAATGAGTTATTTATGTTATTTTTCCACTATGGTTTTCCGGGGTTCCCACCATCTAAAACAGCTTACAGTTCCTTTTTCCTTTTACACTCAATAGGAGCGAAATGTGGAAGTTTGAGTGATAAATCCGGTGATGCTTCTTGGAGTAAGTTAAGGATGACCCTCGGCTTAGGCTCCCAGAGATACTATTTTCATATTATAATATATTTTCTTCAGAATGTAAAATATATTTTATTTGATTAAGATAAGATTTTGACTAACAATTACTCTACAAACATATGGTTTATGTGATACAAAGTCACAATCATAAGTAAGCATTTTGGAATATGAATCTAATGACATCAATTTTATATAACATAAATTATATACTAATGAATAATTGTTGGTTAAAGCCTTATCTTAACCAAACAAAATACGTCATACACTTTGGGACGGAGGGAGTAGATTGTTTCAGATATTTGTGTGAATCTTTAAGTTTATATTTTAATTATTATTTTTTATAAAAATATATTATCTTAAATAAAACATATATACAGTATGAGGTATGAAAGTATTCCGTGATGAGTTTAATATATTAATAATCAAACAAAAAAATGTTTAACTAAAACAACGACACGAATTCTAAAGAGCTGGTCGCCGGCGCACCACCTTCCATTTTTCGCGCTCTCCCGCCACGTCAGTGCTGCATGCGTGCATGCATGGCCGTGGGCGTCTCCGCCCTGACCAACCGGTGGGCCCTACGCTGTTAACCGCGCCATCCCCTCTCTCTCTTCCACCGCGCACCACATTTACTCCCTCTCACCTAAGCGCTTCGGGGAAGAACTGCTGCACCTGCACTGCACGGCGCGCGACTTCCAGTTCTCGCAACAGGAAGGAACCGCGCTGCCGCCGCGATGACGTCGTCGCCGCCGAAGGCTCCGTCCTCCTCCCTCCTCGAGCTGCTCGCCCAGGAACGCTCCGAGCTGCTCCACGCGCCCACCGCGCCGCGCCGCGCGCTGTCGAGCAGGCGAGCGACTACGTCGCCGCCTCCTTGCAGCGAGGAGGAGGGGCGCGCCGGCGACGAAGAAGGTCGCCGCGCGGTGGGCACGGTGGTGGCGATGCTTTCCGGGTACGCGGGGCAGTTCACGAAGGACGCGGGGTTCCGGCGGGGGCTCAGGGAGAAGTGCGCCGCGTGCCTCGTGCCCGCGGCGGCGGCGGCGCGGCGGGACGCGGGGGGCCACGCCGTGCTGGACAACCTCGAGCTAGGCATCGAGCGCATAGAGCGCCTCGCTGACGACGCCGCCGCCGACGCCCCGTCCCCACGAGACGCCAAGATCCGCTCGCTGCGCAACTCCATCCGCCTCCTCAGCGTCGTCGTTTCGCTCCACGCGCCTCCCAACACCGCCACCGCCTCCGGGGAGGTGGAAGGACACTCCACCTGCGGTGTACCCAATTCCCACCTCGCCGCGTGTGCGCAGCTCTACCTCGCCGTCGTGTACAAGATGGAGCGCAACGGCCCCGTCGCCGCGCACCACCTGCTCCAGGTTTTCGTCGACGCGCCCCACCTGGCGCGCAAGAGCCTCCTCCCGGACCTCTGGCACCACGTCTTCCTGCCCCATCTGCTCCATCTCGAGGTCTGGTTCAGCAGGGAGGCCGAGCTCGTCGCCGACTGGTACGCCGGCTGCCGGAGCAGGAGGATGAAGACCCTGCAGAGGCTATACAACGACCAAATGAATAGCGGCACGGCTCAGTTCGCAATGTACTACAAGGAGTGGCTCAAGTGCGGAGCGGATGCGCCACCCGTCCCCGCCGTGCCATTGCCGTCGATGCCCGGGGATTCCGACAAGCGGGAGAAGCACTCGGCTTCGGTGCGCAGGAACTCCATCAACAGAGACCTGTGCGTGAAACTTGCCAATGGATACATTGTAAAAAGAAAAAAAATTACAGTTTGCCATGAGTCAATTAGTATAAAAGTGTGTAAGATTATCTGATTTTTACAGGTACAATGCGGTTTTTGGCACAACATTGGAGCAGGAAGATGTCAAGGATGCAAAGATGTCTGATGAGGCTGAATTGATTTCTGATATGGATGTGCAATTGGATGAAAATTCAGGTAGCTTGAAGATGGAGAAGCTTGCTCATGTGAGTCAACAGTTCCTGTATTTTCAGTACGCTGATTAGCCTCGTAACGCTGTGTGTCTGTTGGCGTATCTCGGATTAGTACTACAATTATGTTTCAGACAAGCGACAAGTTATCATCATTGATTGCAGTCCTGATAGTTAAACATACAGCTGTTTGTGTCCCAGGGTATCATCTTGGTATTCTATGGTGTGGGAACTAGAAAATCTTGCGGCATTTCTAGTTATTAAAGGTGCTAGGCTGAACTAGGGACCAGTCTTTAGATGCCACTGAACATTGTAATGGAATTCCTATAGTATGATATCTATCTTTGAAAAAGATAATGCTAATTTCCAGAAAATATTCCAGGAATCTAATTGCCAAATTGACGTTGCAAAATTCATCTCTTGGTTTAGAATGCCACAGTAGTATAGTGATTTCCAAAATATTGTTACTGTTATTGATGTATGATAAACAGTTTTTCTCCATCCTCCTGTTCATCTAGCTGTATTATGTGCTTAATTGTTGAGTTCATACTTTTCACGTACATATAATTTCATGTTGCTAACTGGTCGAAACTTACTAGCATAGCGTTTCTACTATAGAGAGGGAGCAAGCTGCATTTCCTAGTACTGCAAGAGTGAAACCACCAAACAAGAATTTGGTTTTTTATTCTGTTTGCAGTAAATTACACTAGGCGTACCTTTAAGTAAGAAGTTTTTTAAAGCTACCCCTATGGTTCCAATGATATCCAATATATACTTGCAATCTGGATTTGTTACATCCATAGAAAAAGGTGGGAAAATTTCAATTCATTTTGACTAGCTAGTACAGAAGGTGAGAAGAAACTCTCTAACTACATAGGCATATCTTTGTCTTTACACTCCAATAGTAGTTAATGTTTTCCAAAGTTAACGGAATAGTGGCATAGTGGAACCGTGGCTCCAAACATGCCGTAAGAAAAATCAAAACCATCTTGATAGACTTGCAAAGGCTTTGAAGCACAGGTGTGCCGGGTGCATTTACCCTTCTTTTGACGGATGATGCGTGAAGCATGCCAAGTTCTAATTAATTTCTCAAAAAAGCTGAATTTTTTAATGCTGTATATACTATTTGAAGTTATTTAACTTATGCCTGTTTTGTGTAGACAGAGTATCACGAGGCTCCAGGACAAGCATTCGGGCATTCGGAAAGAAGGCACTATTCCAAAAACAGCACCTACGCCACGCAAATCCTACTCGTTCCGATTATTCTCATGTCGTGGAGATCTAAGCATGAACGTTAGTAATCACCCTAAGGTACCAAAGAAAGAAAGTGTTCCTGCCGAGAAAGAGCAAGACATCAGTGAGCTAACAATGACTCTAGAACGAGCAGTTTCTGTGGTATCTAATTCAGACAGTCTTACGCAGTGCGAGTATGCTGTGCATGAAATTGCCGGAGCATGTTCAAATTTGCGACGAGATCCTAATCTTGGAACTTGGCTGTCATGTCCCTCTTTTATTCAAGGGCTCCTCGAGGTTACATTCACTTCCAAAGATGATGCAGTACTGGAGTCAGCAATCTTGATAATGGGAGAGTTAGTGTTGAGGAAGGTGAATAGGCAGATTATGCTTAACGCAGATCCACAACTTGAGGTTTTCTTGAGACTTCTGACGCTGAGAAGCAACGGGTTATTCTTGAAGGCAGCTGTAGTGCTCTATATGTTGAAGCCAAAAGCTAAGCAGATGCTATCATTGGACTGGATGCCACTAGTATTGCACATATTGGAGTGTGGAGATGAGGTGCAACTTCTATCTTCTGTGAAGTGCTCTCCAAAAGTAGCTGCATTCTACTTCCTTGATCAGCTCCTTATGGGATTTGATGTCGACAGAAATGTTGAGAACTCTAAGCAGATGATTGCTCTAGGTGGTTTGGACCTGCTTATGAGCAGACTTGAAGCTGGTGATACCCGCGAGAGCAAAAGCTGCATCTCTCTCTTAAACTCATGTATCCAAGCTGATGGCAGTTGTCGACAGTACTTAGCTGATAATCTGAAGAAGGCGCCTGTTCTTCAACTTCTCGTAGGAAATCAGAAGGCTAGTGCTGCTGCCCTTAACTTGATGAGTGAACTACTCTGCCTTAACAGGTAAAATGGTTCTACATTATCGATGAGGTGTGTAGTCTGAGAAGCATCTCTATAACATCCTTCGAATTGAACTTAATCCATTCCTTTTACGAACAGAACAACCCAGATGGTAGAGTTCCTCATGGAGCTGAAAAATGGTGGCTGCTTGAATACAATGCACATTCTGTTGGTCTATCTCCAGCAAGCTCCTCTTGTCCAACATCCACTAGCAGCTGTCATGCTACTTCAGCTCGATCTCCTGGTAACATCTTGAAAAATGGATCTTTTGTTCCTTTTCTCAGTGGAGCATTTGGTATTTGTACAATCCTCACATCACAGTTTTCTTGCAGGGAGATCCTTTGCAGTACAGCGTTTACCGCGAGGAAGCGATTGATGCTATAGTAGCTGCTTTGGAGAATAGTTCACACAACAGAAAGGTGCAAGAACAGTGTGCTCGAGCTCTGTTGCTCATGGCAGGGCGGTTTTCATCCTCAGGAGAACCCATAGCAGAAGCATGGCTACTAAAGAGAGCAGGTTTAGATGACTCCTTATCAGAATCCTTTAGAAGAACAGAGATTTTCAAAGATAAGGGTGCACGAGGGGTACGTTGCCATGCTTTGAAAAACTTTCGTATAATTCGCCTTATAATTCGGTTTGGAAATTAGGTTCTGTTGCGTATCTTCTTACGCGGGATGTTGTCTTAATTACCAGGAAGAAGAGAAGATGGTCGAAGAACGGCTGAAGAAACTTGCCCTCATGTTGCTAAACAGTGGGGAGAAAAGGTTCCTCGCTGCACTGTCAAACTGCATATCTGATGGAATCCCAACTTTGGTCCGAGCATGCCTCATAACCGTAACATGGATGAGCAGCTCCCTCTCCCCATTGCATGGATGCAACACTTTCCAGCCTTTAGCGTGGTCCATTCTCGCGCCTAAGCTTCTAGATAACTTAAGCTATGACAGAGTTTTGGAAGAGAGGGTGCTTGCGTCGCTGTCACTGTTGAACCTTGTGAGACATCCAGGTACACACTGTCTTTGTACAGTACTAAAGTATGCAAATATTACTATCTAGCCAAGTTCTTTTTTTGGAGGCAAGTAGCCAATATATAAATTTGACTGTTCTTGTGAAATGTTTTCTTCCCGGGGACGATAAATTTGGTAATTAGTATTTATAATCTGTTAGAATCAAATTCATCCAAGGGGGATCTCCTCGTTTTTGTTAAGGACATGCATAATTGTGTTTCTGTGGCAATCTAAATATCAAGGTCCATTTTTCTCTGAATAAGTTTACATCGGCTATTTTGCACGAAGCTCGAATGCTTGATCATTCTTAAGCCAACCTTTCCTCCTGATAGAATGTTTGGAGAAGCTTTTCCCGTTGAAGAAAGACACAACCGAGTCATTGCGGGATCTTGCAGAAGTGACATGGACTACGAAGGAGCTCCTCTTTGCGTGCTGCAGATGACAGACACCTGAAGAGGAACAGCTTCCCAGTGACGGAGATGCATACCAAAATGGAAGAAGTGTAATTGGTCACTGTTGTGCACATCTCATTCCTTGATTTGTAAATCCCTAGCGTTTCTTTCCCTTGTAAAGAACTTCATTCTTGCTCATGAGGTCTGGCAGTAGCTTGCTTTCTTCAGCTGTACATTGTTCCTTCTGTTAACACTTGCATTTCTCAGAATTGTGTGATCAATCGTGTATGATGAATGTAATATGTGCTTGTGGACCGGATTTCAAACAATGTTTATTACATAAGCCTTTTTGACAATATTAGAATAACACTGCCCTAACTTATCTCAGGAAAATGACCCTCTCTAAAAATGATCTCTTTCTGCCACGCCACCAAGCTATAAAGAGCACATATTATTTCGAAGTGCAAAGAACAGTTGCAACGTTTGTATTGGAATTGTAAAGTAAATGGCCAATGAACAGTAGATCGAAGTGTGTAATCTTTATTGATGATTCATGCTTATATAGAGTTTACATATAGCAGTTGCTTGCAGTTGTCAAAAGGGAGGAAGCAACCGTCGTGCAGTTTGTGATTTGGCAACTGCCGGAGCCGTTGTTGAGATTGCTCACAAAGAGCAACTGCCGTGGGCAGTTTATTCTCAACACTCCCCCTTGAGCAATCTCATCCTTGCAATAAAGATTATCTTGAAATATGACTCCTCCAAAAACCCTGTGGGAAAAATGTGAGGAGTATAGAGTTTGATATGCTGTTTAAAACTCTTATAAAACCCAATGGGAAAATAAGGAGAAAATGCGACAGCATATTATGATTATTGTCTCGTTGAACTCAATACGAGAAGACTCATAGAGTTTAGAGAGCAATGAATATGTCGTATATACTTCCCTAAAAACCCCGGTGGGGAAAACGGAAAATATGACATATGATCTTATGTTGATATTACCTCATTAAAAACCTTAATGAGAACCTGTAAAGTAAACTCATAAAGGGAAAAGAGTGTAATATGATGCTCTAAACAGGATTTAATTCAGGAAGACACTCCCCCTGATTCTTGCAAATCTCGAAGTCGTCGCATACCAATCTCGTGAACATACTTCTGGAATGTAGAAGTTGGTAGAGACTTCGTGAACAAATCAGCTAGGTTATCGCATGATTTGACTTGCAAGATGTCTATTTCCCCACTTTTCTGAAGTTCATGGGGAAAGAACAACTTAGGGGCAATATGCTTAGTGATATTGCTCTTGATGTATCCTGTTTGCATCTGTGCAACACAAGCCGCATTATCTTCGTAGATAATGGTAGGTGATTCGATAGAACCAATTCCACATGACTGCTGTATGTGGTTTATCATTCTGCGAAGCCATACGCATTCGCGTGATGCTTCATATAATGAAATTATTTCAGAATGATTGGTAGAGGTTGCCACAAGAGTCTGTTTCGAAGACTTCCATGATATGGCAGTTCCACCATGTAGGAATACAAAGCCGGTTTGTGATCTGGCATTATGGAGATCAGATAAATAGCCAGCATCTGTGTATCCAATCATATTGGAGTCCTGGTTTTTCTGGAATTGAAAGAATAGGCCAAGATCCTTTGTGCCTTGGAGATATCGAAAGATATTCTTGACTCCTGACCAATGGCGTTTGGTGGGAGCTGCGCTGTGTCTGGCAAGTAGATTTACTGCAAAAGCAAGATCAGGTCTTGTGCAATTTGCAAGATACATGAGCGCTCCAACGGCACTGAGATATGGAACGTCGGGTCCCAATGTCTCTTCCCCATCTTCCCTTGGTCTGAACGGATCTTTCTCTACGTCTAGAGAACGAACCACCATGGGAGTTTTAGATGGGTAGGATTTGTCCATATTGAACTTCTCCAATATCTTCTGGATATAGGCAGCTTGGTGTACCATGATTCCTGAGGGAAGGTGCTCAAGTTGAAGACCTAAGCAAAATTTGGTTTTACCCAAATCCTTCATCTCAAATTCCGTCGTTAGGTGATTGCGTGCTTCATCGATATCTTGTGTGTTGCCAATGATGTTGAGATCATCGACGTACACTGAAATGATGCAAAATCCTGTAGAGGACTTCTTGATGAAGACACATGGGCAATCATCGCTATTGGAGTAACCATTCTGAAGAAGGAACTCACTGAGTCGGTTGTACCACATCCGTCCCGACTGCTTTAAGCCATACAATGACTTATTCAGTTTTACACAGTACATGTTGCGTTTTGTGCTTGCATTCGGGACAGGGATTCCGTCAGGAACCTTCATGTAAATGTCCGAATCTAGTGATCCGTAAAGGTATGCGGTCACGACGTCCATCAACTGCATAGATAGACGATTTTGTACTGCCAAGGATATGAGATATCGGAAAGTGATTCCACTCATTACCGGAGAATATGTCTCATTGTAATCAATGCCGGGTCTCTGCGTAAACCCTTGTGCTACGAGCCTTGCTTTGTATCTCACCACCTCATTGTTCTCATTCCGTTTCCGGACGAAAACCCATTTGAATCCCACAGGGAAAACCTTGGGAGGTGTCGGTATTGCTTCAGTGAATACCTTTCTTTTGTTAAGCGAGGCAATTTCCGCTTGTATTGCATCCTTCCATTTAGGCCAATCGGAGCGCTTTTGACACTCGACGATAGTCCTTGGATCATGATCATTGAGAAGGGTATTTGCAATTGTAGCAGAAAAATAGATGTCGACAATCGTAGACTTACGGTTGAATGATTCTCCAGAATCGATATAGTTGGTGGAAATTTCTTGCACCCTAGATGACTCTTCGTGATTTCCCAATACGCGTGAGTCTGGGTGTTCCGATGGCCTAGCCAGTGTGCGCGGACTGGAGCTAGGTTGTGGAGGTTGCCCATCCACTGGGTGTTTGTCAACGTTGAGTTGACTTGCATTTACTGACTTTGAGGTTTTTCTCCTCAATTTCCTTAGTTGCTTGCGTGAAGCTTGTTCCGGGTCAGAAGCCGTACTACTCCCCCTCTTTTGAGGAACAGGGAGTTGAGTGGTTTTTGTTTGTACCTCCACTCTTTCGGGCGTATTTCTGGCCGGATTTAAGGATTTGGTAACACCTTTTAGATCAGTAAATGAATCTGGCAGATTATTTGCAAGATGTTGCAAATTGATGATTTTCCGAACTTGGAGTTCGGTCTCTTGGGTATGTGGATCAGAGGATGAAATGGCTGTAGCATTCCAATCGATTTCCGGGCATTCTTTCTGGTACTTGAAATCTCCCCCTAATGCCGGGAAATGTTCCTCATCGAATATGCAGTCAGCGTGACGGGCTGTGAATAGATCCCCAGTAAGGGGTTCCAGGTACTTTATAATCGACGGCGATTTGTACCCCACATAGATCCCCAGTTTCCTGTGTGGGCCCATGGATGTCCGCTGCGGTGGTGAGATCGGGATGTACGTAGCACATCCGAACTTACGCAGATGGGAAATGCTAGGAGGATTTCCACGTACCAATTGCAGAGGGGAAGTACTGTGATATGCAGTAGGTCGCAATTGTATTAAGTCAGCAGCGTGTAAAACTGCGTGACCCCAACAAGAGGTTGGCAAGCTGCAATTCATTAACAAAGGTCTTGCAATGAGTTTAATCCTCTTAATCAGCGATTCGGCCAAACCATTTTGTGTGTGGACATATGGGATCGAGTGCTGAACTTCAATCTCCAAAGCCATGCAATAATCATTGAAGGCACGCGAGGAGAATTCGGCAGCATTGTCCATGCGAATTGTTTTAATTCGACTTTCAGGATAATGGGCTTGTAACTGAATGACTTGCCGCATTATCTTAGCAAATGCATGGTTTCGTGTGGACAAGAGGCACACGTGTGACCATCGTGTAGATGCGTCAATAAGAACCATGAAATACCGAAAGGGTCCAGAAAATGGTTGGATGGGACCACAAATGTCACCTTGAATGCGTTCAAGGAACTGAAGTGGTTCAGCTTGTATTTTGAGATGCGAGGGTCTCAAAATTAGCTTTCCGTTGCACAAGATGTGCAAACAAAGTCTGAAGATTGAGGGAATTTTGACTCGAGCAAATTGTGACCGATGGAATTGCGAGTAATTTTTCTCATCATCCCGATGCCGGGATGGCCTAGGCGATCATGCCATGTTTGGAATGCGTTAACATTCTGAAAAATTACTTTGTATGCAACATGTTCTACGGGCTTGATGTACGTATAGTACAATCCGGACGATAGAGAAGGAATTCTTTCAAGTACTTGCTTGCCATATCCGTAATCTTTAGTGAAGAGTAGATACTCCTCTTTGTTGTCTTCATGGGTTTCAATGTGAAAGCCATTTTTACGGATATCTCGATAACTAATGAGGGTACGCGACGAGTCTGGATACAGTAAAGCATCCTCTATTGTCACTTGTGTACCTCCTGGGAGGGTAAATATGGCACGTCCAGTGCCAACGATTATCGTATCGCGTCCAGCGATAGTTAAAATATCTCCATTCATCTTTTCCAGAGTTTGGAAATACTTTAACTCCCTTAGTATCGAGTTTGTGGTGGCACTGTCCACAAGGCATAACTCTTCCTCCATTGGATTGTCCCCGTAGATAACTATATATGAAATAATTTTCAGTAAGAAAACTTCATATAAATATATAATAGACAATCTTATCATATCAAATGTGCTGATACAATATAAAAGACAACAATACATATGTTCTTAATACAACAACACAAATGGACATAGTTAAGATAGATCATAAAGGAGATTAAGAGACTAGTCGAAGTCTCCGAACATGTCGGTTGAGGCAAACTCAATCATCATGTTCTCCGTGTCGGCAGGATCCTCTAGCTTATGGAGAGGTATGGTGTTGCTTGGTCCGGGAGGAACCTCGAGCGAACTGCCATCTCCATTGGCATTGTCTGGATGAAGGTTGAAGTTGGCTTCGAACCTTTTCCCTTGAGGTGCCGCGCGTCCTTGAGATTGTTGGTACAGAGCAGCCAGATGTTTTGGGGTTTTGCACTTGTTAGTGGGGTGCGAGTAGCATCCACACTTGTCGCAAAGCTTAGTTTTGTCAAGTTTAGGCTTTGCGATGCCTTTCCCCTTGTTGGAGTTTCTTGGCTTCTTGTTCCTACTGTGCTTTCGCTTACCCTTGAAGTTTGATGGTTTGCCCTTGGAGGCACCGTCAAACCTCTGTCTATCCGCGACATTCATATGAACCTCAGGTAAAGGCTGTGCCCCAACAGGGCGCTGAGAGCCGTTTTTAACGAGTAGCTCATCATGCTTTTCAGCCTGAAGTAAGATATGAATGAGGTCGGAATAGACGGTGTAGTTGCGAGCGCGGTATTGCTGCTGAAGGATCCTATCTGCGGGGAGCATAGTAGATAGAGTCTTTTCTATCTTCTCCGCATCGGTAGGTTCCTTATCGCAAAAGCGTAGTTTGGAACAAATCTTATGAACCTCGTGATTGTACTCTCCGATGGATTTGAAATCCTGAAGACGGAGATGAGTCCAATCGAGTTGTGCTTCAGGCAGGAGAACTGCCTTCTGCTGTTCATACCTCGTTTTGAGGGCCAGAAATAGAGTACGAGGAGATTCCTCCTGCAAGTACTCAGCTTTTAAATCTGGGTGAATATGGTGCCGAATGATGTATAAGGCAGCATATTTCTGTGCTTCTGTTAGTGGTGCTTCTCCCTCCGCAAGAGGAGTGTTCGGGTCTTGGATAGCACGCACAATCCCACGGGACGCGAGACTGATCTTGATGTCCATGGCCCATGTAGGGTAGTTGTGGCCATTGAGGGAAAGTACCTCGAATTCCTTTGAGGCCATCGTTGACCTACATGGGTAAACCAGAGATAATTAATTTACGTTCGGTAAATTAAGAACCATCATGGTTAATGTTGTAAAGAACTTTGCAAAATTTAAGAAAGCTTCAAGAAGTTGACTTGAAAACTTTGGTGTGAATCTCAAATTTGCTAAGTATGACATTTTGTCGAGAGTGAATCTCGTGGCATTAGGGAGTATAATCTGATGAAATCAGTAGATACTCAAGTATAATCTGATGGAAAATCAGTAGATACTTGTATACCTAATGTCATATGGCGCTTTAGGGAGTATAATCTGATTAAAATCAGTAGATACTCGAGTGTAATCTGATGAATATCAGTAGACACTCATATACCTAATGCCGTATGTCATTTGCTCAATTTGAAGAAAATCACGTGGAATTTTGCAAGTTGATTCCTACTCGTATTAAGTCGGGAGGACTTAATTAAGGTGAATCAATGTTTATTTGCAAGAAATGAAGATTTCAATTGCAAATAATGGATGCAAGTGATCTCAACATGTGTAAAAACATGGAAATATATTGCATCACTTAATATTCTGGAATACATGGTATTCAACAGAGAAATACAGTACTAGTAAGGAAATACTGTAAATAACGAGGTCTAAATAGACTAAAAACAGTGTTGAAAGACTGATAAAAGGACTAAATTGTGAAAAACCCAAAATGCAGGGGCTTTTCACTAATTTATTGGGGCGCCGGCTTAAACCGGCTTGTGCGCGGTCTGACCGGTGCCTGGCCCGGTTTAAACCGGTCAGAGGGCCGGTCTGACCGGTGGCGGCGCGGGAGGCCTTTGCAACCTGGGCCTGGGCCGCGGAGGCCTTTCGGCCGGCCCAGGCCAGGGCACGCACGGGGGCGGTTTAAGGGGAGGGGAGCGGTTGCCCCGGTTAGGGTTCCCAAGCCCTAACCGGGTGGGTGCGGCGGCGGTTGAACCTGGCGCGGCGGCGCGACGGCGGCGCGGAGGCCAGCGGCGGACGCGGGCTCGCCGGCCACGCATGGGGCGGCGGAGGCGGCGCGCCGGCCACGCACGGAGGTGGCCGGGCGGGGCGGCGACCGGGCGGCGCGGCTGCGGTTGCGGCGCGCGGCGGTGGCACGGGGGGCCACGGCGGCGCCAGCAGCGGCCACGCGACCGGCCGGCCAGCCGGTTCAACGGCGGTTGGCGGAGGCGGCCGGGCCCCCGGCCACGTCCTCGGAGGAGGTGTTGCGCGGCTGCGGGGAGGCCGCGACGTGGCTGTTCGGGAGGCCGTTGGGGAGGCCAAGGACGGCCGGCGCCCACGTGCCGGTGCGGGACGCCAGCGACCCTGGAAAGGGTGCGACGAACCGGCGGCGGGGGCCGGCCGTGCGCTGAGGCGGAGAGAAGCCGGGGGGGTGCGCCGAGCCGGAGGACGAAGCAGCGACGACAGGCGTCGAAGCAGGCGCAGTGGCGACCACCGGCGGGGATGGAGGGCACGGCCCCCATCCATGCTCGGGGCACCAGTCCGGCGGAGGCGGCGGTGCGAGCGCCGGGTCGAAGACGGCCTCGTACTCGTCGGCGTAGAGCGGCGGAGCCGCTGGTCCGGCGAGGAGCCATGGAGACAGCGCCGGCGCCGAGGCGCCATGGCGCTGCTGCCACTGACGACGAAAGGGACGGCGAGGTCCGAACCGGCGTCCGCGACGGTGGCGACCAGCGAAGCGACGACTGCGGCGACTCTCACGGAGGAAGTGGCGAACTAGGCGAAGAATGGAGGAGAATCCCCTGGGCATGGTGATTCCTCACCTTTCTCTTCTTCTTCTTGCTCTGTTCTTTTGCTCAGTGAAGAACAAAAGTGCTGATAACGTATTGGAATTGTAAAGTAAATGGCCAATGAACAGTAGATCGAAGTGTGTAATCTTTATTGATGATTCATGCTTATATAGAGTTTACATATAGCAGTTGCTTGCAGTTGTCAAAAGGGAGGAAGCAACCGTCGTGCAGTTTGTGATTTGGCAACTGCCGGAGCCGTTGTTGAGATTGCTCACAAAGAGCAACTGCCGTGGGCAGTTTATTCTCAACAGTTTGTAGGTTTACCCTTATCTCTGAATGGTTTTACAGTGGGTGGCCAAAAGCACATTAAAATCTCCGATAAGATTTTTTTTTGAGTTGTGGTATACCCGTCACAATGACAGTGCTTCTGAACCGCCTCTTTTCTTTTAAAACACTTGTTCGATTCTTAAAGCGCAATCCTAGGGCTCATCTTGACACATACACGCTAATGCACTTTAATAGAAACTTTGTGATGGTTCATGAATTTATCTCTCTTTTTAGTCCTGAGGAAAGATAAGCGAAAAACGCTAGCCTCACACAATAACCCAAATCTGCAAAGCGTGCGTAAAGCAAGCACTCCGGATGCCTCCCTAGCTTGTTATGAATTATGATGGGCTGATCTGCTCTAATTTATGTACTGAAAAAGGAGCAAAAAATTCCCTGTCACTAACAAACTAGGGCCACGTGTGAGTGTATACTGATTCACACACATTCTCCTCCTCGACCTACCGCTTCGTGTTTTCACCTTCCTAAAATCTTTCTAATATTCTCCTTCTTCTCTCTTTTTGATGAGGACGGAGCGGAGCGATCTGTCTCCGGCAACCGGAGTTACGTCGGGCCGTGCTCTCCTTCTCCTACTTGTCTGCACTAGACTGGCATGGTGGAGTTCAATCTAGGCCTGTTTATTTCGTTGGTAAAAAGAGAATAGATTATATGCTCTCTATCGTTATAATAGATAGATAATTGCTCGTGCGTTGTAACGGGTATAAATATTCTAATACGTTAGCTCGTGATTTACCTGCCCATATTAATGTGATTGTGTAAAAATAGTAGGATTTTATTTGGTAAACACATATTTGGTAAGTATTTATTGGCAGGAAGGTTGCAAAACAGGAAGGTTGGACAAAGAGTGGGCAAAACGCACTCTGCCGGTAGAAAAGGGAACGCTACTCTTTTTTTAAGTAGTAGAGATATTGGAGGTGTCTAATTAGCTGTCGATGCATTTTAAGTCAATAGTTACATTTGCTTTACCGTAGGATCCAGATCCGATGGTCAGGAGCGCTCTTTCATTCCTTAACAGATCGATGAGCCGCCTCTGTCGAGCCCCTCCTCCCCAGCCCGCTCCCTCCTTTGCCCTTCTTCGTGTGCCAATTGTTAAACAGGCTGCTGGAAATGACCGAAATACCCCTCTCTAATTCAGCTTCCCATCGACTCTACCCGACGCGCACCTCCTCCATCGATCCTTGTCTCGCCCCGTCTCTGTCTGTCCTTTCTGTTCGACCAGCCACCCTCCACCTCTGCTGCGCCGCCGCCGCCTAGCCCCTCTCCCACCGACGCGCGCGAGCTGCGCCGCCGCAGAGCTCCACGACTGAAGTAGCCCCGCGCCCCTCCAACCGAGGACCGAGGTAAGGCTTCCCCCTTCTCATTTTTTGGGGTCCTATATGTGCTGTTGCATGATTTGTGCAGCCCTTCAAACCCTAGGTTTTGAGATTGTGGGGGGTTGAGGAGAAGGATTAAGGGGAACTGAGGAGATGGAGGAGAGCGTGATGGTCTTTGTGAAATGTGATGGTCTTTGTGGGAGATTGTGAGAGCTATCCATGTTTGAGAATGTAAATTTAGTTTTATGTCCATGAGCTGTATAATCTTGTTGTTCCCAAATTAATTGATTCATTTTTGTGTTAAGTAGAGAGATATCTATCTATTTTTGTATTAACTAGAGATATGAATGCATTTGTTGGGAGAAGAGAAGCAAACAGAGAGAATGCTGTCTTTGCCTGGATCTACCTGTGCAGACGCCTCTCTCTGCCTGGGTGTGGGGAGCGATATGGGGACTGAGGAGAATTAGAATAGGGGTATTTCGGTCTTTTCACATGAGGTTATTTGTTGTTAGGAATAGAAACTTGTTTTAATAAGAGGGGTGGGGCAATTTAACAATTGGCACACAAAGAAAGGGTAAAAGTTCCATTACAATGAACTAAAGGGCATATGATATGAAGCCACTGAACTTTGGGACAAATAATCCATTCTCCCAAAAGAATCAGTTGCTATGTTCCAGAAAAAAATAATACAGCTGCTATTATGTTCTGCCTGATCTAAATCCATAGACAAAGTAGTGATTGCTTGCTGTTTTGCAGCTGTGATAGTTTGCACAATTACATGTTCTGAGAATATGGTATTTGTTATGTTCTTCTTTCTGCTGTTCTGGCAGAAGAACCTGGGAGGCTTATACATGATCGATTCAGAAAGGTCTCTCGAGTAATTCAAAACCATGTAAGAAAGCGTTTTCAGCTACTCAGTTGTAGAGATGTGCATTCCAGATTCACCTTTTCTTAGTGACTAGTGAGCATTAAATTTGCATCATTTGGTGAAGCTCCAGTATGTCAGACTAGCTTCACGACTTCCATATGAAATGATAAAAAATCAGAACTGTATATTGTATATACAAAAGCTGCTAGCTTAGGGTTGTTAACTTGAGATGGTGAACATGTGTGATTATAACTTTGATTTTTATACTCGCTTTACTATTGGATATTTTTAGTGGTGGATGCCGCCATACCTAACATTTAGTATTGCGTCCACAACGTCTGTGGACCATAAGACTCTAGGTGCATCCACCCCGGGGTATCGTATGATAACTTAATGTGCATGTTTTCATACGTGAATCTGTAAAAAAACTTCCTATAGATTATGGTTAATTGGTTATTCTTTTACTGATAAGACAGTTCGTCTATAAGTGAATACAGTGAAAAGAATGTTCTTTATGTGGCCACTAGATCTTTCAAATTGCTTAATGGGTGGCAGTACAATAACCTTGAATTGTATCTTTGTTTTCCTTTTCATTGCATTTGCAGCCTCTCCAGTTGAGCATATGCTAAATTGTTAACAGAAGTGCTCAAGAAGTCTGCTTATATTAGTAATTGAATGATCAGAGCTTGACACCTTATTTACTCAGTGCCCAGGAAGAACTCGTGAAGCCATCAAAGCAGGGGTGTTTGGTTATCGATTCCATTAAATTGCAGTGCAGTTTGTACTTCAACCATAAAAATTCAAAGGGGAATGTTGGTCATGCGCCACGGGCATTGGCAATGAGATAATCTGCATTGTTGGGGGTGATAAAAATGAATTTTTAGGATGCGAAGGGTTTAAAGAACTGTTTCGATGAACATCCTAGTAGACCTTAAGCATCTCAAGCACATTAGCTTGCCAACGAGGCCTGTCATCTGCAAATGCCTTCTAATAGTGATTGGCCTCATTGTATTGAGAGCAATTGTCTCCCCCTTTCTTGCCATTAACTCGTCCGAGAAGGAGGGTTTTTATGAGTCAACAACCCTTGACTTGCTGCCTAGAGTTAGGAAAGACAAGTTTGTTGAGGTCCCGCAGATTATATGGGGATTGAACAATCAGAAGATTGCATTTGCCAGAGCATGCTTGACTGCGAAATTCCTGAATCGGTCTCTGCTCATGCCAAGTTTGAGTGCTTCACTTTTCTACAAAGAGGTTGACTTGCTGCAGCCTATCACTTTTGACAAGGTGTTTGACTTTAACAAGTTCAATGTCCGTTGTCATGGGTTTGCAAGGTTAGCTCGGTATTCAGAAGTTTCGAATCATACCGAGCCTTTCAAACTCCAAAAGGGAAGTGGTAGGAGGTGGACGGTGGAGAGAGACTTAGATCAACTGCAACAATCCAGAGAGGGTGAGGCAGATGGCTCCGAAGTAATTCATATCGCTGGGAAACATCCATTTCTGTGGCCTGACCATTGGCCTGTCAAAGACTATGCCAGGATCTTCGATTGCCTTGCCTTAGCTCCTGAGATAGAAACTGAAGTAGTCAAGGTCATATCCAAGATTAGGGAGGCAGGGAAAAAAGCACGACATGAGGCTGCCATTTCTCATAATAAGAACAGGATAGATGGTTCGACGAATCTGCCTGTGCAGTACATTGCTGTTCACATGAGAATAGAGAAAGATTGGATGATCCATTGCAAGAAGTGGGAGGAGCGGTCCAATTCAAACGAAATCTGCAGCAGTAAAGGAGAGATCATTCATAAGGTCTCACAGATCACAGATCTACGTCGGCCAGTTGTAGTCTATCTTGCAGTAGCTGACAGCCTTCTGGAAGATGATTCAATAACCAGCGGTTGGAGAGTGGGTATGATTGCTTATGAGAAGAAGAAACTTGGAGTTACTGACATCTACGATAGACAGCCTTATCTTATAAAGTCTGCCATCGACTTTGAGGTATGCTCGAGAGCAGATGTGTTTTTTGGCAACAGCTTCTCAACATTTTCCAACCTTGTAGTGCTGTCTAGAACAGAGAGGTTATATCAGCTAGGGCAGGCAAGCTCATGCGGTGAGAACGTTGGGCTGTCGTCCTACGCGTACAATGTCATTGGAGATGATGGTGGGCCACAAAGGTGGATGACAGATATGTCGGACACAAGTCTTCAGCGCATAAGTTACGGAACGAATAACGTCTCCTGCCACTGAATTTTGACACATGACATCTGACTGAAACACAATCACGCACGGGAAGATAGTTCTTGGCTGAATCTTGTCTACAAACAAGGTGGTGCAGCAGCTCTATGGTACTTCCATGCTAGAATCTGGACAGTCACACAGGCCAGGCATGTCGCATTTATGAAATGACTTTGGCCAAGAATTGTTTGTGTACTTTTTAAACGTGTACAAAAGTTGTTTCTTGAAAAGTATTGTATTGAACAGTTTTTAGTTAGCAAAGTTCGATGTTGAGTGATACTTTGTTTTCTCCTAGGTTTCTATTGTTAATTGCGAGCAGCTTCACACTGTCGAGAATCGGACGCTGGAACTTTCACACGAAACATTTGTATGAAGTGTAGTAGCTCATTTGCAGTGTTCTGACATAAGAAACTCTTGATTCTGTAGCACTTTGTAATTTCCTCTTTTGAGCTGTAATTACAATATGCAGAATCTAGAGAAGAAATCTGGCAAGAGCGAAGAAAGGTAGATGGAATCAATTGTACACTTCTTTTCAGAGTGTTGCATGCATGAGAATTTATAACCCAATCTAGGGTGGCAGTTCTATGCGTTTGGTTTTCTTCCTGGTTTAATTTACAGAGTACGACTGCAACATGCCTACACCGTGCAAACAACCACACTCAGAAATACTAACCACCTGACGTCTCTCTGACCTGCACGAAATCAACCCAAGTACCCAACCTCTCAGGATTTATGCATCCACGAGCTGACGTGGAAAGTCATCTATCCTGCCAAAAGCTATAGATATAAACCTTGTTTGGTTAGGTTTTTAACATCTTTCTACTAAAAAAAGTTGTAGCCTAACTAAATGGTCAGTTTTAAAACAGTTTTTATCAACAAAGACTGTGAACTTTGTAGTGCAAATTCAATTGTTTGGAAAAGTTACTTTCCCCAACTTTTTATAATGTGTTGAAATTTCGAGGTTTATTTCCCAAAATATTATAGATGTTTGGATCAACCCAAAACCATATGTTCACTTTTCTACAACTACAACAGTTTTTCTAGAGAGCCAACCAATAATAACTTTATCAACAATCACAACCCAATCAAACAGGCCTGTACAATCATACGCCTGCTACTACTTATTCATATACTTTTTGATATGTATGGATTGGCCCCCTATAGATGAGAGGCTCTGGACAGGCGCGCTTATTGCATTGCCCTAGGGCCGACCTTGGGTTTTTGACGCAGCAGCATAAGTTCTCAAGACGATGTGACACTGTTCAATACAAATATATGCTTTTCAAACAACTTTGTGCACGCTCAGAAAATCAACAGACAATGCATGGCCAGATTCTACCAAGCAATGGGACTAGATATACCTGCTCGTTTGTAGACAAGATTCAGCCAAGAACTATCTTCGCGTGTGTGCTTGTGTTTCTTTTTTTCTCTTCTTTGAGATGGTTTGATTGTGTTCGTCAAATGTTATGTGTCAAAATTCAGAGGCAGGAGACGTTATTCGTCCTGAAAAGCGCTGAAGGCTTGCGTCTAACATGTCTGCCATCCATCTCTGTGATATAACCTTTCTCTTACATAAGCTTACATGACTTTGTTTTTCCCAGGGTGACATTACAACTTCCAACATCAGCAGCATGAATAATGTTACACACTGATGCTGCTGGGCTGAGTGCACAAGGACAATTGGAAATAGCGAATCCAAAAACTGAAAGGCCTATCTAGAACAGCCAGTGCTTCTTTTTAGTCTTGCGTGTCGGAAGATCTGCAAAGAACAGGGTATATGATGACTACGAGGTTCAACTAACCATTGACGCACAAATACTCCAGTAGATAATTTTAAATGTAAGCACCACGTTTCTGTTATAGCTGGTAGATAACTAGATATCATTGAGCAAAATACTCACCTTCAGTTGCATACAAGGAATTGTAGTGTACTTCACACCAGAAACTTAGCCAAAGCTCTGCAAAAGGGAACAAGAGAATGATCAAATGCCAAAGAAGGATTATCACAATAACAAAGTGGTTAACACTAAATGAGACATAAGCTCAACATGGAATTGAATGTCAGAATTGGAACAAACAAGATCCCAATTCTAACCTCTTGTAGGAGAGACATCCCTGGGGACTATCTCGATTAGGCATGTATCTCTAAACGACGTCAGCAGGCAAATTTTGGCACCAAACTGTTTTAACAGATCAAAAAGGTATCAGACAAATTATAACTGATACATGACGCCCTCCTAATATTGAAACAATTGAGTACTGGTAGCTTGAAACTTCTGTAATATTCACATAAGAAGGCGGAGTATATTATTTGAAAGAACATCCAAATTCATCTGATTTATGGAATATGTAAGTCCAAAGTGAAGCATAAGAACTGTGAATTAGAGCTTGCCTGATCATTAAGAAAGAAAAATAAGCAACTACGTATGAAGAACGCGGTGTTGCTTGCAAATTTAGATGCAGGAAGATCATAGGGGATGAAACTCACAGTTCTTACTAACAAACTCAACCATACACGAGTGGTGAAAGTTGGCAACAATAATAGAGACAATCTTAGAGCAATGAGTAAAGAATTATAGCTACAAAAATAAGTAAACAATATGTTTTTAGCTTCGCATTTTTAAAAGGAATTAGGAACATGAAAACATCAGATTTAATCTACAGGTAGAACTAAATGCCATAAGACAAATAATGCAAAAATACATGTAGTTCAAAGGTTTTTACTCATAGAAACCAATCAGCCATCTTGAAAGTGCTACGTTACCCTGTCTGCAGCCGCTTGTAAGGTCACATGATCTCCCCATTCCCCAGATCTACAATATCATAAATAATAATAGCTATGCATAAGGAGATGAACGACAAATTGCACATTTCACATGGTAGGCATCTCAAATCTGCTTTTATAGACTGGAAGTGTGGAACCTTTTCATTTTCTTCAAGTAAACCTTATAGTCCAATGGTACATAGCCTTCATAGTGTTTCCTGAATTGTTTTAGCTAAAACAGAGAGATTATTTCAGCATAGTCTCATATCACGAAAATAAGCAAAGGATGTAACTAAGATAGCAACCTCTGTATCCACATCATAAACACATTCTTCTCAGGCAAGAGATCTATATATCAGCTGAAGAGAGGGCGGGGCGATCTACCTGCTTCACTACTGCCTTCCTCACATGTTTGTGATATTCAGGATTGCGGAATATCTGGTCTGCCAGAGCTCGAAACTGTAGAGAAAACACATGACCAAAAATGGGAAAGGTTGAAGGCACAATAAAACCTTCACCTGGAAGATGAGGTGAAATAGGATAATTATAAGGTAACAGAACTCTAAAAGGAAGATTTTTTTTATGAAAAAGATATTATCTGTCTATATGGGGAAAGACATAAAAAAAGAATTGCTAAATGTAGGATAGACTCAAGCAATGAATGATGAACATATCACATGCAACCAATGATCCAGGTGACCCATTCGGAATGTAGTGGAAACGTTTTTTTCAACATTTGTCTTTATAAAACGATATGTTTATTCTGTCAAGCATGTAAGAAACTAACCTGGCAGTTGCCATCTCCTTCTATCTGGAACTCAGCTAAGCCATAAGTGCCCAACCTGTCAAAAAGAAGTCTGAGGTAAATGAACCAAACATAAAACAGAGGGTAAAAGCAATAACACAATGCAACCTTTACCTTTCCAATAATGTTTCATGGTCTATTGTTGCATTATTAACATCAGGAATTTTCCCATTAACACGAGGAGTGTGCTGTCAATAAGGACGACATAAGTAACTTGTTACAAAGGCAAGTACTACAAAGGTAAGGAACTTGGAGCATAATAATTTGATTTAACAATAAAAACGGATAACACTATTCTATACTAGATTGTTCATTGCTACTAATTTTTCTCAATGAATGGCACACAAACAAGTTTTTATTTCATGCCAAATAACTCAACAGAAAAATAGTTTATGCCAGTAAATATGACAGACCTAAAAGGTAAATTTCAAGGAAGCAGGAGGTGCCAAAACTATCACATGCAGACATTCAATAACGGATAGATTAGTACCGGGAGTGAATCTAAGTGGGATAGGCGCTTTCCAAGACTTCGCCCGTTGTTCTTCACTTCAGTTAAAAGGGCACCAACGGTCACGTCCTCCTCACTCTCCTGAGTACTGCTGCTAATACTTGAGCAGGAGCTTTTACTAACATGACCCTGTTGTTCAGACATGCTACCTCAGAGGGAACATCGAGAATATATAGGTTGATTGTAGGCTGCAAAGAAAAGAAATACAGTTTGGTGATAAAACGACACTAACAGTTGAGGGCACCCATCTGTGTATCAACATGGACAACAAGCACAATCATTGACAAACTGGTGGCAAGTAGTAAAACAAGCCCATGGACATAACATTTAATGGCTTCTATGCTAGCATTACGCATTAGCCATCTAGACATTCAAGATTAAATATCAAAATTGAAGCATACATACAGTTCCTAGGTGTCCATTTCATGAAGCGCAGAGATCTGAGATCCTAACCACCCAGTGATCATTTTCAAAAGCAGGAATTCCTCGCAGAACTGATGGACAATATAGAGGAGGTGTTCACATCACAACCTGCTGCTCGTACTCCACTAAATCTTATTCGGTATGCAGCACAAAACAGGGGCTGACCTAACATTGGGCATGGGAGTTCAGTTGTCAGTTGAACCACCCCCACCCACACCCCCCTCCATAAATTTTTTTTTGGAAAATGAACCGCTACTAGTACCTACATAGCAGACAAATTCGCAACAGGAAAAGATTTTGATTTTAGATTGCTCGTAGCAAAGAGAAGACCAGAACAAAACAATAACTACAATCCAAGCAGGTTAGGGTTCGTTACCAACAGCAGAAACCAATCCGAGCCCGGATGGATCTCGACTCCGCGCCAGTCCAGTACCGCGGAGGAGGGCAACGACGGCTGCGAGAGAGGAATATCCCTTCGCGGTGGCGTGCTGCCGTGAAAGGGGAGGCGTGTTCGCCGGAGAGGGATTCGAGACGAGACGGAGCGGGGAAACCAACCGCCGCGAGGGGAAGGAAGAGGAAGGAAGAAGAGAATAGCAAGTGATCGAGCTCGACGAGAGAGAGGTATTTTTGACCAAAAAAATTATATTTTTATGGGGTTTTGCGTGCACGGGAGCGTGGATGAACGAAAAAAAGAAAAAAAAATTCGGGTTGATTTCACAATTTCGCGAACCTGGTCGGGGCTTCCGTGCTAATTGCCAGTTTCATGTTCGATTTGTTAGCATCCTGAAATCGTGACAGCTACTATTTGATATGATGCAAAATTCACAATTGGGTCGTTCTTTTTGTTTTTTGGGTAAAGCAATTGGATCGTATTAAGAGCTCGTTTGCACTGTTTCTTGTCAGAGGTTTGTTACATAAAACTTGTAGAAACCTTTCAACCACCACGCTTGCAAAACCGTAGACGAAGTATATTCCATGGTTTTGGTGCTTGCGATCCTTCCATCCATACAACAATTGTGTCTTTTATGCATCACGTGTGCTCCATGTGATGGACAATATCATGTTGCAGCTTGCAAATAGTTTTGTACTAAGTACCATAGAGCTAGATCTGACGGGACGGAGAAGGAAAACTGATTCCATAGAGGTTTTGCAATGGAACTCCATGTGGAAATGGACTAACCAATTTTCTCCAATTTCAAATAAGTAGTTTCAAATTCTTTTTGCAGTAGACTTAACAAAAGGATACTAAATTTCAACTAGTTCTCGATTTTCTTTCACATGTTCCACGGTTTCTTTCTAAGCGGAACATGTTTCATAGTTGGATGAACTAGTAAAGTAAATCGTTCCATTATTATTGAGTAGTATAAGCGATCATGCCTGAATTATGACAAGGCAACAAAGCATCCACCTCTTGGTTTTCCAGAAAAATAGGGACAAATGAATCATAACCGGAGAGAGAGAGAGTAACAAATTCCACATGGTGCACACTAAACATAATCTTAATCATTTCTCGCGCAACATCGAAGGAAGACTATTACTAATTATCTGTAGCTAACAGTGTATCATCAAGCAACATGTGTTCTACTGGAGAAGCATCTCTAACATGATATTCTGCTCTTCAAAAGCAACTACCAGTTTGTTGACAAAAAAATATTAGACGATGCAGTGCAAGTCTGATGTGAGCCGAAGCAGAAAAAATATCATATATATTTAGCTAGAGCCAGAAGCAAAGTAGTGAAATGTGATCTTCAGAATTGAAGTGTATTCACTTGATTTTCCTTCATCGCTGTTCTTTCTTTCTGTACCATGCAATCTGTATCTGTGCGATTGAAATTGCTCGAGAAATGGAGAAAATTACTATTCTTCATATTGCATTTAGAGGGAGTGATCAGAATCTCGCTCAGAGTTTCTTTGAGACAGAAGTGTACAGTGCCAAAAGATTCCAATTACGGCGGTGATCGGCCTGCAGCCTTGGCAAAGCACAACAGTTATGTATGCTGCCTTATGCTGATTAGCTCGATGTCGAAGATGACCGTACCAAGAGTGGAACCTTCGCCATTTGCGAGGCGTGTCGGGTCGAATATAGTAGTAAATAATCTCTGCCGATCAAAAAACTGCACATGAAACAACAGGCCAATGTAGTATCTCTATGATGCCTTGTCAGTTACTCCCTCTGTTTCACTATATATATCCTTGATCTCGAGATAATCCGTTTTAAAACGTTTGTTCATTGAGAATATCAAAAGTGTAGTTATTACAAAATTTTCACTCTATGATTTATTTAAATGCTTTGGGAATGATTAAATGGTTATGCTATTGGTGAATAGGGACATGTATAGTCATTTTTTATTAACTTCTTAAATTTAGTGCTTTACGATGGTCTATGTGCATGATAGGCTGAGGACACGTATATTGAAACAGATGGAGTACATCATTCAGCGACTCGATTGGAGATTTTCTTTTAATGTAAACACTATCCATATCGATGACAAATAAAACACTAGTAACCTTCTAGGACAACACATTCCTGAATGCATGACGCGTGCAACAGAAAGAACAAGTTGGAAACTAGGAGTTGCCTAGAAAGGAGAAACTCCAGATGAGCATGAGAGAAATAAAATAATAAATGTGGAACTCTGGAATCTGGATAGCACGAAAATTACATTAGGAGGAATTGGTTCTTGCGATGTGTTTTGGTATCCCTGTGATGGCGGAATGATCACACGGCGAAGACCACCAACTCTCATGGACTTCACTGCTGCTTCAATACCAGGTATAACCTGCAGGGCTCATGTATTAAATCATGGCAAGACTATCACCCTGCAAAAGATTCCAGAAACGAACATCCCAAGAAATGTGTTGAGTGGAGTATCAGATAAATGAGAGAAATCCATCAAGACCAACGATGATGAATAATTCTCAGGAACATCCAGAGCCATAAGCAGTGTAACTTGTTTTAAGATGCATTCAACGATTCTGAAGCTAATTTTCAGTTAGTCTGCGATGACTATACTCCACATAAGAACAAGGGAGCTGCCATCATAAAACCAGACATGTGCATAGCATTGCACAATGTACTCTGTCCTCGTTATTTAGCCACTGGAATTATCTGCGTGTAATTCATTACTTGGCCATGCTAGTAAGCAAGTACAGCAGTTACAATACTTAAAAAAGTAAAAGATAATATCCATAAAATGTAGGAAGGTTCCTCCAAAAAGGAAATAGCAAAGCTCATTAGCTACCAAAAAAGAAGAACTTTACTATGCTGTAGCCTCAAAGTTTCACCAAACAAACTAGACACACATGATTTAGTGTAGTATCAGCACCCTAAAATGCAATAATTTCTTTCTGCAATGAGCTCTAATGAAGCTCTTATCTCACCTTTCCGGACCCAATGGTGAAGACAAAAGGCATCGGATCACCAGTCTCGTCCTTGTGATCATAGGTTGAGTCGAAGCGCGCCATCCTTGCTTTGCAGCCAGTCTCCCGTAATAGTGAATTGCAACCTTCAAACAAGTGGGCAACCATAAGAACATTAATTTGGTGTACCTACTAAACATCAACATCATTCAATCCACAAAAAATACTACGTTACATACTTACATGTAAGAATCCCTGCACTTTGTTTGTATACCTTCCTCGATCATAAGCATAAAATTATAGACTCGTTTATATCATGATAGCTTAGTATCGAGTAGTGAACTTGAGCAATATCAATTTTCAAGGTGTAAACTTGGTTAATGGGGACAGGCAAGAAGGGTGCTGCTAGTAAGAGCAAAGTCTGCCTTTACCTGGTCGCCGTCGGCCGGAACCTCGCCGGAACCCTCCCGGAGGTCTAGGTCCTTCACGCCGCCAGAGCTGGGGATCTCGGCGAATAGAGGGGCGGCGGCGGAGGCGACTGTCGCTGGGAGGGCGGAGGCGAGGATGAGGTGCCTTCTTGTGGCCGCGAGAGGTGGTATTGTAGCAAGGGTTCCGGCTTTCGTTTTCTGGGGAGGGGGCGGCGGCGGCACGGCACCGGCGACCACGGTGGCGGCAGTTATGACCATGAACGCCACTATTTTTGCAATTCTATTTTTTTTCCTTTTTGCTTTATCCCTTTCTGAATCTTTTTTATTTTTTATTTTCAGAAAAAATGAAGGAGATGGCTGATGAACTTACATCCCCCGCTTCTAAAGCTGCGCGAGAGGACGCCCTCCCAGACCATCCACGTCGCCCTGGTTGTTCTCGGCCGTCCGATGCTCCGCGGATCGACCCTCCCGCGGCGGCCCTCCAAAGCCTCATCGGGACCCTGAAAAACTCGGTTCGGGGCCCGCCGCGGCCCATTTCGGGCCCCCGTGGCCTGTTTCCCCTCCCCCCTTTCTCCTCCCGACCCGGCTCCGTCCTCCTCCCTAGATCGGACGCGCTCCACGCCTAGGGTCTCCCCCGTCGTCCAGGTCGCCACCGCCCCACCCGTCGCTGGCCGCTCCTCCGCCGTCGCTTTAGGCCTCCCCCGCCGCCCTCCTTCTCAATCGCCCGTTCTTTCTCTCCCTTGCCACCCCGGCCTAGGGGAGCGCCGGCTCAATCGTTTCCTGCGCACCTGCCCGCCTACCGGCTGCCGCGTCGATTTCTTCCCCAAACCACCGGAGGCAGAGGCGGTCCACCGCCCCCGTCCCGTCTCGTCGCCCTCCGCCCTCTCCTCCTCACCTCCTCTCTCTCCCCACGTCGCTCTCCCCCACAAAACCCAAACCCCCAATGGCCGCCGCCCCGTCTCCAGCGCCACCGCGGATCCTCCTCGCCGGCGACGCCCACGGCCGCCTTCATCAGCTCTTCAAGCGCATCAAATCGGTAGCTTCCGCTCTCCACCTCTTTCTCTCTCTCTCCCCCAACCTCGTCTTCTCGATGGTTCCGTCGTCTCATTCGTGTCTCTGCACGCGCAGCTGAACCAGTCGACGGGGCCGTTCCACGCGCTACTCTGCGTGGGGCAGTTCTTCTCCCCTCAGGGGCATCGCCATCTCCGCTGCTTTGCACTCTTCCTCTTCATCTGCCTCTGGTCAGTGCTGCTCTCCTCTTGTCTCCAACCTCGGTGGATTAGAACGATGCAGTTTCTTGCCATTTCTTGCGTGTTCTCCGAATTAATTCTCTGCGTTGGAGTCACTCGCACACTATTGTATCCTTCTTAGATGAATACTTTCTGCTTGGATTCCAGCGATTTCGTGGGATAGGAGTTTACTTCTTATGGAAAGAAAGGGAATAAAGTCAAAGTCTGGTGTCATTATCTGGTGTTTCAGAGTTCAGGACGTTCGTTTCGGTTGGCATTCGTTGATTTGAGATGTGTTATTTCACATCTGAATGTCGAGATGATTGTGTTTTTCTAAGATTAATGCTTCAAATCTCTCAGTTCTGTGAAGTTATGGATTAATTTGGCACAAGATTCATTTTTTCAGAAAATTTGGGAGAACATTTCCAGCTCAATACCCTCCTAGGGAAAAGTGAGGGGGGGAATCCGAAAATGGGATTTGCTTCTACACACTTCCATTTCCAAACCATGTGCCGTGCACAACTGCAAACCAGCAGCAGAAACACCACTTTGCTTATTAGAAGCTCGTGCAGCTGAGAGATTATAAATGGACATGATGAACGCTTCCTTCAAAAAAATGGACTTGAAGGCAAACTTGTCTCCATGTGTAGAGAGAGTTAAAGGGAGGAGTTGGCTGCATCACTGATTTGTGAACATCTGTTCTTTTTAGTAAAAGACATTATGTATCCATTACTCAGTTCTTCTCCTGCACGGTTAGTTTATTAGTGTTGACCAGATTTCACCTTTGGTTTATTTAAAAACTTTATCAATTGACACTATCCCTTGCATATCACATAAAATTTTATGGCCTTCAGTCTGCTGCCTTCCATTTTTGACTGGCTTTCTAGAAGATTATTCAAATGAATTAATCAAGCAAACTTCCTTAGTAATTTTCTCCGTTGCTGTCTATTCATTCCTGTTCCATTCTAAAATATAATTGTATGTGAATGTAAAAGAAGTACAATTGTAAGCCCTGAGAAGAAAATAATGTTACTTTGAATATTAAGTTTTAATCCTTTGATGGCCAAAGCCACCTTTAGCTAAAGAGAAATGACTTCAGTTAGTTCAAACTTAACTTTTCAGGGTTACTTTTGAGGCAAATGAACAACTTGCTGAGTTACCACCAAGAGGATGGAATTCCTATGATTCCTTTTCATGGACAGTTGACGAAAATGCATACATGCAAAATGCGAAGATCTTGCAGAGAAGTTACTCCCACTTGGATATCAGGTTACCTTCCAGAATACTTTAATTTGGCTTAATAGCATAAGACATATGAAGAAAGATAAATTTGATTAACTTTCTGTCCATATCTATTTGTAGTATGCAATTATTGATTTCTTGTGGTACCGGAGTGTCACACCCCGATTTTCATCGCCCGGATTTTCCGAGAACTTAAACCCTAAGACGCGTATATGTGTATATGTTTTCCAGTCAAGTTGCGAGCTTATTTGGATCTTCAGTTCTTTTTATGCATATCATCTCATGAAATCATCCAAGGATTTCCGTCATCGCATGTGCATAAAATCTAAACCCTAAACCAAACACACGCGCACCAAATACACTCGACACCATCCAAACCCTAACCCTAAGTGGCAACTCGCCCATTTTCGTTTCCGACCCTCCAAATATAAACCCTAACCTCCCCCATACCCTGCCGCAGTCGTGCCGTCACCCGAAACCCTAAAACTCGCCATGATTCCTAATAACTCGTTTATCAGGCAGAAACCCTAAAGTCCATATTGCATGCATTTTCTTTCACCCAAAAATCCTGAAATTTTTTCATAAACTTCTTAAACCTATTTGACACCTAAGTATGAAATAACGAATGCAAGTCCAGTTCAAAAATATTTGGATACATCCAAATCTGAAATTAGGGCAAATCTTCCCCTTGAGCTACAACTCATATATTCAGGGCCCAGAAAAATCTCATAAATCACCATAACACTGATCTCAGTACCAAAGTCCCAAATGTCCAAAAACATGAAAATCTCCAGTTCAAAACTTTTGGTAGAAAAGCTATCAAACACCTTACTCATTTACCTTCTCTACATGAAATCTAACCCCAAACTCTATCCAATTGCTGCCAAGCTTTTCCAGCACATTTATTACAGCTCATCTGCTGCCCTCAATCACTCACCTTCTCAGCAGGTCAACTATTTCTCTGCAGTTCAACCCCAAGTCATCTCATGCCGACACTGGCATGCTCCACTGCTACTCTTTCTCTGCACCAGTGGCTGTTTCCCTTCCCCAACCTTACTCCCTCAGCTTGCCTCAGCTTAGTTGACACGCCAGTGCAACCCCCGTTGCACCAGAGCACGAGCGTGCATGCTTATGCCGGAGAGGACACGCTCTGGTCTGCTCTGGGCGTGCACGGCATCAGTCTCGTGCCGCTCTCGGTGTCAACCCGCCACCAGTGGGCGCCATTCCCATCCTCCCCTGCTTAGCAATTGCCCACACATCTCCGCCAGTTCCTTGCTTCCCGACCATCTTCCCCCACGCTACCGACTGATCGACCGATCTTGTCCAAGGCTTGCCCGACGCCAGGTCCGACGAGACCTCCTCTGCCCCCATGCACGCGTGTATAAGAAGCTGCCCGAGGAGCTCCTACCAAACTAAGCCACTTTACCAAGTCCCTTGCTCCCCTCCTGAGCACCAGACAGCACCAACTCCTTTCTAAATTTCTCCCTCGCCCCCACTGCTCCAGCGATCGTCCGCCGCCACTCCCGAGAAGGAATCAAGCTATCTCAGTGGAGATCTCTTCCTTCTCCCCATCCAGAACCCTCTAGGAACTCCCTTAACCCTCTCTGGACTTTCTCTGCAGCAGCCGACCACCGGAGCTCCATCTTCCCTCTTGCCTCCGCCTTCACCGTTCTGAACCCCGACGAGATCCCACCTCCAGCAACCGCCCAAGCTCTCTACCCACGAAAATGAGTTCGTGATAACCTCCTGAACCCGAAGGTAGAAACCGATCTCTCCCTCTCCCTCTGGAATAGCCGCGATTGCTCGCCGTCGCTCTCGCCGGAGCATCGCCGGGCTGAGGAAATTCCTCGTCGGAACCCTTTCCCTCGCGCGCATATTCCTCTAACACCGACATGTGGGACCGAGCTCGGGATATAAGCTACGTACCGCTTTGGCAGTGAGGCGCTGGCGAGCGGGACCCCATGTCAGCTTAAGTGGAAGCGTAGCTTACCCAATATGCCGTCCCCTTTTGAGAAGCGTATTTCCAATCAGCCTTCTCTGTTCCCACCCATCTCCACTCTGAAGACGTTTTGGTCGTTTACGCCTCCGATGTCACCTCTTTAAACAAGAAAACCGCCTAGTTTTCCCTCCAGAACTGGTCCTAGTCTTCAGTTCAACCGGTTCAGGGCTTAAACGTCCGGTTCTTGAAAAATTTCCAACATAAGAAATGTTCCTAAGTTTATTTAGAAGCTTTTGGTTCAAACCAATTTTCAAAAATCCAAGTTTCCTTTTCTGATTAGAGAGTAACTTAGGCATCCATTTGAATCCAAATCCTTTTTTGAATTTTCCTTTGAACCTTTTGATCCATTCCAGAGCTCCTAACATGTTAGCACCTTAATCTTCTGAACCTAGCTCAAATTTTGCATTTGCATATATTCATGTGCATGATCCGAGGATAAAGGAGATATATTAAAACCTAGAAAACCCTAATGTTAATTCCATGCACATGCATATATACATATATTTTCATGGCATCCAAACATTTTTTTTCTTTTTTTCTGAACCCATGATCCATTTTAGGGCAGTCCAACATGTTTAGACTTTGATCCAGTAAAAGCTTGCACCAGTCACATGCATATACATGTTGCATGACTCGAAGAATAAAAAGGAACGTGTATACCATTTAAAACCCTAATCACCCTATTCCTAGAATTCATGCATATACATGTGTTGGGCAATACCCAAACATGTGCATCTTTCCAACAATATCTTGGAACCAGGAAACATGCATGCTGATCTTTGTTACTTGTTCCTTGTGATGCTTGGTTCTTATCCGAAGTTTTTCCAAACGTGTAGTTGACGGTGTGAGGTACATTCGTCAGGAGGAACCCGAAGCATCCCCGCGTCCGGAACAAGACCAAGACCTGCCAGGCAAGCTCTCCACCCTTGATCATGTTGTAACCCAAGTTTACGAAATGCTATTTTGATTTCGAAACATGATTGCTATGTTTTATACCTGTTATTTTATGTAGCCTAGTTATGTCCGACAGTTAGAAACCCTAGTCCGACCCTGTATACCTTGTCGTCCTAGAAGCTATGTATTTTCGAAAATATTATCGAAAAAACTTAGAGTAGAGTATACACTTATATACATGCTTAGCCCTGCCGTAGTAAAATTAGGGTTTTAAAAATAAAAAGGTGATAACACCCCATATTTCATGTGGTGAACTTTCGAGAAACGGACCGTTGTGTCCAGAGGTGTATGAAGGTAGCATAGCCATGGGTTGGTACGTTTTACCATAAATGGTTTTGTGAAACCAAAATGGAGAAAATTTTGATCCGGGTCGGTAATGAAGGGTGAGAGCAGGGAGCTTGTTTAAAGAGCGAGGTAAAACCCGGCGTGGTACTCGCTGCCCGTTTACGGGAATGGTGTGGAGTCCCTCTCGGATCAACTAAGGACCGAGCTTAAGTGCCGTTTGGCCAAGTCTTACTGTACGTCCACATGTCCTTTATGGGAAGGACTTGACATAGTACCCGGCCTGAACTAGCATGCATGAACCCGTAGGTAGGGAGAAGTGTGCAGATGAAGGTGTAGCTTCTGTAGAGAACAAATTCCGCGGGTAAGCGAGGCATTGTTCGCCACAAAGTTGGAACACCAACCTCCTTGCAAGCGATGATACTGATTCAAGCTAGGTTTGGGACATGTCCTTCTGGCGGGTTCATGGCTGGGTTCACACCGGCGAAGGGTCTCGTTGTACTAGCTCTGGTAGTATGCGGTGCACAGTATGCCCAGAGCGACCTACATCGTGTGGGTAAAGCCGTACCACCTTTGCAGAGGGTTAAAACTATTTGAATAGCCGTGTCCGCGGTCATGGACGAACTTGGTTAGGCCACACTAAAGTAGACCGACTTTCAAAGTCAAAAATGGATTATGGGTTATGGGTTTAAGGACGCGATCCGCCGTGTTCGCAGGGCAGCATGCCAATTTCCCGTTGTGTCGGGAAAAGTAAAGAAGGGGTTCCCCCGTGGACTCGGGCAAACCCTAGTATCCCCGTAGGTGCCAGGTGAGCTATGTCTCCCTGAGGTATCGGGTGATTACTATGTTTTCGTTGGTATCCCCGTAAGTACGAGGTGAGTCGTGTCTCCCTGAGGAACCGGGCGAATACCATGCTTTGCCGTTATGACGGAAAGCACAGAGATGAACTCCCCGTTGTGACGGGTGGAGTGAATCAAGCAGGTACCTCATCTCGCTGCGTCGAGATGTTTTGCTAAAATTGCTTTTATATCTATTTACTTATTGCAAATGCAAACTTACTTTCTCGCACAATATGAAACCTAGGTTAGAGCCAATTTCTTGATTATTCCCTTGCATGCTCATATCCGTGATAAACTCCCCGGCGAAGCGCTTGCGAGTACATTCCATGTACTCACCTGGCTTGTTATGTGGCCAGACGACGAAGAGGAGTACCAGACTGGAGATAGCGACAGTGATTTCGAGGCGTAGGGTTTCTCTCCCAGTCAGTTGCCTGTGGTTCGGCAAACTAATGGGCCACCTACCGTGTGTTTTTTTTCGCTGCCATTTGAATTCGGCCAATAGGCCCGGTTTGTAATATTAAAGGCCATATATTGGCTAATCGTGTACCAAACAATGTATCATGCAAACTTTGCTATCAAGTGCTTGTGGGTATCGGCTACTGATCCAGGGACTGATACGGTAAACACAAGGGTTTATCCGGCCTCAAAACCGGGTACGCCACACGGAGGTATGTTGATGGGGCATATACAGATTCGTATGGATTTGACAACATTGATGAATGGTGTCGACCATTTCCTGACCTTCAAAGATTCCCATCTTCCAAAGGTGATAAAGGGTTCAGCCAAATTGCCAATAAGGTTCATGAGATGGGCTTGAAATTCGGCATCCATTTAATTAAAGGAATAAGTACCCAGGCTATTAATGCTAACACACCTATCTTGGACATTGAGACGGTATTGTTCCTCCTTTGAAATGCTATTAGATTAAATACTGTTGTTTCAGAATTATCTTCTTATTAATGTATTTACTTTGAGAGAATGAGAGGATCGGTTATGTTTCCCCACCTTTTTCTTTTGACTGCATCAGGTTTGTTATGAATCCTTGTCAGTATTATGTTTTATGCACAAAAAGCAAAAGGCAATTCTTGAGCATGCAAAGCGATCTTCCAATTTATTTCTGAAATATAACGAACTCATGGGATATGGGAGCGGGAGCGTGGAGATACCTTCATGGATTTCAATGTTCTACCATAATCTTACAGACACATGTAATTGTTAGAAGAAATTATTAATGTGCTCTGTGAAATGATATTGTCCTTATCATAGCATTTTCTTCTCCATTTCTGTCTGTTTCAAAGAATGTCATGGAGCTTCATTTTATTATTCTTAGTGTGTTGTCTTGTGATCCTTTTCAGGGAAAACCCTATGTAGAGGATGGCCGGCAATGGGCAGCTCGTGATATAGGTCTGACCCATAGAACATGTGCATGGATGCCACATGGATTTATGAGTGTAAATACGGATATTGGAGCTGGACGGGCCTTCTTAAAATCTATTTACCGATGGTATGCTGATTGGGGTGTTGATTTTGGTATGCTATTTCTAAATCTATACTTCACTTTAGTTACATGATCCTCAGTATAGGGTAGAGAGCTCCCAACTTAGGAATAGTTGACCCTTCTCAAGTGCTGCTAAAACTTAAATTTGAAGAGATGATTTCATATTTACCATTCTATTCTATTTGCAGTGAAGGTTGATTGTATCTTCGGTACTGATTATAGCTCGAAAGAAATAATCCCGACCTCCCTGCTCCCCATGGCGGCGGCTCACTTTGTGGTGGTGCCCTCTCATGGCGGATCTGGCACCTCCGTCGCGCCGCCGGCCTCCGCTCCCTCGCCTATCGTGGCCAGGCCAGCCGCCACCGCCTCCACCGCCGGGGAAGCACACTCGGGAGGGAGCCGGAGGATATGGCTAGCGGTAGCGACGCCAGCGGCGGGGACGCAGGGGTGGCGTTCAATAAGACGCGGGCGGAGGGGAGGGACGACAGGAAGGATAAGAGCATGGAGTTCAAGAGCCGCGGGCTCAACCTCATCAACACCATCTGCTGCATGCAGGTGAGCAAGAATATCGTCTTGTATTTGATAGCTTTCCCTCGGTTCTGTTCGCCTTTGTCTCATTTTTGCTCGTCCTCTCTATCGACAATGGCGTTCGCCGCGGCCGTTGGTGAAGCTGCGTCGTTATACCTTAGTTTCCATCCACAAGACTGCGGTACGCGCGTGTACCACCTTGTGCCCACGTGGATGTCTCCTCGCCTCTTCTGGAGCGAGAATTCGGCAGGGCTCCCTGAGTTGGCTACCGCCGTACAGTTCGCAGCGGTACAGGATGGACGGCTTGCTGCGTCCATCTCGATGTTCCCAGCTGGAGAGGTGGAAGATGGCGGGGAGTTATCCGGTGAAAACAAGCTAGAGATCTTCGTTTGGCCTCTCCGGGTTTGTATCAAAATGTTCAAAGGTTTGTGTACCCGCCTCTTTTCTTGGTTTCTTGCAGCGCATGTCTTCGTTCTTGGTTTGATTTTTCGCGAGTTACAATCCAATGCCAGACTCCTTGGAGCATCTCCTAGGTGTGGCGCCCCCAGTTTTAAGGCCGGATGCGCTCCTGTGATTACTGTACCGGTCCCTGGATCAATAGCCGGCACACACAAGAACTTGATAACGTCGTCATACATTACCGAATATTTTACAATACAAGCTATTTAGAATCTTTAACATAACATGGCCTATTGGCCGAATTCAAAGTCTTGTAGCGGAAAATTACATAAAAATTACGTAGATAGACCCATCAATATGCCAAACCCTCAGGCAACTGACTGGGGAAACACCCTAGCCCTCAAAGTCGGTATCTTCCTCGTCGAAGCAGAATTCTTCTTCTTCTTCTGGCCAAATCAACAAGCCAGGTGAGTACATTGAATGTACTCGCAAGCTATCCCCACAGGAGGGAGTATACGGCAATATTTCATGCGGAGAATTTATCAGGGAATAGCTCTATCCTAAGTTGGTTGTTGTGCGGAAAGTAAATTCTTAATTTAAATACAGGAATAGTAGATTCAAAAGCGATTTGGTAAAACTGTTTGAAAGTAAAGCGAAAAGAACTTCTCTTGAGATAGACCCGGCTACCTCTTTTCTTTCCATCCACGAGACAGCTCAGACCACACTACCCCGGGCAGTATGTCTAGCTTCTCTACCTAACGCTCAGCTTGCACTATTCCGGATAGTACAGTGAGTCTCAAACCGTGCCTAGCCCGTGTTATCCCGGATAGCACGACTAGGTTCCTCCTCCAGCAATTCCCTGCTACCAGCCGTGTAGCATAATTTGTACTCTGTGGACACGTCATGCCCACGTCCTTAATCCCTTTTCCCAAGCTTTCGCAAACAAAATTTTGTCTAACCAGTGTGTGGCCTTGCCAGTTCATGTCCATGACCGAGGACGCGGCTATTCGAATAGTTTTTTAACACTCTGCAGAGGTTGTACGGCTTTACCCACAAGATATGAATCTCCCGCCGGCAAGGAGACCATAACGAGACTTTCCTCAAGACAGGTATAGCGACTGAACCCACCCGGGAACGTTACCATGCCCCACCTTGCCTACCGATGCCTCGGCGCTTAGTCTGGTAGCGCATTCCTGTTCGTGACGAGCACGTCCCAGAACCACCACTGGGCTGACTCTCAAGTGAGCGCCTATTCAACTTTGCAGAGTACTCTTCGATCCGGATCACACACCGGGCATTCATCCCAAAGGAGCGCCTCACTTGCACATAACTCACCCTACGTCTATGGGTTCATACGCCAGAGCTATCATGAATACTGGTCAAGCCCTACCCACATAGGGCATGTGGACGTACGGTATGGAACTGGTTTAGCGGCACTTAGGCTCGGTCCTTAATTGATTCGAATAAGACTCCATTTTCCGACCCCATGTTGTCCCGGACGATCATGGCTCCATCCGATGCTCTACATCCCCGAACATCTCTTATTATTCCTACCCGAATCGAAACCATCTCCTCTTTTCTTTTGGGTTTTGACAATCCTTTCTTTTAAAAGTCACCTCGGATAGCACATGCTACCCGAGGGTTTTGTTTCCCATATCCCAACGGGATATATAAAGCTTGGTTTTTAACTATAGCAGGGCTAAGCACGGTTAACACCTATAGCCTTAATTATTTGAACGGTCATGAAACAACCGATAAATATACCTAGGGTTACAAATGTGGGATATTCAGACCTAGGTATCGTGCAACTAAAGGGTATAGCTATTTCTACATAAAATATCGGTATTACTTACATAGCATGCAGAGTTTGCAAATAAAATATTCATAACTTCACACATATGGGATTCAACATGATCAAAGTGGGAATGCTTGCCTGGCAGTTCTCGCTCTTGCTCTGAATGTAGGGGCGATGCCGGGTCCTCCTGGCGCACGTACATCGCTCCGTCAACTACGCGCCGAAAGAACACCGAATAAGAAGAAATCCAAACAACTTCAATAAAACTAGATGATATGCATGATCAATAGAGAGATGCCATTATGTAGATAGTAGTTTTGAGCTTGGTTTGGTGGAATTAAGGTTTAGGGTTTTAGAAGGAAGGTCGTCGTTCCATTTAATAGACATTAGGTTTAAGGATAGCTCAGGACGAATACTAGGAGGAGTATATAGGGGTTCACACTAATGGTAATGCTCTGAGGTTTCCAAAGTTGGAAACTATGATTATAAGAAATAACTTGGTGCTTGGTATACGTATGCACGTCACATAAAATAACAATGCATTTAATCGGAGGAGAGCCCCTGCTAAGCTTTTTAAATTCAAGAACTTATATCCAAACGAGCTACGGGATGTCACAGATAATTTTAGGGTTTTGGAAAGGTATAGGACTTTTATGGAGCTGAAGTTTTCATATATAGAGTGTGTGCAACTTGAATTAAAGAAAAGATCAAGAATAACCTAATTTTTATCTTTATTGTTAATGCGCTTAAACTTTGCCTCAACTTTTAATTTCTTTTGAACCAAAGTTTAGCATCTCTCCTTAGCTCTCTGGAACCGGTGAGAACTTTATAAAAACCGGCCAGAAAAAGTTCGAAGCAGCTAATCAGGTGGTACCTGGTTCTGAAATAAAAGAAACCGGCGTTAGTGAGCTTCCGACAGCCCAAAATGCGCGTTAATTGAGCTGGAGGCGGGAGTGGACGCATGCGTGTTTAGCTGGTCGGGCGCGGGGTTCCAGCGGTTAGGGATTGAGGCGGTTGGCGACCGGTGGTTGAGGTGGTCTGAGGCCGGCGGTACTACGGTTTTTAGTGAGCTTCTCGATGTGGTTAGATGCGGAGGAGCAGCTGCATCAAGCTCAGGTGTTTGAGGCCGGGGCGAAGTTGACTCGGGTAAGATGCGAGCCCGGAGTGGAGATGGGGAGCTAGGGCTTGGAGGGGAGATGCTCAGGTGGGGGTCTGGATGTTGAACGGAGCTCGGGTTGGCCCCTTTTATAGGCTGGCGACGGGGTATTAGCCATTGCCGACGCTGGAGTTCGCCTGCTCTCGGGATGGGACGTCGCCGGAGAGGATGGGTGGCTCTGCTCAGCTCCAAGGCCGGCGACGAGACAAGGCCAGAGCTTAAGCTGTGGCTACAGGGAAAACGGGCAGCTGCAGCACGCGATGGCGTGGCAAGAACGGCGAGCTGCCTGGGTACGGTGGCCGGACTGGCACTGGAGCACGTCTGGAGCGCGGCCAGAGCACGCACGGATGGCATGGCATGCCAAGGGGAGAAAATGAGACGTGGCCGAGCTGTCGATCCATGTCACTGGTGTTGAGGAAAACGTGTCTAAGGAGATGGGGAGAAGTTTGGCACCGACAGAGCAGTGTATGTACGGGGATTCGATTTCTACCGTGTGCCATAAGGTAAGCTTAACATGGTTGAGACCAAACGTGGAGCTGTCCTTGAGAGCTGTTGGAATAGGTAAGCTGGCGAGGATGGAAAGATGCCTTACAAGGTTTTTGACAGCGGTCGGTTGGGAGTTACTCAAGATTTCATGCGCCGCGGCATTTTTAACAAGGTGTTCGATATTGATCAGTTCGGATTTTTGAACTAGGCATGCCCTTATTTTTGTATATTTGGACTCTAGGAAGTGTAAGGATCGTCGTGGTAGATTATTAGAATTTTTGGAAACTTATTTTAATGGGTTGCAGTTCAATGCTGATGTTAATCTTACGGTTTATTTATTTTGTATACGAACATTTTTGAGCTGGGTATTATCATTTTATGCCATGACAGCGTTAAGTATATTGTTAGGTTGTCCCACAATTTATTTCGGAATTTTTGGAGAAGCCGAGGAGTGGTAGACTTCCTGGTTAGGGTTTCTAAAGAAATTGGGTTAAATGGGACGAAATGGAAATCGGCCATGGAACTAGGGTTCCGGGGCACGGCAAGAGGTGGAGGGTATACAGAACTCTCGGTAGGGTCATCCATCATGGCTTAGGGCTACTTGGAGGTGAGGTACCACGGTGCTCCGAGGTATACGGTGCGTGTGTTGTCTTATGGCATTTGCCGTATTAGGGTTTTATTCGACTGGAGTGCGTGTGTGCGGGTTTTCGGTGTATTGAGTCCATGATTATTGTAAATGCCCTAGCTACATGCGATGATATGCTCGAAATCAAATTCGGGAAAACTGGGCGTGACACTAGGTCTAGATCAACTTTATCCTATAGGTTTCTTACTGTAATATTTTGGCTGTCGCTTTCTATTTGAATTCAATTTAGTTTTATAGTCTGTTCGAAAGATGGATATTATCATGACTTTATGATTTATTGTTCTTGATAAGTATACCGAGAGCAAAAGGAAGTATATATTATCTAATTTGATTACATTGGCAATGCTGGCGATGGCATACATAATGTAATATGTATTTGTCCTTATATTGTTTGACATCAGTACTTATGTATATGTAGGCCCAGAGAAGGAGTGGCAGTCAACTTCGCTGTACTTCATGGAAAATGTAGTTGACTCCTGGGAAATAGAATCCCTTGGAGGCATCTCACTGGTCAAGAATAATGTATCTCTCTGCATGTTTTGTTGTTTATTCTGTACAATAAGTAGTGTCTTACAAATGAATCTCAGCGTAGCAGCATTGTGAAGGAATACAAATGAAGAATGACAAAGATGGCCACCATTTCTTAGGGTGGTTTTCAAATTTTTAATCCATGGAGTTTGCTCCTTTGAAGATGGAAATTGGAAGTGATATCACAACTGATAATCGACTAGGTAAAATCTCTGTTATCTCCATTCTTAGGCTCCGGGGCAGGAGGTAATGTTTCCAGGTGCAGCATTTTTTATCACCATCAAGACGCTATAAAAATCTGCTGGAAATATAAGAAAGAGGGTGAACCACTGTATGTTCCCTATACTTTAGAGAAACTCTTGTTTGCACTATAGCTTGGCTTATAAGTTTTCCCATGCGTGCAGTGAGGTAAACATCTTGTCCAAGCTGCATCATCCTAACATACTTCAGTTATATCTTGCTTGGACGGATGCATCGAATAAGATGTATATCTGCACTGAACTTTGTCAAAGGTAAATATGTACTTTAAATTAGATTATGAAAGGGAGTGACCTCACATCCTTTTTTTCTCAGGGAACTTTCATCATATATAAATACTAGATCGGAAAATCAGGTTGTGAATGATAGGAGGCTCTTTATGGAGATCGTTTCAGGATTGCAAGAAGTGCATAAAATTGGGATAGTGCACCGTGACTTGAAACCATACAATATTCTTCTCGACGCCAAGAATTCTATCAGATTGATAGATTTTGGTCAATGTACTATAATAGCAGTATGTATGCTTAGGAAAAACTAGCTTTAGATTCCCCTGTGTGCTGGACGTGCAGTGTATCCGCTATCCAGTAAATGTTTTCCTGTCTCCCAAAGTGCTATTTCCAGTCCACACAGCTTGGACTTTGGGGGACAACATGTCAGTTACCCGCTAAAAGAATATAGGGGCACGGTGCTATTCTCCTGTGCAAAACGAGACTTTTGTAACCATTTGCTGTCGCACTATTACTTTACTTTCATCGCTAGAACCCTCCGAAGTACATGTAACAAAGAATTAATTCGCTGCTCGCTTAAGAGGATTAGGGTGAATGCAATTCCTATTACATGATTAAGTCAATTTCCGTCTACTGGCGCACGCCAAGGCACGCATTCTCCACTAGTTTTTCTCTAGAATGAAATCATTCATTGACAAAACAATCCATGGGATTTTTGGTTTTATTCCGTATATACAAAGGATTTGCAGACTTTATTACCTAGGGATTTATTTGTTCATATTTTTTTTAGTGTCGTCCACTAAATTCAAAAAGAATTGTGAGATACCAAAAAAGAACATCGCTTAATGCATGATATTCATTCGTAAGATAATCTTATTTGATAGAGTCGGTTTTACATGTTTTATTATATAGGTATCTATGTGTTCATCCATGTAATTAATTGAAATTGCCACACTTACATAATTACATCATGGACTCAGCCTGGCTCCCTATCGGTATGTTGAAGGACTTGACGACAAACCTCTTCTACTCTCTAAGAAAAGGGGCGAATGCCCCTCGTGATCACGCTTGAGTTCGTGAGCTAGATTCCTCTAGAATCACCTCTAGTGACATTATCATTGAATTTTTTGAGGTACGTGGCCTGGACAGTGGCACCACTCTCGTTGAGGGGGGTCTCTGACATCATTATCTGAAAGCTCATCAACCATGGTGAGTACACCCGTCTAGTCGGCCAACAAGTTCCAATTCTCCGGAGCCATTCCTATTGATATCTTGCGTGCTATCTAGGAAGCTGGGTCCCTCTTAAATGCAAGTTTTTCAACTGGCTTGCAATCCAGAACAAGTTATGAACGGCTAACAGGCTTGCTATCCGGGGCTAACCAAACTATTAATCCCGCCCTCTTTGCTGCTGCACACTGGCCACCCATCTCATCTTCCTATGTCACTACTCCACGAGCATCTGGGAGTCCATTGCCGCTTGGCTTTCTTGCCCCGCGATTTCTTAGGGATCCGACAACATGGAGGCTATTATGTGTAATGATCCAACTTTATAAATATTGATGTAATGAGTATCTTGAAAATCATCATCGATAAATTGCATTTGCATATCATGTCATATCAAGTGATTTGAGATAAATTTACATATTTGAATAAAATATTATTTAAATGAGTCACAAATTGGACGGACTGTAGTATCTTAATTTGGTAAAGTTTCCTGCATTCAAAGTTCATGAAATTTTATATTTGTAACTCATTTATCTCTCTAAGCATGAATATAATTTTTTCATGAATTATGAGACTATATTTCACCTACTTGCAATTCAAATCTAATTGAACTTGTATTTAAATAATAGTCAAATATCCCTTAATTTTAACACGAGAAAATGCATATAGGTCAGTCCTCAGTGAATTTATACAGATATAAAAACCTAGGTTTGAATTCTCTGAAAATTCAAATACAACGTTAGTAAAGAATAATAAGAAAGGAAACGGAGAAGAAGCACTAGCTAATCGGGTCAGCCTTTAGGCCTAGCCCTCCTTCCCTGGGTTGAGCCCCATCAGCTGCTTCCCCCGCGTGCTATCTTTCCCTCCACCACTGACCAGCGGGGCCCGCTTGCTAGGCCTTTGTCTCCACCACCTGACCGTCCACGCGCCACACCGTGGCAACAACAAACACAGTGCGTCAACGGCCACCTACCCTGTCGGGCCGCTGTCGACCTGCCTTGTCACCTTCGTTCGTTCGCCAATGCACGCGTGCCTTTTCCCACAACACCACGTCAATACACAGTGTTAGAGAGCCGTTGAGGCTGACAGCGTGCGCCAGGGCCATCGAGCCCCTCTCCCAGCCAACTCGCCTCCATCACCCCCTTTCTCCATCTTGGCTTCTTCGTCTTCCCTTTTCACTCGTAACCTTGCCCATTGCACTCTAGTCCCCCCACTGCATCTCCTTGTGCAGTCCTTGGGGCCCATTGTCAACTCCTCCATCGGGAAAGCTTCCGACATAGTAACTCCAGCGAGTGCACCCGCCCTGACGCCCTCTCTCCTAGGCATGCATTGGAGGCCAACACACTCTTCATCTGAGCGTTGCCATCGCCATTGACCCCCTCTTCGTCTCCACCATCGGCCACCTCATCATCGTCACCTCCGACCTCCCCAGGCCTGGCCAAGCTTGCCTTCGGCCTCGCGGTGAGCACCAGGAGCAAAGCTCCTTTCCCTCTCCCTCCCTCCCTTAGTGATGCCCTATTTTAGGCTGCCGTCGACGAGCCTCGTGTTGCCGTCTCTAACGGCCGACGGCCCCATCGACCACCAATACGAGTTTGCAGTAACTCCAGGATTCTAACACTACAACTCGCGCTTGTTTTGATGCACCATGTTGCTCATGCGATCTTGTGCCGCTGCTTCTGCACGTGCGGTATCGCTGCTGTTCAGCCGCCGGTGGGCCCGGTTGGCTAACCATTAAGACCGCTAGTTAATCCGTCCATGACATGTAGATCCCCTTCAATTAATGACCTATTTAAACCATGCTTAAGTTTTTGTGAGTATGACATGTAGGCCCCACAATCATAATGGTTAAGTGATTTAAACATATGACATGTGGACCCCATTGATTAGTGAGGCATTAATAACTAGTCTAGTTTAATTTATCCCAAGAGTATTGCATGTGGGCCCAACAGTCTGTTGGCCAGTCAAGCTTGACTAGTGAAACTTGACTCTTGGCCACACATGTTAGAATCAGGGGCTAGCCCACCCTGTGGATAATTTTTTCTCTGTTTAATTAAATTGAGGAAAATATAGAAAATGCTAAAAATAGCTATAATAGAAAATTCATATGAACTCCAAATGAGATGAACTTTTTATGTAAATTCATGGTTTAATCTTACTATCTCATGGTATAACTTTCATGAATGTTAGTTTTGTAAAAAAATTTGAATTAATTGCTATATTAATAAACCCTAAAAAAATTATCATATATAACTTAGAAAATTCATAACTTTAATTCTAAAAATCCAAATTGAGTGAAACCAATTGCATTAGTTTTGTAATTTCATTTGCAATGTTTCAGGGTGAATTTCATTCATGATGTTGTATTTTAAACCTTTTTATATTGATGTATTCCTCTTTTCGGCCTTTCGATCTTTTTTCGCTTCTCATCGATAGAAGCCCGGAACGAGGCATACTAGACACTGATCCTTCTCAGGTTGAGGAGTATGGCATTCAAGGCAAGCAACAACTCGCTAAACTTTATGGTTATTGATGCAATGATGTCGCTCATATGATGTTTATCTTGGTGACATATGTTTTATGTTGGTATTTGTGATGGATGGAATCACTAGCATGCTAGGGTTTGATTGTGGATCAATAATAGTGGGTTATGATGTTTAATTGGAGTAATAAAATATGAAACCTAATAAGTGAGATGTGAGAGCTGATGTTTTATACCGACATATGAATCGATGGGCGAGGTAAATGTAAACACCCTCGTCGATCAGTTGATACCAGTGTCATTGGATTCTACTCTTTACCCACGGTGGAAGTGTTTGGTGGGGGCGATGTGAAGCCATAGGCAACTAGCTATGAAGGAACAACACCTTGAAACACTTCCCATTTGAGAAAATTGATTAAATTTTGGTGGATTTAATTGGATGAATTGGGTTAAGCCTTGGTGGACTTAACCTATAAAATGAATAAAATTTGGTTGATTTTATATCTTGTTCCAGATCTAAAATGTGATGTTTTAATATGAGAATTGGTTGCTAGTTGAATACATGTTGGTTTAGGTACCTCTATTATGCTTATGTCATGCTGTGTTAATTTGAAAATAAATTACATGTGTAGTAATTTATTTCTTGTTCGATGTCATGTTTTATGTTAATTAGAATGAGCACGATCAAGTCTTGCAAGTGATCATAGTGTATTCCTTATAATTACATTCCTTAACAATTTGCAAGTGATCATAGTGTATGAGAGTTACTATTTCGAGCATGTTGAGAGCGATGCTTAATTTGCTTGGTTTTCTTTATCGGTCGAATGCGGGTTGTTTATGGCTTTTGTAAGAAGGTTGTGGCTACCATCTCGAGTACTTTTATTGCGTTTTCCCTGTTGAACTTATGTTATCTTTGGATCTTTATTGACCTTCGAGTCAATTTGCTCGTAAACTAAATATCCGCTCCACTGTATGAGATGTTGCTATATTATCTGTAAGTCTTTCTTTAGAGTTTGAATTGTTGTATTATAAGTTGTTAGTTGAATCTATATACATGATGCGTGCATGATTTTGAAGCGTATGTGATAGTCGTAAAGAGTTAGTGTCGGTCTTGTGTTTCGCTTTCCATGATTAACCAATTTCAGTGACCCACCAGTTATGATGTATTGGCTGATTGGGTTAGAATGTGGGGACTTGTACTGGTTGCTCGAAATTTATCTCGGGGTCCTCTAAGACAATCATACTCAGCGAAGTTTGAGGTAGATCTTAAAATTTTCACATGTGCACACGTTACAGCTGTTTTACATCAGATATCATAAATTAAATTCCACTCTTTTGGAAGCATGAGTGCATGTTCAGAACCAGTTGCATATGCACAAAAACTTCGTTCCCCAATTAACCGCAGAGCTCACAAGATCCAGTTTACCCCTCCTCCTCCTCCTCCTCCTCCTCCTCCTCCCTCTCTCTCTCTCTCTCTCTCTTTTTTCAGAGCCAACTTCATTGCGGTTTAGCCAATCCGGGACATACGCATTATCCTCTCCCCCTCATCCATCCCTCTACAGAACAGAGCTCTGCTCGCTCTCTCCTGCATCTCTCGCATCTTCTCCGCCTCGCCCAACCCTCCCCTCCTCCTCTCCTGTCCAACCGCCGGAGATGGCGACGCTGAGATGCACCACCACCGCCCACCACTCCCTCCTCGGCTCGCCGACCTGCGTCACGCGCCCGCGCCGCAGGTGCCCCGCCTCGGTGGTGCGCGCCGCCGTCGCCGTCCAGGCCGAGGCCCAACCCAAGGTCTCCCTCATCCGGATTGGCACGCGCGGGAGGTGATCAAAATCGAGCCTTTGCCATGTTGTTTATTGGGTCAGGGGCTTGGGAGGGTGCGAGTTTTGCGGCTACTTTGGGTAAAAAGTCGCGTTTTTGAGTGTTACTCGGTTGGATTTGGGGCGGCAATGTGGCGGAGGTGTCTGCATGATCCTGTTTTGTTTTCTGGGAATTTGAGTTTTGAGATGTGGCTCTGACTGACCCGATTGCGTGTCTAGGTGCCAGATTTTGTGGACACTGCGTGAATTCAGATGCGAATCGTGGATGATTTTTAGCTTCATTTTGATGGAATCGTGGATCGGTGATAGCATGCCGTTGACCATAATAGTGCTAAAGAATGGACTTTTGCAAACGGCAAAATTGCACCTTTACATGTTATCTGTACGATTTTGGGCCAATGTGAGATGCTGTGGTGGTCTTGAGTTTTGTAAACTAGCTGGAGGTTTCGTGTGGACGCATACAAGATTCTTGTAACTTTTAGCTGCCTTGTGCTTATTTTTGGCTTAGTGAGTTCTAATTTGACTTGGATCTCGTGGAAAGTTTGCGTCGTTGTGGTTTTCCTTTTTAAGGTTGAAAAAAAGAACTTGAAGTAGAAACACGCAGGAGAAGTATTATGTTGAATTCTAGCTGTCTTTTTCAATGTTCAGTTGAAAGTGTGTTTATCTTTTTTTCCTGTACTAGAGTATGTTGCTTACATATGCAAGTCTATAATTCAAATTATTGACTATTTAGGACAGTCCTCTTGCCCTTGCACAAGCTCATGAAACCCGAGAGAAACTGAAAGCTGCACATTCGGAGTTAGCTGAGGATGGGGCTGTTGAGATTATCATCATAAAGACCACAGGAGACATGATCTTGGACAAACCCCTGGCAGATATAGGAGGCAAAGGTTTATTCACCAAGGAGATAGACGATGCACTCTTGCAGGGAAGGATTGACATTGCGGTTCACTCGATGAAAGATGTTCCAACATATCTACCAGAAGGCACACTATTGCCCTGTAACCTCCCACGAGAAGATGTGAGAGATGCATTCATATGCTTGACTGCAAAAACTCTTGGGGAGCTTCCTGCTGGTAGTGTTGTCGGAAGTGCTTCCCTGCGGAGGCAATCTCAGATTCTCTATAAATATCCATCACTAAAAGTAAGTCTGTATAGGCTTTTTCTCTTTTCCATATATAAAACTGCCTGAGAACTCTTGTGTAGGCACATATACTGTTGTGAAGGGGTGTTATTTCATGTCGCATATGTGCCAGGATATATTTGCAATTTTGTTTCAAATAGGATCTCATCCAATTGCAGACTATCTTCTGAGTCCTCTATTTTAGTTATATGTACTGTTTTATTAATTTTTACAAGCAATTTTTTATTAGAGATTCATCTCGGTTAATGTAGGGCTTAACAGTAGTGAATACTTTTCAGGTTGTTAACTTCAGAGGAAATGTTCAGACACGGTTAAGGAAACTCAAAGAAGGAGATGTCCATGCTACATTGTTAGCACTGGCTGGACTAAAACGGTTAAACATGGCAGAAACTGCAACATCTGTATTATCAGTGGATGAAATGCTTCCGGCAGTTGCTCAGGGTGCTATTGGAATAGCTTGCAGGAGCAATGATGACAAAATGGTAGGTGATCTAATGTTTCAATCTGCTAGTAGATTAAAAATCATAGATGCTGCATGCATAATGCCATATCCAAATCTGATTCCAGCTGTGGCTATGCCGCTATGTTTTAGTTCATCAACTTTGCATGCGCCTCTGCTAGTGATAACTGCAGGTGTCTATTTTATGTTCTTTGTTGGCCACTGTACCACATCATGTTCTTAACACCTGGAGACAATTGCTTCCAAGTCTGAGTTGTCAACCAATTATTCACATCTTTATTTGCCTAGTGCAGCCTCCAATCCTGTTATTTGTTGCTTTTTACCTGACCATATTGCATATTTTGCATTCTTGGAAGATATTTCTTTTCGAAACTACTCACAGAGCATGGTTTTAGAACATTTCTAATTTTCGCGTGCATAGTTCTGTTTTATTCTGCACTGTGCGCGAATGCCCTGGAGCTGTGCAGATCACACCAGCCGCTTGCCCGAGCTGTTCTTTTATTTACACCTTCTAGCTAAATATGCTGAGATCCCCCTCTCTTTGCAATATTTTGGTAGATGGATTATCTATCCTCTTTGAATCATGAAGATACCAGATTAGCTGTTGCATGTGAAAGAGAATTCTTGACTGTTCTTGATGGTAACTGTCGAACTCCAATTGCGGCATACGCTTATCGTGATAAGGATGGGAATTGTTCATTCCGAGGTCTATTGGCTTCACCAGATGGAACTATAGGTATCTTTTTTTTCAATAAAAAATATGATATGAACTAGCTGCATTTTATTGGAGAATGACATTTTTCATGGTTATGTGAATTTGCTTATAGTGTATGAGACATCAAGAAGTGGAACGTATGCTTTCGATGATATGGTTGCGATGGGTAAAGATGCTGGCAACGAACTGAAATCGAAGGCTGGACCTGGTTTCTTTCATGGCTTGCAATGAAAAATCCCCACTGCGCAAATAGTGTTGATTTATTTTGATTTTCTTCTCCTAGTTATGATAGAAGTTTGTACCACATATTGAGCTGTCCCTTTCAAATTTGTATCTCTGGTTTTTTTAGCACCGTGGGTTAGAACTTAGAACACGGTACCGAGGTTTGTTATCCTTCGATTTCCGTCAAGTTCTGGAAGAAGCTTCTGTGCGCAGTCATGTTGTAACATTGTAATCTGATGTAATTTTGCTGATATTTTGTTGTTTCAAGAAAAAATCAGTTCTAAATTTGCTGTTTGCTGAGTGTTGTCTTGTTGATTGCTAACCAGAGTTGAGGTGATTATGAATCCTACAATTATCGATGGTAGGTGATGCTGTCGATAACATTCCATGATGATGGTATGGATGCATTCTCTTGTTCTTATGTCTTGAGGACATATCAAGTGCTACTACCCTTGAGCTACCGATGCTCTCAACCTTGGAAAAATGGCGCAAATAGCCATGACAGTGTCTATCCTGGAGTTGTTAGATACGATTTGACATAACCAAGCATCCTTAAAAAAAATATCAACCAACATCGAAATGCATAACAAGAGAGGAGGAAAAGATAATTTCAGTGAATACCACCTTTATTCTTTTCTTTTTTCTGTCAAGTTTCATTTCCAGTATAATTTGTCATTTTCATCTCTCGATGCGTAAATCGAATTTAGATTTTAATGGTTGATGTTGTATCAACGTTGCCAAAAAGAAAATCAGAATTTTCAATAATCATTTGTAGCACTTTCCAGAGGTCGGAAACATCAGTAGCATCTAAAGTGTGGCAGCTTGTAGCGCTCTGGTGAAATCTAAGTTTCATTTGACAGTTTGTAGAATCTGAGAATTTTTCCACCATCATGTTAAGACACTAATTTTTCCATATCATATCAAGACATGGCAATTAGAAAGTTCACACTGGCACACCATCACAACATTACAGGTAGCTGGTAGCCTGATACAGGAATGGTCTGGTAAAACAGGAAAGAACGCGGAGAGTTCCGAAAAGCAAATAGTACATCTGATGCAGAAATTTCCTTCTAGAAGAGAACACCGGGGCAATCGTTCTTAAGCAGAGTACCTGGCCTTCACAGGTTCACAGCTAGTTACTACTATTCTGATTCGGAGTTTGAACATCTGTTGATAGGATACGATGTAGTAGTAGTTTGCGTCTAAGATTGGTTGATTGGTTGTTGGGATGATTCACTAGCTGGAAAGTGAAGACATATCATGTGAAATCACAGATTCACTATGTAATGGATCTTGGTCAGCTGTTCTGATTCTGCATCGCTGACATGTTAGCCAGCTCTTCAGCGGTCACTGGCTTGTGCATCTGCACGAACAGGAAGCTCTAGTTAGGACAATGTGATATAATTTCAGTAGTTCTTTCAGCGAATACCTAAGATATGTTACCACACCTAACCAAATGAAAGGAAGATGAATAAATCAAACATACAGCATGTTGATGAACTGTAGGCTCAGCACAAGTAGGTCCAGAAACAAAAATTTAAAGAATCAAATAATAATGTTTATTTTGCAAAATGGTGTGCACTGGACAGTCAAGAAGACTTAACAAATAATTGGTTAGCAACATTCTGACGCATCAACATTCAACAGAATGGAATTTGAAATGCAGAGTTACAGGTATGATCAAACTCACCAAGCAAGGCTGCAGTAAGGTTAATTCATTGATTCATTCTATGGGAATCAACCATATTGACTTAAACACCAATTTGTATTGTGTGCCTCACTACATGGTTCATATGATTCTACCAAATATTTGAGGGATGGAAGCTAAATAATATAGAAGCATAACAACCCAACTACTCAGAATGGAAGAACAAAATCTGGAACAAACACTCACTGCATTAGCAACGGTTAGCCAATGAAAGCACCGTGGGAGAGGATCTTCTGCTGATGGCATGGTATCATGATTCCAGTATGTTATGTTCTGGAATTCTGCACGGGATACAAAATTGCAAATCTCCCCATCCATGCTCTGCACATGTTTTGCTCCACTCTTCTTCTCCAATACATAACCTACAGAGAATTTTGAAACCACCAGACTGAATCAACATACACGAAGATTGTATCCCTCACATGATGTATTAAAAAAAAGGGAAGGATGGACCATGACCACCACTCATATCACTATAGTCTAGATATACATTGCTATAGATTATAGTTGCAAACTTGGTACTCGAATATCTCAGATAACAGAAGAGTAGAAGACCATGTCACCATTCAATGAACATTTCTGTAGTAAAACCAAACCAAACTTCAGGTTCCCTGCAAAGGCTTCCATTATAAGCAGTACCCTGTTGAAATTAATTACACCTATCTAACAAACACACATATGTGATCAAATTAAGCATACTTTCACAAATTTTAACACACAGTCGGGTCATAGTTGACCCCTAAATATTCAGAACTCCACTGAAATCTTCAACTTTGAGCAGTATCAACTGAAAAAGAGCGCAATTTGTATAGAGGGAGGTGCAACTGCACAGTTCTTGGTACCCATCACCGTCAAGCCATAATTCGACGCACATTGCTATGAATCTATCAACATTTGACATCTCCCACCCTTAGGTTCCAAATTGATGATTATGCCACAGTCTCAACCAAACAATAACAGGCTCAGATAACATCACCATACCCCAGAAACTCACCTCGGTAGCCATCCGGGAGCGCGACGGTGGCGCCGTGCAGCTTCCTCCCGCGGAAGAAGGCCTCCTCCACCCTCACCCCCTCCACCTCCACGCCTGCAAACACCCCCACCAACTGCTCAACCAAACGGACAGAAGAGAGAGATATGGGATCTCTGGGGAGCGAGGGAAGCGGCCGTGGAGAAACGCACGCACGGACCTGTGTCCCTGGGCTTGAAGTAGTCAGAGACGGCGGCGGCGCTGTTGTGCCTGATGCCGCAGGGCAGCAGGTGCACCCGGCCGAGGTCGACAGCCGCGGGGGATAAGTCGACGGAGGCCGTGGCGGCGGCGGCGGCGGCGGCGGCTGCGGCGGCGGCGGCTGCGGCGGCGGCTGCGGCGGCGGCGGCTGCGGCGGCGGGAGGGGTAGCTTGGTGCTCCATAGTTTGGGGGGGTTTAGCACAGCCGCCACGTCCCGCGCAGCGAGTGGGTGCGCGGCGGACAAAGATTTGTTTCCCTCGGCAACTTGTCAACGAAAATCTTAAATAGGGTGCGTTTCATCGGAGAAATAAAATTGGATGGGTTACGATTTCTGTATTTTTCAGTTTTATCCACGGGTTTGATTACAGGGACACAGTGTACAAAATGGCTAATTAAAAAGAATATTTCATATATATGTTGAATGAAACTAACTTGAAAAATAGCCAGATGAAACTGCTCACTTCGCCTTGTTCTATAACATGACTCACTTGACTGCTTGTTTTCATCTTTTCAACCTCACCTTCTCTGCTTCAACTAAATAGACCCTGAGCATTCTCTAGCAAATTGTGTAGCTTCGCATATGAGGAAAAAAAGGAAGATGGAAATGACAACATGACTACTTTAAATTTTTGTGTTGACACGTGTCATCTTTCAAGATAGATCTAATTTAATGATAAAAATACCTGATTCTATAGGATTTCATTCTATAGACAGCAGCATAGTGGACCGACTAGAGGAGCATTGATCAACAACATCCAGTGAAAAGATTGAAAATCCTATGCTGCAAACCAGCCCCACCAAAACTAGATAAGCACGATCTTTTTTACAAAAAAATTTTAATCTTTGAAAAATAACGAGTACAAAATGCATACACAGCACACTTACACAGGGTTTACTGCGATGTTATCTAACACATCCAAGATTAGTCTTGGCTACTAAGAGTTGTAAACAAACAACTTTACAGCATAGGCGCAGTCAGTAACGAACTCTGGTTAGAACTGTGCACATATGTAATCTGTACTGCTGCTGATATTCATTCAACATATTGCTAGACCATTAGTTTCACCTCTGGTACAAAAGGTACAAGAGCTAATTGAAAACTGTGCATTCGCATGCATGTGTGTCTGATGCTTTAATTTAACTGGTGGAGCTCGATCAGTACAGGCAGATCGAGGTTTACGGAAAAGAAAAATTAGGGGATAGTGTGGAAGTCGTTTTCATTCCGCCTTCATGTGCATTATTTCTATCTAGCCCTCGAATTTGAACAAAAGATGACATATAATTTCTTACCAGAAGGTTTACCAGTGCCATCGGAATCTTAAAGTGGGAGAACATGATGGCCGTTTTAGGACCTTGGTCGATCGGAAATTCGGAATATTTTTTATGCTGGGTGAATCAAAAGGGGATAATAAAGTATGAAACTAATAAGTACTATGGTTTAATTTTTCAGCTGGTGTGGAGAAGTGTCTGTAGCGCATATTTGCTTTTTCTAGAAAATGCCCAACGCAGTACAAGAACATGTTTCTTGTAAAACCAGGTGCATAGTTTACAAGAACATGTCTGGAAAATATAAGTACGAAAATAAACTCATAGGCCTCGTTGTCAAATGTATTGTTGTTACTGGAACGAAACAATAAGGATGCTATTCTGCACTGCCATTGATCAGCTATTTCTATTCTACCCTATGTTTATATTCACGATCAGTCAATAAATCCTCAGAAAAGGAAGGAAAAAATCTCCTATGTATGTACATTTATCATACTGACATCAACATTAACCACATACATGCATAGTTACTCCCCAACTTGCAAAGCTCCATTGAAGTTGATCTGGCTATCCCTTAGATGCTTTGTCCTCTTTTACCCAGTCCTCTTTTACCCACATCAAGGGATTGCATACTTCTGATGTCTTTGAAGAGCAGTGTCATTCTCAGCTTCAAGTTCTGGTTCTTGTCTCAACATGTACCAAGATTTCTTATGTGTGTATCAATGAACAAAATTACGAGAACTTTGCATTTGCTGAGAGCTGTCAGGAGACCTTAATTGGCAGGAACACATGTAAGAGATCAATTTGTCAAGCTATCTGTCAGAGGAGATGGCTTCTTCTATCCTCCTAATGACGACACTAAGACTATGCCCACTTTCGAGTGCTTTGACGGCAGCTCTATGCGCTTTCTTGTGCCACTTCAGAAGGTTGTAAGATTGCATCACTGACCAGCGAGCTCTGTTTGCCATCTGATAAGCAATGTATAAATATTTATGGACTATATAGGTTTATCAAGGTGTAGATGATAAGCAAAGGTCTAAAAGATTGAGGCAAATTCGCCTCCAGTTCAAAAAAAAGATGCAGATGAGAGATAACAACAGAATAGTATGGACCTGTGCAACAGAAAGTGGGGGGTTGAGCAGAATACACAAACTCCTGAATAAATTCTCATCATTTTCTCCGCCTTCTGCCTCCCCATATACAAGTGCTTCTGCAGCAATTCCAGCAAACAGAATCATGCAGTACCTGAAATTAAGATCTTGCTCAGAAAAAAACAAACATAAATGCTGTCCAATAACTCCAAGTGACAATATTGGGACATAATACCTAGTTCATGTACCTGTCAAATGCCGTAATAGATAGATGACCCTCACCAAGTTCTTTCTCCATTTTTGCATCCCAGAACTGAGTCCCTGCCTGCAGATGTATGAAATGGCATCCTTAAGATCTCTATAGTGCATGCAGATATCTATGAAAGGCATATCTCAGATCCTTCAGAAAGAAAAATCATAATAAAAGGACTGTCCCACAATCTGTACAACGCAAAGCAAGAAAGTATAATGATCTGCTAACAAGGTGAACCAAATAAAGATGAGAAATGTGAAGTTCAATCTCAAGCAGAGCATCGTAATACTTGAAGGATCATCAAGCACTACCTGGACTAAATTTAGAAAGAGGCACATTGATCTGTTGTAACATTTGTCATGACTACGATTTAATCATCTGAGAGAGAGAAAATGTGACACAAGCATGGAATAGTTAGAATAAACCACAATCATGTCATATTTTCACATTTAAACCACAATCAGTGCTGAGAAGTTACAACTTACTAGAATCCTGATAATTTGCGCAGTTTATACATCTCACTGTCACTGAAAAAGTATTTAGTAGCAAAGACTTCTAAAATTGGAACCAAATCCTACTTGAGAACAAAATACTTGCCATTTCTTTCTTAATATGGTATGCAGCAACATGATCAGATTGAACTCTGTTACATCACTTGGTACAGTATCACTTGCTAGCAATAGCAGTAGCAGCGTTGTAAATTTTAAGTAAATTTATCGCAAAATTTTGAAAAGTGAAGTGAAGTTTTCAAGTGACAGAAATTACACTACTTCATTGGATAATAGACATAAGAACACACCAAGCACAACATGAAAATTAATAACAGTTGTACCTGTCCTTGAATGCCCATTCGCAATGCCACAAATGGATCCAGAATGACTCCTCGTATGGGGCAACCCATTAGATAAGCTAGACAGAAGTTCAATGGAAGTCAGATATGTTAGGATAACAAAGTAGTCTCAGAAGTCAGATATTGCACAAATAAAAGAATGGAAAATTACGAAGGAAAAGCTACCAACCCAAAGATGCACCAATTACAAGAACTTGAGGATGTAAAAACTAAAATGTGGGAGAAATTGAAGGAAAGCAATACCAGTAAGAAGATGGCCTGCTTCATGTACAAGGATTCGACGTTTGTATGGAGGCCAGAAGCATGAGATCTGTGCAGCACAAGTACCACCAAGAAAAATTGCATCTGCTGTTGCTAACGCCAATATGGCAGCCAAGTTAGGCCGTACGTCAACTCCTTGAGTTAGTAGAAAAGATACACCTCCAAGAAATGCAACCAGAACATAAGGAGAATTTCCTGAGAGACCCCACTTCTTTGGTGCAAGCTTCGCAGCTGAGAAAAGTAATACATGAAGATAAGAGCTACAGAAGATAAGTCCTTCGAAATTGTTGTATCAGTCCATTGCACCTAAGCATTTTAAGGAGTGTTGCAGTATGAGATTGATAGGAAAAGGAAAAAGTCCACTTTACTCCCTCAAACTATTGGTGAGGTCCACATAACCCCCTAAACAATTTTTCGTCTCACTTAACTCCCTAAACTTGTAACACAAGATCATTTTACACCCTAAACCAGCTTTGCTAAGTGGTTATCTCACATGGCTGCCAGCTCACCTTCTTCCTCCCTACCCCCCCCCCTCTCTCCATACTCCCTCTCCTCCACCAGAGTCATACCCTCCACAACCTCCCCCCCCCCTCCACAGAGTATCATGCGTTTCAGACTATGGGGAACCCATTCCCTTGGCAGCAAGGTGGGAGGATCTTCTGGATGAGATGCTGACGGTGACGTTGAGGTGGCAGCAATGGACTTTGGTGGTGGCACTCCTCGACAACAATGAAGTGGCGGGAGTGATAGTCGCGACAGGCGCACACCATGACGCGGATAAATTGGCGAGACGATGTCTACGGTGGCAGAGCAGAGATGATGGCAGTTTCTACGGTGTCTTGGGGGTGTTTGACGAAATGTCCGTAATGAGCGGCGACTGGTGTGCCGCATCAACATGCAATACTATGAATTTGTGATAGATCGGATTGCCTCATAAAAAGTGATCTGCACATGCGTCGTTGGGTCGCGGCACGGCCAGCCGCGTGTTGCACGCCATCGATGTGGGAATCGTGGGGTGGCTTTGAGGCATACGGAGGATTGATGCGCATGTGAAGCTCAGCTCGCACCGCGCGATGGATTGCGGAAGTGCAGGATCTTTTCGGTTATCAATCGGGCTTTCTAAGGCCTCTCCCAATGCCCAGGTGCTTAGATGAGGTGCTAAGTGCATGCAAGGGCTTAGCAACTAAACTCCCCAATGCATAGGTGCTTAGTTTTTTGTAGCTAAGCTTCCTTCATTTAATTGTTTAGCAACTAAACTCCCCAATGCATAGGTGCCACATAGGCGTTTTGCATAGGTCCACGCGCTTAGCATCGTTTCTTTCTGGGGTCACTAAAATGCTCTCTCTCCTCCTTAATTGCTTTGCCACGTCAGTTTTTCGCCTATGTGACATTCTTAGCACCTGTACACCGTGGAGCACTGGGAAGGGCCTAATTGAGTGCAGCGTGGCGCGGCAAGCCGGTGGTTCGTGCTGTGGAATCACCCCAAAGCTTGCTTGAGGGAAGTCATGAAATATGGCTGATAAAACACATGAACGGGCACAATGGAAGATTTAAGTGTGGTCAGAACGAACGGATTAACAGCTCAGAGATTTATTCTTTTAGTAGTGAGAGGGAGGAGAAGGAAGAAGAAAGCGAAGTTGCAGCCACACGGTCAAAGCCGGGTGACGTGGCAGCCCATGTGGCAATACCATCATCCACCTCAGCAAAATCACTTAACAAAACTGTTTAGGGTGTAAAGTGATCCAGTAACAAAACTGTTTAGGGTGTAAAGTGATCTGGTGTTACAAGTTTAGGGGGTTAAGTGAGACAAAAAATGTTTAGGGGGTTATGCGAGTCTCATTAATAGTTTGAGGGAGTAAAGTGTACTTTTACTACAAAACCACTGCAATCTTTGAAGAAGGAACGATACAGACAGAGTAAAGGAGTTATTGCCTCGATTCTCACCTTCCAAGCCTGTCATCTCCTTTAAAATTGTTGGCGTCACTTCTCTTGGTCCCTCCAGAACTGCAGCAAAAGAAATCTGGTCAATGGGCATAAATATCAATCTGAAAGCCATATTGAATGAAACCAAATTATTAGTGCATTGCTGTAAAGACCAATTTGGTAAATTGTAAGCCAAGTTCATATTTTGAGGGTATTCCTTCGATATAACTCTATCAGTATACAGAAATCATCACTTGCCAATGTCTAATTCCTACACTACACTCCCTCCAGAACAGTTCCCATTCTACAGACAGCTAACTGCTCCATACAAGCTAGATTTTACTATGAACACTGCAGATAACATCGACTCGTTGCTACACTGAACATGCTGAATTCCACACCAAGTTCAAATTATGAAGTAAATCCGCCTATTGGGATAATAATTTTGCAAACAAGCACGCTTGAGGGGACTCACTCGTCACATCAGGAGATCGCCCTCTACCTATGTTCTTGCACTTGCCGAAGTTGGCGAGGAACCCTCGGTCGGAGAGGAACTGGTACGCCCGGCCGACGAGCCGCATGTCATCGGCGTCGATGCACGCGTCCAGCACCTCCCAGTCCCTCCCCGGCGGCACGGGGAGCGCCACCTGCGTCGCCTCCGACGCCGACGCCGACGCCTCAGTAGAAGACAGGGGCTCTACCGACTGCAGGAATCGGAGCGCGCGGGAGAGGTCCTTGCTCTCGACGGCGTCCTCGAACTCGCGCCACTCTTTGAGGGAGCCCGCGCGGAGGCGGGGCCCGGGTCGAGGGGGGCGGGGGCGGGGGATGGACGGAAAGGGGAGGAATCGCTTGCTGCGGGTGGATGCGCAGGCGTGGATGGCTGCGGTGGAGGCGAGCGGCGGGGAGCGAGAGGTGGTCGCCATTGGCGCGGGCGCGGAGGTGAGAGCTCTGCTCTTACCGTCGTGGCGTCGTCCACTGCCGGCCGTCAAGACCGTCCGATCCGATCGTATGTTTCTGGGCAGGGCCCGGAGGCAGGCCTTTTCCAGTCTGGCCCAACTCATCACACACTCGGTGAGTCTCATCCGTCCGTCTATCTTGTGTTTAGCACGTACTAGTAATCGTGCACGTCTCAACTAATGCATATAAGATTTACATGTGTATAAAAATAAAGTATAACAATATTGCTTAACATTACAACTTTAATATTTATTTAAAATAAGTCTATAAAAAATAGTATATTGTTTAGCATATAGTTTCACTATACTCCAGTTTCTATTTAGACAGGAATTCAGATGTCAAGGTGAGTTAACTACGGCTTTGTTTATCGTCTTACCCATATTAACTTAATTACATTGGAGTCATATCTCACATTAATAAATACCCTTAGCCGGGTGGTGGGCAGGGAATGTGTATTCCAAGAAATGCATGGTTTGAGTAACATCCATTTTTTTAAAGTTTTTTCCTTTCACTGTTGGCACTTAACATTTGGCGCCATTTCTACGTGGCTTATGTATTTTCTTGCTTCTCCATGACCATTCAGTGAACGAACGAGTGCTAAGATCAGTAGTTTACCTACTAGTGATCTCTCTATATAGAAGTGGTCAGACAGTACGCCAGCGGTTCAATGCATGCGTACAACTTCCTAAGAGTTAACTTTGAGAACGGCAAGCGGTTCAATGCAATTAATGATGCATGCATACAAAGGATAAAACTGGCCATATGAGCCCTAAATCCTTAAACGACAGCTCTTCGAGTACCCTATGAAAAACCTCTCAGCAACAGCTAAATGGTAACAGGAGGGGAATAATATTTTCTCACACGATTACATCACACCTGTTGTTTCACCTCTTCGCTAAGTCGACTTCACGCCTAACCAACAATGTACCCGCAACCATGTCATAGACCATGACATGCCTCTGCCCCAATGATCGACATGCGATGCCATATATGTCTTCATTGCCGTGTAGAGCCAAATGGGACCCTGCCGGAATAAATAGCGCCATAGCAGAATTGAAAAAACCGATAGTACAAGAAGGAACAATGCGAAGACTCGGTGTTAATGATAAATTTAAAAAATCATACTCTCTCCGTCCAACAATATAAGGCGCGCATGTATCCCAATATTTACAATTAGACTTATAATATTTTAGTTATGTGATACAAAAGTGATATCATTGAAAAGTACTTTCAAAAACAAATATAATAATACCACTTTTGTGTCACATAACTAAAATATTATAGGTCTAATTGTAAATCTTGATATGCGTGCACGTCTTACATTGTTGGACAGAGAAAGTCCTAATGTTTAAAATGAAACTTTCCTAGATAAGAAAACAAGAGAGTCCGATACCACGGCGCAATAAAACTACACATAAAATGCGCCAAACCCACATGGGTCCATCGATCCACGAGTCGGAGCAAGCTAAATGGTAAGTCGCCATGCTTTAGAACCTTCTCCTCTGTTCCGAACACATCAAATCCACGCCGTCCGTCGCCAATCCGTGGGCCCAGAACCTACAGGCGCCGCACCCCTACCCTGCTCCAAGTCACACCCCAAACATCAGCCCACTGAAACCATGCTCTCCCACTACCACCCGGTCCCACCTCCATCTACCCCACATGTCAGTGAAATACCACCACCACAAATCTCCCAAATATTCCCTCCCATCACAAGCCTCACCTCTATAAAGAAAACCAGAGCGCACAGGCAGCGTCGCTACATCCAAAGCTGCGTCTTCTCACTCCAATCCACCTAGATTGCCACCGATCCCACTCGGTTTCTCCACAGTGAGTTCCCTCCCGCGATCGCCTTGCCGTGTCCAGATCCACCGCCGCCTCCTCGCGGGCTGTCGTTCGATGCTTGCGGCGTATGTTCTGGTGCAGGGAGCGAGGAGTGATGGCTTTCAAGAGGAGCGTGGGCACCCTCGGGGAGGCGGATCTGAGAGGAAAGAAGGTGTTCATGCGCGCCAACCTCAATGTGCCACTCAACGACGCCCAGAAGATCACCGACGACACCCGCATCCGTGCCTCCGTGCCAACCATCAAGTTCCTCCTCAAGAAGGCCGCCAAGGTCGTCCTCGCCAGCCATCTGGTGAGCATCTCTTGATCCGTGCTGTACTACATATAGTCTATTGAGTTAGTCATGGATTTGTGTGTGGGGATTGGATGCGGTTGAGCGATTCTGTATAATCATGTGGTGCGGAAATTTGGAGTTACTTTGTGATTTAGATCGGTGGCTACTTTTGTTAGGATTGTGTCACATCCTGATTTTCTAAAAACCCAAAAATTAGGGTTTTTTTACACTAATAAATGAGATCAACTATGCTATTGTCAAATGTTCTTTTACCAAACCCTAACATGACCGCATATACGCGAATACGCCATATGTAATCATGCGCCATTTCTCGCCATCTTGATCTTCTCGGTGTTTTTGAAATCATGTCATACCATATGGGACACATTCATTCGAACAAGAACTCTTATTCGATATGAAACAACTGCACCTGTATGTGCACGTACACGCACTAACCCTAACGATCCCCTGCCCGGCACATCTAAGAAGCCCTAGAGACCCGTAGGTGACCTAATAACCTAAAGGAGGTAGTTTATATGAACACAACTCCTAGGAAAGCTTATATGTTCCCCTGTCGCCAAAACCTTAATGTTATCCTGTCTCGGCAAACCCCTAGTTGGCATATACGCCAACCCTAACTTCCTCTGCCGCGACAAATCAGCAAACCCTAACACTAAAGTATACCCTCAGGACAATTAATCACCATACCCTGACCCCTCTTTATCTCCAACCCAACATATGGAAACCTTAGGTTCTCAATTCGACAAGACAACGGAAACCCTGATAACGGTTTATGGTCGTATGACCTAATTGAATAAAGCTAAGCTTGTACCAGAATCCTAATCAGTCCTATAAGCCATACCGCATCCTGGAGCCCGAAAACTCGACTCTAATACCTTCCCTTGCGATGATTCGACATGACCTAAAACAGGAATCTAACCTCTATACTCCAATCAAGGTGTTATGGCACCCCATTTTACTCTTAACATGGCATGTACCCCTTCTCTACCTCGGAACCCTAATCCCCGAACCCTTAGCTTATTCTTTAATATTTCCTTTTGATTTGAAACACTAAAACTCATATTTCATGCGCTTTCTTCAACTCAAAAATTTTACAAAAATTTCAGGAAGCATATGATAGCAATTCACACCAAAATATAAAATAACATTAGGAGGAGGGGGGTCCAGTGCAAATATTTTCAAGTACCTGCCAACTTCAAATTAGAGCTGAAATGGACCCTGAACTGCAACCATACCAAATATGCAAAAACATGGATATCTCAAATCCAAAATTTCCAAATACCAACTATCAAACACCTTGCACCATTCTAATTTTCTCATAAATCCAGACCTACATCTTAACCAAAGTGGCCAGATATTTTCCCCAATACCTTATTCCTACACTGAGCACACGTGCAGGTATTCCCTCCTTTGACCAGAGCTATTCCTCTTGTCTCGTTCCCCTTAACTCCTATCAATGCGCATTCTGACATTCAAATATTAGGCTAAATCTTTATCTTTTCTGTTCACCGATGCCAAATTCCCTGAAAACTATCAAACACCTCAATCAAGGGTTTCTGGCAAGGTTTGACACGTTGCGCATGACCAGGCACCCAAGGACGCGAGCTTGCCGCTCGATGCGTGCCCTGGACGCGCACTGACCGTGCACAGAGCGCGCACCGGCGCCGCCCCAGGCCATTCGCTGACATCCGTGAAGCCCGCCGCTTGCTGGCAACCCGCTTGACCCGTCGCTCCAGCATCGCCCGTAACTCCCATGCTCGCCACGATGCCCCCCTCGGCCTCCTCGCCCTCCTGCCACCGCCGTCCCGCTCTGCTGCCTCCTGCTCCGCCTTGTCACCGAGCCAGACACGGCCTACCACAGGCATCAGCGCGCCGCATGCCGCTTCCTTGCCACCCGACCTCCCCTACTCCTCGTGCAGCTGCAGCACGAGCTAGCCCCGCCGCCATTAATGCTCGACGTCAAGCAGCAGCGCCTCTCGCGCACCGTCACAGAAGACCCGGCCACGCTTGCTCACGAACAGCCGAAGGAACCGCCGCTGCCAGTGCAGTTTCCGTGCACGCGCTCGCCTCCCAGGGAGCCCCTTTAAAGCCCGAGCGCCTAATCCCTCTTCCTTTCTCAAATCTTCCCTGCGACCGAAGCTTTTTCCACCAGCTCGAGCTTCTTCTATTTCCACCCTGCATGCCCTTTCTCTCCCGCGCATTGTCTCGCTTATAAAAAGGCTCCCGAGCCCCTTGCCACTTCACCCAGCACCGCCTCCTCCTCTAAAGTTACCAGGCCAAGCGGTTGCACCGAGCCCCTTTCTCTTCTCTCCATCGCCTCAAAGATCTATCCCCCGCCTTGCTCTAATTCTTTCGCTACCGAACTCCATTCCCCAATCCATCCCCATCTCTGTGATCTCCTCAACCTCCTGATCAGATTTCCGTCATCAATTTCGGCGAAGATTTCCCGGAGCCGAAAGCCCCGTTCCTCACCGGAGACAACCGGCCGCAGTCCGCGCCGCCGTCCTGACCCAAGTGGAGGCAACGCTCGGGTAGCTACCGGGTGGACCCTTCACCAGAGGCAAGCTACATTAAGGCGGTACGCCCGCTGCAAGCCACCGACAGTGGGCCTCGGTCCTTGTTGGGCCCGCTGTCGGGATAAGCAAAAACGCCCGGCCGCCATTTCCATTTGCTTGGTCGGAAAGCGTATTTCATGCGCACTGAAAGCGTAAGTCTGTCTGGAGCCCGGTTTTTCTACTCCCAAAACCGGTTTTCCTCTCGATTCGACCGGTTCAACCCCCATCCGGCCTGTTCTTGAGCAAAACCCAACGGTTCCAGACACACAAAATTAATCCTCACTTTCTGGTTCAAACAGAAATTTTGATTTCGCTTTAATTGAATTAGTGAGGAATGAACTTAGGGCCATTATTATATATATATATTTTTTTTTCTTCTTTGTTTGGCATATATGCTGCATATATGTAGTTCCAGAAAGCTCTAGCTAAATTTTGCATAGCCCTAAACATTCTAGGACCTCTGCAGCACAAAATAAGTTGTAGGACCAAACCATTTAGAATTAAAAACTAAGGAGGATAGTTCCCTCCACTCAAAATGATCTTCAATAGTAGCTACTCAAGAATTCCTATTCCCTTCTTTTAAAGCTTAAATTCTAGAATAACTAGATCATGGAAACAAAATATTCTGAAATGCTTATAAATTCTGTAACCTAAAAGGGCTAAGGATCCCGAATAGATCCCAAATAGGAACCATTGGACCTTAGCTTTGCATCCACAGGAGGCCTCATCAATTCGTGTAGCTTAAGGCCTAAACTAAGAACCCAAGTATAGTTCTAATGCTACCCAACGCCCTCGGTACCTTGAACGCAAGAAGAGTAGTACGTCCCCGCAAACCTAGAAGTTAAAGTGAACATATGTTCTCTTAGCATCTTAAAAACCCTAGCTTGATAAACTCTTCCCTGAGAACTCTAAAACCTTAACTTGTTAACCCTTATCCGGCAACTCTCATACCAACTTCATTTCATAAGCATGTCATGGTTTATTGGATGTTATTTGGGTCCTTCATGCATAGTCGTTATTCGACGTTTTTGCCGTGTAGTTGACGGGTAACGTAACGTACGTCCGCGAGGAAGGTTCGGAGACACCGCCATCTCAAGATCGGAACCAAGGATCGCCAGGCAAGCTCTTCTTCTTTGATCATGTTGAATCCCATGTTTGTGAAAATTATTTTCGTTTGCAAAACATGCATGCTATGTGTTAGAAATCGGTATTTTATGCGGCAATAGTTATGTCAGACACGAAAGAAACCCTAGTCTGATACCGCTCCCCTTGTCGCCCTAAGGACTATATAAATTTTGAGGAAAATATCAGAAACCTAGAGTTAGTCTATACTTATATATACTGCTTAGCCCTGCTGTAGAAGAAAACTAGGTTTTTGCAAAGAGAAAGGATTCCTGGTAATCTCAAAAGAGAATAACTAGGGGATGGACCGTTGTGACCATCAAGAATGGATCACGGTATAATCCACGGGTTGGGATGTTTTCGAACCAAGAACAAAATGGAGATGATTTGGATCTGGGTTAGAAATGAAGGGCGGAAGCAGGAAAGAATATAAGCGAGCTAAGACCCAGTGGGGCACTCGCAGTCCGTGCGACGGACAAGGTGTGAAGTCTTTCTCGGATCATTTAAGGACCAAACCTACCGTGCCGCTAAACCAGGTTCACCCCGTACGTCCACATGTCCTTTATGGGAAGGACTTGACCTTTACCCCGTCAAATACTAGGGTTTGGACCTGTGGGCAGTAGAGAGTATGTGACTAGGCGGTTAAAGTCCTAGAGGGCCTCCACCGCATGGCGTAGGGAGTTGTCCGACACAAAGATGAGAATAGTCCCATTTTAGGATTTGCGAGGCAAAAGGTAAAGTTGGGTAAAACATCTAGCGGGTCCAGCTCTAGTATGAAACGGGTGAAACGTCTCGTTGTATTAGCCCTGTCAGTATACGGTGCACAGTGTACCCAGGGCGAACTACATCTTGTGGGTAAAGCCGTACAACCTCTGCAGAGTGTTAAAATCTATTCGAATAGCCGCGTCCGCGGTCATGGACACAATCTGGTAAAGCCACACAACCAGTTAGTCTATGTTTTTGAAAAGTGGGTCATGGGTTTAAGGACGCATCTGGCCTGATGGGCATGCAGAGTGAGATGGGAGTGCCTCGTGTAATGCGATTACACGGGAGGTGTGGTTCTGAGTGGGACGTCGTTCTACCGGAGTGTAGGAATGGCTATCTAAGGAGTAAGGAGCTATTACTGGGCGTCGTTCTACCTGAGGGTAGGAACGACTATCTATTGCAGGTAAATGGCCGCTCCCGTGGCGGACGGCCGAATTGGCAGAAATGCCATTATTGACTGATATGCCTCGGCATGGACGAGCTAATTTTCGAAACTATGCTTTTGTCATCTACTTAATTATTTCAAATGAAAACTTACTTTTCCGCTCAACATGAGACATAAGTTAGAGCCTACTCATGATACAGCCGTGCATGCATATATCCGATATTTCTCCTTGAGGGAGAGTTTGCGAGTACATTCAATGTAATCACCTGGCTTGTTGATTTGGCCAGACAAAGGAGACGTCGGTCCAAAGACAAAGAAAGCATACGCGAGAGCTAGGGCGTTATCCCAGTCAGTTGTCTGTGTGGTCCGGCATATTGATGGGCAAGCTACCACGTGCTTTTCTTCCGCTGCTTTTTCAATTCGGCCATTCGGCCTGGTATGAATATCTAAAGATCTTGCCGATCATTTATGTAATAATCTCGTTGTTGTATGACTTTGTATCAAGTGCATTGTGTGTACCGTCTACTGATCCAGGGACCGGTACAGTAAACACAAGGGCTTATCCGGCTTAAAAACCGGGTATGCCACAGATTGTAGCGCTTTTTATAGCTATGGATACAGTCTTGCTGTTCGTTATTTCCAAAGATGTGAACACGAGGAAAATGTGTTCCATTTTTGTTGTCTAGATTAATTTCACATATGTAAATCTATAATTTAAGTCAAGCTTGCAACCCTGTATGTCTCTAATCAGTTTACTGTTAGGTGATGGTTTACAGTGAGGTTAAGTTAATTATCACCTCTAAATTGCAGATTTACTGCCAACCTATGTGAACCAATTAGTGCAAATTGTGATAATGGCAATTGTCGATAGAATTCACTTTGCACATATATGGGCCTTCTCGTTAGATCGGTTGTTACAATTTTATAGCCAGGTAGTAATGTATGAATGTATCGCGCTGATTATTTACTTATAATACGTAGTAGCACGAGAAGTAGTTGCATCTCAATTCACTACTACAGATACCATTTAACGGGACGCCCCTTGTACAGACGGCAACCGGGAGACGTCTGTATAATTCTTATCACAGACGGTTCCCAACACGAACCGTCTGTACAAATCACGACCAAGGATGGGGAACAAGCGGGACGGCACAATACAGACGGTTCGCACGCGGAACCGTCTGTAAAAATAATACAGACGATTTCCAACTGCAGCCGTCTACACTGGGTATCACAGTACAAACGGCTCTCAACAAGGACCGTCTGCACTAATGCCACAGACGGTCCCAGTTGGGAGCCGTCTGCACTAACCCATACAGTACAGACGGCTCCCAACCGGTACCGTCTGTACTAATGCCACAGACGGTCCCAGTTGGGAGCCGTCTGCACTAACCCATACAGTACAGACGGCTCCCTACCGGAACCGTCTGTGTTATTTGTACAGACGGTTTGCTCACTCCCTCACTCCCACTCCCAGCCGAGCTTCGTGACCTCCGGCATCTCGAGCCGCCCGCAAGCGCCGCCACCGACCGGAGCTCGTGCCGCCTGCCGGCGACCTCCCCAAGCCGCCGCCGCCACCCGCCGACGATCTCCCGCCGCCGCCGCCGCCGCCAGGCCAGCCCCCGAAGCTTCCCCGCCGCCGGTGGCCTCCACCTCGCCGCCGCCTGCCTCGCCCCGCCGCCTCTCAGTAAGCCGCCGCGCTCCGCGCTCCCTCCTCCGTCCGCCGCCGCGGTCCCGCGCCACCGCCGCTTGCCGCCGCCCACGGTGCTCGATCGAGCTCGGCCGGCGTCCCGGCCAACCGCCGGCCCTCAGGTTAATTAAGCCAAAAAAATAAAAAAAGAAATGAAAATATGACCAGTGGGACCCACCTGTCAGGATCTATTATTTTTGAATTTATTTATTTATTATTTTTACTGAGGAAAAGATCAAAAAGAGTATTTAAATATTTAAATCTTATAAAAATCATAGAAAATTCATTATTAGTCAGAAAAATACAAATAATATATCAAAATGTTCAAAAAAATAAGATCTATGCAATTATGTCATTTTAATTTGTGTTTGCATTGTAGAAAAAATAAAATTGACTAAAAACTCAAATTAGGGTTTCTGGAACCGTCGGAGAAATTCGGATCGCGATATTTTGAGCGTCCGGACTCTGATTAAATTGATTACATTTGCATTAGTCTTTATTTTATGTCCTCTATTCCATGACATGCATTTCATCTCATGCCGATGTTCCGCATTTTGATATTTATGTTTATACCCTTAAACCCTTAAATTGCAGTACGATTTCTATATAAGCTCCTTTTTTTCGATGAGAAGCTAGGTGGCTTTCTTTTATTAGGTCAATTTAACACTAATTTCCTTGTTGTGTAGCGCGTGTAGCCAGATGGATCGGGTGTGGATGTACGGTTCTCGTACGAACCAAGCGTACCTTGATGGTGTGACGAATTTTCTTAGAGTTGCCGAGGAGGATAGGTTGAAGAAGGGTGTTGAATTTACATATTGTCCTTGTTGTGATTGTAGAAATGAGAGATCATTTCTCGGACACAACTCAGCCCTACAGATCCAAGCACACTTGATTATTAGGGGCTTCAAACCAGACTACACGTGTTGGGCCAAACATGGTGAAGAGCAGAACATGTTACACGAAGACGTTGGCATCGTTGAAGAATCCGAAGTCAACGAAAGGAGAGAAGATGGTGACGAAGTAGGTGCAAACGATGATTGTGGCCGCCATGAGGAAGTAGGTGCAGACGATGATTGTGGTGGCGCAGAGGACGATGATAGGTTGGATCAGATGCTGCGCGATGCTGACGTGAACTTTAATACTGAGAGAGACTTAAACAAGTTCATGTACTTGATTGAGGACTCAGAAAAAGCTTTGTTTCCGGGTTGCAAGCCGAAATACACAAAGTTGTCATCCGTGCTCAAGCTGCTTAAATTGAAAGCAAGCTATGGTTGGTCAGACAAGAGTTTCACGGCGCTCCTAGGTCTCCTCTCGGAGATGCTTCCGGATGGTAACGAGCTGCCCAAAAACACATACCGAGCAAAGCAGGTGGTTTGTCCACTGGGGATGGAGGTAGAAAGGATACATGCATGTCCGAACAACTGTATCTTGTACCGTAATGAATTATCGAACTTGCATTCATGTCCAGTGTGCAAAGCATCTCGTTACAAGCGTAAGAGTCAACCAGACAACGGCGAGTCTTTCATCGAGCCGAAGAAAGGAATTCCCGCTAAGGTGGTGTGGTATCTGCCCGTAATTCCGTGTCTGAAGCGTTTGTTTGTGAACCCAAAAGAGGCCAAATTGTTGTGCTGGCACTCGGAGCACCGTAAGAAAGATGGAAAGCTAAGACACCCTGCCGATTCCGCGCAGTGGAGAAACATCGACATGATCTTCGAACACTTCGGTGCGGAGCCGAGGAATATAAGGTTCGCATTGAGCACGGACGGAATGAATCCTTTCGGCAATATGAGCAGCCGGCACAACACTTGGCCAGTTGCTCTTAGTATGTACAACCTACCACCTTGGCTGTGTATGAAGCGGAAGTACATCATAATGTCACTGCTTATCCAAGGGCCGAAGCAACCTGGGAATGATATTGACGTCTACCTAAGACCTTTGGTGGAAGATCTGAAAACACTGTGGAATGAAGGGGTACAGGTATGGGATGCGTACAAACAAGAGAACTTCACCCTACACGCCATGTTGTTCTGCACGGTCAATGATTTGCCTGCCCTACGTAACCTTTCGGGCCAGAGTAAAGAACCAGACAAGGCTTACCCTCAGTGCTTGGATGGTACCGCGAGTAGGTGGCTGGCCCACTCCCGTAAGACGGTGTTCATGCGCCACCGTAGGTTCCTTAAGAGGAATCACCCATACCGCAATATGAAGGAACAATTTGACGGGACGAGGGAGAGAGCTTTATGTCCAAGGTATTACAGCGGGCAAGAGGTGTACAATATGGTTAAGGATATCGATGTTGTCCTTGGAAAGAGTGGTAAAAAAGTGAAGGCCAGCGGCATGTGGAAGAATAAATCAATATTTTGGGAGTTATCCTACTGGCAGCACCTTGAAGTTTGCCACTGCATCGACGTTATGCACGTAGAGAAGAACGTGTGTGACAGCCTGATTGGTCTCTTACTTAATATTCCAGGGAAGACGAAGGACGGCCTCAACACACGTCTCGACTTAGTAGACATGAAGATCAGGCCCGAGTTGGCACCTGAGCCCTCCCAACAAGGCAGAACAAGGCTTCCTCCGGCCTGCTATAACCTGAAAAAGGCCGAGAGGACCGAACTATGCCGGTGCTTGCAAGGTGTGAAAGTTCCGTCCGGTTACTCCGCCAACATCTCGAAACTTGTTTCGATGGAAGATCTAAAATTAGTTGGTATGAAGTCCCATGATTGCTATGTGTTGATGACACAGATGCTTCCTGTTGCAATCCGAAATATCCAGCCGAGCTATCTCCGAGACACAATCATTAGGCTGTGTTACTTCTTCAACACAATCTCTCAGAAGGTCATTGATCCCGAAGCACTAGATGTGTTGCAGGCCGATGTGGTGAAGACATTATGTCATCTTGAGATGTACTTTTCTCCGTCGTTTGATATCATGGTCCATGTTACCGTCCACCTCGTGAGAGAGATAAAGATCTGTGGACCGGTATTTCTACGTCAGATGTACCCGTTTGAGCGGTACATGAGAATTCTCAAGCAGTATGTACGAAATAGATCTCGTCCAGATGGCAGCATCGTCGAAGGTTACACAACCGAAGAGGTGGTCGAGTTCTGTATCGATTACATGGAACAGCTCAAACCAATAGGTGTGCCTACGTCTCGCCACGAGGGGAGACTGGACGGCAAAGGGACCATAGGAAGGGAAACACTCATTCCTGACTACGCGTCGTTATCTCAAGCCCATTTCGCAGTCTTGCAACACATGACTGAAGTAGCCCCGCATATCAACACGCATAAGGACGAGCTACGCAGAGAGAATCCAGGCCGTACGGAGGCTTGGCTTACCAGACAGCACAACCGCAGCTTCAACAACTGGTTGCGGGTTCGAAGTGTTAATAGTACAACAGAGGAGAATATTGGCTGGTTGGCTAGATGGCCAAGTCACACAATCTTGAAATTTGAAGCATACAACATAAATGGGTACACCTTTTATACCAGAGCACAGGATACGAAGAGCACGGTACAAAACAGCGGTGTCCACATAGATGCCTTCCAGGACAAACGTGGGGTGTGTGCGTACTACGGGTACATTGAGGAGATCTGGGAACTCGACTATGTACGTTTCAAGATCCCCCTCTTCCGGTGCCGTTGGGTCGCACTCTCAAGTGTTAAGGTCGACAAGTACGGCATGACTACAGTGGACCTCGAACGTGCCGCATACAAAGATGAACCATTTGTACTCGCTAAGCAAGCTGTTCAAGTCTTTTATGTCCAAGACCCGGCAAATCAGAAACTTCACGTAGTCCTGCAAGGGAAAAGAAGGATTATCGGAGTTGAGAATGTCGTGGACGAAGAAGAGTACAATCAATTTGATGAGTTCCCTCTTGGAGATGGCACCGCGCACAACGAAGAACAACTACCGATCGGGGCCACCTACTATCTGCGCGTCGATCATCAAGAAGGGCTGGTTGTTAAAGGAGATTAGGTTATTTTCTATGATGTAACCCGATTGTTATGTATCGCCACCAGGGTTTTCTGTATGAACTATTAATGCAATAATAGGTTTGTAGATTTTGAGTTACAGTAATATGAATGAGACCTACACCATGTGATAGTACGTACGAAACCATAAATTTACATAAAAAAATCTTGTCATGTGGAGTTTGTTTGCATTAGTTATGAATACAAGTTTATGGGTTTAATGGCATTTTCAAACTTTTCCATAACAGTAACATGAATAACAGTTATACCATAAAATTGTCAAGATTAAAATATGAATTTACAAAAAAAGTTCAACTCAATTGGAATTCATATGAATTTTCTATGATTTTCAGAAATTTAAGTCATTTCTAGTAATAAATCAATAACATGAAAGTCATGACAAGTAGGACCGTAGGTCAACTCGGGCAAAATCTTTGTACAGACAGCTCGTAGTACAGAACCGTATGTACTAATGTAGCAGCGTCCCGCCTGCAATATTAGTACAGACGGCTCCACGGTGAGAACCGTCTGCACTAATGCTAATCCAGACGGCTCCGTATTGAGAACCGTCTGTACTATTAATAGTACAGACGTTCTTTATTACGAGCCGTCTGTACTAATATTGCAGGCGTCCCACCTGCAGTATTAGTACAGACGGCTCCACGTTGAGAACCGTCTGCACTAATGCTAATCCAGACGGCTCCATATTGAGAACCGTATGTACTATTAATCCAAACGGTTCTACGTTCCGAACCGTCTGGATTAGCCTTTTCGATAAGTACCCCTCGGCGCGGGTTGTGTCTTTCCAAAACCCGCGCCGCGCCCTCATCTCCCGCCCTAGGTTTTCAGCCGCCGCCAGTGCCGCCCCAAGCCGTCTCGCTCCTCCGCCGCCGCCGCCGCCCCCAAGCCGTCCCCAAGGAGCTCCGCCGCCCCCAAGTCGTCCCCGAGGAGCTCCAGCGCCGCCGGAGCTCCACCGAGCCCCACTCCCGTTGGTGGTGAGTTGGGGTGCTCCCCACTGTCTCCTCCTCTGGGAAGCCTCGAATTCCCCCCTTCTAATTCTTAACCTAGAGTCCCTGCCCCGGTTAGCCGATTGCTACACTTGCCCCTTTTGGTCCTTTAGTTCTTGTGCATATGCTTATGCCGTTCTCCTAATGTTTAGCTGGTCTTGGATAGCCTAATCGTGACCTATTTAATCTTCTTGCCATACCAGTACATGTAATGAACTTGTTGAATGATCAAGACTAATATTTACCTATGGGTATGATTACTATATTTGGGTAATTCCTGAACATTAACATCATGCTTGAGGATGGATTCTTCCAGTGGATTGTCCCATATATGCTCTGCTATTCTTTAGTCTGTGTACTGGAATTGGCTATTGGAAATTTGGGACTTGAATTGATGTGCATGTATTAGTAGTTGATAAAGTTACTGGTTCCTGTATTTTTGTAATTAACTAAAGTTGATGTCGGATTGAAATTTCCTACGGTGCATATATAATTCCTTATTTTTAACTAATTGATCCAATGCACCTGCTATATGGCCATTTTAGATTTGACAAGAACAATTTACTACTTGATCTTTCCTGACATCCTGGAATACTAAAGATTACCTATACCTACCATCTACATGCCTACAGGAGCTTGTTAACTCGATGCACTGATATATAGTATATACTTACGGCTTATGCTCGCTGATCTTAAGTTCTCTTCATTTTCAATGTGTTTACATATATACATATGTTCTCACTTTTCCTCAATTGGAAGAGCAGCTCTTAACTTAAGTTGGTGACATGAGTATGCTGGCACTCACTTAATATATCTCTACTCTTGACATTATTATGCTCTTGCTTTAGGCAATTTGTGATATGACATAATTCATACATAGAGGATTTACTTAAGGTTCTAGAGTTATAATTCAAGGTTTTACTAGCTAATTTTAACGGCTGTTATGGTAGTAAGATCAATACTGGTCTAACTTATACTTTGGTCAAATATTCTCTAAGTCAGATAATGATACATGTTGCACAATTTTTTCCTTGGTGCTAGCATACCTATTAACAAGAGTTGGCTTTGCGGAAGATATTTCTATCCTGTCCAGTACAATAACTAAAATCTTATGTATTACTACCCTTAGATATGGCTGTGCTGGGGTTTGGTTAATATTATGATTATTTAGAATTGTTACTTTTGATACTCGTCCTGCTGGATGTATGCTGTGTGCTTAAGCTCATGGATTATGCTAATGGTAACTTCCTTAATACTTGCAATTGCTCACGGCAGTTGTTCCTACCAACAAGACTAATATTGCAGGCGTCGGAAGCAAATTGTTCTTCTCATGTATAACTCATGTATAACTCAATGTTCCATGTCCAAATGAAGCTTACAATGTAAACAAGTAGCTAGTCATGATACCAGTCCTATCAACTGACTAGGCTAGTCACGAAAGTCCAACTTACGATCGTTAATCCGAGGATTTAGGGTTTGATCTTCGAATGGCCTCTTTAACATATTTTGGTAAATATGATTTCAAAATTTTTGGAAATTGTATAAAAGAGTTCAGGAAGATATTTATGATGAGATTACAAACATTAGCACTATTTACGAAGTTGTTGTACTTTTGACAAGGGTTATATATTTGCACATTCGGCTATTAAACGAATGTCCTCCGATCAAATTGAGCTCGGTTAGGGTTGCAAGAATCTTGCGATGTATGTGGAGGATCATGTGTCTTTATATGAAAATGTCTGGAATCTTGTCGTGTACTGTATATCTGAATTTTTCGTCTTTTGAAGATGGCGTCCGGAGGAGATGAATGTGAACTACCGGTGGCCTCTTCTCCTCGACAAGATGAGCCGCACTTGTCTCCTCAACCGGCTCAACCGTTGCCCTCCCAACATGCAAAAGCCTCGTCTCATGAGCAAACCGAAGAATCGGGTGGGCAGAAGCGAAAGCGAGGTGGCCGAGGCAAAAATAAAATGCCCACGGGTCACTACACGATAACTCATGTCAGTGATGAGGGTGTGCCCATATTGCCTCAGCAGGCTCAGGCGGCATTCCGTAGTGCGTGTGCTTCACTGGCAAGGACGAAGGTCCGGATAACGTACGCCAGCTGGCCGTCAGTGCCGGATAACGAGAAAGAGTTCCTGTGGAACACCATCAAAGCACAGTTCGACTTCCTCGAAGGTACCGAGTAGGCCGTGGAAAGACAGGCAAAAGCCAAGATGGGCAAGGCGTGGAAGACCTTCAAGAGCGAGCTTTACAACACGTACATGAAGAACGATCTTGTGCCCTACAGGCAGGACCCGAACACTTACGGGTACTTGGAGGATCAATGGACGGAATTTGTGGAGAGGTGCACGTCGGAGGAATTTGTGCAGCGGAGTTAGGCAAACAGGGCACGCTAGGCATGCAACGTTCACCCCCACAGGCTCGGAAGCGGTGGGTATGCGCGCAAAGAGTTGGAATGGAAAACAGAGGACGAGCGGGCGTCTCAGGAGAGTCGCGACACACCGTTCTCCCAGATCCCAGAGAGGCGGGCCCGAAACTGGTATCGCGCGAGGGCCAACATCTCGGCTGATGGCACCGTCGCCTTCAACAAGCCCGAAACCGTCCAGGTGGCTGAAAACATCCTACAACTGTCAGAACAATCCACTCAAAGAACTTTCCAAGCAGCCAGGGAAAAGGATATACTAACCTCGGCTCTGGGAAACAAAGAGCACCCGGGTCGAACGCGTGGCGTGGGGGTGACAGTTCCATGGAAGATGGGATTCCCCGACGATGCGGGTTCGTACAGGAGTCGGAGGAGAACGAAAGCAGAGCGCGAGGTAGCCGAGCGTGAACGGATGAAAAAAGAGCTGGCGGAAGAAATATATGCAGACCTAGAACAGAGGATCGATGCAAGGGTCGAAGAACGGGTACGGCAGATAAGGCAGGAGGATGCAGCCGCCGCGGCCGAACGCAGCCCCGCAGGCTCATCCCCACATGCTCGGCGCAGGAGTAGTTGCGCATCCGTGGAAAACGACAATGCCGAAGACGTCCACGAACAATCCGCTCATGACCACGTTCCGGATGACGACCGCGCCGACGACTTACATGTCGAGCCGATTCCGCGTGAAGACGTCAGCGAAAGATTCCCTGTCGATGACATAGTGGTGGTAACTAACTGCAAGCTCCTCGTGCCCAGCTGTTTTGGCCCCACTGGCATGCTTGAGGCTGGCACGGGGTTAGCATTTCCATATGTTGAAGACTCGACGGTGCACGGAGTTCCGATAGCGGCGGGTAACGCTAAGGTGACTGTGGACATGGTGCATGCGAATTGCTCCTCCTTCACACTTCCTGTACCGCCGGAGGACGACGTCAGGACACTGGGGCAGGCCGTCAACACGTTCATCCAGTGGCTGAAGAAGTACATTTCCCTGGTTGCCCCTCCACCTCCTGCACGGCCCCTGTCTCCGGTACGTTACGGTCTAGATTTCTCAATCCGTGCTCCTCCACCGAAGGTGAAATCCGCTTCAGCACAATCTAAGCAATCTAGCAGATCTAGCCAACAGACTGCCAAAACGACTCCTCAAGCTCAGCGTAGGGCCACCAGAAATAGCACAAAGTCGGCCAAGGGCAAAGAGGTAGACGAAGAACCCGAGATAAGAGTCTACACGGAAAGGCAGCCGCTAGTGACACGGGCGGCGTTAGAACGACTTGGTTGGGCAGCTCAGATTGTGCACGAATTTTACATGAAGAGGTCCAACGAGGAGACAGCGCTTCCTCAAAATATCAGCGCCATGTACAAGCGGCAATATTTCCTCCATCCAGGTGGAACCTTTACCATCGATTTCTCGGATTTAGCCGACCTCTACCGTCATGACGCCCTCGATGTCAGCCTATTAAGATGCTGGACACTGTAAGTGTTCTCAATCACTGTTTAAGCTAAATGAATTGCCTAACTTATTGATACGCTCTTTCAATGACATTACTTTTATGTGTAGACATATGATTCAAGAGGCTAGGGCAGAAAATCCTAATATCGGATTCCTCGATCCACAAGTGGTCATATGCACAATGGTCCAATTCCAGCCGAACGAGGTCGAGGAATACATTTCGGACGTCATGCTCCTTCTCTCTACTAAGCGCGTCATTCTTCTACCGTACAACTATGGATTCCACTGGATGCTCGTCTGCCTCGAGCCACAATATCTACATGCCACGTACTTCGACTCCAGGGACTACCCACCAGAGAAGTACGCAGATTTGACGACGGTGTTCAACGGGGCGTTCAAGAAGTATGTTGCCAGGGGGGCTGTGAAAATAACACAAACTGAACCGACCCACCGATTTTATTTCCCGGTAATAATTCCTCCCTCGCCCAAGAATAATCACCTCGCATGTTCTAATATGTATTCGGTAAAACTAAATTACCCTGCACGTAACCATGATTTCTACAGTGCCGCAAGCAGCCACCGGGCAACAATCTCTATGGATACTATGTCGCGACATATATGATGCAGATCGTTCACTCTAGTCCGGTAGATGTGGAGGTTAGTGTCATTACACTATGTAGTTCTATTTTTCATCATTCGGACGTCGTGCCTAACCTAGCTATTTAATTTTCTTCTGCAGAGTTTTAAGTTCCCTACAGATGAGCTCGACACTGAGGGCGTCCGGTTTGTTCAAAAACAGTTAATAGCTTTCATACTTAGAGAGGTATTGAAGGAAACCAGAGAATTCCATTGTCCTCAAAATGTTCCTCCTCAATGACTTGAGAGTTTTTTTCCCTAACAATGCATGTGAATGATTTTGTGGTTGAGAATGACGTTTAATATTTGTTTCTGAATGCTATGTCTAAGATCAATGAGTATATTCTGTGTCTGTGCATGCTATGCCTGTGATTGATCACTTTGTTTCTAGCGTTTTCACTGCCGCGCCAGGACCACGGCCGCACCGGCCATCGTTACCCTGCCGCACTGCTGCCGTGGCAGCAGGCGGCAACAACGTCGCCCTGCCGCACGGCTGCCGTGGCAGCAGGCGGCAACACCGTCGCCCTGCCGCACTGCTGCTGTGGCAGCAGAAACCTCTGTTTCCGCTGCCGTGGCAGCAGGCGGTAGCACCGTCACCCTGCCGCACTGCTGCCGCGGCAGCGGAATCAGCCATTTCCGCTGCCGCGGTAGCAGGTGGCAGCAACGCCGCCTTGCCGCACGGTTGCCGCGGCAGCAGTGCGGCAGAAGTTTCGGCTGCCGCGGCAGCACCGTCTGTACAACCGCACTGCTACCGCGGCAGCAGAAACGGTTGTTTCCGCTGCCGCGGCAGCATTGTTTTCCTGCCACAGCAGTAGTACAGACGGTTCCAGGGGTAGAACCGTCTGTACAAATGCTTTTGAGGTACTGTTCAATGCATTTGGGCAGACGGTTTTGTGGATGGAACCGTCTGTACAAATACTTTGGAGGTACTGTACCAGAGAATATCACAGACGGTTCGTGTGTGGATCCGTCTGTACTAATTATTTGTACAGACGGTTCAATAACCGTCTGTACAAAACTGATTTGTACTGACTGTTTCATCCAGACGGTTCGAAAAACCGTCCTGCCCGGTGTTTCTGAACCGTCTGTACAAATCGATTCTGTAGTAGTGATTGCGAGGAGATTAAAATGCAAGGATGCCTCTCCAACTTGTGTGGAGTTTCCTCCTTTTTTACTTCAGCTGTGGTTGTTGGACCAATGCATTAGTGTAGTGTTGTGTTTTGACTTTGTGCTTGTCAACTTCTTGTGAACCATTCTGGTTGGGGTAGTCTACTGATTCATAAGTAGTATGCTAAGTAGGAGCGGTTTACCAAGACCTTTCAATTTGTTTGTACCTCCACATTTCACATGTTACATCTAGAACATTTTTCTGTGATGCCGTCCTCTGTTGTAAATAACATTTCATTGCTTGGATGACATCATAGATAATGTTAGCATATCAGATGGAATGATATGTTATCTGGCTCCTGATAACTAATATGTGTGTGCGTGTGTGTGTGTTTTGGCAGCAGATCTTGTACCCTTTTCACCTTTTATACCATGATAGTTGTCAGCACAATGTACTGATTTTTCAATTATCCAAGATAACACACTTATATTATATGACGAGTAATTGTGTTATTTTTTACGGATTTTGCATGGACAACAATCAACTTTATGCTATAATTTTTGGCTTAGTAGCTCATTGTTCAAATCAATGCAGACTTATGTATCTTCTATGATAATGAACACAATAAAAAATTACTGTCAAATGTACTAAGTGTTATTGTTGCTTTTCCTCAATCTAATGTAATTCATTATTGCAATTTTCAGGGCCGCCCAAAAGGTGTCACCCCCAAGTTTAGCTTGAAGCCTCTTTTTCCACGTTTATCTGAGCTCCTTGGAGTTGATGTATGTTACGGGAAAATGGAAGCTCATGATTACTTTTGTTGTCTTTGAACTAGACTAAGAACAACTCTTATGTTCCTACATCTATATATGTGCATCAATAGGTTGTGATGGCAAATGACTGAATTGGTGAGGAAGTAGAGAAACTGGTTGTGGCTTTGCCAGATAGCGGTGTTCTACTCCTTGAGAATTTTAGATTCTACAAGGAGGAAGAAAAGAATGACCCTAAGTTTGCCAAGAAGCTTGCATCTGTTGCAAACCTTTATGTAAATGATGCTTTCAGCACAGCACACAGAGCTCATGCTTCAACAAAGGGTGTGACCAAGTTTTTGAGGCCTTTTATTGTTGGTTTCCTCATGTAGAAGGTCTTATTGAAATGAAATATTGGTTCTGCTCATTTTCAGTACTATCAGGTCATGCTACTGATCTGCTATTAGTAGGAGTATGGTCAATATACATAATTCTCCTCAATCTATCCTCAGCTTTGAAAGAAGAAATAGCTCCATAGGAGATTTTCAGACTTAAATCTATCATATGATCTTACATTGCAATTTTAAAGAACATTAGCTTGCTGGTATATGCATCATCCTTCACACTTGGTTATCTGTTTATTTTGCAACCTTTGGGTGATTGTTAAGATACCCTAGATACATTATCCAGAAGCTTTGAAACATGAACAAGATAGTGCAATTGCTCAACTGATATTTTTAGTTATCCCAAGAACTTGACTATCTAGTTGGAGCTATTGCCAACCCAAAGAGGCCCTTTGCTGCTATCGTTGGTGGATCCAAGGTCTCATCTAAGATTGGTGTGATTGAGTCTCTGCTGACGAAGGTTGATATCCTCATCCTTGGTGGTGGTATGGTCTTCAAATTTTACAAAGCCCAGGGATATAATGTTGGAAAGTCTTGTGGAGGAAGACAAACTTGAACTGGCAACTTCACTAATTGAAATGGCAAAAGCAAAGGGTGTATCTCTCTTGCTTCCGACTGATGTTGTTGTAGCTGACAAGTTTGCAGCAGATGCCGAAAGGAAGGTTTGTTCAGTTTACACAATTACACCTTAGATGCCCCTTGCAAAAGCACATTATGTTCCAAAATTAGTTACAAAGGCTCTCATTTGAAATCATTCTGCAACTGACATTGTGCACCAAAGTATGACTAGGTGTTAAACATATTTATCTTTAGCTACCCGGTGATGCTCACTCTTAACATCATTTACAGATTGTTCCTTCCTCTTCTATCCCTGATGGTAGGATGGGTCCCAATGTCGGCCCAGATTCCATCAAGACTTTCAGTAAGGCATGGCCACCAGCAAGACTATTATTTGGAATGGACCTATGAGAGTCTTTGAGTTTGAGAAGTTTGCAGCATGCATTGATGTTAGTACAATCTTTCTTCACGTCCACTGATTTCGATCTCTTGTTTCTTTTTCTTTGTTTGCTAAGTACAACCGTCTCTCAGGCAATTGCCAAGCAGTTGACTGAGCTTACTACAACTGGTGTCACTACCATAATCATTGGTGGTGGTGACTCTGTTGCTGCTGTTGAGAAGGCTGGATTGGCTGACAAGATGAGCCACATCTCAACTGGCGGTGGTGCGAGTTTGGAGCTGTTGGAAGGCAAGCCGCTCCCAGGTCTTCATGCCCTCGATGATGCATAAGCTGCTCTGGCTAATTCTTTTATGCCTACCAGTCTGCTGCATGCTCTTTTGCTTCAGACCCTGGTGTAACATTGCGATGTTATGTTTTAGTGAACTTGAGATGGGTTTATCTTCAATTTTTGCTAGATGAGTCGTGGGTAAATAACTATCGACTTCCTCCTTGTAAGTGTGATTGGAATTGACATACTTCCATGAATGTGCATGACGTTCTATTTTACAGTTTACAATTTTGCATCGATGTGTTTGCCAGGGTTGTACTACTGTTAGAACGCTAGTTCAAATGACACCTTGTCACATATCTCCATGAATCAGAGGAATATAAGCATCACAGGGCCCATAAAAGCTGGGGGACATACTGAGAAACTAGCACCTATAGATGTGCTAGTGTACTAGGTCATCTAGAAGTACCTCTAAAGGATGTAAAAAATTTTGAAAAAAATTCATGACATACACATAACAACACTCATAAAATTTTAAATCCAAACTCGACCTACAAATGAAGAAACTACAAAGATAAATTTGGTTATGAGTAGTATCAAATTTAAATCTAGAGTGAATAATACCATCCAATTTGTCTTTTTTTTTCCAACCTATAGTTCGAATTTGGATTTAAATTTTCTATAACATGGTAGGAGCATGTTTTATAAATGTTGACAAAATACTTTTTAAAACCTTTTATAACTTTTTAAATGGTGCCTTGAAGGTTTAGTGCACCAGTATATTTTAAGGGTGCTAGTGCACCTAATATGCCACCTAAAAAGTGCATAGAAAATGCAAGAAAACCTGTGTCAGAATCAAACTTTATTTGCTTGTCTGTAGAAACCATTTCTGATGATGTTTCCGTTATTGTATATTTTGAGAAGATAATTGCTATGCCTCCACTCATCATGGGTCCACAGTTCAGGTCAATCACAATTAGCATCGTATTAAAATTGTAGCAAATTTTTTTTTGAGGGAAAAAATTGTAGCAAATTGATCGTACGTGAAGTAATTCTCGCATCCGAGCAAGCATTTGTCTCAAAAGATAACTTTCTCAGATGTTCTTTGGGTGATAATAAAAACGTCTATAGTTTAACTTTTGCTTTTTTTTGTCACACAGAAATATATTTCTATCCCACCAATTTTATTACGTCAAAATATCATGTTGCATTGGCTCAAAATATTTGTTGTATATTTAACAAAATATTTCTTTCATATAGCATAAATATTTCCATGGACGTCCGATCTAAGTTAGGATCAGACACCCGATCGCTAGTCCTGTCCTAAAAGCCAAACTCTTGCACATCTTAGGGCCTCGTGGAACACATGAATTGAAAACTATAGGAGTAGAAAAAAACGTAGAAATCAAATGTCATGACATGTTGTATTTTAAGAAGTTATTCGGTTACACCTCTAAGAGATTAGATGTTGCCATAATTATCATAGACAATTTAGCACATATACAGATATGTGTATTGATATCGGACATATATGGACCAATTTTTAGAAATACTAATACATGGATACGTTTAACTATTTTTCAAAAATAATAATAGTTTATATATCAAAGTTTGAACAGCAAATAATCTTGATGATTATGACCTTTCTCTAGACATGAATGTATGAAAGTAAGTTCAACTAAAGGCAGGAAATATGAGTCTGAAGACAATAAATATCAAAGCATGTCCTTTTTCTGGACATGAAAATATGAAAATAAGTTTAAGTGTTCAACTGGAATGGCAGTGGGCATATGTAGGATTAAGTCTCGATCCTCTTATTGGGCTGGACTATATCTAATACGAGGTCGTGATGTATCCACGAAGTAGCCACGACCAATAATATTTTTTTAATCATTTATTTACCCGATACTCGGTGGATATGTATTTGGATGTATCCGTCGCGTATCTTGTATCAGATATGGACATGCCCTCTTTTTCAAGTATCAGTGACCTCAAAAGAAAAATTTCCAAGAGATTGAACTCAATGGAGTTTCATTTGGAATTGAGTGTAAAGTGACCCGTACAAAAAGTTCTAAGTTCGTAATCTTACAAATCAAACAACACTCTAAGAAAAGTTCCTAAGGATTGAAATCCTACAAAATTATTTTGACTCTAAGAGGCCCTTAAATTTTCGGAACACTTGTGAATTTGGCTGTTATTCATTTTCCACTTGCTAAGTGCTTTATTCTCATTGAGCTTTAGCTTACTTTTGATATAAGTTCCTCCTCCATGACGTCCTTTTAGATTGATATTACTATTTCCCTTAATTTTGGCAATTGAAAATACATTGCCTTTAAGGCATGGTTTTCAAACCACAGTTCCACCCAATCTAACTTTGCCGGTATATTTTAGTCAACAATGATGCTTTCATCCACTTGTCAATGCGCAAGCACAAATAGTTGGAGTTGCCGAACATTTAAGCTAATTAGGAAATATTTGGTTGAGAATAATCCACATAAAGCACAACTTAATAAAGGCCACTCAAGCTAAATTAATCAACGGAATAACAATTGTGGCCATTAATTTTTTTCAAGTCAACTAGATAAAGCATCACTGAGATATTGAGTCTAAAACTTACATGATTTAGAATGAAATCTGCGAATCTGGCCTGGACTCTTCCATGGAATGTGCCTGTTATTGTGACTGAACAGGGAGCCTAGAGGAGTAGCATGATGCTATGTCGCTCTTAAGCACAAACATCAGAATCTTATTATATGTTTTATTAGTGAATGCAGTCTATGGGTTGCATGGCCTTTTGGAGGCAAAGAATCTAATTGCACATGATCATGCATTTGGTTAGTTTGTTCCTTACTGTACTTTTCTCCTGTAACTTTTTACAAGTACAATTTACCGACATCTCAATTCACAAATACTTACTTTTCTTTTCATATATTTGTTTCTTGTGAAAAAATTCCATTAGTACTGTTTGACTGTATAACGTTAGATATATGGTATAATTATTGTATGGTCTGGTTCTATACTCATAACCATATTCCATTCGTGAGATCTGCTAGAATATGTCAGTACAGTATATCTATATCAGAGATGTTATAAATTGCAGGCTTTTATGTTCTTTCCTTTTTGAGGATCTTACATTGCAATTTTCATTATGCAGCAAAAATGGAGGCATGCTGAAAATATATATATATTATCTCCCATTGTATTAACTGGAGGAATCTGTTTTATTTTTTAATTCTTTTAGAAGCTGACATTTACACAACCTACTGCAAATCTAGTGCTGAATGGGGTGGGGATTTTCTCCACGTTCAGAACACCATCAAGGAGTTACATACGGCGAAGACCCCAGGGCTATTTCTCAAACTGGACATCTCTAAAGCCTTCGACTCTGTTAATTGGCCCTATCTCCTCGAGGTTCTCACACAGCTAGGATTTGGGACAAGATGACGATAGTGGATTTGTATGCTCCTGTCTACGACATCTTCGAGGGTTCTCCTCAATGGGATGCCGGGACACCCCATCCTTCATGGTCGCGGTCTTCGGCAGGGTGACCCCCTCTCCCCATTGCTCTTCATCATGGCTATTGACCCGCTACAATCCATCTTCCAATGTGTGACGGATAATGGCATTCTCAAGCCAGTCGGACCCCATCCCACAAGAATGAGAGTCTCTCTTTACGCGGACGATGCGGGCATTTTTGTCAACCCAATTTGCGAGGAGCTAACGGCAATAAGAGAGATCTTAACCTGTTTTGGAGACGCAACTGGGCTGCGCACAAACATCATTAAATCTGAAATTTTCCCGATTAGGTGCGAGGGACATAATCTACAACTCATCGCCAATGCCTTCCCGGCGCAACGGGGGACTTTTCCATGCAAATACCTGGGTCTCCCACTACATACAAGAAAACTGAGATGTGTCGACTATCAACCATTGATCGACAAAGTGGGTGACCGGCTGCCTGGGTGGAAAGGAAAGCATCTGAACAAAGCAGGCAGAGTCGTCTTAGCAAAATCGGTGCTCTCTTCGATTGTCCCATATCACCTCACTATTTTCAACATCCGAAGAAGACCATTAAGAGAATAGACAGAATCAGAAGAGCTTTCATATGGAATGCCGATAACGGAGAGCATACAAACGGAGGCCATTCCTTGGTTAATTGGCAGACCGTCTATCGGTCGAGAGCCCTTGGTGGGCTGGGTGTGCCTGACCTTTACAAGTTCGCCAGGGCTCTACGCCTGCAATGGTATTGGTACCACTGGACGGATGACGCAAGACCATGGCACGGCTCTACTTTGCCGTGCAATAGCTTGGACAGAGATCTTTTCAATGCATGCACAACTGTCACAATCGGGAATGGAGAGAAGACTTCATTTTGGCATGACTGTTGGTTGGATGGGGTTGCACTCAAGCATAGAATTCCCAACCTCTTCGAGATTGCAACAAGAAAAAATAGAACGGTTAAAAAAGAGCTTGAGGGACAGAACTGGATCCGAGCACTTCAGAACATCTCTACCACGGAAGAACTAAGGGAGTTTATCAATCTCTGGAGTTGGCTTCAGGGGAGAACACTTGACCATGTGTCACATGACGAAATCACTTGGAAAGGGACACCATCAGGTATATATTCATCAAAATCAGCATATGAGGCACAATTCTTGGGGATGACGAAACCTTTTTTGGCCGGAAAGATTTGGAAGGCACACGCAGAGCCAAAATGCAAGTTCTTCATTTGGACTGTCCTTCATAATCGCATACTCACCGCTGACAACTTGGCCATTCGTGGGTGGCCTCATGACCCAATTTGTTTGGTTTGCAGAGCATACCCAGAAACAACGAACCATCTTTGTTGGAAGTGCGCCTTCACTGCCGATGTTTGGAGTACCATATGCTATTGGAATGGCATTGTCAACACCTTGCCAGCCGGGACACATCAACACATCACTGATTGGTGGGACGCGAGCCTCATAAGCACAAACAAGGAACATAATCGTCAGTTCAGTGGAGTCTTGATCTATGTAATGTGAGGAGTGTGGAAGGAGAGAAACCGTCGGGTATTCCAAAACAAAGCCCTTTCCTCCTAGGACGTAGCCCTGCTGGTATACGAAGAGATTTCCCAGTGCCAAGTGGCCTTCGGGCATCCAGCAGTAGAAACGGAAGGGGGGTCACAACCCTCAGATAGGTGCTCAAAGTCTTGTGAGATTACCACCATGAGGCAAGCTGTGTAACTTTTTGTATATATCTTTTTAAATTCTCTAATCTATATGAACGTGCAGTGCTCCTGCCCCCTTCTCAAAAAAACATCAGGTGTGTTCTAGCTGAAATCTATGATGCATTAATTAGGACATAAAAATAATGGAGAATAATTAGTTTATGACGAAATTTAGCAAGCTTAGGCAGAACTTCACGAACTTTGTTTTTTGGGTGAAAAGGGAATTCAATAGGACATGAAATGAACAGAACTGAAGCATGTGTCGGACAAATGATAATTAGTTTCCTTTCCTTCTGCTAAGACCAAGCTTTCTTTTATGGGATATGCAAGAGGGAAAATCTGATGCAAGCGAATTAGATTAGACGCCCTTAATTCATAATATATATTGATGAAAAAGAAGCTGGTAGTGGTTGAGAGCATTTGCATGACAGAACTTCTGCAAAACAAATTGAAGTAATTTAGTAAACATCATAAGAAAGAAATCTACTAAACAGAAGGAAATCGCAGGACAGACAACAATAGATTAGCAAACATACCTTTTCATGCACATCTGTCTACACGAGAAACAAGAGAAGAACCTGCACAATCTCCTTTAGATCTTTTGGTGGTGGTGAGAGAGTGAAGCTGCAACATGATCTGATCGTGGAACCAAAATTCCATGCATGCTCACTGAACCTTACAAGTACAATGGAAGTTCTACCTCTACCAACCGAAACCCACGCCTCTTCTAGTATAAACATCCACAAGAGCTAGCCAACAACTTCTCTTCACAATTCGGCGCGACAAAAACCTCGCAAGAACAACGACAATCGCGCTACTGGCACATAGATTCGGTCCATGTTCGACGACCAGATCATGCTGGCAGCTTCAACCTCTCACACCAGCAAAGCGGTCCGGCCTGTTCTTACAAGAGATATGGTGGTGGACAGAAGGAGAAAAGGGAGAGAAGTGGTTATGTTGGCATGTACCTATCTATGTCTCATCACATATAGCAGTGGGCAAAGGAGAGGAGAAGAAGAGAGACAAAACCATGGCACGAGGTATGTGTTCGCGCATGGTGGTTGGTGCAAAGCATGGTCCCTCTCCTGCCTGCCGCTCTCACACCTCGTGACACTGCCGTACGTTATGCCACTGCCTCTGCTTGTTTTACGTCCAGTGTCCTTTCTTCCTCAGGCTGTTCCTGACACACCAGAACTGCACCTATAATTCTGCATTTCTCAGTTACTGCAGATGATTGATCATGTATGTTGCCATCTACAGTGATGCATGATGCTGATCGGTTACTAATAGCTGAAAGCCTGAAATATATTTGTTTAGAGGAAAGGTCGCAAAGCGACCCAGCTTTTTTATTAACTCTGATATATATGATGATGTTCTTGGTGACGCCGGTGTGAGGCTTTCAGGTGTCCAGATGCATTGCAGGGTTACCTTTGTTGGTGATCAAGCAATAAAGGCTGAACTGCAGGCAATTACTTTGAACAGACTAAATATATTCAGAGAATTGTCAATGCAAAGAGATATCATTCGTGTGACATCACTAATCATTTTAATAGCAAGAGGAAACATATTTATTAATAACAGAAACAAGCTGTGCATGAAATCAAATGGGCAATAATTTGAATGGACTGGACTAATTGGCTGTCTGACAATGATGGCCTAACAAACTAATTGGAGCAGGTAGAGAAATGATGATAGGCAATCACTACGTACATTGGTAGATAGAGGCATGCATAGAGCCGATCGATTTCAGCAAGCTGGCCACTGAAAAGCTGGCCAATCTGAAACCCCTAATGCTTTCGGAACAGCAGCATGAGACACACATTATTAATTACTGCCAGATCTAGATCGGCTACGTACTATAAACTGTTCATCCTTGTTTTGTCTCGACATTGCATATGCATGTCTTACTGTTGGAACAAATATCAGCTTAATTCAACCCAAGTTATTACAATTCAAAATAAATCAGCTAAATTAGGATTCACGTCCAATTACTGCAATCTGTCTGACCGTGTGAACCTGGCAAAAATATCGCGACATCTGCGTGCATGCATGCATGGGACAGGAGAATTGAAAGGCACCATCACACTGCAATTTTTGCTCTGGACCCGAATCTGCTAGTCATCTTTTTCTTTGAATGCAGCGTTGCGGAACAAGTCTGGAAATTAAGAGGTGATAGGGCGAAGCCCTCGTTGTGGCATTGGGTTCAGTTAAACCCAACGAAAATTCTGGAATTCAGTGGTAATCACGGCTCATAACTAGATTTGCCCTATATTTTTCTATATACTCCCTCTGTCAGTCTGTCTCTATATGTTAGACGTATTCCCCTCAGATCCGCAGACCAAGGAAGGCAAAGCCGAGCGCTGCGATCGTTACATGCTGTTGTTAATTCCTCCGTTTACTGCATGCGGTTGTTCATCCCTGCATTAACTCCTGGAAAAATCGCCGCGCTCCAACGCTTCGCAAGCCGCAGCCGCGCTCCCGCCTCGCCCGCGTCGGCCAACTCGGCATCGCTGCATGCGTTCGCCTCGCTCGCCGCGGCCGCGCTCCCGCCGCGCCCATGTTGGCTAACCAGGCAGGAATGCATGCATGCATGGCCAATCGTATCAGTGAAATCCTCTTGCATGCATGCATTGCTGTAAAAACAAGCTGATCAGCCAAACGCCTGGAGTAGCATGGTTAAAATTTTGGAGCCGAAATTAAAGAAGAGAGCAACGAAAATTTGAGATTCAACATGGTTTAAAATTTCAGTATTGCCGCCAAGATCAACCAAACGACCTGTTCATCTCTTCCTTTAAAAGCCCCCCTGCAAACACTAGCTCGGCCACAGTTTTCTCTTCTTATCTTCTCTTCTTCTCTCATCCAGTAGCATGGTTGATCAGTTCAATAGCGAATTTCGACCTAAATGAGCCAATTGTATGGGAGAAGATAGATGATTTTGAAGGAGATGTGATTGACCTAAATTATGATCTTGTTTGGGGTGATAGCGATGAAGGTGAGCATGGACTTCATTTCCTTGTTCGTTCACCTTTCCTGCTGACAACATGCTGATCTTCCTTTCCTTGTGTCTTGAACAGATGGAGAAGGAGAAGCTACTCACGGAGAAGGAGAAGGAGATGGAACCGAAGAAGATGAAGAAGGAGATGGCACCACAAATCATGGAGGAGGAGCTGGTACCGAAGAAACAGAGAAGGATATGGTCCAGACGAAGATGGAGAAGGAGTTGCAACTGTCACCATCGAGACGAGCAAGCAGTTTACACACTTACGCAAATTTCCATTTTGTGAGAATTCAGTTTTCAGTTGTGTGTACGTGATGTCGGAGTATTGCCGGAAGTTTAGGAAGATGTACTTTTCAGATTATTGCCGGTCGGTGAATAGGAAGATTTGCTAGAACGATTTTTCGGAATATTGGTGGTCGGTGAATAGGAAGTTTAGATACATGTATTTTACTTTTATTTTCTGCATGAAATATTCGCAAACAATATTTGTGCCTTATCAATTGATATCAAACTTCCATTTTCACTAATAGATGAAGGTGCGAATGGTGGCAACGTCAGAAAAAAGGAAGTACTATACCGATGATGAACGTCGAGTCATATATTCCATGCTTTTAGAGAGACATGAAGTCAACATGATGAAGCATGGAGTAACAAACTATGTATCTATGGATACAAACATACCATTACAGCGTATATGAGAAAAATGACAGCGTGGTGGTGGAATACATGCGGATTGGTTAGAGGGCAAAAAAATTGTGGGTGCAAAAGAGTTCACTTCAACCCGGATACCATTTGAGATGTGCCTCTTAGAAAGCGGACAACAACCCGAGATCTAGCAAGCGCTTTGAATATGTCCAAGAGCGTACTGTTTAGGCGTTTGAAGGAAGGAAATTTAAGCGGCATACAAATGACATTAAATTCCCGTTGACCGAAGATAACACAAAAATATGTTGTGCTTTTGCCTCTCAATGCTAGAGAACCAAAGCATACCTAGTGAGCCACCCTTTTTCGGTATGTAAAACATTGTGTACATAGATGAGAAGTGATTCTATAAGACGAGGAAATGTGAAAACTATTATTTGGCGCTTGATGAAGATAAACTGGAAAGAACTGAAAAAAGCAAAAGTTTCATTGAGAATGTCATGTTCCTTGTCGTAATTGCAAGACCTAGTTTGATGAGCATGGTGTCATGACAATTTTAGGAAAAATTGGCATATTTTCGTTTACTTTTGTTGAGCTGGCAAAGAGGAGTAGTGTAAACAGGCTTACCAGTACCATGATCACCAAGACAGTGACACCGGTTACAAAGAAAACAAGCCACCGTTATCTTGTTAGCAATGTCTTGGCCGCGATCAAACAAAAATGGCCAATAGAGCAATTGAGATATCCTATCTTGATCCAGCAAGATAACATGAAGACCCACATTTCAATCGATGATGATGAGTTCTATCAAGAAGCAAAAGAAGATGGATTTGATATCCCTTTGATGTGCCAGCCTCTTAACTCTCCTGATCTTAATATTTTGGACCTTTGGTTTTTGCAGCTATTCAATCGGTGCTTTAGAAGTTATCTTCAACCAATTTTGAAGATATTGTTGCCAAGGTTATCCAAGCATATGAAGAATATCCGGTTGATAGGTCTAATTGGGTGTTCGTCGCTCACTAATCGTGTATGAGAGAGATTTTGTGTCAAAAAAGAAGCTAACACTATGCTATTCCACATATGAAGAAGCAAGCTTTGGAGAGAAATAGTGATCTTCCGACTAGATTGCAATGTGAGCCTCAAATTGTGAATGAAGCCATTCAGTTCCTAGAGTAGAATGTGTCACTTTATTTTTGTGTTTGCTTTTGTAATCCATAAACTAATCTTCCTACTTCTGTTGGTCATAGAAAACATTATCGTAATTTTCCTACTTCTGTTCATCTGAGTAATTTGTCTTTCTACACTTAACTTAATCATCGAGTAACATCAAAATTTGATAAACATGGATAACACTATTCAGTAACATCAACATCTGACAATCATGGAGTACATATTTTGTTTACATTTCACAATAAAGATGATAACAGAAGTTTAAGCATGGACAAACGAATCTCTTCACCATGCTTGTCCACTGCATCAATGAAGTCGGCAACCCTTTTCGCCACGACGTCCATGTCAATGTCCAACTCTGCTAGGGACTCCAGTACCTTGTCGACTTCTAGGAAATCCGGGACAAACTCCACATCGAGCTCGGCCAGGGAGTTCGGCACCATGTTGACGTCTCCAGCTACCTCATCGCGCTCGTCTTCGACAGAGTCCGACACCATCTCGTTGTCGCGGGAGCCGTGGCCGCGTCCGCCATCGACGTCGTCGGGTACCTTGTCGTGCTCGTCATCGATTGATACCGGCACCATCTCGTCATCGAGGGAACCGTGGCCGCGTCCACCGCCGACGTCATCGGCTACCTCGTCGTCGACGGAGTCCGGCACCATCTCGTCGTCGAGGGAGCCGTGGCCCCGTCCGCCGTCGACGTCGTCGGATACCTCGTCACGCTTGCCATCGACGGAGTAAGGCACCACCCCGTCGTCGCGGGAGCCGTGGCTGCGTACGCCGTCATCGTGTCGGCTACCCTCGTCGCGCTCGTCATGGGCGGAGTCCGGCACCATCTCATCGTCAAGGGAGCCGTGGCCTCCTCCAATGTAGACGAAGAAGGAGACTGCGTCGTGTCCGGCATCGATGGAGAACACGTCCGCCTGCCCCATCCTCTCTCTTCCTCCTTTCTTCTCGGCAGCGTTCACATGCAGAGTACAGTATTCACATGCAGTAGTAACAGATTGGATAGTAAATGTAGGGGAGAGGAAACGATGCAGCGGATAGTTAATGCTCTTCGGGATTTGCAGGCGCCTCATATTGTGGGAAAAAAAGATGCACCTAACATATAGCAACGGAGGGAGGATCTTATATAGACAAACCCCACCAATATCAACTAATAGCTACTATTTCTTTGCTCTCTCGTTGAGCCGCATGATCGTATAAATCCCACTCATCCATTTATTTTCCAAATGCCACACAACCATATGATTTCCCATCCACGTCTTTCGATTAATGTTGTTATGCTGCCTATACGTACATTAAATGGTGGCTATAGTTCTACCTGTTAATTTAATTACTCCACCTTAATGGTTATAGATGCTTGCATGGGGTGCATATAGGAGTGGAAGTCCACGTACAAAGATATTTAAGCACCACATGGCGACGATTGCTAGGAGTATTTGCCCATTCCTACTTATGAATAGATGAAAAAACTTGTAGTACACACATACAAGCATTTATGCTGTACTATACGAGCTTTTCCCTTCCTAATTGCTTCATTTATTTATGACTTTAATGCCATAAATAAAGAAACTAGTATATTTTAATTATATTTTATCATAAGAATTCTAAAATTCATTTCCTTACTACATGAATGTTGCTCCTGTATATTGCTAACAAATTTCATAACATACAGAGTATTTTCTAGTATTACAATAGAGTGAACCCCGTGGTCAGATCTCCTGACCTCGACAGAGGTATCTAGTGTCACTGACATTATAGTGAGGCATGATCATTATAAGTCAATGGCAAGGTTGTTGCGGACTTGTGGATTAGTAACAGCGATCAATCATAATGCTAAGGATGTTTTTTTCATGCTGCGCGGTTAATCTTTGGTGTCCGGAAACGGAGGAGCGATGTTTGCTTGAGCAAGCTAGGCCCGCTGGTCAGGGATGCATGCAGGTACTTTAGTTGCGCATCGCCAAAACGCTAAAGAAATGGAACTGAAGCTGAGGTCCTTTCACTAGAAAAATAAAATACCACGTTTTAGTTTAGTTTTTGATAAAATACTTTTTATATGTTATAGATAGACAGTCTCTAATTTGGCAATCAGTAACATATGATGGAGCATCTTATCAGAGGCTAAACTAAAACGTGATATTTTATCAAATCCCTCTTTAAAATGGCACGTATCAAATTTCGCCAAAGATGTTTATCCAGATTGTTTGTATTAAGGCAGCCTCTGGAACAAGGCAGCAGATACTTCCCCTTACACGTACCGAGCTTGAAAGAATGAGTTGCATGTCCTGGCTTTACAAGCCCTACCAAGGGGCTGCGTGTATCATCGTTTGCATACGCCATTGTAACCCAAGAGGAAAAGAATGGGTTCCCACGGGCCACGGCCATAGGGCAAGTCGCTTTCTCCAACCTGCTTGAACCACTCCTGAGAAGATTATGAAGCTATGGCTCCGGTGCCCTCTACAACGTCGCGTTACAAATATGCATAGATATAACATATCTATTGTGCTACCGTCCATTTCTTTGTTCAATTATAGCCACACCTACACATAAATTGAAAAGTATATTCAAAAAATCTACTTTTGGTTCTTCAACTGTTGCCATGGTTTAATTTGTGCCTCTAATTTGAGTACTTTGGTTTACACCCTCAACTCTTAATACGAGAGCAATGTACCCCCCGGCCTCAAATGGAAGATGTGTTTTTGGTGACGTGCATCATACTTAGCGCAGGGCCAATGTATAAGTGCCACTATTCGTTCTTCTTCTCTTCCTCTCCTTCCTCCTTCCCTCTTCTTCGTTCTCTCCCAACCCTCTTTGCCACCTTCATACTCCCAGCCTCCTGTCGCCATGTATGCCGACCCCCAACTATGTGGACCCATCTACTGACCGACTAGTCCGACGCCTTGGCCTTGGTAGCCACACCAGCTGCACGCACTCCCGTGGCTGTAGCTGCGGCCACCGCCATGGTCGCAGTTGGAGACATTACGCTGGAGCCTGGGCCACCGCAGGCGTCGAACAGACTGTTGTTTGGCAAGCCAGACTTTGGCATGGCATGCTAGGCGCCGGTGGATAGCTTAACGGAGGATGGTCACCGGGTGTGACTGACCATGAGGAGGGATAGAGGTGTCGCTGGGCTTGCACCGGTAGCACAAGGGAGAGAGAAGAGGACAGAAATGGAAGAAGATAGAGGAGGGGATAACAGGTGTGGCCAATCAAGATTGTGATGATTTATTTTGGGTGGGGAGAGAGGCTGAGGTGGCTGCCACGTTAGTTAGACATATGCAATGTTAGCTCAAAACCACCCTTGTATTGGTCAAAGGAAGTACATTGCTTTAAGCGGTATTTAACTTAATTACGGGTGCAAATTAAACCATGCCAGTAGCCGAGGAACTAAAACTATACTTTTTTCAAAATTATATTTTGACACAGTTTCCAGAAACAATTTCAACTACGAATCTCTATTCCAACATATATATAAACACACTAAAATTTTAATATCTGAAAGTACTTGAGACAAATATAGGCATGCATATTGTTTTCATATATTAGATCATAGTATTCATGAAGAGAAGCTTGGCTACATTTCCGCAAATTAAGACATTGCAATTCACACGAGATGTAGTCCTGATCCACCGAACTTGTCTTGCAATATGGCATCAAAGCGCCGCGCCATCTCAGGCGTCATATGATTCACCCAGTCGCCTGCACCCCCTCTCCTGAAAAAAAGACTCAAGCGAGAACTTAACGAACACTCCTGCCGCGCCATTCTTGTTGACCTCGAGGTTCTTCATCTTCTCGAAGCTGCAGAGCTCCACGATGTCCGTCGCCACCCCGGCCTCCTCCTCGGCGGCCGAGAAGGGCCGTCCGAGGAACCGCGCCAGCTTCCTGACGTTACTCACTGGGTCTCGCAACATCTCCTCGTACCTCAGGAACAAGACCGTCTTCTCCGTCGTCTCCGGTCGGCTATCGTCATGGTTGCTGGCGTTCCAGTACCCGAGGATGTGGTCCCAGATGGGGCTGCTCAGAGACCGTGTTAGCAGCCCGCCGTCCACGTTAGGCCAGCAGGACACCGAAGCACCCCCAGATGGAGGCCCAGAAGGACTCGTCCCAAGCAAACGTCTACGACAGCCAAGCAAACGGTTTGCAGGCCGTGAGTGGGCTCGCTGAGTAGCTTGTAATGACTATAAGTAGCTGAGTGAAAAGGGGAACGAGGCAAGAACTGAACGGCTTTGGCCGCGGACAGGAAGGCAATAGATATAGTGAAATCGATCCCCAAATTCCTTGCGAGATCTAGCGAATCTTCGTACGCATTTGCTAGGAGCTAACAATCTGGTATCAAAGCGCCTGTCCTGGAGCCTGTTCATCCCCACCACACCCGATTCGCGGCTCGCACTCGCGCGATGGCATTCGAGAATTGTTCCAATCAGGAGTTGTTCGATGCCATCCAGGTGTCGTTCACCAACGTGTTCGACGCGCATCGCAAAGAGACGGCGGAGCGATATGACGCCGCAATCGCTGAACTCCGCACAGATTTGGGCGAGATCCGTTTGTAGATGGATCGCCTCGCCCCCATCTCTCCTACGTCCAAGGCGGCGCTGGCTGCCAAACTGCCATCGGACAGTGAGGTCGGTCCGGATGGTTGTTCCGAGAGCAGTCACCGCCGCGGCAACGGACTGGGGCCGTTCACCGCCTATGTACCTCCTCCGGTCCGAGGAACGCGTGCGCCTCTTGCTTCCGCTCTTTCTCGTGGTGAATTGTCGTCAGGTTTGGGGCACGGGACAATTCCGCGAGTGGATTTTCCTCGTTTTGATGGGCATAATCCGAAGCTGTGGCAGCGACGATGCGAAGATTATTTTGCTATGTTCGGTACTCATCCTTCCCTTTGGATTGCAGTGGCTTCTATGCAGTTCAAGGGCGCGGCTGCACGCTGGCTGGAATCAATTCACCAGCGCCTGGTTCATGCATCGTGGGATGATTTTTGTGCGTGGCTGTGCAATCGCTTTGGTCGCAATCAGCATCAGGCCCTTCTGCGACAGATCTATTACACTGCATGGTGTGAATTTTCCGTCTGTTGAGTGTACACTGGTGGAATTGCACCTGGTGGATTCAGAGGACTTGCCACCCACTGCCGGCTCCTATTCAGGACTTGCTGGATGAGTTTGCTTCCGTGTTTGAAGCACCGGTGTCCCTTCCTCCTCGGCGGCCTTGTGACCACACTATCCCTTTGGTTCCCGCGCCCGTCCAGTCAACATCCGGCCATACCGGTACACGCCCGCTCTTAAGACTGAAATCGAGACACAGGTGGCTGACATGTTGGCGACCGGAATCATTCAACCCAGCTCCAGTGCCTTCTCGTCGCCCGTGCTCCTGGTCAAAAAGAAAGATGGCGCCTGGCGCTTCTGCGTGGATTACCGCCACCTCAACGCCCTTACCCAAAAGACCAAATATCCTGTGCTGGTGATTGATGAACTACTCGATGAATTGGCAGGGGCAGCCTGGTTCTCTAAACTGGATTTGCGCGCAGGGTACCACCAAATTCGCCTCGCCCCTGGGGAAGAGTTCAAGACGGCCTTCCAGACGCATCATGGCCATTTTGAGTTCACAGTCATGGCTTTCGGGTTGACCGGCGCCCCAGCGACGTTTCAGAGCGCGATGAATGTGACCCTCCAACCGTTCTTGCGCAAGAGTGTCTTGGTCTTTTCGACGACATTCTGATCTACAGTCCTACTTATGAGGATCATCTGCTTCACTTGCGGCAAGTTCTCTCTCTGTTGGCGCAACATCAGTGGCAAGTCAAACGCTCTAAATGTGCATTTGCCCAGCAACAGATTGCTTATCTGGGTCATGTCATCTCGGGGTCTGGCGTGGCCATCGACGACTCCAAGATTGCCACTGTGAGGGACTGGCCAGTGCCGCGCTCGGTGAAGGAATTACGCAGCTTCTTGGGCCTTACCGGCTATTACCGGAAATTCGTGCGGCATTATGCGATTATCGCTCGCCCCTTGACTCAGCTCCTGCGCAAACATTCGGTATTCCTCTGGACTCCTGATTTGGACATTGCTTTCTCTACGTTAAAGTCCGCTTTAATCTCTGCCCCTGTCTTAGCCATGCCAAATTTCTCCAAGCAATTTTTGGTGGAAACTGATGCTTCCAATGTGGGCATTGGTGCCGTGCTCATCCAGGAGGACCACCCCCTGGCATTTGTCAGTAAGACATTGGGTCCTCGCACTCGTGGGCTGTCCACATATGAGAAGGAATATTTAGCGATTCTGTTGGCTGTGGAACAGTGGCGCTCTTATCTCCAACATGGTGAATTCGTGATCCGCACTGATCAGCGGAGCCTGGCTCACTTAACTGATCAGCGGTTACACACCCCATGGCAGCATAAGGCCTTCACCAAGCTAATCGGGTTGCAATTCCGCATTGTCTACCGTAAGGGTTCCGAGAATCGTGCTGCTGATGCTCTGTCTCGGCGTCCTAGCTCCGAGTCTCTTTCAGCGATCTCTCACAGCCAGCCGTTGTGGCTCGACGCCGTTGTCACTGGTTACAAAGCTGATCCCCACGCGCAACAACTTCTCCAGCAGCTGTCTCTCTGTCCCACGAATTCAGTGAATGCTTTTACTCTGAAAGATGGCCTCATTCGCCAACATGGCTGTATTTGGTTGGGTCAGAATCTCTCCTTGCAATAGCAAATTTTTCACGCCTTGCACTCCAGCGCGACCGGGGGTCACTCGGGCTTTCCAGTCACGTATCGTCGCATTAAGCAACTCTTCCGTTGGCCGGGCATGAAGAAGTTGATTCGGCAATGGGTTTTGGAATGTCAGCTCTGTCAACAAGTTAAACCCGACCGTTCGTGCTATCCTGGCCTGTTGCAACCCTTACCAATTCCTACCCAGGCGTGGCAGATTATCTCGATGGATTTTATCGAAGGGTTGCCCCGCTCGGGTCATTACAATTGCATTCTTGTGGTGGTGGACAAGTGGTCTCGCTACAGCCATTTTCTCCCTCTGTGCCACCCCTTTACCGTGGCTCATGTTGCTTCTGTCTTTTTGGATCAGGTGTTCAAGCTTCATGGGTTACCCCAATCTATTGTGTCTGACCGCGATCGGATCTTCACTAGTGCTTTTTGGCAGGAGCTCTTCAAGCTACGGGCACTCAGTTGCGCATGAGCTCTTCCTACCATCCGCAAACTGACGGTCAGACTGAGCACGTCAATCAGTGTGTGGAGGCTTACCTTCGCTGCTTCTCTCACGCCTGTCCGACCAAGTGGGCTCAGTGGCTGGCTTTGGCGGAGTTCTGGTACAATACTTGCACCCACTCGGCTTTAGGCCGCTCTCCCTTTGAAGTTCTCTATGGCCATCCTCCTCGTCATTTTGGGATTTCAGCCTTGGATACGTGCTCTGTACCGGATCTGCAGCAGTGGCTCGAGGACCGTGAGTGTATGTCCCGTGTACTGCAGCAGCAGCTCGCGCGCGCGCGCAGCAAGGTATGAAATCTCAAGCTGATAAGCAGCGTTCTGAACGGGAATTCGCCGTTGGTGACTTGGTGTTCCTGAAGCTGCAACCGTATATTCAGTCCTCCGTGGCTCCGCGCTCCCACCATAAACTCTGTTTTAAATTCTATGGGCCATTTGAAGTGCTGGAGCGTGTGGGGGCAGTGGCCTACCGTCTCCGCTTGCCACCGGAGAGCCGGATCCATCCTGTGATTCATGTATCACAGTTGAAGAAGGCTGTCGGCGCTCACCAGCAGGTACTTCCGACTTTGCCTTCCCCTTCTGTTACTAATCAGATTCCAGTGCGTGTGCTTCAGCGTCATCTCCGCGCGAAGGGCACTTCGTCCATTTCTCAAGTGCTGGTTCAGTGGTCCGGGATGTCGAAGGCCCTGGCCACTTGGGAGGATGCGGAGGCGCTGCGCCAACGTTTCCCGCATGCGCCGGCTTGGGGGCAAGCCGGTTCTCAAGGAGGGAGGATTGTTAGCAGCCCGCCGTCCACGTCAGGCCAGCAGGACACCGAAGCACTCCCAGATGGAGGCCCAGAAGGACTCGTCCCAAGCAAACGTCTACGACAGCCAAGCAAACGGTTTGCAGGCCGTGAGTGGGCTCGCTGAGTAGCCTTGTAATGAGTATAAGTAGCTGAGTGAAAAGGGGAACGAGGCAGGCAAGAACTGAACGGCTTTGGCCGCGGACAGGAAGGCAATAGACGCATGATATAGTGAAATCGATCCCCAAATTCCTTGCGAGATCTAGCGAATCTTCGTACGCATTCGCTAGGAGCTAACAGACCGGCCCTCGCAGGTGAGCTCGAACATGTCGGAGAGTGTGACGTCAGGTCGAGCCGTTCTGAGGAAGTGCCACATTGAGACTAGCATGTCCTTCGGGTCCCTGCCGATTAAATAAAATTGACGGTACGGGATGAAAGGAAAACACTTCCTCATTAACGGGTCTAGAGGCAAATAATGCATTTTCTCTTGGCCAGAATTAGCCATCGGACGTGTTGTGGAACGACGCCTTTCGGAGCAGACGCGACTCTTGTGATCAATTAGCAACCGCTATTAGCAGTTGCCAAAGACTCTTAAGCAGCAACCGCCGCCTCTTGCAATTGTATATATATATGTAAATCATCCAAGGATAAGAATGAGAGAATCACTATTCATTATTCAATTGCTGTCTCAATTATTGTCTCCAATTCATATTACAACACGTTATCAGTACTCGCTACTACCAAGAGCAAACCGGCCACTCCACAAGAATAGAGAAGAAGCATTCAAAAACTTTGAAGAAGAAGAAGACAGAAAGTAAGAAAAGGTGAGATCAATGGCTGAAAGAGTTATTCAGCAACTTCTCACCATTTTGGCAACCATTGACGTCGCCATTACCCAGCTTCTTCCTCCACCAACTCCACCACCACACCGTCGCCGGCGCCGTGCTCGCCGGAGACGCCAAAACCGTCGCACCCTTCACCCTCCCACAATGGCTGCTTGGATCTCGGCACCTAGTCAACTCCTCGCCATAGCATCGTCGGCTTCACGGGTGCATCGGCAACTGGCGGCCCCTCGCGCCTTCAACGAAGGCGTTGTGGGGACCCCTTCCTCTCTCTCCACCGCGCGCCTCGTCGCCTTGGCGCCCATGGCCCACCACGCCCTCCTCCCTCGGCTTCGTCGGCATCACCACCTGGAGCTCGCGCACCCTCGCCACCGCCGCTCTCCAATGGCGTGCTGCCCAATGGCGGGCTGCCCAACGGTGACGGAGGTGGTTGGGGCTCACAGCCACGGCGCTGCCCCTCGGCTCCGGTTGGTCCTCCGGCAACGCACCCGACCCCGGCGCAACGTCCTCACCCCGAGCATGCCCTCGCCGGTGGCGTGGCACCGGCAACGACCGGCTCGCCGCTCCAACCAGTCCCGGGCGGCACTCCCGACGACGGCGGGGCCTTCCCGATCGACGCGCAGCACACCAGCGGCGGCCTCCCTCCGGCAGCACACACAGCCCGGGTGACGCGGCGACCCCACCCGGCCTCCACTTGGTGGCGGCGGCGGCGACCCCACCCGCCTCCCCAACCCAGCACCAGCGGCGGCGGCGGTTTAGGGCTTTTCCCTAACCGCCCGTCTTAATACCCGTCGAGTGGGCCGCGTGGGCCGATCGACCGGCCCGCTAAGCCAAGCAAAAGGGCCCACTAGGCCCCACGGGCCAAACCAGGCCGACGCGCCTCACGGGCCTCATGGGCCGGCCAACAGGCCCATCCGGGCAAAATAAAGGCGGCGTGGGGGGCTATATAGTTTGCCCCCCAGTTTCCATGTAATTACATAGTTTTTCAACATTAGTTGAAAATATTGCAGTAAAACCCTCAGGTTTACTGTTAATTGCATGCCCTAATTTTCTACCAAATTGCATTTAGCCCTCAGGCTTTATGTAATCTTGCATTTCAGACCCTCAGGTCTTAATATTTGCATATATTAATATGTAAATCATGCATTAAGTGTGCATTACCTCCGTAATACTATAAGTTTTATAATATGCATTTTATTTTTGCAATTCCTTTATTTTATTGCAAAGATTAACTATTCCGCTCATAAACTCTCATTTAAAGCCTCATTTTGCTTTAAAATTTTGCGAAAAATTATGCAAATTTGTGCCATAGTTTAAGTGATTATCTTCTAAAATTTTTGGCAAATGCATAAGGTAATGGAGTCTATATCAATGGCTGCGATTGTAGTATCGCCTGTTCTTTAGAACGGAGTCCATGATAATAGCGACGATTTATTTCGCCCATTACTGTGAGGTCTACACCGATATACGGTACTACCTTCAAAGTGCTTAAACCAAAATTCAACAAGTATAGAGTCTATATTTTTGGCGGTGATGGTAGTATCACCCATTTCCTCAGAAATGAAGTCCAAAAATATTAGCGACGATTTCTATCGCCTATACTATAATGAAGATCTACACTTGGGTCGTTAAAGAATCATCTTGACCTAAATTTTTGCGCAACTCTTTGTATCATTAATATTTTCTTTTAATTTACTCTCAAGTAAATTAATACAAGCATGATCATTTCATGCAGGACAATGACAGAAATATCCAAGAAGGATTTTGCCGAACTTGCCCTAGATGGGAGCAAACTATCTGACTTGGGCCATGGACCTTAAAATCAATTTATTAGGTCGTGGTCTTGGTGCTACCATAAATCCTCCTCAAGAAGGAGAGGAGGCTCTACCAGAAAGAACAAAATATGCAGCTTTGGATTTCATCAGGCATCACCTCCATCCCGATCTCAAAATTGAGTATCTCATGGAGGAAGATCCACTAGCCCTATGGACCACCCTCAAGGAGCGTTATGACCAACAAAGATTGGTCATGCTACCCAAATCACAACGCGAATGGTCCAACATTCGCTTTCAGGATTTTAAATCCGTGGCGGATTACAATTCCGCTATTCATAAGATCAACGCTAAGTTGAGATTCTGCGACAAGGCTATTTCAGACGCCGATCTGATTGAGAAGACCTTGTGTATTTTCCACCCATCTATGCGTATATTGCAACAGCAATATCGCCAACAAAAATACACCAAACATTCTGAGTTAATTTACACGCTTCTTCAAGCTGAGAAGCACGATGAACTTCTTATGAAGAATCATCAAAAGTCGCCCAACGGGCGCTATGGCAATACCAGAAGTTCATGCCAATACTCAGAACAAATCCAATGGTCGCAAGAGGAACCACAAAAAGTTCAAAGAAAAGTGGAAACAAGGCAACAAGCAGAAATTCAACAAGTTTGATAAGGGCAAATGTCATTTTAAGAAAAATGACTTCAAAGACAACTCTCAAGTTTATCAAAAATGTGGATGTATGAATCATCATACAAAGAAATGCCGAACTCCAAAGCACCTGGTCGAGTTGTATCTCCAATCCAAAGGCAAAGGCAAACAAGTCCAAGGGGCAAAATTTAAAGCTCACTTCAACGAACAACCAGACATCACTCTGGAGGCAGGATGTTTGTGGCGTACTCGGTTTCAAGGCCGGATACTCCCTTGTGTTTACTGCATCGGTCCCTGGATCAGTAGCCGGTACACACAAGTTAACCTGTATATCATTGTCATACATGCGTAAATCAGTATACTCTATGTAAAGAGACCATCAAGGTCGATTGTCTGATATCTGTAGCCCAACGCTATGAAATTTGCAGCGGAAAAACAAGCGGTGATGTGGCCCATCAATATGCCATACCCGACAGGCAACTGACTGGGGTTTCGCCCTAGCTTTCACGGTCGTAATCGTATCTTTGGAATTGATGTCCCCTTTGGTTTGGCCAAATCAGCAAGCCAGGTGAGTACTTTGAATGTACTCGCAAGCTATTCCCACAGGAGAATTAAAAGGCAATATTTCATGCAAGGTGTAATTCAAGGAATAGCTCTATCCTAAGTTGCTTGTTGTGCGGAAATATAAGTTTTCAATTTAAATACGAGAATAGTAGATTCCAAAGAAGTTTTGTAAACTAGAGCAATTCAAAGCAACAAAACTTCTCTTGAGGTAGACCCAGCTACCTTCTTTCCTCATCTCAAGTGATAGCTCCGTCTATCACTGCTTAACTCGATGCTCAGCCCGTACTACCCCGGGTAGTACGGCTAGCCTTCTCATTTCATTGCTCAGCTCGTACTATCCCGGATAGTACAGCTAGCCCCCTTCTTAACTCAATGCTGAGCCTGTACTACCCCGGGTAGTACGGCTAGCCTCCTTCTCTTGCAATTCCTTGCTACCAGCCGTGTAGCGTAAATTGCACCCTGTGGACACATCATGCCCACGTCCTTAGTCCCTTTCCCAAGCTTTCACAAACAAAACTCAGTCTAACCAATGTGTGGCCTTGCCAGTTCATGTCCATAACTGAGAACGCGGCTATTCGAATAGTTTTTAACACTTTGCAGAGGTTGTACGGCTTTACCCACAAGATATAAGTCCCCCTTGTTGCCATGGCCAAATGAGCACTCTTCACGAGGAGTGCCAGCAGGGTTATTACAACGAGACCTTCGCCCGCTTCCATACTAGAGTTGGACCCGCTAGGTGGTTGACCCAACTTTTGCGTCCCGGACCAAATATGGGACTCCCCACCTTTGTGTCGCATCAACACTCAAATGCCCAGTGTTAGTGGATCTCTAGGACTTTTAACCACCTAGCACATGCTTCCTACTTCCCACGGGTCCATACCCTAATACTTGCTGGGGTACTGAGCCAAGTCCTTCCCATAAAGGACATGTGGACATACGGTGAGGAACTGGTTTAGCAACACTTAGGCTCGGTCCTTAATTGGTTCGAGCAAGACTCCACTTTCGACTCCATGTTCGTCCCGGACGACCATGCCACCATCAGGTACTCTACACCCCCGAGCTACCCTTAGCATTCTCACCCGAATCATAATCATCTTCAGTTTTCTTTGGGGTTTTGACAAAACATTTCTTTCCAATGCCACCTCGGATAACACATGCTATCTGAGGGTTTTATTTCTCATGTCCCAAAGGGGTTCGTGTAATTCGAACAAAAGTTTAGTTTTTGACTACAGTAGGTCTAAGCATGGCTAATGCCTATAGTCTTAATACTTTTGTCGGTCACAGAACAATCGACTAATATCCCTAGGGTTACGAGGAATCAGATATTCAGACATAAGTCATATGCATCTATAGGGTATAACTAGGTCTACATAAAATACCGTTGATATTCACATAGCATGCAAGTTTCGCAAATAAAATAATTAAATTTCGCTCATATGGGATTCAACATGATCAAAATGGGAATGCTTGCCTAGCAATATTATCCGGGCTCGGTCTTGAACCTGATTCGACAATTGTACGAAATCCTTCGCGTGATATCTCCTAACGTCGGTATCTACACGTCGAACGAACGGCCAATAAATCAACCATGCAAGGAAGAACCAAATAAGAACCAACATACACTCATGAATTCTTAGATTACGTGATCTGGACCTATATGTTCATTAGGGTTTTTCTAAAGAGGCGAGGAGAGCTCTATCTCGCATGAATTAAGGGTTTCTCTTAGAACCGGAAACCCTAGTGTCGGAGTATTATTCCGGCAATACTACTTATGGGGCGGCGTGAGCACAGCAAATCTGGATGGGTGCACACGAGAGACAAGATTTAGACAGGTTCAGGCCCTCTCGGAGAGGTAATACCCTACGTCCTGTGTTTGGTGGCTAATATTGCTGTATCCCGAGTGCCGCAAGCCCTAGAGAATTGATCTCGAGGTTGCTTGGAGCTAAGGTGAAGTAGATTGGATTCGGTGCCGATCGGAGGTCCCCTACCGGGCCTTATATAGACGGCCGGGATAGGGTTACAAAGTCCGGATCGGGCTAACAGATATGTTTCCTATTCGGTTACAACCAATTCCGGGTAAGCCGGACAGGTATTAGTCCTTGTCTTGTACTCCATGTCGGTGAGGCGCCCCCGTGTTGTAGTCGGACTCCGAGTAGTCGGCCCGGCCCACCCCGTGGCCGGGAGGCCGGATTCGTCCTCCTTGATGGTACCCGGGTGCCATGTCACCATCAGTAGCCCCCGAGTCCTTCTCGATCTCACCGCGGCCGGTCTTCGCCTCTGGGTGATCTTCCCGACTGATTTCGGCTGACTGGGAGATTGCGAAGGGCTAATGGAACTCCTGCGAACAAGACAATTAGAGCCAAATAACATTCACCCGTAAGGCAGGAATGCTAAGGCAATTGAGCTTCTAACGGGTAGTTTCTGGTGGCATCCGGTCCACCCCTGGGGGCAGGGACCGACTGATAACCCGGCTTGGGGCTTGCCATAAATCCCGACTGAATTCCCGAGTAGCACCCAGCCTTCCCGAGTGGGCTGAGGCCGGCTAGGGTCCCCTGAAGGAATGCCTCTGAAATCCTTGTCCGAACCAGAAAAACCAGCCATGGCGTATAGGTTCCCAAGTTCCGAAGTCTTATACTGGGTCATTCCACTGAAACCGGGGATCCCAGTTACCAGGGCCTCCGAGACTTAAGTGCTCGTCAGGTCTGGGTGGAGAATCCAGTAGCTCCGAGTTGCTCAGCGTCCGACTTGTGGCCCACGGAGGGCACGCCAGAACTGTCCCTCATTCGGGTGTACTCAGACGACTGCGTTCCTCGCTGGAGGCCAGCCTCTGATACCCTCTGTGGCCAAAACGCCTAGCGCCGAGTCCCTCTCAGCAGCCAGCTAGAGATTCACGGGGAATGCGCTTTAGCCACCATATTGCGAAGACGTAATCCGTCGGGTTATAAAGCTTGGAAGGTCAACCGTTGGATCTCCTTTAATAAGCCGCACGAATCGCGGTGCCGCTGGGTCGTGGGCGCGGAATCAGCGCGACGTGGCCCGCGGGATGTGCGCGGGAATCCGCAGAGGCGCGGAGTGGGGCGCGGCAGATTCGGACACGTGCCGACGTGGGGAAGCCGAACCGTCCGCCCGCCTCTTTATATTCCAAAAGAGGCCGCGGGTCTGGCCCACGCTCCATTCGCCTTCTTCATTCTCCAGCGCTCAAAACCCTTCGCCTTCTCGAATCCGCCCGTGCGCACCGCTCCTTCCAAAAACCCTAACTCCCTCACCAGCCACCTTGGATGCAATCCCCGCCTTGGGAAGCCGATCCGACGGACGCCGAAGAGGACGCCCTGGTCTGGAAGCTGTTGAGCAGAGAGGGACCGTCCGCCGAGCCGATGGGTCCGTGGGTGAAGTCGTCGGCGACGGACATCAGGCTGTCGCTCTACGTGCGAGTCGGGGTGCTGCCGCCAAAGGAGTTGGTCGAGTGGCGCTCCGCCGAGGGGGAGACCATCCCGACCCCAAACACCGGCGAGCTGGTGGTCCATGGCCCCTTCTTCGAGCCGGGGTTTTCCGTGCCGGCACACTCGTTCTTGCGAGGATTGCTGCACTACTACGGATTGGAGCTCCACAATCTCAACCCAAATAGCATCCTCCATGTGTCCTGCTTCATCACACTCTGCGAGTGCTTCCTGGGGATCCAGCCGCACTTCGCGCTGTGGAAGCATTTCTTCATGGTGAAGCCTCAGCCCAGCAGAGACCACCCGGCCGTGGTGGGCGGCGCCGGGTTCCAACTGAGGTCGGGGACGGCGGCGAGTTATCCGGCCCCGCCGATGCCGTCGTCGAACAAGGGCTGGCACGCCTTTTGGTTCTACTGCGCCAACCCAGAGCCATCACTGCCGGCCTTCTCGGGGCAGCCGCCGGTGGTCAGACCGAGCTGGACGGACCTGCCACTCGAGAGGGAGCAGGATAGTGTCGCCGTCGTGACGGCGCAGCTCGCAGAGGCGATGAACTCCGGGGTCACCGGGGCAGTCGTCGCCGCAACCTTCGTTCGGTGGCGCGTGCAGCCAGCCAAGCTGCGGGCGCACCCGATGACCGAGTACACCGGCTCGGGTGACCCGACCCGGGAGGCCGCGGAGGAGCTCACGGAAGGCGAGGTCCAGAGCCGGCTCGAGAAGATCCTGGCTCAGGGAACGAGCCTGGATTTCTCCGGGCGGCCGGCCCCCTTCTGCCGGGCGAACCCCCCGAGTGACGTAAGTATCCGAGTCGTATCCTTTTGATTCTTCCCTTATTTTGTCGCTGAATCTTACTCCGTGTTTTCCTTTGTTTTTCGGCAGGTGCTGTTCGGCTTCAACTCCAAGGCTCCCCTCCCGGAGGACGAGATCTGGAATCAGCCGCAATACGCCGACGTCCCGAGCGGCGGGGCGCCACCGTCGGGAGCAGTCAGGGCTCCTTCTCCCGGCGTCGGGCACTCGGGCGACGCCGGGTCTTCCGCTCCCGGCGCCCGTCCTTCAAGGGGCGCCGGGTCTTCCGTTTCCGGCGCCACCCGTTCGAAGGGCGCCGGATCTTCCAAGGGCGCCGGGCCCTCTACGGGCGCCGGGTCCTCGAAGGCCGCCGGCCCTTCCAAGGGCGCCGGGTCCTCGAAGGGCGCCGGGTCCTCGAGGACCCCACCGGTCGCTCCACCCCGGCCTCCTCCGCCGAGCACGCCCGCCCAGGAGGAGGATGATGAAGACTCGGATGATGTCAGCGCCTACCTGATGAGGTGGCGCAGCCGCAGGCAGCCGGCGAGCGCCACCCAGAGGGGGGGCCGACCATCGTCGTAAGGGGCACCGCCTCGCCGGACCGAGATGGTTCTGCCTCCCCTGCCAGCCCGACAGCTCCATCGGGGAGTGCGCCAACAAGGCAGAAGGACGCTGCCGCCGACGCCGACCTGGTGGCACCGATCGTCACCGAGCCTCCCGCGGCGGCGCAGGAGGGCTCCGCCGCGGGCGCTGATCCGGTAGCGCCGGCCGCCGCGGGGACCGCGCAGGCGGGGGAGGAGGACCCCGCTATCGGCACCGGTCCCCGCGGCTCAGGCCGCCACGAAGTCTGCATCGGCGGAGCAGGAGAGCTCCGCCGCCGGCGCCGACCCCGAAGCTCCGGCCGCCACGGAACCTGTTTCGGCGGAGCGGGAGGGCTCCGCCGCCGGTGAGGATCCCGTGGCGCCGGCCGCCGTAGGAGCTGCGCTGACGGAGCAGGAGGGCTCCGCCACCGGTGCCGATCCGACAGCGCCGGCAGCCGCCTCGAGTGAAGTTCCTCGGGCGGCCGAAGACAACGCTCCCCCCAGTCGGGGGGGAGAAGAGAGATGCCGACACCGCCTTCGAGCCGCAAGGTGGGCCGGGGGGCTTCGGCGACCCCGAATGCCGCTGCACCCGGGGGGCAAGGCGCGGGGGCCAAGAAGCGGCTCCAAGTTCCCCGATCCTCCAAGTAAGTAGCCCTGGCGGTAGTCGTCTAGTTTTTTAATTCTGTGCATGCTGACATGGTCGAATTCGCGTCTGCAGGACTCGGAAGGTGGGGGACATCCCCAAAGCGCCCCCTAGTGGCCCAGGGTCGAGCCAGAGCGCGGGTCTCCCGGTGTCGGACACCCGGGCCCCGTCTCCTCCGACTGCTGCGACTTCTCCGATCCGCCGGTCGCCGTCGCCTCCGCCTGCAAGCACTCTTCCGCCTTCCTCCGGGCAGCCCGACGCGCAGCCTATTTCGCCAGTCGCCCCCCCAGGAGGAAGCCTCCCCGGGAGTTTTGGTGCCGGTGGGGTCTGCGGGCGTCGGCTGGGACGCGGAGATGGCGGAGGACGAGCCCGGCGTGCCCTCGCCGATGCTGGAGTTCAGCGCGGCTCTGCCCACGAAGCCGTGCTCGGAGCTGGTGCGCCGACCGCTCCGGATCGGGGAGGGGAGCTCGGAGTCGCCGACTATCAAGGTCGACGACGTCGAGGAGGAGAAGGTATGGCAGGCGGCCGCGGGCGCCGCGGCCCAAATCGGAGAGATCCTCCCGGCCTTGCTGAAGGCCGCGAAGGAGGGTGCCAACCTGCTGAACGGCAGGTTGTGTCCTTTGATGGAGGTAAGCCGACTGTCTCCCTTTGTAGGAATATCTCCGTAGGGAGTAGCCCCCGGGCCTCTGCCCGACTAGGTTAGTCGGGCGGAGGGCCCTTTGCTTTTTCTTTGTAGTCTTCACTCTGGGTGCACGAACAGTGCACCCAGAGGGTGTAGCCCCCGAGCCTGCGGTCGACTAGGAGTAGTCGGGCGGAGGGTGTAGTTTTTCTTTTTGCTTTCAGTCTGACTCTGGGTGCACGAACAGTACACCCAGAGGGTGTAGCCCCCGAGCCTCCGCTGGGTCCTTGGGACCGAGTGGAGGGTTACAACAATCTTCCCGGGTGACTATAATGAATGTTCGTTCCCTTTTGCAGGATCTGAACAAACGGTCGCAGGACAAGACCGCCTTTCTCCAAGACCGGCTGCCGGTAATCGAGCGGCTGGAGCTGCGGAAGTCCGAGTGGGACAAGCTCACCACAGACCGGCAGTCGGCAGAGGACGCGGCCCGCAAGCGCAGGGTGGAAATCAACGGCCTGTAGGCCGCGCTGTCGCAGGAGATGGCCAAGTCCCGGGGTGAGTAAGCTGATTCACCCGTTGCTTCTCTTCTGTCGCTTTTATGTTTCTGTCGTCGCTGACACGCTGGCACTTGCAGCCGCCGAAGAGGAGGTTGCCCGGCTAAGGGCGGAGCTTGACACGATGACGGCCCGCGCCCGGGACCTTGACGCCGCCAAGGAGCAAGCCCGGGAGCTCGAAGATGCGCTCGCAGCGGAAAAGGCCCGGGCGAAGCAGCTCGGGCGTGAGGCCGAGTTGGCGCAAGCCCGTGCCCGAGACCTTGATGACGCCGAGGAGCGGATCCGCAAGCTCGAGGAGGCGCTCACGGTGGAGAAGGCCCGAGTGGACTTGGCGGAGAGGATGGAGGCGCAGCTCGGGCGCGATGCCGAGTCGGCGGCCCAGAGGGCCACTGAGACGGAGGCGGCCGCCGAAGCCGCAAAGAAGGCAGCCGCAGCGGCGGAGTCCGGTAAGTGCCCCTGCGGACTTTGGCTTTTTCTGTCCTTTTAGTCATCGTTGCTCAAGCGTTGCCTTTTGCTGCAGAGTCGAAGGCGAGTCTCGAGAAGTCCCGGGGGATGATCGAGTCGCTGATGAAGGCCGGGCAGGTGGCGTGTGGCGCCGCCTGGCCGGACGATGCAGCGCCTGACTCCGTCGCGGCGGTGGCCGAGCGGTTGCACCAGGTCCCCGACCGGGTGGCAAGCATCGAGGCGGAGGGCGCACGGACGGGGGCCGGCCTTGTCTTGGCAGTGGCGCGGTCCCACTACCCCTTGCTAGACTTGGAGGCAATCGGGGAGGGGTACGCTGCCGACTGCCCGGACGAGGAGATCCTGGAGATGATGCGGATCGTCGAGCCCACCGTCGAGACCCTGCTGAAGCGCTCCGGCCTGTAGACAAGTAGGAGTAGCTGTAAACTGCTCGGGCTAGCCGAGTAGAAACTTTGTAGCGGACTCGGAAGAGCCGAGTGTATTTTGTAAAGAACTCGGGGATGCCGAGTAAATTATGCACTTGTTATGTTTAGCAAGTTTTGTTCTGTTCGGGAAAGGACTTGTGCTCCTGTGTATGTTAGCTTGTTCGTTTGTGCTCTTCGCCAATCCGTTGTAGCCTCCTTGGCGTAGGGATTAGCCGGTGGCGTGTGTCCCGAGTAGCGCAAGGGTGTGGCATAAACCGGCGACTGGAGTCGAAGAGTTAACGTTGGACTTTATACACAGTACTTAAGCATTCCGCGCGGACAGAGCCGTGTGTGTGCCGAGTGCCTGCTACGGGCAGGCGTAGCAGGCTTAGTCGGGAGAAAGGAAGACTTGCTTTTGGATGAAAAAAGGAAACTCTTTATTCATGTATTCAAGTTCATAAAACACTTAAGCATAGAAGCGACGTAGCTGTTCGATGTTCCATGTGTTGGTGAGGATGTTGCCGTCGCCGTCCTTCAGTCGGTAAGCCCCCGGGCGTAGCACCTCGGCGACTATGTACGGGCCCTCCCATGACGGCGAGAGCTTGTGCTGCTCCTTGCTTGATTGGACTCGGCGCAGAACCAGGTCGCCGACATTGAAGGAGCGGCCGCGTACATGTCTGCTGTGGTATCACCGTAGGCTCTGCTGGTACTTGGCAGAACGAAGGAGCGCCACCTCGCGGGCTTCCTCGAGCTGGTCGAGAGCGTCCTGTCTGGCCTCCTCCGACTCGGCCTCGCTGAAGGCACGAACGCGGGGGGACCCATACTCCAGGTCGGTCGGGAGGATTGCCTCGGCCCCGAAGACCATGAAGAAGGGTGTGTAACCGGTGGACCGGTTGGGCGTGGTCCGAAGGCTCCAGAGTACTGATGGCAACTCGGCTGCCCACTTGCCTGCGAACTTGTTCAGTCGCTGGAAGATTCGGGGCTTGAGGCCCTGCAGTATCAAGCCGTTGGACCGCTCGACTTGCCCGTTGGTGCGTGGATGTGCCACGGCGGCGAAGTCGAGGCTGATATTGTAGTCGTCGCAGAATTCGAGGAAGGCTCGGCCGGTGAACTGGGTGCCGTTGTCTGTGATAATGCTGTTGGGTACGCCGAAACGGAAGACGATGTTCCGGACGAATTCGACGGCCTTTTCGGTAGTTATCGTGGCAACCGGCTTGGCTTCGATCCACTTGGTGAACTTGTCGACTGCGACGAAGAGGTGTGTGTAGCCCCCGAGAGCTTTCTTGAGAGGGCCGACCATGTCAAGACCCCAGACCGCGAAGGGCCAGGTGATCGGGATGGTCTGGAGGGCCTGAGCCGGCAAGTGTGTCTGCCGGGCGAAGTGTTGGCATCCCTCACAAGTGCGGACAATGTGCTCCGCGTCGGACACAGCAGTCGGCCAGTAGAAACCCTGTCGGAAGGCTTTCCCGACTAGTGACCCGGGCGCCGCGTGGTGTCCACATACTCCCGAGTGGATATCATGTAGGAGCTGCTTTCCCTGTTCTTGGGGTATGCATCGTTGGAGGACCCCGGAGGTGCTCCTCTTGTAGAGCTCGCCGTCAATGATGACGAAGGCCTTGGCGCGTCGCGCGATGCGGCGTGCCTCGGTGCGGTCCGACGGGAGGGCGTCCTGCAGGAGGTAGTCGAGGAAGGGCATGGTCCAGTCGGGAGTGACGGTGAGGACTTCTGTTGAAGGCTGCTGCGCGGCGTCACTCTCCGGGACGTGCTGTTCTTTGGCTTCGGGTGTTGTGTCCGTCTTGATAGAAGGGGCATGCAACTCTTGGAGGAAAACTCCAGTCGGAACCACGTCCCGGCTGGACCCCAGTTTGGCGAGTGCATCCGCGACTTCGTTGTCTCGGCGCAAGACATGGGTGATCTCGAGACCGTCGAACTTGGCTTCGAGCTTGCGGACTTCTTGGCAATAGGCTTCCATAGAGGGATCTCGGCACGACCAGTCCTTCATAACCTGCCGGACGACAAGTTCCGAGTCGCCGCGCGCGAGGAGGCGGCGGATCCCGAGTGAAGCCGCAAGGCGAAGACCGTGGAGCAGAGCTTCATACTCGGCAACGTTGTTGGATGCCGGGAAGTGGAGCTGCAACACGTACTTGAAGCGCTCACCTTTGGGGGAGATGAGCACAACGCCAGCCCCCGCGCCCTGGAGCATCAGAGAGCCGTCGAAGTAGAGCGTCCAGTGCTCGAGGTCAATGACGGAGGGCGGGGACTGGACTTCTGTCCACTCGGCCATGAAGTCGGCGAGAGCCTGGGACTTGATGGCTGTACGGGGGGCGTAGACTATGCTGAAGGCCATTAGTTCCATTGCCCACTTGGCGATCCGACCCGTGGCATCGCGATTGTTGATGACGTCCGCGATCGGGAAGGAGCTGACCACCGTGATGGGGTGTCCCTGGAAGTAGTGGACTAACTTCCGTGACGTTATGAACACCGCATAGATGATCTTCTGTATCTGAGGGTACCGCGCCTTGGACTCGGAGAGGACTTCACTGATGAAGTAGACCGGGCGCTGGACGTTCTGGATGTGGCCGGGCTCGGAGCGTTCCACCACCAAGACCGTGCTGACTACCTGAGTAGTCACTGCGACATAGAGAAGCAGTGGTTCGTTGGGCATGGGAGACGCGAGCACCGGGGGGGTAGTCAAGAACTTTTTCAAGCCGTCAAGGGCGTCCTGGGCCTCGGAGGTCCAGGTGAAGGTCTCCGACTTCTTCATGAGCTTGTAGAGGAGCATGGCCTTCTCGCCGAGTCGGGAGATGAACCGGCTGAGAGCTGCCATGCACCCGGTTAGCCGCTGGACGTCTTTGAGGTTCTTCGGTGGACCCATCTTGATGATGGCATCGATCTTCTCCAGGTTGACTTCGATTCCACGTTCGGAAACGATGAAACCGAGTAGCTTGCCCGAAGGGACCCCGAAGACACACTTCTCGGGGTTGAGCTTCATGCTGAATCTTCGAAGGTTGGAGAAGGTCTCTCCCAAGTCACTCAGGAGGTCTTCTCTCTTTTGGGACTTGATCACCACATCGTCGACGTAGGCTTGTACGTTCCGACCGATCTGCGACTGAAGGCAGCGCTGTATGCACCGTTGGTACATAGCGCCTGCATTCTTGAGGCCGAAAGGCATGGAGACGTAGCAGAAGGCGCCAAACGGAGTGATGAAAGATGTCTTGATCTCGTCATCCTCCTTCATCTTGATCTGGTGATAGCCCGAGTAGGCGTCAAGAAAGCATAAAACCTCGCACCCGGCCATGGAATCGACCACTTGGTCGATGCGAGGCAGGGTGAAAGGATCTTTGGTGTTAAGGCTGGTATAATCAACACACATCCTCCATTTACCATTCTTTTTGCGAACAAGAACTGGGTTCGCTAACCAGTCGGGATGATACACTTCTTTAATGAAGCCGGCTGCTAAAAGCTTGGCTATTTCTTCTCCTATAGCCTGACATCTATCCTCAGCGAATCGGCGCAAGCGCTGTTTGACGGGCTTGGCATCCGGCCGAACGTTCAGAGAGTGCTCGGCAGCCTCCCGTGGGACTCCGGGCATGTCGGAAGAGGTCCACGCGAAGATATCCCGGTTGTCCCGGAGGAAGCTGACGAGCGCACTTTCCTATTTGTCGCTGAGCGCAGTCCCGATCTGCGTCGTCTTCGAGGGGTCTTCGGGGTCGAGCTGAATGGCCTTGGTGTCCCGTGCCGGCTGAAAAGATGTCGATGTCGAAGCCTTCTTAGCCGGAGGTGCTTCCTCAACCACGGCCGACTTGAGGTCAGCAAGCGTGGCCTCAGCGATCTGGGTTGCGGCGAGGTTGCAGTTTTCCAGGTCACACGTGTAAGCGTGCTGGAAGCTGCTTTGCACCGTGATTACCCCATGGGGGCCCGACATCTTGAGCTTCAGGTAGACATAGCTGGGCACAGCCATGAACTTGGCGTAGCAGGGGCGTCCCAAGATGGCATGGTATGATCCCGGGAAGTCGACAACCTCGAAGGTGAGAGTCTCGGTCTGAAAATTGTTGGGAGTGCCAAAGGTGACGGGCAGGCTGACCTGCCCGAGTGGACTCGCCATCTTGCCGGGTACCACCCCGTGGAAGGGGGCACCAGTCGGCTTGATCTCGGAACGAGGAATCTTCATGTCGTCAAGGGTCTTGACGTAGAGGATGTTGAGACCACTCCCGTCGTCCATGAGGACCTTGGTGAGGCGGACGCCGCAAACGATCGGGTCTACCACCAAGGGGAATCGTCCCGGCTGGGGGATGTAGTCGGGGTGGTCCGCGCGTCCGAATGAAATTACGGACTCGGACCATCGCAGGTACTTGGGCACGGCCGGTTCCGCTGCGTTGACCTCTCGATCAATAATCTTCTGGCGACGCTTGGAGTCATAGCCGTTCAGGCCGCCGAAGATCATCAAGCAAGCGGTCTCTTTAGGAAATTCGTCTCCCTCGTCCTGAGGGGGCTCCTTCTTTCCCTTATTGTTGTTGTAAGCTTGTTTAAATTCTTCAAGAGATTGCAGTCGCGCGTCAGATGATTGGACTTGGGCGCATGAAAATGACACGGCTGACTCATCATCTCCTCGAAGGTCGCGTTGGTGCGCTGAGGTCGGCGCGGCGGGGCGCGCTCAGCCGCGGCAACGAGATCTCCGCCTTTACGCTTCCGGTGCTTCTTCCTGGATGGCTCGGGTTTAGCGTCCCGACTGGGTGAGTCGGAACCTTTGCCCTTGTTCCTCCCCTTGTCATCCCGAGTAGCACTGCGGACAGCCTCTTCACCGGTGACGAAGTTATTGGCTATATCAAAGAGTTCGCGCGTGGTCTGAGGATTCTTGCGCGCTATCTTGTGAATGAGGTCGGTGCTTCGAACTCCCTTGGAGAAGGCAGTGATGACATCACCCTCTCGGACCTCGGGCAAGGAGTTCTTCTTCTTGGAGAAGCGTTGGATGTACTCACGGAGAGTTTCATCCGATTTTTGTGTACAACTGTGGAGGTCCCACGCGTTCCCGGGCCGATTGTACGTGCCCTGGAAGTTGTTCACAAAAAGAGTCTCGAGGTCGCTCCACGTATGGATGCAACCCGGAGGCAGGCTGGTGAGCCAGGCTCGAGCCGAGTCAGCCAGGAACAGCGGCAGGTAGTGGATCGCGACGTAGTCGTTCCCACCATTGGTCCTGCATGCCGTGTGGTAGTCGGCCAGCCAGATGTCCGGCCTAGTCTCTCCGGTGTACTTGTCGATGCCGGTGACTCGGAACCGTGGCGGGAAAATGACACTGCGGATACGGGGCCGAAAGCCTTTGGACCCGAGAATCCCATGCCGGAGGAGGTCGGAGACCGCCCCCGACTGGTGGCGCTGCTGTCGTTGCGGTGGCCGCCACGATCGTCTCTCCTGGACCCAGGATGGGTGCTTCCTTCAGCGCCTGCAGGGTCCCTTGGTTCGAGTCGCTCATGGACCGGTGCAGCCTGACGGGCGTTTTTGTCCGCGTCCTGTCGGGCGCGGGTTCTGGCGGCTATGGTGCCGCGGGCATCTCGGTCTGGACCGAGTCGCTCGCGAACATCTCCGGCCGGTTGACGTCGGTCGGGGGTCGCTCGTCGTCCACCCGCGTTAGACGGGCTTTTTGGCGGCGAAGAGCACCGACTCCTCGCACCTGTCGAGGAGCCAGGATGACCTTCTGAAGCTTCAGCATGCTGGAGGGCGGTTTCCTCTAGCAGTACCCGAAGTTGGTGGAGTTCATCATGCCCCGGGTTGCCCTCGGGGATATCGATGGCGCGCGCCGCCATCGTGGCCGCGACGATGTTATGACTCGGGAGAGGAAATATCGGGACTCCTTCCCTTTCGCGCATGCGGAGCTCGTTGTGGACCTGACGTCCCCGAGCCCTCATGTCGTCGTTGCGTCGTTGGTCGTCACGCTGGCGGGCGAGCCGAGTCTGTTGCTCGATCAACTCTTCCTCCTTAGCAAGGAGTCGGAGTCGGGTGGCCTCGAGCTCAGCCGGTGTCTGCTCCACAATGGGGACCTCTTGGCCATCGTCGCCATCCGCTGAGCCGGCGTTGGCCATGAAGACTTCCCGGGACGGGTGGTGGCTGCCAGAGCTCTCGTCCTCGTCCGAGTAGTACTCGAGGACAGGGAGGAGAGAGTCGATTGCTCCCACCAGTCGGGATCCGAGTGCGAACTCATGCGTGACAAACGGATCTGGTTTCGGCGAAGCCTCCTCCCTGAGGAGAGGGGCTGAGTGCGCGGGCTCGGCGGAGAGCCCGTGCTGGAGAGCTGAGGAAGCCTCTATTGGTCGGGACGTCGCCGAGTAGCAGAGGTGAAGCTGGCCGACCTTGTCGGCGATGAAGTTTAGCCTTCCAAATTGGAAAAGCTGGCCGGGATCCGGGACAGCATCCGTGAGAGCGAATCTCATGATGTTTCCCGGGACGAAGACGTTGTTGACGTTGACGATGCCCATCCGGATTCGTGCAGATGGATCTATGCGCACTCCCCTACCTGGCGCGCCAACTGTCGGAGTATTATTCCGGCAATACTACTTATGGGGCGGCGTGAGCACAACAAATCTGGATGGGTGCACACGGGAGACAAGATTTAGACAGGTTCAGGCCCTCTCGGAGAGGTAATACCCTACGTCCTGTGTTTGGTGGCTAATATTGCTGTATCCCGAGTGCCGCAAGCCCTAGAGAATTGATCTCGAGGTTGCTTGGAGCTAAGGTGAAGTAGATTGGATTCGGTGCCGATCGGAGGTCCCCTACCGGGCCTTATATAGACGGCCGGGATAGGGTTACAAAGTCCGGATCGGGCTAACAGATATGTTTCCTATTCGGTTACAACCAATTCCGGGTAAGCCGGACAGGTATTAGTCCTTGTCTTGTACTCCACGTCGGTGAGGCGCCCCCGTGTTGTAGTCGGACTCTGAGTAGTCGGCCCGGCCCACCCCGTGGCCGGGAGGCCGGATTCGTCCTCCTTGATGGTACCCGGGTGCCATGTCACCATCACCTAGTTTGTCTGATTGGTGAACATTCTAACACCTAAGGTGATCACAGTTTTCCCATGGTTCAATCGAGCTTGGAGATCATGTTACTCTTTTAAATGTTCTTAGAAGAATCTTGCTCGAAACATTTGGCTATATGTTGTAGTAAGGATCTAGTACATAGGATGTCGAACAGAATAGGGTTTCGGCTATTTTATGGAGTTAGTATAGGGAATGATCTGTTAATTCCATTGACATACTGGATTCAAATACTGCATAATATTTTAGGTGACGTTTGGAAAAGAATAAGTTTCTATGGAAGTGGCTTACGAAAGATATGCATATATATAATAGAGTCATATTTGATTTGAATTCAAATTTGAAAATTTAAATAATTTCAAAAATTGTGAAACTGATACCTTAGGTAGGGTTTGATTTTAAAAGTATATAGGAAAAAGAATGGACTCAATCGGAGTTACGACGAGGAAGTTATGGGCTTCCGAAGTTCTGCCGGGAGAGAAAAAGAGAGGGGATGTTTCTAAGGGGGGGGGGAGAGTGACGTCGAAGGCAACTTCTAGAAATGCACCTTCTGCGAGTGGAAACGGCTTCGGGATAAGGAACCGAGGGAAGTACGCTTCCCAGTAGGAGAAATGTATTCCGGGTGAAAGAAAAAGAGGAATGCGGATGCAGAAAAGGAAAACGTCTTTATGAGGATACGTCTTCCCTTATCTGGCCCATGGGCCTGGATTGTCAGAGAAAGATTTCTACTCTCGAGAGCAGCTTCGCGCCCTGTCGCGTGGGGCCTGACTGGTAGCGAGAGAGGAACAGAGGAGAGCAGGCGGGCGGTGCGGGTGAGCTGGTCGTCGGCGAGCGGTGGCGCTCGGGGAGGCGGTGAGCACGGAATCGTATGCAGGGAAGGACGGCGAGCCTAGGGGAGGTGTTGATGGCCGGCGGTGATCACCAAGGTGTGGTGGTGGTGGAGTCCCGATCTGAGCGGCGGCGGCAGGGTCACGTCACCGGTGATGCTGCTCAGCTTGGGCAAGGCGCGAAAACAGGTTTCAGAGGGGGTTAGGAGACCTCTGGTTCATGGAATCGGAGGAGGAGCGGCTATGGCGGCTGGATTGCTTGGTGAGGCTGTGGCATGGGGAAAGCAAAGGAAACGGGCGCACGGCAACGGAAACTCACCGGGACAGAGGTGGCAGTGGCTGCGTGGAGTGAGACCGGCCGACGGGTAACTTGAGGCGAGGTAGACGCCAATGAGCTCTAGCGGCAGAAATGGAGGAGACCAGAGGGGAATGATAAGTTGGTGCCGACCAGAGCAGCTCGGGTGCGAAGACTTGGGTAAGAAGGAGAAAGGGCAGCTCGTGTGATTTGCTGGGGTGAGGAGAACTTGAGCGTGGCCGAGGTAGGTGGAGACGCGGTGCGGTTGCTGGTGGAGCTAGACTTGGAGAGAGGCAAGGAGGTGGCACTGATACTCGAGAACAAGGAGTTGGAATTGCTCTGTTGCTTGGGTGTTCTGCGAGAGGGTAGGGGAGTGAGGGAGCTCGGAGGTAGAAGAAGGGAGAAGCATTGGAGCTCGAGAAAAATGGGGAAGAGCTGGTGTGGCTGTAGTAGAGCTCGGTGCAGAGAGCAAGGTGATGGGGAGCTGCTGTGGGGAAAGAGAAGGAGCTTGGGTGCAGGCCAGAGAAGAAAAGGAATGGGGAGGAAGAATGGGAATGGAGCTGAGGAAGAGCTCGGTGCCTAGGTGAAGAAGAGTAGCTGGGGAGGTTGCTCGGCTTGTTAATGGTGACGGGACCACAGCAGAGGAGGTAGGCGCCGCTCGCTGTAGGGATGCAGAGGAAGATGGGAAGGTTTGGCACCGATCTCTGTAGTGCAGTGCTGCGTGGCCATGGAGGTAGCAGTGCTCGATAGGAAGTGAAGAAAGGGAAGGGTTGGAAGAAGGATAGGGAGATGAAGTAGAGAGGTATGACGAGTGGGTCATGGCCCACATGGTAGAGGTAAGCAAGAAATTCGGTTGGTACACTTGAGTAGCTCTAGCAAGAGAAGCAAGGAAAGATTGCACAGGGGAGAGGGATAATGCACATTGTTTGATTCTAGGTTCAAACTCTCAATGCGATGTTAGATTATTAGAGGTAATATTTCATGGCAGGAATAGCTGCATAAAATATAAAGGATGCTTCACAAGAGTTTTGGGTATTATTACTATTATTATTATTATTATTTTTAGGTTTTAGAATAGTTGGAATCAAGTGAGGTTCAGTTTTGGCGGAATTTTTCCCAGACAACTTAAACTATCGTTCAAATTATTTGAAAAGTTTTGTATCTAAGATTTTCGCGTTGTTGCATAATGAGCCCACTTGTACGTGTAATTATTGAGATTGATTTGATTTAAGATGGCTATATGATTTTGAGACTAAGGTTTCATGTAATTATCAAGAGGGGAGATGAGTTAGGATTTTGGGTCTCTCGGCGTGAGAGCTGGTAAGGGTAACTTTGGATTTTATGGTCAGGGTAGTTCCAATTTGGAGACGAAGAAAAAGAGCGAGGGTGTGTACTCACACAAGGTGACCTAATTAGACGACATTAGGCCGATGGCAGGAATACTGCCGCGGAGTATTAGGAGTTGGGGATGCATAGGTCCATAAGGATTATTCTAACACGAGCTAGCAATTGAGATGGGTGATGAATACAAGGAGAGAATGACTTAGGTCGTGAGGTCGAGCTAGGGTTGTGGGCCTCTCCTTAGCTCGAAAGAAGTGAGTTAGAGTTCCAAGTGTATATAGGGTGGTGACGGGGCTAGGATAATGGTAGGAAGTCATGGGAGTTAGGACTTGGGAAAGTATCGCCGGTATGCTCGTATATATGCATAGGATTGTGGCAGAGCCAATGATGCATTAGGGTTTTGTTCCGTAGCTCAGGAAGAAGGGGTTAGGGTTTTGCGTATATGCGTATATATAAAAGCAGTATATATGTGCACACACGTATGATAAGACGTGGCGAGGTAGGTGGTGGAAGTTCACGTTATTTGGAAATGATTCAAGGTATACATATGCTTCAATTTCACAAGGGTACCGTGTGGGTACTAGCTGCAGATATTGGTCTAGGTTGTACCGATTAAGAAAAGAAGGAAGGTTGCCGAAGGTGTGCTCGTGGCAGGATTGCAAGAGCGAGTAGCCACATATGGAGAATTAGGGTTTCGACAAAACGGAGATCGGGAAAAATAGGAGCAAGGGTTTTCGTGTCTTGGTACATAACTCAGTCATGATTTGAACTGAAGTTTTAGTCAGAGGCATTTCTGGTTGGTTTCATTAACAAAAATTTTTGTTAGCCCTAATTTTTGGGTTTTGAAAAATCGGGGTGTGACAATGTTCTCAAACTCTTCCTCAGAAGGAGAATCAAGAACAAGCCAAGAAAAATGATGACCCTATGGACCTTGACGACATACTTGTGGAATTCAATTCCTAAGACATGTATGGAGATCTCAATTAATCTCCAATTTATCCATAGAATATGTCAATAGCCTATATATTGTACGTACTAAAGTTGTAAAAGACGTACTATATTGTCCATTATTGTATTTGTATTATTATGTACCTCAGACATAATATTTAAATATATGATGTATGTGTTTTATATAAATTAAGTTCATAATAAATTTTCTTTCCTTTATATAGAATTTTTCAAGACAATCCAATGGAGGAGAAAATATGTTTAGTGGATAGCTGCACCACTAACACAATTTTAAGGGAAATGAAATATTTCCAAACTCTAAAAAAGAGTAAAGGACATATTATGACTATCGCTGGACGCGATGCTGTCATCATAGGCTCTGGTCAAGCCACAATCATTCTCCCTATGAGTACAAAAATCACAATAGAGGATGCACTCTTGTATCTCGATTCAACTCGTACCCTACTCAATTTTAAAGATATCCGTAAGAATGATTTCCACATTGAAACTTGTGTTGAGTGCAATGACGAAAGTCTCCTCATCACTAAAAATGACGGATATGAAAAACAAATACTTGAGAAAATTTTCTCTTTAAAAACTGGATTGTACTACACATACATTAGACCAATTCAACATGTTACGTATAAAGTAATTTTTCAAAATCTTGATAAATTCAAGGTTTGGCATGATCGTCTTGGTCATCCCGGCATAGGGATGATGAGAAAAATTATTAAAAATTCTGTTGGTCATGACTTAAAACTTGTAAAATTTCCCAAATCCTCAGATTTCGTATGCACCGCATATGCTACAGGGAAATTAATCTTAAGACCATCTTATCTTAAGATACGAAATGAACCACTTAATTTTCTTGAACGCACTCAAGGAGATATATGTGGTCCAATTCAGCCATTATCTCGACCATTCAGATATTTCATGGTTCTAATCGACGCATCTACAAGATGGTCGCATGTGTGTCTTCTATCCACAAGGAACCATGCATTTGCTAAAATAATCGCTCAAATTATCAAATTAAGAGCAAATTATCCTGAACACAGGATAAAAACCATTCGAATGGATAATGCCGTAGAATTCACTTCGCGAGCATTTAACGATTATTGCCTAACATTAGGCATAAATTTAGAGCACTCTATACCTTATGTACATACCCAAAATGGTTTGGCTGAATCTCTTATTAAAAAAGTCAAATTAATCGCTCGACTACTTTTACAGAATTCAAATCTACCAACATCTTGTTGGGGTCATGCGGTTTTACACGCCGCAGAATTAATTCAAATTCGTCCAACTGCATATCATACGGCCTCCCTGTTGTAGTTAGGACGTGGAAATTCGTCCAACTGCATCAATTTGGCTGCGCTGTATACGTGCCAATATCACCACCACAGCGTACACAAATGGGCCTCACAGAAAATTGGGGATCTATGTGGGGTATAATTCTCTGTCGATAATTAAATACCTCGAGCCCCTAACAGGGGACTTATTTACAGCCCGGTATGCTGATTGCATCTTCGATGAAGATCATTTCCCGGCATTAGGGGGAGATAAAGACAAGTACCACAAAGAATACCGAGAAATAGATTGGAATGTCACTGGCATTCAATCCTTAGACCCACGTACTAAAGAATCTGAATCTGAAGTTCAGAGAATCATAAATTTGCAACACATTGCAAATAACCTGTCATATGCATTTACTGACCATAAAGGTGTACAAAATCCCATATTCCGGCGGTTAATGTGCCAGAAAGAGTGAAGGTACCTAATAAAACCATTCAACTCCCTAATGAGAGCAAAAAAGGGAGAACTTCTGCCACAAAGGATCCAGCTTCTCAAAAGCGTCCGCGGAAACAAATGACTCTAAATCCTCAAACGGTAAATGCAAATCAATCTCGAAAGGAGAAACATTTGTCGGATGCTCAACATCCACAACCCAGCAAAAATGTGCACATAAATTTAAGTGCTGGGACATCGGAACATCCTAACTCTAATGTTGAGGAAAATCACAATGAGTTAGAAGATGATAATGAAATTTTCATAAACTATATTGATTCAGGAGAATCTTTTAACAGAAAGACTACACTTGTCGACATTTACTTCTCCTCAAAAATTGCTAAGAACCTTCAATTGGATCCAGAACCTAAGTCCATGGCAGAGTGCCTCAAGCGCTCAGATTGGTCCAAATGGAAGGAAACAATAGAGGCAGAATTGCACTCGCTCAAGAAAAGAGAGGTATTTATTTCAGTAATACCAACTCCTCAAAATGTCTTCCCCGTGGGAGCAAAATGAGTTTCTGTTCGAAAAAGAAATGAAAACAATGAGGTGGTGAGATACAAAGCGAGACTTGTAGCACAAGGGTTCACGCAGAGACCCGGCATCGATTATGATGAAACCTACTCTCCTGTTATGAGTGGAATAACGTTTCGATATTTAATATCTTTGGCAGTACAAATGAAATTATCCATGCAGTTGATAAACGTAGTGACCGCATACTTATATGGGTCACTCGATTCGGACATTTACATGAAAGTCCCTAATGGACTTAAAGTTCCGAATCCAAATGCAAATCGTAACATGTATTATGTAAAATTACAAAAGTCACTCTATGGCTTAAAACAATCGGGAAGAATGTGGTACAACCGATTAAGTGAATTCCTTCTTCAGAAGGGTTGCTCAAACAATGATGATTGCCCTTGTGTATTCATAAAGAAATCCTCAAAGGGATTTTGCATCATCTCAGTGTATGTAGATGATCTCAATATCATTGGAACTACACAAGACATACAAGAGGCAAGTAATCATCTAAAGACGGAATTTGAGATGAAAGATTTGGGTAAAACCAAATTCTGCTTAGGTTTATAACTTGAGCATTTTCCCTCAGAAATCTTTGTACATCAGTCTGCTTATATCCAGAAAATCTTGAAAAAATTCAATATGGATAAATCATATCCATCCAAGACTCCTATGGTCGTTCGATCTCTTGATAGAAAAAAAAATCCATTTAGACCTAGGGCCGATGACGAAGAAATATTAGGACCTGGAGTTCCTTATCCACCAGGCCTGATATTTTATTTGCAGTTAATTTATTAGCTAGATATAGTGCATCCCTTACAAAAAGGCATATGGTAGGTGTCAGGAATATCCTCAGATATCTCCAAGGCACAAAAGATTTTGGTTTATTCTATCAAAAAAATTAGGATATGACTATAGTGGGATATGCTGATGCTGGCTATCTATCAGATCCCCATAACGCCAGATCACAGACTGGATTTGTATTCCTACATGGTGGAACAGCCATATCTTGGAAGTCCTCAAAACAGACTTTAGTGGCTATTTCCACTAATCATTCTAAAATAATTACATTATATGAAGCATCACGTGAAAGCGTTTGGCTTCGCAGAATGATTAACCACATATAACAGACATGTAGAATTGGTTCTTTAGAATCACCAATAATTATCTACGAAGATAATTCTGCTTGTATTACGTAAATGCAATCAGGTTATATAAAGAGCAATATTACAAAGCATATTGCTCCTAAATTATTTTATCCCATGAGTTACAGAAAAGCGGGAAAATAGAAATCTTGTAAACTAAGTCTTGTAAAAATCTTGCAGATTTATTCACAAAGTCCCTACCAACATCTTTATTCCAGAAATATGTTCATGGGATTGGTATGAGACGAATTCGAAACTTGCAAGATTCAGGGGGAGTAAACTCCTAAAATATAACCTGATAAATGATCATCAGATCATATATATATTGTACTCTTTTCCTTTATGAGTTTTTCCTAAATGGTTTCTCATAAAAGGTTTTTAATGAGACAATATTAATACAAGCCATATATGTCATATCATTTTCTCCTTATTTTTCCCGTTGGGTTTTAAAGGATTTTTCCATGACATATTATCCAACAATAAGAATTCATATATGCCATACCATTTTCTCCTTATTTCCCATTGGGTTTTAAAAGGAGTTTTTCATGGCATACAATCATTATATTTCTCCTCATGTTTTTCCCACAGGGTTTTAGAGGAGTTTTCCAGATGTTTTCTATATACAATAAGTTGATCAAGGGGGAGTGTTGTGGAACGACGCCTCTCGGAGCAGACGCGACTCTTGTGATCAATTAGCAACCGCCATTAGCAGTTGCCAAAGACTCTTAAGCAGCAACTGCCGCCTCTTGCAATTGTATATATATTATGTAAATCATCCAAGGATAAGAATGAGAGAATCGCTATTCATTGTCCAATTGCTGTCTCAACTATTGTCTCCAATTCATATTACAACATGACGTTTGATCCTGATGTGAAAACAATTTTTCCATGATACAAAAATATTCTGATAATACATATACAATAAATATATAAAAGTAATGCAACCACGGCTTGTATGCAACACACAACATGTATTTGATTTTGAAGGAAACTAACCTGGATTTTCAGGAGATAAATCTTGCAACTAATAAATTTAGAAGATTACTTCCGATTTGTTAGCATACCGTGCTTTTTTGTGATAGAAACATCTTTTTTCATGTGATGGAAACTTTTTCCAGATTGATAGAAATACATGCTCCATGCTATCGAAGCATTCTTTTATGTGCGATGGAAACAAATTTGTTCATGTAAGGGAGAACATTTTTTGTGCGACTTTAGAAATATTTCTACACCATTGTGGCTCGAGGCATGCAACAAGATAAAAAATGTGTTACAACAAATTCACTGTACTATTGAAACAACTCTTTTTTGCGTGAATATAACATCATGGGTGCACTGTGCAACCAATATTTCTAAGGATCGTGGAAAATAAATTTTTACGTGATTACAACATTATACAGCTTGAACCACATCAAAAACAAAATAATATTACAACATCATCGGTGATGGCGGGCTTGAGGAGGAGGGGAGCGATGGGAAATTTTTTCCTGTAGGTTCTCGTGCTGCCGTTGAGGGAGGGAACCTACCGGGTGTAGAGGAGGTGCTTGCGACGGGTGGATGAGCTGCCAGCCTACCGCGGCCGCGAGTGGACAAGCCGCCAAGCTATCATGGGTGGAGGAGTTGGGGCCTAATGCAAGATATATAGAGGAGGTGGAGAGGCATCGTCCTGCCAAGAGTGGAGGGGTCACTGTGGCTGGGAAGATCAGGAGGCATTAGTTAAGTGGAAAGGAGGTTGGTGATGGGACAATGACAGTGGGTTGTAATTTATGGAAATAGATAGCGGAAACTGTGGAGAGCATGTCTACCATTGATGGAGGCAGAATCAACAGCCACAGAGTGGTCCAAGCAGAACGACCGCCTAGATGTCTGACAAAAAGAGTCACTTTTCTCTTTATTAGCAAGTGCACACGTGCAATGCATGTTTTCACAATATGTATGGCATGAAAACATAATCTACATTGCATCGTGTCAAAGGAGACGACGGTGGCGAACAGGCATGGCCAGAGCGTGGTGTGGGCGCGGGGGCCACGACTAGCATAGATTCGAGAGATAGGGGCACTGAAGGGTACAACAGTGCCAATGGTGAAAAATTATCTATTAAATTAAGTAAGGATATTATAGATAATTATCTATCAACTTTAAGTGAATGGCATAGTAGGTAATTATTTATCAAATTTAAGTGAATGGCATGGTGGGTAATTATCTATCAATTAAGAATAGCCGTCGGATTGACAGATCATCAAATGAATATTAACCATTTGATGTATTCGATTCAATCCGACGGATCTGAATGATCTAGGTACACTTTGTAGAGTGAATTTAGAAGAGAAAACTAATAGATAGTATAAATATACGGTGTTAATTGTTTTACTCCCTTCGCCTGAAAACATGGAGTGATTTTATTCACAAATATATGACGCGTCTCATATTCCAGTGTAAAATAAGTTTGATGTCCCCTTATTAAATATCGTGCTTTACCTCGTATTCAACCATATATACACATGCATCGAACGTATTAATACCACCGTGACAATAATTAAAAATAGTTTAGCCACTTTCAATATCTAAGTCAATGTGTGCAAAACAAAATACGCCATATATTATTTTCAAACTGAGTGCGTGCTATTTTTAAGTGATCAAAATAAGAGATTATTATTAATGTAAAGGAGAGAAGAGAAGAGCAAAAAGTTAAATACTCATGAAAACGGAGACTGTATAGAGAGTCGAAACTCTACAGTCGTCTTTAATATAAATATTTATGCATTGTTGTCTCTATTCATGAGAACGGAGACTGTATAGAGATATAGTCGAAACTCTACAGTCGTCTTTAATATAAATATTCACTCTACAGTCGTCTTTAATATAAATATTTATGCATTGTTGTCTCTATTCTTACTCTTTTGTGTAAAAGCAATTGTACGAAATGTTTCCATTGTTAACTCCAACATATAACACTTATGGAGGGTACGAGAGCTGCTGACTCTACGTTTTTACGTGGCTTAGCTCAGTAAAAGTACAGTTTAATTTATGGTGCTACGTACAGACCTGCAGATGTAGACGATCTTGCAGTCCGGATTCTCAGTGATGGACGCGGGCAGAGCCGAGTGCGGCATGTGCGTGGCGATGAGCCTCGGCGACGGCAGCACCTCCAGCTTGCTCCCCCACCCTGCGGCGAAGAGCGTCTCCATGAACGGAACGCAGTCGTGACTCGTGCGAATTGTAGCGGAGGAGCGGGTGGTCGGCGGCGGCGGGCGGGTGCGCGCCGCGCGCCATGGTGGCGAAGGCGAGTGCCTTGAGCCACGTGGTGCCGCACTTGGGCGGGCTGGCGAGGAAGACGTCGCCGCGGCGCGGCGCGAAGCCGCTGTTTTGGATCTGGACGATCCCCGGGACCCAGCCCTCCATCACCCAGGTGCCCTGGCCTGGTACTGGCGCAGCCCTAGCTTGGGGTTGCTCGGCAGGGCCTTGACGACGTGCTCTAACTCCGGCAGAGGTTCCACCGGCGGTGCGTCGTGGCCGTCGACGAACACGTCCTTGAACGCCACGGGGCCGGCGAGGCAAGACGTGGTAGCGGCCGCTGCCATGATGGATGCTCTCTCGAAGCTAGCTAGCTAGCTAGCCTCTCCCTCTAATGGCAGTTGATGATGGACAGACAGCAACCTAGCTATGTATAATCGTCTCGATCGTCGCTCATACGCATGCATGTGTGACGTCACCGTCCACGTGGCTCACGAGCACTGTTTTTGTACTATACACTGCTATTGCCCGGTACGTGGTGGCTGGATTCTGTCGTGAAAAGCGTGGCTTCTGGGGTTCAATCGTGTTTAGGTCGATCTGGGTGGGCTAAGATAAAGCTGCCAAAACGAAAACCCTGCTATTTGACAAAACCCACAAAATGAATAAGAGTGTGGATTCTCGCAAAATCTTAGAAAACCACACTTTTAAGCAATCGTTTTGAGGATCAAACTTTTTTTTGGCCTGTGATGTTTCACGAATCACATGTCATTATAATTTTATAGATTCGACAGGCTCAAAGATTGAGCCTGATTGCCTACATAGACACGACGGCAAATGAGCCATTGGGGGTAAAGTAAACTTGTTAACTTGAATTGGAGCGACTAGGCATAATTTGGAGACGCAGTGATTTACATTCAAGCGAAATAAAGGGCATGCATGGCTTCATAGATTTGTCTCTCCCTGCTGACAAGCCCTCCATATATGTCTCTACAACAGTTAAACTAGGCATAAGCAAGCAGTAGCCCCTCCTGACATTGTATCCTCCAATGTAGAAGATCATGACTTACCTCCTCACATCCACCATTCAACATCACCAAACGGCTTACGCCCCTCCCCAATTTTTTCCTCGCCCACGAGGTGACTCCTCTTCCTGTCGCAGCAATCTATCCCCATAAGCGCCATGGCCAGTCGCCATTGGTGGAGTCATACGGTGGCTTGCCGATGTGGTGGTAGCCATCTCGTCATCTCATGGGCTAGCTAGTCGCGGGAAGGAGAAGTCAGACGAGGTTGGATGGCATTGAACGACGGATGTGAGGGGTAAGTCACGTTGTGACTTTGCTCTTCTAAGTTAGAGGATACAAGCCTGATGGGACTTGGAGTGTGGTTGGTAAAATGTCAGGAAAAGAACTATGAAATGGTTGCCTAAACCTCTGGTAGTTTCATAAAAGTGGGTGTATTTTAATAATTTGTTACTCTATAAATCCCTAATGAATACTACTCCACCGTAACATGCAACTAAAAAGCATGGTATATACTTCTGAAAAGAAAAACATGGTATATAAAAGCGGTTCAATATATTGTATCTTAAATTGTATCAATCCGTATTAAATAGCAGTATAAATACAACTTTTATAGTGACTTGTATCTTTGTGTTGTATTTAAAGAGATTTTATTTAATATGTATTGTGATCAATACTAGTATTTTAACCTTGCGACCTATTTGTACCATGTACTAATCGTTTCATTCTTGAAGAAACTTACATGTGAAAAATAAACAAAAGAGGCTAAAAACACATATAAACTTGATAAATTCATGAATATATATATGAGTAGCATTCAGTGTTGCAAGGCGAATTTTAAAAACAAGTTTGCGGTATCAGTGTTGAGTTAATTGACCGAATAACGGCTTCAACGTCGCATGAATCTGACTTGATTTCTATTATACAATGATTAAAGGAACCATCTCGATTAAACATCTCCAAACAGTAAGTATATTTTCCGCCAATGCATTAGGCAAATAAACAGCAAACCAAACTGAAAAATGCAATTCCGAGAGCATGGAACTGCGGAAAGTAAAGGTACATCAAATCTGCGATGCCATAATTCAAAAATATCTCTTCTCCCGTCCCTGTTCCTGCAATGGGATTGAGGAACACTTGTGCGGCCATCGTCGAGAGTGCGGCATGAGGAGCAACAGCGGAAAAGAGGGCCGCGGATGCGGCGGCGGTGGGCAGCGACAGCGCCGATGCGAAAACGTCCTCGCCTGCCTCCAGTGCGGCAGCCAAGCAAAGGCACCACGGCTCATGAATCGACGCCGTCACGCGACGCAGAGAGGGATCACCGCTCCTCCTCGGCACGTACGGCACCGTGCACGCCCACACGCGCCACCACCATGCCATGCTCCAGCCCGCACGCGGTGCCTTCGAGTTCACGCCGGACGGCGTCAAGCTTGCATACTTCTAGCCACGCTCCTCTTCGACGTCGTCTCCGACAGCGGCACCGCCGCTGGCTGAGTGCGAGGGCGATCGAGCTCGACATCAATTGAGGAGCCCTCTGACCTGGCTTCCTACTCCCGCACGCTACCGCTCTCGACACATAGCGGGAGGGGAGAACTGTGGCGACGAGGTACTGAGGTAGGGCGTTAAGGAGACGGTGGCGATGAGGTCAGCTTCGGGGGAAAGGAGGGGAGGGTGGGAAAGAGGACGAGAAGTGAGGGAGCAGGGATAGCGCATGGACCGGATAGTGATTAATTCATATAATTTTGATTCAGTATCCTCTCTCTTCTTTAATTAGGTTCGTATATTAAATGTTCTCCTTATATGGTATATATCTAACATAGAAATTTTTAATAAAATATCTCATCTTACTTTATCCTTTGATATAATGTCTCATCATATATCATCAATAGATAGATTTAGACCTCATCTATTAATAACACGTCATAAAATATCTTATCAAAAAAGATAAAATAAGCGAGAGCATTTTACCAAATCTTTTTCTAAAATACGTGTGATATTAGGATTGGGACTGACCAAAAAGGCACACACACGCACAGAGTGCAGTTGGAAAGAAATTCGGGGAAGCATCAAACCCTTTCTCTCAGCACCAATGGCACGGTATCTTCTCCCCTCCACCACCGCCTCTTCCTTCCTCGAGAATGCCAGGACCTCGCCGGTGCCGATCCTAGCCCTCCGCGCGCTCGCCTCCAGGTCCACCAAGGCCCGCCCTATCATGGCCGTGGCGTCGGAGCAGCCCACCGCGCCCAGCAAGTACCCCAAGGTGGCCGCCCCCACCACCGGCCCGATTCCCGCCGACGAGCTGCTCGGCGTCATCCAGGCCGCCGCCAAGGCCGGGGCCGAGGTGCGTTTGAGCTTTCTTTTCTTGTCAGCTCTCCCTTCTAGGGTTGGTTTCGCTAGATGATTGCAGGTTCTGTCCGGGGTAAGATTGGTACATTGAATGGTTTGCTTGGAATGTGGTGATGATGTTGATAAAAAATTTATCTGGTGGAAATAAGAAATTCTAGTCGTTTATTTGAATTGGCAGTTGCTGGTTATTGTGTTGTCATGCCAAGACTTACTTATTGCATTGGTTTTTAGGGATAAATTTGGGATCATCCTGTCTTTTGACCATTTAGAGAGGCCAAATTGGTTTTTTGCTAACAAAGAGCGGATAGATATAGGGGTATAACCGAGGCTGTATGGATTGCGTAGTCCATAGTGTTACAAGTGCTCAAAATTCCTCTTTTTTTTTGTAAAGAGGGAGTGTGCTCTTAAGGAAATTTCCCGTATCCTTGTTGCTCTCCTGTTGATGAATAAATTCTCAAGGCAATTTTCCTTGTCCTCCATTCATTTAGGTTGTAATGGAAGCCGTTAATAAGCCACGGAATATCCAATATAAGGGAGTTGCAGACTTGGTGACAGAGTAAGAATGCTTCTCGTGTATCTCGTTATTTCCTTATCTGCCATTAATTTCGCTGTTATAGTGTTATATGATCGTGCCTATAATTTAAATTGTGTTATCAATTGGAACTTCGAACGTTGCCACTTGATAAATCCATCCTTTTATAAGCACTGTATAGTGTAAATAACATCAGCATTTGAATTTATTATTCTATACTCTTGTTCAGCACAGACAAGTTGAGTGAGTCAGTCATTCTGGAAGTTGTGAACAAGAACTTCAAAGACCACCTCATACTTGGGGAGGAAGGTGGCCTTATTGGAGATTCCTTGTCAGAATATCTCTGGTGCATTGATCCTTTAGGTTTGCTCCTTCATTCCTAATTCTAACCTGATAAACAATTATTCCTGTAGTGGGGTTAATTTGGATTTTTGTATCATGAACAACCATTGTTTGTAGTGTTGGATGATTCCTGTTGTATTTCTGGTTCGTATGATTTCTTGATTTGGTAGATGCAACCTGTGCACTTGCATGGGTTATTCCTTTTCACTAATTTTTAAGGTGACAATTCTATGCATTATTATGTGATTGACAGGCAAATGGATGGATAAATTGACTTGGGCTACTCATAAATTTGAGATCATTTTGGCTTCACATAGGTGCTTTGAAGGGTTTTACCTGACGTTTATCTGTGCTTTTGTTACTCTATTAGAAACTTTAGTATATAATTTTGATGCATTAGCATTTTATTCTTTGAGTCATTTTGACTAGAGAAGATGGTAACAACCTTACATTTAATAGAAATTTTAGGTCATCGTCATGGTCTTTTTCATGAACGATGTAATATAGTGAGTTTCTCCCCTTTAGATGGAACAACAAACTTTGCGCATGGTTACCCCAGCTTTTCAGTATCCATTGGAGTTCTGTTCCGAGGAAAGCCTGCTGCTGCTACTGTGGTATGTATATGCATATTTTATTCTCGAACCATATGATCTGTTGAATACACAAAACATCGGCTATCACAGTATGAAAAAAGTTTCTCTCGATTATACACATTATATTACCATCTCATTTAGGTCGAATTTTGTGGTGGCCCTATGTGCTGGAGCACTCGTACGATTTCTGCATCTTCAGGTAGGATCTTTGATCAACAATTTGGATGCTTCTTTCGTCTAGTTTTGGAATACTATGACAGTATAGTTCTTAAGCTTTCTTTGCTCCTTGAACAGGCAAAGGTGCTTATTGTAACGGGCAAAAGATCCATGTGAGTCCGACAGACAAGGTAGCCTGTTTTCTCTTATACAACTAGACAAGCAACAATATGAGCACACGTGCATATGCCTGCTGACAATCTCTCAGTGATCATATGCTCAATGTATATGTTCATCAAATATTTCTGGATGCAATCAGAATTCATGTAATATAGATAGTTTACGCCGGCAGATTTGACTTTACATTCTATTATCTCTAATTGATTCTCTAGGTGGAACAATCTCTTCTAGTAACTGGGTTTGGATATGAACATGATGATGCATGGGTGACCAACATAAATTTGTTCAAGGAATTTACTGACATTAGCAGGGTAAGTAATTTTTTCTGCCTGAAGCTATTTCTTCTTTCCTTTTTTTTAAAATATACTTTTTATTTCAGGGAGTGCGAAGGCTAGGCTCTGCTGCTGCTGACATGTCCCATGTTGGTCTAGGCATTACAGAAGGCTACTGGGAATATCGGCTTAAGCCATGGGACATGGCTGCTGGCGTTCTGGTGATCTTTTTTACCCAATGAGATGTCCACAATCAATAATTGGAATCATATTTGCTAAATAATCATCAGTTTAGTAGAAATTGGGATTGCCTTTTTTTTTCAAATCTTACTGCCTGTTTATTCAAATAATCCCTTTTCTTGTTTATGATGGTTCTTATGTTTTCTGAGTTCTGATAATTTGGGTTGAAATTTAATTATAGAGATTGTCTTAAAGGTATAATTGAACAGTTTCAAACTGATTTCGAAAGCAGTTGATGGCATTTTCTGTAATCGAATGTAGAGTTTGCATAAAAAAAGATAACAAATTGATGCGTATATTCTGAAATGTCTTTATCTGGCGTAGTCTTGATTTCAATTAGATCAATTTCTGCTCGTTAAGCCTGAGTAGGATGGCTTCTTCCTCTTCTTTTTCCTGATCTAAGCAACTCTTACTGTGTGGAGTTTGTCAGTATCATTACTTGATGAATTTGGTCATTTTTCAACAGATAGTTGAAGAAGCTGGTGGGGTAGTGACGCGCATGGATGGTGGAGAGTTTACAGTCTTTGATCGTTCTGTTCTTGTTTCCAATGGTGTTGCTCATGAACAGGTATGTTCTTAATAAATAGTTTGTTCACTCATTTGCTCAAAGCAGGAACCCACTAATGTAATTACAATACTAATCTCTTAAGCATTAACAGTCATATCACCAAAGAGTCAATCATGTGAGCTAAGAGTCCAAATCAAAAGATCCATCATACCAGGGGATCACCAAGCTTAGGGTGTTTGTGCTGTTTGGCGTATGCTGTATGGATTACCTAGAACAATGATAATTCTGTTGGGTTGTTTTAGAGGGATTTTATGGGAGTTGTTGATGAATCCTCTTACTGAATTGCAGCTTTTGAATCGGATTCGACCTGCTACTGAAGATCTTAAGAAGAAAGGAATTGATTTCTCCTTGTGGTTTAAGCCTGACAAGTACCCTACCGACTTCTGAGTTACACCACCCTTCAGCTACTTTGTTCTCTGTCAAGCAAAAATAAGGATATTTTTGCTCAACGCCATGTACTTAGACTGACAATACACAAAGTCCTTTGACTCAAGAGGCTGGGATATTGAAGTCAAATTTTTTAAAAAGAGGAATAGAGCTTTAAAGTGCTACAATCAACTTCCTTTTGCTTTAATTATATGTATCAGAAATTGATGCCTTCAAAGAATGATGCATGTATAGTTTCCGCCTGTTGTATTTGTCAAGACTCAAATATCATTACCACCAATTATATCAATCATGGATAATAACAAGATTGCTCGAGAACACGAATTGGCAAGGAGAAATTGGTGACGTGGTGAGGTTACAATCATGTGAAAAATCTAGAATTTTGTGCATTGCCATTTCTCCATGTAAACAGCCTTGAAATCCAGGGTGTTCGGGGAGAAATGTGCTGCCACGGAGCCCTTTCATTTTCTTTTAACACAACTGGTTTCTTCCTTCCGAGCTACAGTGATATTCTACTATTCTTTGAGATATCATGCTGTGAAGCTTGTAACTACAGACGACCAGCAAATGCATGAATTTACCATTTACTGGGCGGAAGAACTTACTTCCAATTAGAAGACAAACATTTTGTATCAGTAACTTATAATTAAGAGATCACTACAGAAAAGCTGCAGATATTAGTTAGTCCACTCACAGAGCACTGCCATTAATTGCCCAGTGCAACCCAGCACAACAGCCAGATTTTATTTGCTCTCTGGGTAAGAGAAACTGGATGATAGATCTTATGATGGTACGCTAGTCTCATGGAACAAACCAAAGGAAAAATCTTGGCAGATATTCCAGTTTTGTCCTCATGCAATCCCTGCCCCTCACACTCCCACCATTATCAGAAGGTTTGCACTCATTGCCTGTCAGGACTTTAACCTTGTGGTCATGTAAGTCAGTTCTACTTCACTGAATTATTCTTACCTGATTCTTTATGTGTTGTTCATGTAGTTTTGTGCAATTTAGGCAATTACAATTGTACTTGGTGGTCATTGTGAATTTGTGATTCCATGTTATGGTAGTCGGTGTTTAGGATGACACTTCAGTAGTAACAATTTAAATGTTTGCTTTCTGAATGTCTCGACTAGAAGTTCTTTGAATACTTGTTCTTCCATCAATAACCCAGGTTTGCAGCTGTACTGACATGTCTTCATCCACCATTTTGCAGGTTAAGGATAGAGGCCCTGCTGTATTATCCGATCACAAGACCAAGATGGAAAATTTGTGCTTGTGAAAACATATCTCAAGAAACTGCCCTACATGATGCAGGTGTGAATTCGTATAGCTACGGCGGAAGGAAGGACCGGAAACCTGAGGGCGCCTACATTGACAAAGAGGGTGTGGTCAGGACCTTCGATCGAAAGAAAATATCAAGAAAAGGGGTAATGCTACCTTCCTCAGTTCCCCTTTTAGTTCAGCACCGCATGACGGCTTGACATATCAGGAATTCTTAGGTTACTTCTCATAAAATTTCTTGCAGTTTTTTTGCTTGAATTCACTATTGCATTAAGAATTCAGCAACTGAGGGAAGTTAGCTTTGCGAGTGTCATAGTTAACTTTTCTTGAAATGGTTTAACAGCTTCAAGTTCCATGCAGGGGGTGGTATGAGAGGCCGTGCTTGTAAGTATGGCTCTGGGTTTGTAGATGGGGTCTTCCCTGTGCTCATTCCAATGGCACAGGACATCCTAGAACTTGTTCAGAAGGGAACAGACGTTGCCAAAATTTGGGAATCACTGGATAACATTCCTCTCGCATACAATCTGTGGGATGACATTCTCAATGTCACCATCCAGCTCCGTCTGAACCGACAATGGGATCCGATCATATCAGTAGGTTTCCGACCAGCATACTGCCACTGTTCATCGCATCTTGCCATTTCGGTTAATCTCTGATCGACATTTTGATGTTTGATTTTTGAAGTGTCTGTAGGTCTGCGAGTGGATCATGCACCGGTGGTCCTTCCGTCCCGACGTGATCTGCTACAACTTGCTCATCGATGCATATGGCCGAAAGCGTCAACTGAACAAGTCAGAGTCAATTTACATGTCTCTTCTGGAGGCTCAGTGTGTGCCAACAGAAGACACTTACGCCCTTCTCTTGCGCGCCTACTGCAATGTTGGATTGCTGCACCGAGCAGAAGGCGTGATCTCGGAGATGCAGGAGCATGGGATTCCTCCAAGTAGGCACCCCAATTCCTCAAAATTGTCAGAGGAGGAACCTTTCAAGTTAAGACAATCATATCAAGAAATGCCTTGCAGATGCAACTGTATGGAAACACTTACCTCAACGGCTTACTGAAGGCGAGGTGCACTGAGAAAGGCAGTCGAGGTATATCAAAGGATGAAGAAAGAACGCTGCAGGACAAACACAGAGACATACACCCTGATGATCAATGTGTATGGGAAGGTCTGGCAATTTTGCTATGAGTTGAAATCACCTGAAAATACTCTTGCACCCTTTTCAGATAGCGGTTGCGCTCACATTTTTTTTTCAGAATTTCTGTTGCAGTCAAAGCAACCGATGGCGGCGATCAAGGTCTTCAACGAGATGCAGTCGATCGGGTGCAAGGCCAACATCTGCACCTACACTGCCCTGGTGAACGCGTTCGCGAGGGAAGGGCTGTGCGAGAGTAGGCAGAGGAGGTGTTTGAGGAGATGCAGCAAGCCGGGCACGAATCTGAGGTCTACGCCAACAATGCCCTCATGGAGGCTTACAGGTGAACGATCTATCAACCATAATTCGTCTGAAATTTGTTCATCTTGCTGTGAATTCTGAAGTAATACATTGCAAATTGTCGGTGTACCGCAGCCGCGCAGGATTCCCACAAGGCGCTTCGGAGATCTTCTCCTTGATGCAGCACATATGATGCGAGCCTGACAGAGCTTCGTACAACATCTTGGTGGATGCATATGGAAGAGCCGGTCTTCATCAAGGTGATTAAATTAATTCTCTAAATTAATTCCAACTGTCCAAGTGTGCATGCAAGAAGTCAAGAACACGATTGAATGGTAGCTACCCTGATGAAATGGAGCGAGTGGCAGGTGATGATGATGAATCCGCCATTGTTGATGCAGATGCAGAAGCCGCGTTCGAGTCGCTGAAGCAGCAGGGGATGAGGCCGACGATGAAATCGCACATGCTGCTGCTGTGGGCGCACGCCAGGTCCGGCAACGTCGCGCGGTGCGAGGAGGTGATGGCGCAGCTGCACAAGTCCGGCCTGCCGCCGGACACCTTCGCGCTCAACGCCATGCTGAACGCCTACGGTCGCGCGGGAGCGGCGGGGTTCCTACGACGTGAGCACGTACAACGTGGTGGTGAACGCGTACGGCCGCGCCGGGTACGTGGAGAGGATGGAAGCCGTTTTCGCGTCGCTGGCGGGGAGGGGGCTCGCCGCCGACGTGGTGACGTGGACTTCCCGGATGGGCGCGTACGCGAGGAAGGAGTACCGGAGGTGCCTGAAGATCTTCAAGGAGATGGTGGACGCCGGGTGCTACCCGGACGCCGGCACGGCCAAGGTGCTCGTGGTGGCGTGCTCCGACGAGCGGCAGGTGGAGCAGGTCACTGCCATCGTCAGGTCCGTGCATAAGGAGGCCAAGACCTTGTTCACCATATGACACACATAAAGGGAAACTCTTGCTTAGTGAATTACATTTTAGTAGATTAGGATAAGATCAAATTTTCATGAACTGTTGCTTTACAAAATATTACAAGTTTTAAGAAGAAAATTTGAGATCCCTTTCGAAATTTTTCAAAATGTACCGATTTCCGTGAATTTCTGCAAAATTCTTCCAAACAAGCCCCCTCCTGGTTGAAATTCCATGGTCTGGGAGGAGAAAACTTGCTTGATAATAACTCATAGTTGGTGACACTGGGCTAATGATCTGGACGTGCTGACAATAGTGCACTTTGATGACGACTTGTGTATTATCCTGTTGTTGTCTTGGTAGGTGAACACAGTGTTAGTGGAGCCAGGTGTCAGCCACCTACCCACCATACTCTCAACTTTCGAGCGTCAACATGTAACTTCTGAATTACTTGCCAAAAAAGAAAAATCCTTCTGAATAATCCACTCTTAACAGCAGTAACAAACAGTTAATCTTTGACGAATGAAACAAGGAACAGCTGCAAGTCACCTCTGATTTACCAAATTTGAACAGTGATAAATTTCAGCAGTGATATATATAGAAGGCAGGATTTATGCAGGAACCGATCTGTTTTCTGTGGCGTTTTCGATCAGAACCTAGGAAAAAGCCAGTGGGGTAGACGGTGTATTAGCAGGTCCGTTCGCCAACTGCTACCGCTGTTGATTGCAGTCTGCATCAGCCACCAACCGCTCATCGCAAGTCTGATCAGAGTCAGAGAGCATTTTGTGCCTTGGTGATTGTTTACGCATTCCAAGGCCCCAAACCAGACCACCCATCTCCAAGAATCTTTGTGCGTTAGTTGGAGAGCCTCCAAGGCAGCCAGTTTGGTGATTAGTACATTATTAAGGATTAATTAAGCACCATAAGGCCCTTGAACATATAACTTGATGCTAACCTTGTAGTCCCTCGTGTTACTAGTTTGGCACTCACTTCACAGGGCAAATGTTATATTAGTTTTCACTTCTATACAGATTAATATTTTGCAAATTTGTCAAATACCTTGCCTTCTCTCGATTCCATCCCTTTTTTGGGACTTGTCTTACCCAGACTCATTTTCTCCACATAATTTCTTACCGTACCGAATTGAATCTGCATTTGCGACCGATATATTCGTGTCTGACGCTATCCATGGCCGACTTCCGACCTAAAGAAAATGTAAGCGATATCGGACTGAATCTGATCTAACTACACCCCTTGTGACACATGATGTTCTTTTGTACATTCGAGTGACACATGATGTTAGTGAAAGTTGCTAATTGAAATGTGTAAACGCAATGGACAAAACTGTCATATATAAGGGATTGTTTGAGTATGCTTGAATCGAACCAAATCTCTCCAAAATCCCATCTATTTTACTTGAACTTTCGAAAACTATCTGAATTTTTTTTAGTACAATAATCCCAATGTATCCAAACAAAAGGGAGTAGTAAGAAAAGGCCCAAAATCACAAGGGGCCCAAAACCTACCACGAAATATTTTTGCAATTTACAAACGCACCACCAACTTTCCTCCCCCCTTAATACTTTTTCAGAAAAAACAAGGAGAACAGAAACCACCACCTAAACCACCAAGAACTCGGTGAGACACAGAAAGGAGGCGGCGCCGAGCGATCCCTCCTCCGTCGTGGTGATCATGGCCATGGCCTCCTCCAGATTGCTCTGGGCTTCCCGCGCGGCCTCCTACCTCAGGATCTCCTCCTTCCCCAGGGCCTTCTCCACCGGTATCCATCTCCCCTCTTCTCAATGACCACCTTGCCACCCCCGCTCTGTTGTTTGTGCGTGTATGTATCTTGTGTCATGTGGTGCGCGTCCTGGAATCAGAGGTCCTTGGTGTCGGAATGGCACGATCTTGTTGTGTATGCCTCGCAAGATCCGATTTTGGGTGAAGGACTGTTGTTACTCGTTGATAATTTCCGTTTTTAATGGTGATTCGGCCGTGACCCCGTGTGCGCATCAGAGATGTTTTGGAGATGATGATGGTCTAGTGCCACTGTTTATTCCGGTCGATTTGATCCACTTCCGGTGGCAGGTTTCATCTTTTCTGCAAGAGAATCTTGTCGCCGTGTCTGCTTTTGGCTGATTTGGTGGTAGGCGCGCATGCATGGAAAGTTGCAACATTTCTGCCTTTGGATTTGTCTTGTGCTGTTAATTTAGTAGATTTATTTCTGGGCTTTAGGGTAGCAGATGTTGATGCCGTTGTGGAAGGCGTAGTCCATTTTTTTTAAAATAGTTTTTATTATGTTTATTTGATGCATTTCGAATTTTGGATGTTTCTTGTCATCATACAGGTAAACTGGTAAACACGCTGTGCAAAGTTGATAAACAAGATAATATTTTCTTCGTTGTTGATAATATTTTCTTCGTTATTTGTGCAAAGTTTCAGAAAATGATATATGTACAATGGTTTAAGACTCCATAATGCAGATACATCCATCAAGTTTCACGAATAGGCTTGACCTTCTTCTCTTCTTCTTTTTTTTAATCTAGGAATAGGCTTGACCTTGCTACCTACGACCAACAAAAGGATGACAATGTTTTGATTCTGTGGTTGTTTATGTGCAAATAATAAAGCACCGTATTGTTGAAACTGTTGTAGACGACCATATACAGAAATTTGAGGTAGAGATGCAGAAAAAATTAGCCCAGTGAAAATTTTATTATAAAAGTGGACTTCATTGCATGGAAAAGGGTTGATGTTTGCACTGGTTTCAGGAAAGAAAACTAGATGGCCATACGCCTTTACACCCTGAATTTTGCCTTGCCAACAGGCTTTGGGTTTCTCTCATGACTGACTATGGCCTATTTGGTGATAGGCACCCCTCTTCTGTGCATAGTTGCTAATTGGGTTGGTTATGGAACTTTATGTTCACATTGTTATCCTGCATTACTGCGGTGTTCACCTTGTGTTATGCATCTTTATTGTTTCCTCTTTTTTCAGTGCTGAAGGATCTGAAGTATGCCGACACTCATGAATGGGTCAGGGTTGAGGGTGATTCGGCAACTGTTGGGATTACAGACCATGCCCAGGTTGATATATTCATACGAACTATCACTCTGAACAGCCTTAGGTGTTAGGCCTGCCATATGTTATATTATTCAATGCATCATTCGGTACATTCTCATAATGCATGCACTCAATTGATTAAACATTATGGTTGCGAATATATATTACCGCGTTCAGCATATGGAGTCAGGGCTTGCAGTACTCACGTTGATAATGTGTTGTTCCTTTTGCTTCCAGGACCATTTGGGTGATGTTGTCTATGTGGAGCTGCCAGAAGTTGGCAGCTGTGTATCTCAGGGAAAGAACTTTGGCGCTGTTGAAAGTGTGAAGGCAACCAGTGACATCAACTCACCGGTATCTGGAGAGGTCGTTGCAGTGAATGATGAACTTCATGAGAAACCAGGATTGGTAAGGTTTAACTTTCAACTCATGATAGCCTGGCACTCATTGAGGAAAGCCTTCGGTGGGGATTGAAGTGTGGTATGAACTGTATGTTGGTTGTTTTTAACGCATAGGTCAATGCAAATCCATACGAGGGCGGCTGGATTATCAAGGTCAAGGTCAGTGATGCAGGTGAGCTCAACTCACTGATGGATGATGAGAAGTACTCGAAATTCTGCGAGGAAGAAGACGGCAAGCATTGAGTAGTGATGGTGGCTTCTGAACATCGAGAATCTGTGCTTCGACCCTTGTAGATGTTTGTCATGTGCCGTTGGGCACTTTCTACCACCTGCTGTCTCAACCCAGAAAAATGCGTCAAAACATGGAATAAATGGCATTTGCCTCTCCTACAAGGGTTTGCAAAGTTCGAAATCTGTATATGACTTGAGTTCTTTATTTCATCTTTAATTTTAGCTCTGTTTTGACTCGCTGGTATTCGAATTCTTTGCGCATTCTGAGGGTGGTAGGTAAGGTCCACCTGGTCCCAACTCTGCAGTATGTTTGAGGAGAAATCTGCGATAGGATCAGGACATTTCTTAAACAGACTGGAATTTGCTGAAATAGCAATTACGAGTACTACAGGACTAGTTCAGAAAGAAGCCAAGAACAATGGCAAACTCTTCAAAATCAGTTTACATAAGAAACAGAAAAGGTTTAGATCGGCGGTTCTAACCTAAACTGCCCAGATTATGGGAAGTCTAGGTGCTGCCTGGCCTAGAATTCTGGAACTCAGTTCTTGCACCATGAGACAAACAAACATACACACGGCCTGTGAACCTAGACTCCGGCCGTGTCAATATCTCCGTATCTTCGTATTACCTGTTTTCATTCTATCTATCTGGTTATTGCTTGATATTTTGGTTAATGTTGAGTATTTAAGTAATAGTTGCTGATTCTATTGACCGGAGGACTGTTATTGCTGACAACTTCCGTGATGGAAGCCAGGGGAAAGGCCACCAAGAGATTCGGGTGGGTTGGCCTTCTATATTACCTAGTCGTCCGTTACAATATTCCTTTACGAGAATAGCCTACTTTCGCTTATAAAGTTCCTTTATTCAACAACTATATTTTTTATTTTCTTCTTCATATCATGTCATTTGCACTTTGGATTTTCCTCTCTCGCTCCTGGACTCTTGTTTAGCTTGTTAGGGGAATGATCCGCTCGGGGATCTGGGTTTTTTCCTTCCTACGATGACTAATCGCTAGTGATGAATATTCAAGCGCTGCAAAAAGATCTTAAGCTTATTGTGAGAACCCTGGTTTTTAGGTTAGAGTTAAGTGTCGTGAGGTGGGAGCTAGGTCAACTCGCGTTACTGAGTTGACCCGAATCCACCGAGGAACGGCGAGGGTTACGTCGAGAGTTAGAGAAAGAGGGGAATGAGTTGGTTGTGCATTCATGGCATACATGCATTCATGGCACTCATCTCGAATACATCATACACATGCTCATGAAATTGAAATTTAAAACTTTATTGAGTATTGAATATCACAATATCATAATACAATAATATGATTACAAAAGAATAAAGAAGAAATAAAAAAATTACATAATGGAATATCTCTACCTATACATCAATACTAAACCCTAATCTCCAATCTTCGAGTCTTCAAACCTGAAGTTGTCGTGGAACACCGAGAGCCGAAGGGGGAAACCCTTCGGAAATGTTGGCGATCATCTGAGGTCGTCGAGTATGGGCACTCGAGACCATTGGAGTCACGCCGTTGCTGTAGGAGGCAAGGGTTTTTGGAATCGGGGTTTCAAAAATGATATTGAAATAAGTGTGGTCTTACCGGCATAGTTCCGCCGACATCCGCAGGGTTAGCTGCGGGGGCAAAAGAGTGCCGATGACCTAAATAATTTTCTAATTTCGAAAATAGTTTCCAAAAACATTTTGTTTTCAAAAATGTCCGAGGGCCACGTGGCTAAGACCCTCATCGAACAATTCAATCCAATATATTATATATGGAGAAAAGAGGTGAGGATAGTAAAATATATTTTATTTTATCCTATACTACCTTGCCTCCATGAATTGGTTTTTGAAAAGAAAATGGTTTATTAAAGAGAAAATTTAGTCAAGGCAACCTTTTCCTTTGGGATTTATCCATCAGTAGCTTGCATATACACTGAACCGAGGCAACAAGTGTGGATAAGGCATCAAGCACGGCCGCAGTGCACCCATCAGCTAAGGGAGACTGACCCAAGTCCAATAGCTTAACATGTAAGGCAACCAAGTGAAAATATCAGTCAGAGTATATCCTATAGTAGCCGACCAAGGTAAGGATAAGGCAGCAGCGTATTGTAAATAGCTTGAGTGAGCCAAGGTAAGTAGCACAAGGCAACCGAGCAGAACTGTACACCACAGTAGCAGCCACCACAAAGGCCACCACCCTCTCAGGAAGTGGAGAACAGCTGAGGAAACAAGGACCAGACCACCACCAAGAAGAGGAGCAGGCCACCACAAGCAAGAGGAGAAGGAAGAGCACTCGGGTGTTTAGGAGTCCAGCTCCAGGAAGCCGAGACCACCAAGTAAAAAGAAGGAAGCAGACCACCATTTCCAGTAGCTAGATCAAGCTACTACCCAACTCCAGGAAAACCAGAGCTCAAAATACCAAAGGCAGCTGGGCGCATTGAGGAGGAGCTGTAGAGGAAGGAGAGGAAGCTCAGAGAAGGGAGCTAGCGAGGAATAGAAAAGAAAGAGAGCCACAGCCATAAGGAGGATCAGCACAGCCTAGGAGCAAGCCACCAGCAGGCCGGGAGGCAAGACCATCACCAAGCCCAGCCGGCCATTAACAAGGAGGAAAGCAAGATCACCAGGACATAAGGAGGAGGAACAAGTAGAGAAGAAGGATCAGACGAAAAAAGGAGCCAACCCTGTCTTTAACCAGCCAATAAGGTAGGTTTTCATCCGAAAGACCCATCATAGCTCAAATAGGATTAGGGACTTGATGGTAGATGGTATTAGACCCTCAGATTTTAGTAAACAGCATGCATAGTACCTGTTCTTATCTTAGCAACACCATTCCTTTGATTCTAAAATCATCATAGGGTGTAAGTAAGGCAACTGTTTAGGCAACGGTGTAGTATTCTGTTCTTATCAGAATTTAAATTGCTTCAGATGTTAAACATCTTCATCAGCTAAGCTAAGAATCAAGCATTATATCTGTTCTTTCAGTTCTTTAAACTGATATGGATTTAGGTATATATGTAGAAAACAAAAATATGCTAAACCAAGAATAGCATCTGGTCACATCAATTTATAACGGAAGACACCGTAACCAACTTTACACCGTAACAAATTAGAGTGACCAATACAGAAGGTAGTCAAACACTTAAACCACAATAAGATACTTAGTAAAGAATTTCAGACCACACCAAGGCATAGCACACTATAGCTGCACTACCAGATATAGCATCTAATCATCATGGAAATGGAGAAATAAACCACGTATTAGCATCTGTTCCTCGATCCAACAAATAGACATATGTAGATATATGTATATAATTAACAGGAAGAGATGAAAACCAAAGATAACACCCATTCTTGCCAAGTTTATATATATATACTAAAACAATAGATTTGAAACTTCAAATGAAGTTCCAATGTTAGTAAGCAAATCAAGATGCATATGTTATCACCAAAAGATAAACACTCTACCCTTAATAAAAGTGGTGCAGAAATAGACTGTAGATCAAACGAAGTTCTGCTCTTATAAATTTTTAATAACAAGTACCTTAGTCGTTAACATAAGTATTAGTTAACTAATGACCAGCATCTATTCTTATTTTATTTAATAACTGGAGTATTGACTTGAAGTTTTAAAGTGAAGTATGAACATGAAAAGGCTAAATCAAGTTAGCACCTGTTCTCATCAACTAATATCTAAACACACGCACACACACATATGCTGAGATTTAAGCTAAGCATCATGTAGCATCCTATTCTCTCAGAGTAACAACTAGATGTCAACATATATGTAGAAAACCAAAAAGAAGCTAAAGACTCAACTCACTCGTTGAATTCGATGTATGTGTATGAAAAAGACATAAGAGGCTAAATTCAAGAGTAGTATCTGTTCTTCTCAGTTAGCCAACCAAGTTAGCTATATGAAAATGAGAGCAAAGAACACCCAAGATCAAGGGTAGTTGTTCTTATCAGTTGCTAATATCAAATTCAAGTCGACCATCTGTTCTTTAACAAGTTAAATTAATTCACCAAATATATAGGAAGTATAGAACTGAGACCAAGTATAGTATCGGTTCTTTAACGAATTAAGGTGAATATACCCATATATGCAGGAAACAAGAATATGATAAGTTCAAGATATAAGCTCTGTTTTCCAGAAATTAACCAAAGGCAAAGAGTAGTACTCATTCTTATGAGATTAGTGGTGCTGGTAGTAAGGGGGAAATGGAGGGCACATATGTAGCAAGTGTACCGAAGCATAAGGTTACCACAGTGCAAATGCTCATCACAACAGCACTGTGCTTTAAGCTAGATATCACCCCTCAAAATCCTTCCAAGGAATCCTAAGTAAATCCGAGTTTAGCATAAGTACATATATACATTAAGCTGAGTATATGAATCGCTAGAGAATCATAAGTAAGCTTAGCAACCACCAATTAATCAACATTGGCCATATAAAAATCAAAGGGGGGAAATTGGTAGGGCTTGAGCCGAGGCAAATAGGATTGGGGAAAATTTTAGTATGAACCCTAGAGTGAATTGGGGAAGAATTAGAAGAGAGAGGGGTAGGAAGACTTACCTGGGAGTGGCGCCACCACCGCGGTTGTGGCGGCGGCCAACTCCGCCACCGTCCGGCGGAGTGGCGCCGAGGCCGCGGCCGAGGGCGACCAGGGGTACGGCAGGCCCCTGGCGGCGGCGTAGTCACCCGAGGACGGCGGCGCTCAACCGGAGGCAGAGGGGAGCGGCGCCAGGCGGAGCGGCGCCGAGTGGGAGTAAGCAGCCGGTGACTGGGGCTCGAGTGGGCCGGCGGAGCAACCCGAGGGGGGAGGCAGCGAGGCCCGAGAGGAGCGCGGGCAACGGCGCGTGCTCGGGCGAGGCCAAGCGAGGCACTGAGGGCGGCGGCCGGAGTAAGAAGAGAAGCCGACGGCGGTGAATCGGGGTGAGTGCAGGCGGTGGCGGTATGAGAGAGAGGGAGAAGCCAGTCGGGTGGAACCAGCGAGAGAAGAGAGAGATTGAGTGAGATGGGAGGAAGGGCTCCGGGTTAAGCCTAAAGGGCCGACCGGAGTGAGATTTAATAAAATAAAAAAAGGAAATAAATAAAAATGAATGGAATGAAAATGGAAATGAGATTAAAAATGATGAAATAAACAAAAATGACATGAAGTTTTAAAAAACCTTATGAGAATGTATCTACATACATATGTTTTTGTCTCCTTTACAATAGGAAATGAAAAGGAGCAAAGGAATAAAAGAAATATATATGCATCTATGTTAAAGTGCAAGCTAGATTTAAGAATTTCTTAAACTAAGTAATTCTTCCTACTTAAGAAGAAAGTAAAGCACATCTTCAACGTTATGGATTATTTAATTGAGTTAACTATAGTAATTCCTTTTGCAAAAGAGATTCCAACACTAAGTAAGTTCTAAATATAGATTTGATATCTTAAATCTATTAAAAGAGATTGAGAGGAAATGTTAAACTTAAGCAAAGGAAATCAATATTAAGTTTTAAATGTTCCCTTAGTTAAGTCCAAATCTTTAAAAGAATGTCTAGAAGAATTACATTTTATTCTTGGAACATTTTAATATACTAAGAATCTCATTGCACTCAAATGCCATGCCATTACATTTTGGAATTTCTGGAACAAGTCCTTATCGGACTTTATTGCTTTCTTTGCCAGAAGCCGGAGTTCCGCAAGTAAACCCTTCGAACTCCATTTCCACTCCGATACCAGGCAAGTCCAGTTTCTTGTTCGTATCCGTTGAGAACGTTTTCCAAAATTTCCCTCTTGTCTACAACATGCACAAAATCTATTTTCTAAAAGATGAATCAACTATTGCTTTGTTGTTGGATCGCCGGTTCTTGGGCGATGGCATGGTGGGTGATGAAATCCTGGAAAGGGTGCGGGTAGCACATTGGAAGGTGGATTTCATCACACGGGAATGTTTCATATAAGGTTAATGCAACCAATGATCGAATGTGCTTAAGGGCCGTAACGACCGCGCATACCACATACCCTGTATGGGCGGGGCTGAGCTAAAGTACCTTTGCCCTAGGTTCATACTCCCCTGGGAACGCAAGACCTCGGCAGTGGGATCGACTGCCGGGAAGGTGATACTAGCTGTAGGTTGGCTAGTCACAAGTGATCTGGCTATAGGTTGGCTAGTCACAAGTGATCAAGTCCGTGCGTCGACTTGTCACATCATGTTGGTAGAAGTGGCACTGGCCGTACGTTGGTTAATCCACATTAGGAATTGGGACCGGTAGTCCTGTACGGACTACGACGCGGAGTATGACTGAGCGGGCGGCGAAACGGCTCTGTGATCATGGGTACGTGATTCGGGGCTGATCACATTGGGTACATGCTTATGATCGTTTGTGGGTACAGTTGCGCACCTCTGCAGAGTGTATAGAATTGTGGCATTGTCACTCCGTGTTCCCGGTTGGAACTGCGAACCCGGCAAGAAAGAGATTCATCGGGAATCCTAGCAGCTTGTGAGACATGAGATCATTAGTCTCTTAAATTAAAACTTGACTCTCTTACCTTTCAAAACTGCATTGCTTTTGGAGAATGTTGCCGTTTTCAGTAGATAGTGCATCAAACACCTCTTTGCTATTCCTGGACTTGTTGAGTACCTTCTGTACTCATCCCTCTATCTAATTCCTTTGAGTAGACTGTGAGCCGACGACGGAGGAGGAGGTGGTCTACATCGAGGTCGACGAAGAAGTTCCCGAAGAGCAAGCGACGACCAAGGAGGACGAAGGCATCGACTACTACGAGTTCCACGACGAAGGCAACATCGAGTAGAGTAGTAGGTCGTATGAGTGGTTAGGCATAGATAAGACTTTTGCTGTAGTCAAACGATAACAGTTTTAAATTCCCCGTACTTTTGGGAATATGTTGTAAGACTTTCTGTTGTATTACAAGTTTGTAAATTAAGTTTGTAATTTTTGGACCACTGCAATGCTTCTGTCGTGCTACTCTGTGAGATATGTACAGTCGAGAAGTCACTTCGTCTGTGCGTATCGCCGCGCTTATCTTATGGTTATGTAAGATTTTACATAAAACCCATCATGGAAAAGATCAGAAGAACATGCACATATGGTGGTGGCACTAATCACCTAAATACCAGCCTTTTTTCATACAGCAACAAGTTTGCCAGTATCTTTTAGAAAAGGTCAGCAGCAAAACTAGCATCGGCGCTAAACACAATGATACTGAACAATTCTGTATATGGGCGTAGGTACATAAACCTAAAAGATGACAAAGAAAAACTGGTTCTGGTAGTCTGGTATGGCAGTTTAGTCAACAAAACACACAAGGCCCCCAAGCTGCACGTCACAATGAAGCAGGATCTGTCTCACGCCTTGATGTTCCAATTGTGCGCTGATCGTGGTCCAGTAGTAATGCCCTTGTAGTACTGTGATGGCAGTTTTCCTTTGTTCCATTCTTTCACAAACTTGAGGAACATATCACGAGCAGACTCTGAAGAAAGATCAGAGAAATATTTTCCTTTTTCTTCCTTCAACCAGGTTGCGAACTCATTGTTCTTTGCAAAGTAGTCATCTTTGGATATTTCTTTGAAACCCTGTTTCAGTGAGGAAAAAATGAGAGGCATTGGAAACTCGAGAAAGGCAGGGAAAGAACAAGCAAGGTCCACCATATGTCAATTACTTCTGTTTTGGCAAGGACATATGTACCACTGGTGATTCAAATACATTGGTGCATACTGCCTTTCTTAACAATCTACTACTTTTGCTGAATTACAGTTAATATTCAAACAATAAATGACATGCAACTAACATCAAATACATTGGTGCAACTAACATAGAAAATTGCAGGGAAGAAGGCAATAACCTTTAAAAAACCTAAGGTACCAAAATTAACATCACTATTTTAGTTCAATAGCAACAACAGATCTTGTGCTGCTATTCAGCCTTCTGTTGCGAAATACATTCTGGCAAGTTTCAATGGAACTATGACAATTGTAGAAATTTGCAATACCTTAGCCCACAACATTTACCTGAAACAGGAATAGGTTCGGTTCTAAGATCGCTTCAACGACAGCTTAAAAAAATATGGTTTGGACGATTTTGCTGGGTTTGTTGCGTGCATACATTGACTTGGAGGCAATTAGCTTATTTAATTCAGCCTACTACCTGTGTGCTTGAATGGTTTTGCCAAACCGTATTTGTTCACCCCTACTTCTAAGGTAAACAAACATCATTCCTTCATGTGGCTCTATTTTGGACCATTGTCTGTTCCATTATCAGACCTTTGCAAAAGCTCAAGCTTCTACAACAATTCATCTATGAAAAAGGGACTATAGAAGAGCCAACAAGTCCAGATAATCACATGCAAACTATTTTGCTTGATACGCTGATAAAACTATGCATATCGTCTAGAGAACTCACAGCATCCTTGTCTTTCCGCTTGCTCTTCTCCTTCTCCTTGGAACGCCTCTCCTTTGAATCCCCCTCTGTCAAGACACGCACATACGGAGAGACATACACATCAACATCAAATGAATCTAGCACCATAGGTAATATGATCAAATAAATCTCCACCAAATTAAGTGCACAGCACCAGGCAGAAATCACTTATTACACACAGATTAAGCATGATATCGCAAGCAAAACTAACTTGAGCATGATTTCATTCAATTAGAGAACAGGAAGAAACTAAGCTGGAAGAAATCAAGAAATGGTACTCATGTACTAGAGGCAACAAGGAACCCTACCTTTGTCTTTGCCCCTGTCGCCGTGCTTCTTATTCTTCTTCTTCCTCCTCCTCTTCTCCTCCTCGTCGTCGTCTCTGCTGCTCCTCCTGCTCTCCTTCTTGTCCCTCCTCTTCTTCCGCTCCCTCTCCTCTTCCTCCCCTGAACCAACAAACCATCAAGCAGACCAAGAAAAGGAATCAGCACACACAGTATGGAAACAGAAAAACGGATGGTCGGTCGAAGCGAGAGAGAATCGGGGTGGTTTAGGCACCTGAGGAGGCAGAAGAGCGGCGCTTCCTCGACTTGCCCTCGCCGCCGCCCATCGTCGCCGCCGGACTTCTCCGAGAGAAGGGAGTGGGAAAGGACAGAACACACGGCACACCGCAACTTGATGAGGCCCATACATTGCTTGAGTCTCGTGTTTGGCCCAGAGAGAAATGAGGCCCATACATTACGGTCCAGTCGTTACATTTCGGCTCAGTGCCCACCAGTTGATGTCCAACGAGAACAACACGTTTAGGCTCAATTCTTCTTTTAATCCAATATATTACTTACCTCAAGCTTAACTGTGTACAGGAGTTCTGTTGTAAGAAATCTTTGAGAGCTCATAATCTTGAACCAACGTTATGCTGCAGCCTTGGCACCACGATCTTTTGGTAGCACAAACTGTCCTGATCTTTTAGAGAAGTAAATATCGATTTTGGTGGAGATGACTTTGACAATCCATGATCCAATAACACCATATGACGATGATACGTCTTAATAATCACTAAACCAACTCCGAAGGGTTATTGACTTTGCTAGAAGCACAATCAAACTGAACATGAGGTTCTATTACTACAAGCAATCAAAGAACAAGTAAGAACAAGAGATAAGCAATTCAAAATTGCAACTATAGATGAAACTCGAAAATAGTTTAGAGGTGAAATTCCACAAAATAGTCTCAACAGGTGGTCATCCAACACAATAGAAAGACAATATAGTTTTCTCTAGGCGCAAACTATGCTCAATAAAATATGAATCTAAGGGAGGAGGGGGCATGCCTACTATTTAAGGAGGAGGTGTAGGAGGGTTTTGGCCAGCTAGAAGGGTTACCGAATCCTTTTCTACGTGAAATTCCTCCCAGACTTTATAAGTTTAAAATTCCAAATTTTGAAATTAATACATGAGTTTGGCCCAAAGTGAGGTGGCGTAGCATCATTGATGTTTTTAACACCCTAAAATATTACTAAGTCTTGGCTGTCATCATCTCGTATCAAATTGTGCATTGCAGTTATCTCTTCATCATTCATCATGGTGGCTTCAAGGTCTTGTAGTATCCATTCTTGAGGTCAATTTGAGAGCTCTTATCCTTACTACCATCATCATCACGTTCATCTCCCATCATCAAGTTTGGACCTTTGTTCCTTCATACAGTAACACAATATGATTTAGGCATTGTCATATAGTTCTTGAAATTATTAGATGTATTGAGAAAGGAAAGTACTTGATAATTAAGTTGACTTACACGAGCTCTAATGAGTGGTCCTTGTATTTCTGGTACTTGAGGATCTGATTCTTGATGTGTTGTAGAAGGTGCCATGGGTGTAATCGTAGTAGGGATGTCATCACCATCCTCCCCTTCTTGAATCAAAGTCGTCCTCGACAGCAACTTATCTTCTTCACACAAATATGGCTTTAAATCTGTACTGTTAAATGTGGGACTAACCCCAAACTCTATAGGCAAATCAAGCTTATATACATTATCATTAATTTTTTCTAACACCTTAAATGGTTCATCAACATGTGGCATTAGTTTAGACTTTCGTAGATTAGGGAACCTATCCTTTCTTAAATGCAACCAAACAAGATCACCAGGTTCAAAATTAACATGTTACCTACCGTGATCACCAACATTTTTATACTTAGCATTCATGTTCTCTATATTCTCTTTAGTTGTCTCATGTATTTTTATTATCAATTCAAAAAGCATTGTTTAGCATCAAAATTAACGTTCTCCGAAGATGGAAGAGGTAGCAAATCAATGGGTGCATAGGAATAAAACCATACACAATCTCAAAAGGGCACATTTTAGTGGTAAAATACGGCAAATTCAAATATGAACTCGAACATTATTTTGAATCTATAGAGGGGGTAAGAGTTCAAAAACGGGTTTCATAAGAAGGTAGGATGCTTCCGTGAATTTAATGGATTTTTCCAAGCTTTAATAGTATGGAAAACATGTAAGAGTTTGTAAGGAGTTCAAACTGAAATTTCATTTTGGTTCAATATTTGAATTGGAATGTAGTGTATTGCGACTGAAATTGGTTATAGACATGGGATACCTCTAGAATTTTTCCAAACTTTAAATCTTGCAGGACATGGAAGAATTCAAATAGAGCTCAAATTTGAATTTGTATTCTTTTGGAATCTTTGTGTATTATTTCATAAATAGGTTCAAGATGAGGAGGAGATGCTTCCATGATTTTCCAAATTTTTTCGTGAGGTATAGAAGTTAGAGAACCATGTAGGAAATCAAATATGGCTCAAACTTGGATTTGAATCCATTTGAAAATTTTGAACATGACATCACGATATTATCTTAGAAACGCTCCCTCTCTATTCCCTAAAAGCTGCCTTTTTGGACATGGATAGAGTCAACTTTTAAAACTTTGCCTACTAATATTTTAAAAATATTTAGATGATATACTTGAAAATGATACAATATCACAATATACAATTTTTTAGATTTTATAAATATATTGGATTTTATAAATATATTGTTGAGAAAAATTAGTGGTTAAAGTTGCATTTAGAAGACCGCGATAATGTCTAAAACTACAATTATGAAAACATAGGGAGTAAATGGTAATAGGATGTCCCTATTTTTATGGGATTTATCAAGAGATTAAAAGAGTAGGATTTGGTGCTAGGAAGAAAAAGAGGTTAAATTGAAATATTTGAATTTGAATTTGAATTTGGGGACAGATTCATAGGCTGATATTTGAGCTCATAAAAGGGGATTCACTCAGTTGAGATGTTTGAAAATATCTCGGTGCACATATTCCTCTAGTTATTAGAAATATGTTCCGAATACTTGGGAACATGTTCCAAATATTTATAAAAAGGGCTTATAGGAATAGATTAGGAGGGAATCCATTATTGGGAGAAATTCTATTAAATTAAGGGATGGAATTTGAAGCGTAGAGTTGAGAGGTTGGCTTGCTGATCAAATGGCATATCAAAGATGAATTTTAGAGATATTTGTTTTGCATGTTGTTTTAACATTTTCACATACAAGCAAAAGAGGAAAAAAGATCCAAATTTAAAACGTAAAGGCAATAGAATCCAATCAAATTGCCAAATAAAATCCAAAAAAAGATTCAACTTAAAATTTTCTGTTTTACAAAATCCAGGGCGTGACAAGCTCCCGGCGTCCCGCACGACTCGGGGGACCGCTCTCAAGACTCCCGGCCGGAAGCACACCTCCACGGTGGCGGTGGCGGCGATGGCGGCGGCAGCGCACGACGAGCGGCGAGTCTGATCGGTGCGTGCATGCATGGATAAGGTGATTTGCATGCATGCATGCATTGTCTCGAACTTTCGTACATAATTCCATCTTTCTCCTCCCCCACCACCACAACTCGCCACCGCCACCCTCCCCTCCTCGCCCCAGGCCGCCACCACCTCTCCTCGTCGGATCAGGCCACCACCACCTCTCCTGATCCAATCCTCCGCAACGCACACATCTTCTCGCCCCCAACACCGACCGCCCCTTCGCCTCCTCGCCCACGCCACCGACAGGTCGCTTCCTCACCCGACGCCCTCGCCGCCGATGCCTCGTCACCCTACACCGCCGCCCCCGTCGCAGCCTCACCCCGCACCGCCGCCCCCGTCTCCCTGCCCCCACGCCGGGGTCCCTGCCACCACTGAGACAACGCGCCTCGCGGCCGGCGTCCTCCAGTTCTCCTTTCCCATCTCCGTAGGCGGCGAGTTCGACGTGCTCGCGTCCTTCGTCGCCCTCCCTGCGTCCGAGCTCCACCGCGTAGCTGTCATAGCTGGCCTGCCGATAGTTGATTTGAGGTGGGCTAGGTTCTCATTTTTGGTGTAATCAGTTGCTTTGGTGTTTAATTGTTTGTTTGGTGATCGTAGTTTCGATTGATTTGGTGGTGGGATGTCGCGGCCGCAGTCGTTGACGGCGGGGCGCGACCACGTCCTGCAAGATGCCATCTTCCTCAACTTTGTCGACAACCATGGCGAAACAATGCTATGATGCTTCCTTCTCTGATTCGGATGTTTCCTGCTCTGATCCGCCACTCCGATTTGGGGAAATTTCCTTCTCGGTGGATATGTAGCCACCTGAATTCCTGGTTGTTGTGCTCTAATCCTAGAGCGGCTAAATGATGGCAATGCTAATTCAATCAGCAAGGGGTTTGTTGATGATTACGGACAGGAAGCTTGTATACAGTTCGACTCACTTTTGAATCAACACAATCAAATTGAGTACATGAGTTGTTATAATTTAGAGGATCTACAAGCAGGCCACAAGATTAAAACAAAATATTGATATTAAACATTATACATGCAGCAACAAAAACTCTTAAATACAGCGCATAGGAGACCATTGAAAAGGTTGTATATATCACACATTTATTTAATGCACTAGATACAGCTAAGATGGAGTACTTGGAAGTGCCTTAACCTAACCATTCACACAAGCACTTGAGTCAATAAATAACCTTATTATTACATCCTCGAGCCCTTCTAATTATTAATTAACCATGCATGTGCACGCACTAGTACACAGCTAGCAGTACTACTACCAACAATTAACCATGCATTGAACTGCTAGCTTAAGTACGTACACAACCTAATTATCCAGATGAACAGACTCACACACAACACAGCAAGCTCTTATATAGTTCCCAAATACTCACGTACACTATGAGTCGTCTGTGATCTTCTTCTTCTTCGAATTCTCCTCCCAGAATCCAGCATCGATCAATTCACTGGACCACCACGTACGCGTCGTGATGACCAAATCTCTGCAAATACAAGTTTGATATGATCAAGCACACACGTACAGCATCCAGCTGATCAAACACTTTTATATATCTCGCCATGTATACACCTGATCGAACGGATATGAGTGCATGTGTAAGTACGTGCATGCATGCTTCGTTGATTCTCACCAGAGGTGCAGGCCGTGGCCGGACTGGAGGCTGCTGCCGCAGGCCGGGTCCTGCAGGTTGGGCTGCGTCGGCTGCAGCCGGAACCCGACTTCGGCGGCGGCGTGCAGCTGCTGCGGCGACGTCAGCTGCAGCGCGGTGCTCGACGACTCCTCGCCGTAGTACGGCGTCGGCGGGAAGGCCCGCGGCGTCAGCATCGACAGCACCGGCGACATCCCCGCCATCTTCACGTCGCCCCCGCCCACGCCGTGCTGGTTCTCGTTGATCTGGACAACAAGAACACAATGCAACGCCGCATATATGTAAAACACAATCATGCACACATGGCAGATGTTTGCTTCAAGAAACTAAAATTTTCTACTAGTTAATCACGAATCACGATTAGTTACCATGCGGCACAGGAAACTGTTCTGGTCTTCCAGGATATGCTCCTGCCAATTAATTAACCATTTGGTGCATCAGATGCAGATGAGTGAATCTGTTCTTGATCAAGAATTAATCATGCTGCCGTCCATAATCCATTACCTTGCGGCGTAAGTTGTCGAGCTGCTGGTTCAGGAGCTGATGCTGCAAGGCACCACAGAAACATGACATTGATCAGGCAGTGAGCTAGTATATTAACTAATTATTAATGACTGAAATAGCTAATATTTAGTTGATGTGCTGCAAGGATGTGTAAACAAATTTATCTAAATACCAGCGAAGTAACGACTTGGCACGAGAAAAGTAACTAAATCTTTACCTTTCTTGCGCGGACTTTGGTGACGGAGAACTCGAGCTGTTGCTCGATGTCGTTGATATCGGCGAGGGAGAGGGACGAGAGGTCGTCGCCGGTGTACCTCCGGATGCCGCTCTCCAGCTTGTCCATCTCGTTCCTCATCCGTGCCATCTCCACAAATATTTGCTGCATGCAAAAAATGTAATCCAATGCAATCAATTAGAAGCTGCTACCAATAAATATCAACATATATATAGGATTTCGTCAATTCAGTACTAGTAAATGTTTTCTGCGCATACCTGATCGTGGTTAATTTCCTCGAACTGACTGTTGGTAGCGTTCTGGTACTGCTGAATGAGCTCCCTCAAGCTACATCATCAGACGTTTTAACAAGTATGTTAACTAATTGTTTCGGTTAATTAGAGCCCAATCGATTGCTATCTACTTGATTATGTGTTATAGCATGCGAATAATTCATGCACACACACAAAAAAAAAGAATCTAGCTAGTTGTTGACGAATCTGAGATAAATTACTTGAGAAGTTAAGATGTGCATTTTCTTGATGCATGCTATAGATATCATGTGAACACTGAACAATTTAGTTCAGGGCTTCATTTGTGGAGCCGCGCATCGATTTATAGGAGCAAGCTCTTCTACAAAAAGGCTAGCGTGTTCACAGAATCACAGTCACAGTCTCCCACTACATAGATACACTACAAAATTTTAGGGAGCATGTTGAGTTATGATCATACTCATCCAAATTTCCTTTTGATCTTGGGTTAAGTTGTTCACTTAATATAAGCAGCGAATATGCTTGCACGTAGTTATATGCAACGCCGGTAAATCGGAATAATGAGTTTGAATTTAATTATTTCAAAGAAGGATAATATATTTGAACAATTTGATGATAGATTCATACATAACTAGCTCGATCCACGGACCAAGAAATCCCTGAAAGGCTTGATGACATGTTAAAAGAGTGTACCTCTCTCTTCACTAAACAGAGATTGCAAATTTGAGGAGCCATATGAAATATAAAATCGGAGTGCTTCTTTTAACATATTAAGCACGCATATAAATGAATTAATTTACCTCAAAGAATTGTTCATGGAAATTTACCTAGCAATCATGACAACCAAGGAAATAAAGAGGAGCTGCCTAGCTAGCTAGCTACTTGGAAACCTTAGGGTCATGCGAATCTTGCTACTCTTAATCAGTATTATTACTTTAATGTTAATTTAATTTGATCGTAAGTTCTTGACTCTAAAGCAAACTAAGAAATCAAAAGAAAAGTAACAATGCAAATGTTAAAATGAAGAGAAGGTAGACAGAACTCGACATAAAGATAAAAAGAAGCTTAAAATCTTGCATGACATGAAGTATAAATGAAACATACATCCTACACGCAGATACACATAATGATCATAAAATTATTGAGCAGAGAAAGCAGGGGGAAAACTATAAGGGTACTAATTAATTGTCTCTGCAAAACCTAAAACAAGGTAGGAAGACTACACACTGGAAAAACTTGAGATCGTAGCATTTGAGAAATTAACAAGAAACCGATCAATTAATCATGAAAGCAAATGCACATAAATTAAGAAGGAACAAAGAAATGGTAGATCGATGAACAAGGCATAGAGACCTGGAAGTAGGGCTGGAGTACTCGAACATCCTGCCGGTGCTGGAGAAGATGACGACGCCGACGCGCGCGTCGCAGAGCACGGCGAGCTCGTTGGCCTTCTTGAGCAGCCCTCCTCGGCGCTTGGAGAAGGTGACCTGCCGGTTCGTCGCGTTCTCGATCCTCTTGATCTCGATCTTCCCACGGCCCATGGCTACGATCCAACCAATCTAAACGCCTCTAGGACGAATAGGATTCAAGATTTTATTTCCTTGATTTCTCCTGCAGGAGGAGCGAGAACAAAAATGTTAGCTAATGGATGGATTTAATCTGATGGAAATAAACCATGTGGCAGAATCTCAAACTGGATCTAGTATTGCTAGTCACATAAAAGAAATTGTTGCAAACTGATGAAAGGATACAATCAGCAGTAGAAAAAATTCATCTAGAGATGTAGTCCTCTTTATGAAGGACGAAGAACTAGTCGCATAAAGAAATTGCTCCACACTAGCTAATTAAAGGATGCACTCAGAAGTAGAAATTTTCACGTAGAAATGCAGTTTTGCCAAGGATCAAGAACCATTTTTCTTTCTTGTATTGATCATAAAGATGGAGGTAGCTAGAGATGGAGGATAGGAGTATTAGTGGCAGCTACGTACATACCTAGTGAAATGCTTGCTTCAAAGGCTAAGGCAGGAGGTGCAGAAGGGGAGACATATATAGAAGGAGAGTAAGGTGAAGAAGTGCTGGCTAGGTCTCCAGTCCAGCTACACTCTCCTCCTGCATTGCCAAGTAAATTGATCAACAAGTAAATATTCAGCAGTAACACTTCATTAATTAATTGTTTAACGGTAACTAATGCTAGCTTTCCTGCATTTTGTGTGTGTGTGTTTGTTGGTTGTCCACTTATCTATTGCGCGCTTTGGCTGTTCTTTACGGCAAATCCTTTCTCCCTTAATAGAATGACGCGCAAAGCTCTTGCATGTTGTTTACAGCCAATCCTTTATCTCTTAATAGAGTGGCGCGCAAGACTTTTGCGTGTTCATGATTTAGTTACCCCAGTAATAATGCACAGCTTTTTCAGGGCATGTAAAAAATCAAAGTTAGTTTCAAGCTTGTATTGAGTCAAATCGTGTCCACATGGGCATGACGAGTGCATGCATGCATCTTCATATATCTATGTGGACACATTGCATGCAATGATGCACACCCTGCACATATGCACGAGCCTTGTGACGACGCACACGGTGCAGATCGATCACACACGATGTTCAGAGGCTAGCTGCACAGTTGATTATCTTCTTGCATATGCAGTGCGCAGTGTAGAGAGAGAGAGAGAGAGAGAGAGAGAGAGAGAGACAGAGACAGAGAGTGAGAGTGAGAGATGATGATGATGTGTCATATATGAATAATACATACGAGTGCGAGTTGGCCGGCGTAGCTAGCCAACGATCTGCATGGCCTCGCAAGGCACCATGGAAAGCAACGGTGTGCTCACTCTGTACATGTGGACTTGTAACCACCCTCTGACTGTGTGGCCCCGCTCGGTCGCCTCCTCCCTGCCGATATTGGCAGGCAGGTCCTTGAGATGGACCTGGCCAGAGGCAGGGTCACTTGCTACTGACCCAAGAAACAAACCCTAGCTAGCACAATGGGGGGTAATTGCCTTGATGGGGACTGCATGCCACCTTGTATCACATGGGGTGCTGGGGGTGGCCTGCACTCCCATTTCGGAACGGGGGAGGGGGGGGGAATAAATTTGGCAGAGATTTCTTCTGGGTCATTTGATCTCCGTGATGCATGGTGCTTGCTTGGCTAGGATTCCTGTAGTTTATAGATCCATATGTGTTATCAAGTTCCGCCAGGTTTCGCATTTTACTCGACTCTGAGTGTAGCCAATGTAGATTCACAAGAGGATAAGATATTTATCGCATTGTATGATCAAGAAGTCTAACCAACGTTTGGTAGGCCGGTAGCGAAGGCCTTAAAACACCTAGCACTACCGTGCAAGTTTGGTATCCGAGTTGGGGAGTGGCATGCGAAGAAAAGATTGAGCAAGACATAATATCATTGTCATGAATGAACTTAGGGAGCCTCGGTAGTTGTTGTATACTATTGTTTTGTTATCCTTAAGTAACCTTTTTTTTTCTCCACTGTATGTCTTGCATCCAGTTAATTTGCATTGTTGTGCCTGATAGAATGCGCTTAATAAGTTGAGATCCATATTGCATATGTTTTACGACTTAATGCTAGGTTGTTTCTCAAACTAGCAACTATGCGTGGTGGGGAGCAAGTATTATAGACTCGTAGAGGCAACACTGTGATACTTGCTAACAACTCTGTTGTTTGCAACCTTTCAAGTTAGTTTCTAGAAACTCTAGATTGCTTACTAGCAACTCTCCATCATGTAGCCGCAATTATCAATGATTTGTGTCAGGAACAGAGGAAGGTGAAGGAGCTATCCGGAACTCATATGTGTAATCCTAAGGTATTTAACTAACTACCGATTTGCTCAAATCTATTTTTTTTTCATCTCCTTTTGAGTAGTCAACCAAGTGTAAAAATCCTTCTTAGGCTAACCAAGTCGATCCTACAAAAGAAAAAGAAACTGCTAACTAATTATCCTTGGATATCTTCAGACTAGTTACCATTGTAGGAGGTCATGTCCCAAAATTAATGCATGTGCATAAGCACCAACATATTCATGTTCATGCAAAAAATGTTCATGTTCATGTTGGAAATGTTTTCTTTTGAAACGATCATGTTGGAATTGAAATGCTAATAGTGCCATTTCTGGGCACATGCACAAGGAGCAAATATATGATCAGCAAGCACAAAAACCTTAGATTCAGAACTGTGTAAACATGCTAGTTATTTTTTAGATCCTCCTGCTCGTCGCACATCCAAAAGTAAATGTTAGTAACTGAGCGTTCTTACCCACATCCACACATGAGATCCCAAAAGTAAAATTTTATTTACATACTTCATACTCTATCTGCAAGTGTGGCCTATATACAGAAGGATATGGTTTCCATTTATAATGCACTGATAGAGAAAAGAAACGACCTGTTTGCATCAAGTGGTGGAGCCGAAGAAGTCACAACAATTCTCCCTTTCTTTTGCCACTAATTAAGTTTATGTGAAATGAAGGTGCACCAGAAATGGGAAAAGTTTATGGTGATGAGGTTTAGAAAGAAGACTTATGCTATAAATATGTATCTGAGTTGCAACCACCACTACTTTACAGCAATGACACAACCATTGATGTGCTAACTGCCTAGTAATCGAGAAAGATGAGCTAATATTTTTTTTTGCAGATTGATTTATGTAACGAGGAAGTAAACATACGTGTTGCTTAATTCTGGTAACAAAATTTGATAGTTGTCATAAATGGAGTCTAACCAGTAGTTCCACCAGTTCCAGAGACAAGCTCAAGAACATCAGCTTGTCTCTCTTAGATACCGATTAAGGTATGAGCACACATACTTTGCCCTTCATTATGCTCTCATTTTCCTCAAGTTGTAGCTAGTACCTAGAAAGTATTTGTTATTTAGACAACGATATGGATTCAGACTTCAGATTACTATTGTCCGATTGATAACTGCAGCCTGACACTTGCAGCAGTGTATGATGCATCTACCATTGGGGAAAGGAAGACAGTTCAATTTATTGGCCTATCTTTGCTGCTCACAAATTCAAGATGAGAACTCAGGATATATCTTACATACTCTACTAGTAACCTCTTTTTTCTAGTTTGTTATTTACCCTATGCCCTGTAACCTTTGTAATTAAGGTGCAACAAACTAAACTAAGTAAAAGTTTACAATCATTCTTTGTACTTCTTGGAAGCTTAAAAACTGATACAGGCCTATTGACAAACATCGTTTATAAAACCAATGTCTTATGTTTATGAACTAGGATCTAAATTTGTTCTAAAGAAGGATAAACTTGTATGAACACTGCACCCTTGCATTTCTGAGCTCAGTGAAACAAGCTGGAAAATGGAAATGCACAATGGTTCAACGGTCACACTGTAAAGCACAATAATTTCTGTTCCGCGATATTCCTCAAAGAGTGAGTAGACAGGCAGTTTTATCTTTCACACACAGATATAGGATTCACTACAGAGAAAGGAACCAACCTGTTTTCCATGCTTCAAGAGTAGTCTTCATGCTTTGGTGACTGCCAAATCGGGAAGGCCAGATTCTTGTAAAGCAGGCAGCATGATGACTGGCAAATGAGGCAAATAAGCAGAGGCATGACATGAACCTCCACCGATCAATTCATACAAGGGCCTCAATAGACCAGCATTTGGAATATTTGATTAGAAACTAGAGAGAGAAAAGTTACTGTTACTACATCAGTTGCAAATCACCTACCAAATCACAATCTTTTCCTACTGCTGCCATAGCAGCATTGAAGCTACCATTAGGAACCCTAAGACCTAACCAGAAGTAACCGTTTCAGCCAACAATCATGGGCATAACTAAACAGAAGCATGAGTTTAGAGGCCCTAAGTGCAGGATCATGTCATAACTTCACTGTATCATCTCTTAGCTACTCTCAGGCAGAGACTCTTCAGGGGGCTCTTCCTGTTGCCCTTGAGGCTGCTGCCACGCATACGTCACTGGGTGACCCTGCTGACCACCGTACATCATTCCTACTCCAGGCACCTGCTGCGCTGGCACATAATAATAAGGATATGTATCAGCTGGCGCCCCTAGGGCAGGTGGCAAGCCCACCCTCGGAAGCCCAAGGCCCTCTTCTTTCATGTCATCCCTGGGAATGATGTCCACCAAGAAGTCATAGATGTCAGTTCTGGTGATTGCAGCTGCAATGTCATTCTTCTGCAAGGTCCGGCGCTTGTTCTCCTCAGTATGCATCCATGACCTCAGTGTCAACTCTAAGATGAATACCTCGCATGCCTTTGCAAAGACAACAGGAGCTTCTGCAGATATCATTCGGACATCCTCATCAGCCTTCATTATCTTCTTTATCCTTGCAAGTGGCAAGGTGTGGTTCTTGAAGTCAGCTGTCTGCTCGATCTCCTCCATCTGGGTAGCCCAGAACTCACGGAGTTGCTGCTGCTGCTGTTGCTGAAGTTGTTGATGAAATTGCTGGGCTTGTTGGTAGACCAGTTGGTGCTGAGCACTGAGTTGAGCTGGATTAGTAGGGAATGGCATAGTTGGCTGTGGGCCAGGGGGAACGACAGTAGGAGCTCCAGGTACCATGGCTGGAGGCGGATAGGCAACAGCAGCAGGAGGAGGATATGCTTGCGACGCACCAGTAGCAACACCCATCACAGGCTCAGGCTGTGAGGATGGTTCCATGTGGGATCTTGTTCGTCCAAAATTAATGATCTTCCTAGCACTGGGAAAATAGTTACAGGTAATGATCAATTTATCTTCATCTAGATTGACCAGAAATATCACAACAGGTTATAAAATTGGAAATTTGTCAAATATATTGTAGATGAATAGGTGACTTCCTATAGAAACTCTACTTTCAAATCTTTACTCTTGTAGCCAGAATATTAACTTAAGTGCAGGAAATAACATGGTTGAAGGAATAAAAGCAACTTGATTGCACTTTTTTATCTTAAGCATAGCTCATGAGCAGCTTCGGGGCCGCACTTCCATGTACCTTGGCAACAGCATTTCTAGCACAGATTATGAACTCAATATTTCATCTTGATATGCTGATTGTCATATTTCAAACAGAAGGAGACTTTAATCAAGCACAGAGTAAAAGTACAAATGCATGATTGCCCAGAAGAAGTGAAATTAAAAGGGAACATATCACCAGAACACAAACAGTAGTGGAAATAAAATAAATCAAACAATGTAAATAGAGAATACAATTTTATATCAACCTTGTCCCTATAATGAGTGATAGGGAGGTAAAATTTCTTTCCATAACACTATCAATAATTTGAAAGTGGGTATTTGCACAAGCAGTCAGTCCCTGCCAATATTGGTCAGGAATAGGTTAAGGACTATAGAGAAACAATTTTCTGGACTGCTTTAACAAACCAAGTCACATTGATCAGCAAGAGTCATACAGAGAATTCAGAGCAAGCAGGTCCCATAGGTCACCCACAAAAAGCACATAACCGTACACCTTCAGCTAGGACTTAGGAGTCTCCCAAAACGGTGGTATTAATGACATTGTATTACTCCTAAATTAGTAAGGCAGTGTCATGTGTTTACATTAACCAGAAGGGGATTTGAATTAAGTCAATATCACACTGAGATGCCAAACCTTGTAAAGTTAAAATAATGTCAAAGTGGAGTGACGTGTAAAAGAAGACCTTTCTTTATTTTCCCTTGGCAAAGCTTACGTATACAAACTTTGATGATGGAATGGACAAGTTTGTTTAATTAAACACACTACATTGTCAACTTCGTCATAGCTAACCAAGACGGCAAGTGATTTAACCTGTCGTCTTATCCTCTCTTTTCACCATCAGTCAATCACCCAAAAAAAAAGCTTAGTGTGTTCTCCAAGTAAGCTAAAGACAGACAACGACTCCCTTAATAGGATTTCTTAGAGAATATGGCAATTGGGTAGTGTCAGCTGATTCAAGCGCTTGGTATGAGCAAAGGCAAGCTGGCATGTGCCGTGTAGCCACGACAAACGAACACAGCTGGGCATAATTCGATACCCTCCAAAAATCAGATTGAGCAAAGGGATGCAACAGAAAACGTGGTTTGCAATACCTTGGTATATGCAACATACTCCACAGCCAATACTAGTTTATCAATGATTGAATCTTCCGGAACCAACCCAACTAAGCATATTACACAGTCTACGTTTGTCTATTTCGCACGCTTACTAAATTAGCGCAGAAGATAAACAGCATAGCGAAAGCGTATACTTTCATTTGTTAACTCTTATTTCGCATGGGCGGAAATCACAAGACTGATTTAATATACTGCACATGCCACTCTTAACAAGATCCTTTTATATGATCTCTCATCTTCATAATTGATGAACTAATATGTAATGCCTCTAATCTACGATGGATGTGAGATTAGTATAATTGATCTCACTTTAGCCTTCACTCTGATCTATTGTAATTCTCGTCCTAACCTGCAGTGACCAATCCTCCACAAGAATCAAGCCTTTTATGTGATTTAATTACCTGGAAAAAAATCGCAGCGCAATTATACAATTACAAACAACAGGTACAGGTAGGCATCCCTAAGAGAAACTATCAACTTTAGCAGAACTAGGTTCATCACGCATGACTGATCAGGTGCATGCACTGGAGCAGCTATGGCGACGGTTACTGGCGAGTTGACCCACTGTTCTTCCAGGACCACGCAGGAAGTGGAACCACCTTCAAATCGCACTAAACCTACCGAATCAGCAAGCGCGAAGCTACTAAGAGATGGTACACCGCATATACATAAAAACAAAAGAGATCAAAGTAGAAAAAAAGTTCGATCAGTGTAAGCACACATGCATGCAGGGAATCGGATGGAATCGTGCACGAACTAAGCCAAGAATTGGGGGGTGGGGGGGTGGAGCAGGAGCAGAGTCTTTACCGAGAAACCCCCGGATCTCCTGTACGGAATCAGGAGGGCGAAGGCGGCGGCGGCGAGTGGAGTGGAGGAACCTTGCTCCGACGGCGGATTCTCGCAGGCCCGCGGCGGAGAGAAGAGACGGGGTCTGCCTCGGTCAAGACGTAGAGAAGATGAGTAAGATGAGAGAGTGAGAGGCTGCATGGGTTATGGCGGGCTTAAATGGGCCTTTACGGCCCAACAAGGAAGCTTCTCTCCGCTGGTTAACACGGCCCATAAGGATTCTTCGAAGTAGTGAGCCCATGGGTCAGGCCCGAATCCAACGCTGTGGAAACTATCTGGACTGCTGCTTTTCGGTTGGGCCTTCATACAAGCGTGCACACAGCTTCAGTTCAGTTCCTCCAAAAAAGAAATACATAAAAGAGTTCCGCTAAAAACTAGATGTGTATTATTTGGACTTATAGTATGTACATATTTTTTGGCTAAAAGACAGAATAGCTAGTTAATTTTTTGATATGTATCAGATTTTATCTCTTCTGTATTTATTTGCGCGTCTAACAAGGTCAAATATTGCTTCCATGTGCACAACATAGCTGAGAGATCACACAAGCTATTTTCTAAAAAAGTAATTTAAACGATACAAAAAACAATTTACATGAAACTAATAAAGCAACTTGAACAAAACCCGAAAAGCAAAACTCGTGTGTGAAATAGAAATACTAAAGCATCCTAAAACAACCACACTTGAAAAGAAAAATTAAAAAAACAAAATAAGTAACTTACAAAGCCTAGAAAAACAGCTTACATAGACTAGAAAAGCAACATACGATAACAGGTGTTGCTAAAAACTGCATGTGCTTCCATGTGCCCGGCATAGCCAACAAACCACGCAAGCTATGTTTTGAAAAAGCAATTCAGCACGACATAAAAAGTAATTTAAGTGAAATTAAAAAGCAACAAAAAAGGTTTCATCGGAATATATCCAAATGGGTCTAGTTTTGAAAATCTCGCCACAAGCAATGCAATGATGAAAATGGATTTTGAATTGGATGCTCGGGTTGAAAGTTATGACTTTTTAATTTTTTTTAAAAAAGAGTTTGCTTGTGGGAACCTTGGTTCAAACATTAGCTTTGCATGTGGGCTAAGGTCATCCATGAACTCTTGGTTCAAACATTAGCTTATCCACGCGGGACTAACTTTATCCACACGGGCTATCACTTTCGCACTGTGACGAAACGCAAGCCAGATTTGTTGTGCGAGGGGTTTGGTGCATTGTAGGTCCTCAAACTATTTGTAGGGTGTCACGTAGGTCCTCGTACTATGAAAATCGTCATCTAGGTCCTCGAAGTTTAGTAAGTGTTCCATCCAGGTCTAAAGTATGCCCGACCCCGGCTGACCGGCCACCTGGCACCGTTGACCGTTGCCACGTCAGACAGGGGGCCCCGCAGGGTAACGGCGGTTGATGGAAATATGTGATTCCCCACTCCTCATTCTCTCTGTTTCTTCTCCTCTCTCGATATCTCTCACGGCGGCGGATCTCCATCTCCTCTCCTCCATCTTACCGGCGGGTGGCGGTGGCTTCTCGGTGCTGTGGTCGAACTCGGCTGTTTAGACCCCGCCGGCGTGGTTCGCCGGAGCACCCGAGGACAAAAAGAATGGGGACCTGGCTCCGGACGACATCATCGGCAGCAGCTATTGCGCGGAGGTCGGCGACAATTGGGGAAAATGCTTGGGGAGGTTGGCGGCGTGGTCTCGTCGACTGCAGCAAGCTTGGGGCGAGCGGGCGTGGTGGTCTGGCTGGAGGCGGAGGCCGGGATTGGCGGCAAGGTGGCACGGGATGGCGGCTGCTAGGCGAAGCCGGGTGTTGGTGCCGGTTCCCTGATGCGCAGGGAAATCTGGGTGGTGGTAGCGGCCGGAGCTCGGGTGCTTGGGAATCTCGCCACCGGCGACGGCGGGTGTGACCTTGGTGAGCTCAGGCGTGGGAGGAAGGCCGGCGCGTGGTGATGATAAGAAGCTACGTTGCTTGAGGATTGGAGAGCCCTTGCTGTAGGGGAAAGAGGAGAGAAGGGCGGTGGCGTGCTCGGGTTATCCGTCGGCCGCGGCGAGCGAGGGAGGAGAAAAGAAATCTGGCCGGCGGCGGGCTGGCCGAGCTACAGTGTAGTCCAATGCGGTGCTCACGATTCAGAAATGCAGAGATCTCGTGGTCGATAGTGACAAGGGAGCATGGGAGAGGGAGTGCTTGGGGGTTGAAGCACGCAGAAAAGAGAGGACAGAAGGGAGCCTGAGCTTGGTTTGGGAAAAATGGAGCTCGGTTTGATGGCCCGAGGAAGAAGATGGAGGAGAGGAGATGGAGGTCCGCCGCCGTGAGAGAGAATGAGGAGCGGGGAACCGCCGTTACCCTGCGGGACCCCCTGTCCGACGTGGCAACGGTCAACGGTGCCAGGTGGCCGGTCAGACGGGGTCAGGTATACTTTGGACCTGGATGGAACACTTATTGAACTTCGAGGATCTAGATGACGATTTTCATAGTACGAGGACCTACGTGACACCCCTCAAATAGTTTGAGGACCTATAATGCACCAAACCCTTGTGCGAGACATGCGTGCCACCACGCGTTTTTCAGCACACACGAAAACTAGAATTTATGAAACGTAAATAGTTAAGTTCCATCTCCTTCTGTCTCAGGGTAAAAAAGACACTTAAATTATTCTGATTGGCTTTTGTGCGGCCAAATTTGAAATTTCAGTGCCAGCACAGTTCCACTTGTACATTCAGCTCCCAGGATGGGGAATTCAGTAAGCGGTGCCAGAACTCGTGCAAAATCTCCAAAGTCAGGAAGGCCTGAACCGCATTTTCGCGGGCTTGTCACTCAGTGCACATATCCTTCGCAGATCCACATCGTTCCGTAGGTAAGATCCGAGCATTCATTTTGACCGACTGCAATATATGCCGTTGCACGTCGTGTTCATAGACTCCTAGGTTAGTGGTGTGCCAATGGCACTACGGCAGGCACGGATGGGCAGCTTCTTCTTCTCCCCCCAGCTCCTGTACGTCCTGGATGGTGACACTGACAGATGTGAATTCACTCAAGGAACCAACAATTGTACCACCACCACCCATCATCACTTTTACTACTTAATCCCTTCCAATGGCGTCACCACCCAGACCCAGCAGCTCGATCGCCAGTACCGCCACTGCATTCATTGCACCGGGTACGTAGTGCCCGTCTCGCTGTCCGAACGGCGCCACCGACTCAGCCAGCCCTATCATCTGCTTGCCCACTCAGAAATGAAATGATCTTATAATTAGTAGTTGCTGTGACCGTGATTACTACGATCTTGTCATCACCGTATCACACATCTTTGTCACAATGCACATCACTCGATCACTCACCTCATTATTTACAATCATCTTGATTCCCCTTTCCCCACCTCAAACAAGTTATTGAAAGAAAATCCCTTTCCAGAGCTTGAGGAAAAGAACCACACTAATGTAGTGTAAGTGAACTCTAGCTAATTAATGGCTGGTCGCGGCTGGCCGGGCCGTGATGAGGCCGGTCGGAGCGGCGGCGGCGGCGGCGGACGGCGGAGGGTACGACGACGTACGCGAGGACGAAGCAGGAGGAGAAGGTGTGGCTGTAGTAGAGGCTCGCCTCCGCGTCGTCGGAGCTGTCGGCGTCGCCGCCGCCGCCGCCAAAGCCACTCTGGTCGAAGTTGCGCGCGTAGCTCAGCGGGTCGTACTGGCACCCGCGGAGCGTCGTCGCCGGCCTGGCCGCACACAGGGTCTGCTTCCCCTGCCACCGCAGCTGCCGCACCAGCCGCCCGAGCCCGCATCCGCCGCCGCCGCAGCACCGCCGGGTGGCCGGACTGACCACGCCGCAGCGGCAGGACGGGGCGGCGCCGGCGATGCCTTCTACCATTGCCGCTTCGGCGTGTGTGATTTTTTGTGTGCAGTGCAGTTTAGAGACTTGTGCCGAGCGTGGCGTGGTGTGTATTGGTTATTGGTAGGTAGAAATGGCCGCGATTTATAGGGTCCATGGGGAGTCAAATAGTTGTGATCGGCTTGGTTGGTGAAGCCGTTTACAAAGCGCTCTTGTTATTTCACAATCGCCAAGAATTCACGCAGTCGATTTGCTGACAGCAGAGTGAACTGCTAAGTGGAGCCGGAATCAACACAAAAGAACGGTGACCTCGCTGTAGAGGTTACAGTTGATTGGTAGGATTAAAAATTATATAAATTTCTTAAGATCTATTCTACATGTAATTTTAAAGAACAATTTCATTGAGCCCAACATTATGAACATTTTATTTGTTTATATGACAACTATAACAATTACCTAATCATTTATGCGTTTTCCTGTGGTGAAACCAAATAACTTCTATTACTTATTCTTTTATTTTTAATTTATGTAAGATTTAACATGTCATGACATCAAATTTCTACGTTTTTTCTATTTCTATGAGTTTGGAATTCTGCGAATCAAAGAGACTATAGTCCACATCTCAGTTTGATCAGCCATTGTTGCAGTTATTATGTAGGCTAAGCCACCTTAGCTTACACCCTCCTGAGAGTATCTCTAATAAAGTTAGATCATCCATTTTTTAGAGTTGACATGGAGAAGAGAGGTACAAAATATGAAAGAAATGTGGTTAAATGAGACAAGCTATTTTTTAGTTAAGAAATAACCTAACACGAGAATCAAAGGTGGGTCTCTAAAAGTGGGACGAAAAAGAAAGAAAAAAGAAAAAATCCAGGGGAGACACAAGAGATGACTAGAAGATAAAAAAATAACTTATAACAATAGTTCGTCGGAGATACTCTTTGGTTCTTCTTGCCTGCCCATTGCAGCTTCCTACTTTCTAACCACGGTTCATGTACATCGAGGATCGAGCCTTTGCCCACTAGTCTTGTACCAAGTGTAGTTTGACAGGGAAGTAGCTGTCGTCGGATGTAAATTTTAAAGCTCACAGGTCAAATTTTCGGTAGCAGTAGCCACCGCCACCACCACCCCTCCCCCGTTTTTCATGCATTCTCGACGAGGACCCGGAAAAGCTGATATTTTATCACTAGCTTATGAGAGTCATTTTCAAGCGAGAAAGATTGTGGGATCATCAGCTCACGGTTGAGGAAACTTAGGAGAGCACAAACTCAAAAGGCATTTTATTTATTCAGTCGACAGCTTGCCATATGCAGTGCAGCACACATGTGATCGATCTGGAGGGCCTGCACATCCTCCGAAGATGCTTTGTTAGATTAAAATAGATCCAACCGAGAATACTCGAACTGGATTGGGTTTGAGCGTGAAAAGGCATTGCTTAGGGCGTGTGCAACATTGGTCAAAATCAGGGGCTAAGGAAGCATAGACTCAAGTCTAGCCCTTGCAGCACCCAAGAGCTAAGCAAAAATTTGTAGACTTTGCTCAAATTCAGGCACCGGTTCCAGTAAATAAAGAAATAGTAGTTGATCCAACCATCCCTTGGCCGTTGGGCGTTGGCGGTTGAGCATTCACTCTACACAGTTTACTACTACTAGTCGTTGCATTCATACATGGTGAGCTATATAAATTACAACATTCAGATTGAAGAACACACATAACTCATACATCCAAAATATGGATCCCACTCGTGCACCAAATTTCACAAGTATGCTCAACTCTGCAATTACAAGCACAGATCCAGAAAACTCAAACTGCCAATACTACGAGCAAATCGAACCATCTCAATTTACCATGAACTTCCTTGCATCCTCTCAATATCATCCCAATCTGCATCTGCATCATCCAAGCCTTCATCCCTTTGCTCATCACCCTGGCATGCATCAGCTTCCATATACCCAAGGAAATTTGCAAGGAGTCCCATGCCAAACCAATTCTAGGCCACCAACACATATGCCCTATGGAGCAGCTCAAGCCGTCCTTTCATCGTCGCTGGTTGAATCCGGCGCTTTCTTCGGAGCTTACGGTGCCGGAGGATCACGTGGTGATGAATCCGGCTCTCCAATGTCTGTTGTACAAAAGAATAAACAACATGAAGTGGAGAATGAAGAAAGCAATGGTAGCTGTCCAAATGAAGAAAGAAGAAGATGCCGCAGTAATTGGACACAAGAGGAGAATGAGCGACTAATTAATTATTGGTTGAAGAATTCTGTTGATTCAGCGGATGGCAATGCAAAGAAGTCAGAGTATTATTGGAAGCAAGTTGCAGAGGAGTACAATAGGAATAGCCCTCAAAATCAAAGAAGATCGGCTGCCCAATGCAAGGGACACTGGAACAAGACTACACCGTCTGTTTCACTGTTCCATGCAAGCTACATGAAGGCAAAAAACATGTATGCTAGTGGTCAATCAGATGACGGGCTTATGAATAAAGCACGTGAATTTTATTTAAATGCAGCAAAAGTGAAGAGACCATTTGCATTGGATTATTGGTGGAATGTAGTGAAGGAACAACCCAAATGGCATGCTATCTACACGGAAGGCGACATGAACAACAAGAGACAGAAGTTGGATGCATTGGGAGCTCATACATCATCTTCAAATCAGGACAACGAAGAAACAAATGCAGCTCGTGAACCACGGCCCCAAGGGCAGAAAAGTGTGAAGGAGGCATGAAAAGGGAAAGGAAAGGGAAAAGGGAGAGACACTTCAGCTTTTCTGCCAATACAACTATCAGAGGATACTTCAGAGTTGTTGCGTGGAGGTAATGATCGCAAAGCGATTGCACTTGGAAAATGGGCTGAAGCAACAACAACAAAGGCTATGGCAGACAAAGAGCTGGCTGAAGCAAGAAAAGAAAGGACAAAGGTTGATAAATTCAGCATGTACATGGAGCTAATGAAAGTTGATACTTCAGGATTCAATGATATACAACTTCAGCGACATGAAAATATGGTGGAGTCTTTGTGTAAGGAGTTTAGTTAAATTCCTGCAATCATGTTAGCCAATGTATTACCTACTATTACCTACTATTATCTTCAGTTAGTCGATGTTGCTACTATGTAGCTATCAGTTAGTCAAGGTTGCTGCAATATTATGTAATTTTAGTTCTTACCTACTATGTAATATGTATCTTCAATTGGTCAATGCAACTTTCGTGTTATGTTTTATCAATTGAGCTCCAACCACATATGACAACACAGATGTTTGTTCCTGAAAATATAATTTAAAATACTCTTTCAGAAAAAAGAAGTACACTCTTTTAGAAATAAAGGCAACTGCAAGAAATAAAGACAACTGCAATTCAGAAATAAAGACAGTTGCAATTTCAGAAGAAAAAAAATACTAGTTGTTAAAAGATAATATTTAAGAATTGAACTAGCCGTTGGAAGAAAACATTTAAATACTAAACTAGCCATTGGAATTGGCATGTATATATGGAGACCACTACTCCCTTTCATCCAGACCTCTTTCATCTAGCTGTTGTCCCTCACACAGAGAAAATGCCTATACACTCAGATTCTCATTCCGACAACTTTGAGGATTCCAATCCTGAGGATTCCATCATCGCTTCATACGTTGATGAGTTTGTTTGGCATTTCATCAATGACCCAATCGAGGCTGAGATTGAAGCACGGATTTTTGGCTCAGATTGAGGCACAACAGAGTACGGTTCAAGCTCATTCTCGAAGGCACTTAAGAAAAGACCATCAAGCTGGACATCACAGATTGATGGCTGACTACTTCAATGACAATCCAGTTTATACGGACATGCAATTCCGTCGAAGGTATCGTATGAGGAAGCCTGTATTTCTCCAAATTCTGCAGACCCTTAGTGAGTGGCCTCCTTATTTTCGCCAAAGGTCAGATGCCTTCGGTAAGGCTGGTCTTTCACCTATCCAAAAATGCACAGCAGCTCTACGCATGCTGGCCTATGGGTGCCTTGCCGACAGTTTAGATGAAAATATGAGAATTGGTGCAAGCACAGCCATTGAGTGCTTGACCAAATTTGTGAAAGGTGTGAGGAAGAATTTTGGTAAAGAATATATAAAAAGACCCACTAATGAAGACATTCAATGCTTACTTCATGTAGGAGAGGTCCGAGGTTTCCCTGGCATGTTAGGAAGTCTAGATTGTATGCATTGGGAATGGGATAAATGTTCAACTGCTTGGAAGGGGCAATTTACTTGTGGTGATTACGGAGTGTCCACCATCATGCTTGCTGTTGCCTCACAAGACATTTGGATTTAGCATATATTTTTTGGTGTGGCAGGTTCAAACAATGACATAAATGTGTTAAATCAATCAACTTTGTTCGCAAAATTACTGCAAGGAAAAGTTCCAGAGGTTCAGTTTACGATCAATGGAAATGTGTACAACGTGGGCTACTATCTTGCAGATGGTATTCATCCAGAGTGGGCTACATTAGTGAAAACAATCCCCCTTCCCCAATGTGAGAAAGATAAGTTATTTGCGCAACATCAAGAAGGAGCAAGAAAAGATGTTGAAAGGGCATTTGGAGTTTTGCAGCGTAGATTTACCATTATACGTGGCCCAGCACGTTTGTGGGATAGAAGTACACTAGCAGATATCATGTATGCATGTGTAATAATGCACAACATGCTAGTTGAGGATGAGAGGGATGACTATCAAGTACGCTATGACTTGGATTACGACCAAGACATTGACTCGAGACCATTGACAGGATACAATCATGGACCAATTCAAGAATTTTCTAACGTACTTCAAATAGACATTGCGATTCGTGATCGAGCAATCCGTCGTCGACTCAAGAGCACATATAGCAAAAGTTTGGAGCTGATAATGCTTAGTTTTTATTTTAGTTTCACATGTAATCTGTTGTACTATTTTAATTTCACATGAAATCGATTGTATCATTTGTTCACATGTAAGGTTTATCTAATCAATATATCATTTTTGCATTACATATAAAAGAATTGATCTGTACAACAACAGCACTGCAAAAAAATGACCAATTGTGCTAAACAAAATTGATCCATATGCAAAACACTATGAAGTTCTTATAGCATCCTATATAACACTATAATTTTTTTAAATCCAATATATGACCAACATGTACATATATTTGATATATATTCAATACAAACCAAGCTACAACAGTCTGTCAACGTACGAGCGATAAGGTGGCTCTGACCTGACGCTATCTCAATTTGGAAAGAATGCTCGTCAGTGGTACGAGCGGTGGGAGAAGACGGCTAAGGTTTCCATCGACCGTGTGCTCGGGGGGGTTATTGGAAGTTTCAGCGAAGCCAGAAGGAACCATACTACTTGGTTTGCGATAATATGCGTAAGGCTTTGCTATGCCAAGTACTTTTGGTTTTGTAAATGGGAGTTTCTTCATACACTTTGGATTTTTTATACCACAAGTAATTCTGCATTATACACTGCTTAAACATCAAAAGTATGGCCTTGATGCACTAAACTCGTACGGCTCTTCCACAAATCATGATGTTGTCATGGGACTTAATGGCTAAGCCAGCTGGCTTTTCTTCCAAAAAGGAAAATTGAGCACGCTTTTATTTATTATTTTCTGACGCATTATTAGTTGGGAACAACAATAGTAATTTCCTACCTTGAAATACCGAAATTATTCCTTCCAACATCCAAGAAATATACTATAAATTGTACGGTACTTCTATTCTTGTTTCAAGCACGTGGAATCGCCAGGAGTCGGTTCCAATCCTCTAAAAATTTCTATGAATATCAACATCTTAAAGTTTGGACCCCAATATATACCACTTGTACTCTCCGATGGATCCTCGATTGTTCAGAAGATTCCTGCCGCTCGTTCAGGACTAGGCCAACAATCTGGCGGCCTGCTGCTTTCTTTCATTATTTTTTTATTGTTTTGAGAGGAATCAGCTGTCGGGCTGCTTGTGCATGTTGGAACAGGAGACGAACGGAACGTCACTACAGCCCGTGCTCTTATTCCAAGCCTTTGCAGCCCATTACCAAAGCTGCACGATAACGATGGCACTCACTCGGCCATGGCGTCTGCAATGGAGACAGCGTGATGTGAGTTTGCGTCGTATCTGGTGACTGGTGTAGGGACCCAGATCGACATTGCTCGTCTATAGTCGTAATCACTTGATTGGTAGTCGGTCGAAGAATCCTTGAAAGAATTAGGCGGAGTGCGTTGGCGCATCGGCCACCGTCCACGTCTCCTCTTACTTCTTTCTCTGCTTAGCTCATACGCCTCCTTCTCTCGTCTGAATTGTTTCTTTTCTCAGCCTCAAGCGTCGTCGCTACATCGGTGAACCCACGCTCCACTCTTTCTTCTCCTTTCACCGACGACGCTTCGTTGTGATTGTCGTCGCCTCCCACAATGGATGGCAGCGCCTTGAGGGTTTCACCATTAATAAGGTGTTTAGGAGCATCTGGTTAACGGTGTAATCATACGGCGATAATGGTGCGATGGTGGCAGTGGTGTTTGGCTGTGCCTCTGCCTCCAGCTCTGCTTCTTTCAATGGCCTAAAGCCTAACCCGCCAACAAAGACTCCAACGGTTCCGCCTCGATCCACGTCACTTCGGGCGCCTCCGCTCAAGTTTCGGGAAGGGAAACAGAAAGAAGGCGAACTGAAAGAGGAAGAAGACAATGCTATCCCATCCCTGTACACAGCACAGAGGGAGCACCCTTCGCGGGTCCATGGGTAACATCGTATTTGTAACAATCCCCAAAATTTTGAAATTTGTAAAAGTTTTAAAATCCGAAACCTCTTCTGGGCCGCTTCTCTCCCTCAGCCTAATTTCCTTCTCAGCCCGCTTCGGATCGCGCGGCAGGCAGCCCACCATCAGCATCGTCTTCCTCGCCTCCTCGTCCTGTCGCCATCACCGTCTCGTCGCGCCGCCTGAGGAACCGCCAGCATCGCTGCGCCTTTCGCCCTCGGCATCGACGCCTGGTAGGACCCGCGCTGCCCGTTGCCGCGCCCGAGGTCCAGCCCACGCGTCGCCGCTTCTCTTCCCGCTCTGTGCCTCCTCTCGCTACCGCTCACGCCACCTCGCCTGTGCATGCCGCGCCGAGCTCCCCCGCGCACCACGCCACCCTCGCCATCGCCACCGGAGCAGCCTCCTCCTCGAGCGACAAGCTCCGGCCGCGCCACCCCGCTCCACTATAAAAGCCGTGCGCTGAGCGCCTCCTTCTCTCCTTTTCTTCAGTCCATCTCGCTCCCGAGCTCCACCTCCACTCAACCGAGCTCTCTCCCTCGCCGCCGATCACTTTCCCCACGGCACCACCACCCGTTCACCACAAAAATGGAAATGCCAGCTCCCACAGATCCTTCCCGAGTAGCCAATCGACGCCGGCAAGCCTCACTGGCGACGGATTTCATCCACGTCGCCGGTGGCCGACTCCCATATTTTTCCACCCGTCGCCAACCCTAATCCCCATGGAACCATCCCCCATTTTCTACAAAAATGGAATCCTCACCTCCTGTAGATGCTCTCCGACCTACCAATTTTGCTCCGGCGAGCTCTCCGGCGATCAATTCTTCCTCCCCACCGCTGGTAGCCACCGTCTCCTTCGCCCCTCTGTTTCTCCCCTTCTCAGCCGAGTCCCTCGGCCACTCCCCGCAGCAGGCCGGCCTGTTTGAGTTAGCAGGCCAGTCCCGTGAAAAGCAGGCCGGTTCAGCCGGCCCACTTATTTTTCTTTTTATTTTATTTTCTTTTCTCTAGCAGGCCGAGCCCAGTATCAGCCCAATAGCAAAACAGATTGAGCCCAGAGAATTTAGAAATTCTTTTCTTTTATTTTCTTTTCTGTAGGGCCCAAAACCCAAACCCAAGCCCAAGTTTAGCCCTAACCCATACCCAGCCCATTCCAAGCCCAACCCGAGAGCCCTAATGGGCCCAATACTTTTGCGGGCCCCGGGTCCGACCCGTCGGGCCCGAAACCCTAAAAACACTATTATATACCGTTTCGATCGTCTCAACGATGCGGTTTCATTTTTGCTACCCATTGATCCAAATTCCTACTATTTGGTGCCCAAAACCCCCAAAAATCTTCCACCCCTCATATTCCGACTCTCCATCCGAAAACCCTAACTCCATCCCTACCACCTTCTTCAACTTCTCGACATCCCGGTTCCAATTCCGCACACCCCCACACCTTATTTTCAGCATTATTTTCAATTATTATGCATTTTGCTCCCAGCTCGCATTCGTCAAGCCTGGACTTATGTGTGTGTGTTTGTTTGGATCTTTTTGCAAACTAGGGAACGATAGCAACAAACCGACGCTAGGGCAGGATCCCAACGGTGAAGATCTTCGCGAGGACATCGACCCGAACGACTTCGGTGCAATAGGCAAGTCACATTTCTTGTCCATGTCGATCCCACATGCCATGTTATTTATTTTATTACTAGTTTAGTTATTATTTTTCGCATGATTAATTTCTTACGTATATTTTTGAATGACATGACGACGTAGTTATGCCTACCACCCCACAGCCCAGTCAATCTTTGTAGGCCATATTCACCTCGAAAACCTTAGTATGAACTATGAATCTATCAGTATCCTTCACCGGCATTAGAGATTAGGCTAGATAAAAATTAGGGGACCCTAGCTAAATTCGGAAGATGTGGTTTCTTAAAGAGAAATTGCTGACGGTAGGGGACAGAGAAGATGGGGCCCTTCACATGTTGATCGTGCCGCCATACCCCTAGCCGTGGAGTAAGGGTGATCGGAAGGATTGCCTTACTCAGGGCAGTTAAGGACACAACTCTTGTGCTTAGTGATGAACATAAGAACCGCTTAACCACATGTTCGATTCATCGAATCTGGCCTGGTAAGTCTGCTCTACCCGCTGAACAACTACAGACTGGCTTGCCGTCCCACTTTTCTGGGAGAACCGCAGAAGCGAAGATGGTGATAGGCTACTCGGTAGGAAATCACAACTGGAACTCACCCGACTCCCAAATCACGTCGTTGACATTGGCCCGTCGGCTCTCGGGAGTTCGAGTGATGAAAGTTCCTGGGTAGAAACTTCAAAAGATAGAGCAGATAAAAAGCCTTGATAGCCTACCTCTGTCGACACACCGAAGGGCGTGTGTATGACTGCAGTGACGTTAGGAGGTACAGCAATCATGTGGGCAAAGCTGAGCAACTCTGCAGAGTCAAATCAAATGGTATTCGAATACGCCGTGTTCCCGGTCAATGGAACTGTGTTTAGAGATGATTATCGGTACGAGGCACAAGTAGACTTTGGTGATGGTTATTTGAAATTGTCATTAACCCAGCAGGGTTACTTAAACTCAACGATTTGTCTTAAAACTGTTTTAACGACGAAGATTTAAGATTGCTAAGGCGGAGATTAGGACTATGCATCCACCAAATATAAAATTCTATACCCCTCCTTTGAAATCCAGAGCATGTAGTTAAATAGAATGTTTTCCTAATTTTGGCTTGCTGAGTACGCCATGTACTCATTACTGCACCAACCCTCTTAGATGCGCAAGACCACGATGATGCACCATGCGAAGAAGAATGCTTCGACGGAGACGAGTATGAATTTTAGGTCTTATCCGCGCTCGAGGTGCCTGTGGAGTAGCTCCCTTTTTGTAATGTAAACTTTGGGCTCAGATGCCCCAGTCCGCTGTGTAAATTAAACTGCTGTCAAACATATTTTATTGTTCTGTAATATACCTCGAATGTTTTATCGCTGTGCTGGTGATGTATCTGTTCCACCCCTGCAACTGAGAAACTCCTGGGCAGTTGCGGGCAACATGTCGTGGCTCCGAGAAATAGGGTCGTGACAGTATTATTGTTTCCGAATAATTATTATTGGATGTACTTTTGTAGAGTACAATAACAACAACTGGCTGTAATGTAAGTTACAATAATAAATTATGCATGCAACGTATTGATTGGTAGAATATAAATAATGCAACCGCCTAAGCACCTAAGAGCATCTACATCTACATCCCATTATGCTAAGAAGGAGCTAAAGAAGAGAGAAATCAGCCAGCCTTCACGCTAAGGGATGGGAGCTAGTGGGCTTGTGGCTAAAGCTAAAAAGCTTAGCACCGACACAGTTCTTAGCAGCTCATACTAACCTTCTTCTTTCTCTCGACATGGAGTTTATGGATAGCAACTCATGCCAACCTCCTTCTGATGAGTTGTTATTTACAGATGGGCATGTGGCTCAATGAGGGAGTGATAGCGTTTGCTTTCACTGATCTAGGTTCAACCTCTAGGATCAATACAATACCTTGCATTTAGATAGAGCAGCACCGAGCAGTAAATTTATTATTCATGGGAATTTTACATGAAGCAGTCTAATTCCCACGTGAATTGATCCATTTTCACGGAAATCAAAAAGGTCTTTGAGGTATATATCTATATCTATATTAATATAAAAAGCATCAGTTAAAACGACATACTTTCAAACTTGAACCTCTAAAATTGGTATAGATATAATAATGTCATATCCTGGCTGGAATTTCATTCACCTTTTCTTCATTTTAGCTAAACTATAATTAAACCATTATCCCACAGCACAAAGCGGTGGTTTGGTAGTTTACTTCCACAGATGTTGTGACATGTGATGATGTAGGCTGCAAGTTCGGTCTACGTTTAGAATTTATGTCTTTGATTGTTCAATTATTTATGTGATGACTTTTTGAGATGTTTGAGCTTCAGTGTGCTATTACAATTTGTAGAATGTTTAAGTAGGTTATTGAAATTATCTTTTGGTACCTCTTGGTGCTGCTGTTTTGAGGCGACAGTTTAATGTAAGGTGGTTTTTAACGCGATCGTGTACTTTGTCTCAAATTTGGAATCAACTCTGAAATTATATTTTCTAAGTTTGGATTAATGATACGACGATCACTGTGGCTTCTAAATTTCTTGTGCTCACAAATGTGTTTGGTTTAATATATAGGAAAAAATTCATTCTTCCCCTACACTATTTTATTAGGATAACTTTATCCCTCAAATTATTTTTAGGCTCACTTAATCCCCTAAACTATTTGAATTGAAAGCACTTTACATCGATTGATTTGTAGAAGGAAAAAAAATCATATTTAGAAGCTTTGAAAAAATTTGAAAAAAATTCATGGATGTATATTATGGGGTGAAGTATATGCATGTAAAATTTGGTGAAAAAAGATATGACTATTTGCCACATATGAAATTTTTGTATTGTATAAAATTTGTTTCTTTTTGCACAGGTTGCAAGTTATATTTTTTAACCAAAATTTAGTTGTACCTTATTTTAGATCAGTACGCGATATTGAAGTTCGAATCATGAGCTAATCACTCGGTCGTTTGTACTAAGCCAACAGTGGTTGTACATGATATCAGATTAGTAAACAGTGGTTGTACATGATATCAGATTAGTACATGTAACTAAAGTCCAGATCATGAGCCGGACGATCGTTTGTACGTGACATTATAAAGGTCCGTCATATCAATGGATGTTTGTCATCTTGTTCATACGATTATGAAGATTTATTGGCTATATTTAATTATACTGTCGGACCCCAGATTCCATAACGGAGAGCTTTAGGAATAATCACCCGCTAAGTCGGAGCTTCAACCCCGACCTCAACCCACGGGGGTCAAATCCGAGAGGAGTGGAGTGATATGGCTTCGAATAGCCCGAGACGTCAACCCCAAAGCTTACTCTGGCAATTTAATGCACTGAGTAGTAGGGTGATATGGTCTCCTCACTCTTTCCCACTGAGCCGGAGCGTCAACCCCGACCTCGTCCCGGCAAATAAATGCACGGCTGGAGTAGGGTGATATAGCTCCCAACATCTCAGTGGAGAGTCGCTTCACAGGGGTGATAAAACTTAATAGCTCCGCGATATAAAACCTGAAATCCTCCCTGCATCACGTACTTCAATCATACACACATTGCACATGACACAGGGGGAGAAACAAACCAGTACCATCACAGAGACTCTACGACCGAAACTGCAATAATACTAGCTGTTCGGGAAACTTAACAACATATATATACAAGCAAAGATGCTTTACACAGCGGAAGTTTTAGTTTGGCTGAGAAGCCTAAGGGTAGGGCCAAAAGCGGCGGCAGAACAAACCAAGCTGCCGAACCCAGGGCAGGACCACTGCCCGGGATCACCAGCGACTAGTCGATGTCGGCGTCTACCTCAACGTAGAAACCCTCCGCTGCGGGAGTGGTTTCCTCTGCACGGAAGTAATATCAACGAATGCAAGGTGAGCACAAAATGTACTCCGCAAGACTTACATGGGAAAATAATAATAGATGCAGCAGGTATCAAAAAAGGGCTATCTGTGGACTATTTTTGCAGAAAGCTAATTTATTCTTCACAATACCTGTAATTAGATTGAAATCCGTCTACTGGAATACTTTGCAAGGAGAGGAGCTGAAACTGCATAATAAAACCTAAAGCAGACCATCGAACACACGAAACCCTCGATTCTTCCTCGACCGCCAGGGAGGAAGCAATCGCTAAAACCAAATCCTTAAAGTTGGCAAGTTTTAGATTAGGGTTATGCTTGTCTAATTCGATGCGGATTCTTACCAAGCTGTCCATAACCGCGGACACGGCTATTCGAATAGTTTAAACCCTGCAGGGGTGTACATCTTTACCTACGCGTATCAACCGACTCTTAGCGCTACCGAGAACACACTTTCACGAGGTGTGCTAGCAGAGGGAGGTTGAACACGACCTTTACAATGTTTTCGACCTAGGTATGAGCCGCCCTAATAGGCTAGTCCGCGAACGACAGTTCGGCCGATATTTCGACACGGTCCCACTAGTTGTGGCAGGTGATACATCCCCGGTCCCGGACCGTGTGTACCCCTCACTCCTATATTGTTGCATCACACCACCTCCTTATTTTCCACGCACCCAAGTCCCGAAAACGGCGAACTATGCAGCTCATATCCTAAGCCTAGACAAATTATTCGGTCGTGGGTGGCCCATTATACCACCCGCGTAGAAGCACGCAAATCTTGGTTCGAAAGGACACCGGGAACCGGTCCTTGTGGGATTAACGAGACAACCCACCATGCTCCCAGCATGGCCTCTCGTCGATGCCCGATTTGAGATTCGTCAGGATTATTAAATCTTCCCGGTGAACACCCAACTAACCGCTAACCCATCCAGAGTATTGTGTTTCGTCTGCCATCCCAGGAATTACGACATTCACGCAACTAAGCATGGCTAAGCATAAGTAGCTACGTAAATAACTCAACAATAGCAAGCAATCTATTCTAAATAGGTTGGGAGGGTCGGTGGTGTTGATTGAGCGACAAAGTAAATTTTCATGCACGGAGTAGGGCTAACTTTACGTAAAATATCAGTTGAGCGCATGCGATACGTATTTAAAAACAAATAATAGAGTTGCAAATAATGGGATATCCGCAATATGGTCAAAGGGGGCTGCTTGCCTTGCGGTTCAGCGACTAGGTCGGGTTCCTGCTCGTAGTTATATTCGTCGCAATCCTCCAGTCCTATCGGAAGAACGAAAACATCGAAACAACGCAACAATAAATACAACGTCGGAAAACATCGGCATGAGATGTCATGAATGCCATGTCCTAGAGGATGCAAAGTCGAAGCTAATGCAACTAGAGTCAGGTTAATCGGAGTCCGGGTGCGTGAGGTATCGCGATCCGAGGATTTCCGGGGGTTCGGGGAAAACCCTAATTTAAGTTCTTCGACATTTTCATCTTTTCTAGCATGCAAACATGTATGATCATGACATAATTGAATGACTTTCATTTATCTGAACATTTGGATATATCATTTGCATCTTTCTGAGTTCGGATGAATTTTCTACGAATTTAACAAGATTTAAACCCCTTTGTTGTATTTTTCTCAGTAAAGAATTTCAGAATTAAATTTGTTACTCAGCTCAACCCTAGTTACAGAGAATGACAAGTGGGCCCTAGGTCAATATTGGTCCACTGGGACTCGAGACAATGACAACGGGGCCCAGCTGTCACATCTTCTTCTTTCATTCTTTTTCTTTATTTCTTAACTCCTGACATGCGGGACCCACAAATCATACACATAGAAGCAAAGGAGCTCATTTAACACACTGATCAACTATTAATAACAGTGATTAATGGGTCTGATTATCAATCATGGGCAGAAAATGATTACAATTAAATGCACTTAGCAATTAATTAAACTACCACTAACTTAACTACCCTAACCATTAACTGATCTACACTGCTAACCTAACTAACCATCACCGAACTAACTTAACCAATTACTAACCCTAACTAACCTAATTGACTTAACCAAACAACTAACCCTAACTAACTAACCAACCAACTTAACTAATTTAACTACATTAACCTAACTAATCTAACTGGCTGTCCGAATGGGGCATAAAGCCCTAACTAACTTACTACTTATGCCCTAACCGAACTAACAGCAAGCACAGAATCAGCACATTGGTTAATTAACTAACTAATCCAGCAATTAACACACTATACTAACCAATTTAACTAACTAATCACTAACCTAACCAACTACCAGCCCAACTAACTACCAACTCAACTACTCTAACCATTAATTACCTAACTAATCTAAGCCCTAATTAATCTACCGGCGGCCACTGCCTGGGCTCGGTTGGCCGACGGCGCTCACCGGCGTGGAGGAGGCGTCGGGTGAGGCGGCAGTTGGCTCGGGCGCGGTGCAGACGGAGGCGACGGCGGTGAGGTAGCTCGGGGGCGAGGTCGTCGGGAGGAGCGGCGTGGCGAGGTGGTTCCGGCGTCGGGATGGAGGCGGGGTCGACGACGGGGCCGAGGGCGAGGAAGCTCGGTGGCGGTGGCTCCTCGGAGGCGATGGCGGGGCGTCGACGGCGACAATGGGGAACGACGGGGCGGGAGGCTCGACGAGGACGACGGCGAGGACTGAACCGAGGTGGAGGAGGGGCGGTGAAGGGGCTCGGGCTCGGGCGCGTCGGCGGTGGTCGAGGCGAGGCGGGGTAGCGGTGGCGACCGAGGGAGCTCCGGGGCGGGCTCGGGTTGGAGGCGGAGGAGCGGCGCTCGGGGCTTGGCTCCGGGTGGCGGCAACGAGGCGGCGGAGGCGGCGCTCGGTACTTCGGGCGGCGGGGCGAACGGGAGAGAAGGGGGAGGGAAGGAAGGGCGTAGCGACCGAGGGGAGGGGGTTTTGAGGGGACTCGGGAGCTGGAGGGCGAGCTGGCGCGCGGGGCAGAGGAAGGGCGACACGGGGCAGCCATGGGGGAAGGGAGGTGGCGCCGGGTGAGAGAATGGGGAGGGGGTGGCGTGCGTGAGAAGGAGCAGGGGAGAAGAAGGAGGCGCCGGGCGGGCCAAGTGGGCCGCGCGGGGGAAGAAAACGGGCCGGGGGAAAGGCCCGTCCGGAGGGGGCGGGTTTAGAATAGGTTTGGGGTTTTCTATTTTTCCTTTTTAATTTTTGATTTCTAATTTCTTTTCAAATCTGTTTTGACAAATTTCAAACCGGGTTTGAATTCAAACCTATTCTGCAATTCAACATTTTCTTCAATTAAAAAAATCAGATTCGACTAGAAATTCGAATTCTTTTATTCCTTTCTCACATGCTTTACCAACATTAATTAGGTTTGCAACCTTTCCTTTAGATTCAAACCCTAGTTTCAAAAATTTTAATTTACTCATGCGATGCCATGCCATGCTATGATGCACAATCATATGAGGTTAAAATTAGGGATGTTACATATAGTTATGAAGATCTATCGGTTGTGACATGTTTAGGTACAATTACAGAGATTTATTAGCTGTGATCTATTTAAATACAGTTATGATGATTTATCGATTGAGATATGTTGAGATATAGTTATGAAGATTTAATATTTATGATTTTGTTAGATACAATTATGATAATTTATTGGTTGTGATTTATTTTGATACAGTTATGAAGATATATTAGTTGTGGTATAAAATAAAATGATCCATCGAATTAATGGTCGAATGTTTATTTTTGTGAGAGTTTATAGTATATTTGTCTTTTTTCTGATCGGCCCTTTGTATACTTTTAATACGTAGTCATAAGTTCTTGATATATAAATAGATAAATGAACTCGGTACGACTATATAAGATACCTAAGGGATGTTCATGCTCTAATGCTTGCATCGGTATGTTCATGCTCTAATGCTTGCATCGGTATTGTAGTATAAGATACCTAAGGGACGTTCATGCTCTAATGCTTGCATCGGTATTATAGTATATGGACACAGCTAATGGGCGTCCGATTCAGGGCAGGAGAAGTCGATGCTGCCAAAGGATCTTTTCTTTCGAAAGGAAAACAGAAGCTGCCAATGGTGGCGCATAGACGAATAACAATCGGCTTCTAGAGAAAGACGAATAACAGTTGTTCTCCTCCTTGGAAAAATAAACCAGAGTTGCTGAGATCCGCCGTTTTCTAGACGAACACTTGAACAAAGTCGAGGCAGCAGAGAGAGATTTGGTGGAGACGGTGTTGGGGTAGGCGAAGGCAAAGCAGAGGCCAGAGGGGAAGACAAGGAACCAAACGGCGGGCGAGGCCACCAACCACACACCCGACCAAACGCATTCCACACGGGCCGGAACGGCACGCCGCAACTCGCCAGACTCGTCCGCGTTGCAGCTGCTGCAGTGCTGCACAGCCACCTTCTTACCTTTTTTTTTCTTCTTCTTCTTCTCTCTCTCTCTCTCGTTCTTATAAAAGACGCCACGCGCCGCCACCTTCCCCGCCCCGCCTCCGCGCACCGAAAGGCCAAGCCTCGCCTCTCTCCTCCTCCTCGTGACTCCTGCGGTCCCTCCTCCCCTCCCCTCCCCAGGTCAAACCCTAACGCGCGCACCATCCATCCATCCATCCATCCATCCACCCATCTCCTTCCCCATGGCGGCGCTCTCCGTGCCCCTCCGCGCCCCGGCGGCCTTGTACTCGTCCGCCGCTGGATCCCGCCCCGCCGCCGATCCCACCAAGGTATCCGCTACGTGCCCGTGCACGCACTTTCCTCCCCGAGGTTTTGCTTAGGATTGGTAGGGGGTTCACGCGGGTGGTTGCCTGGTGGGTTCATGCGAGTCCCGTGCATGTTCCATTCCTGTGCCTAGATTTGATTCCCATCGTAATTCGCTTTGGTTTGGTGCACTATCAGCCCTCAGCGGGAAATTCAGCCGTTTGTTGGGGGCGGTTTGGAGCTGTCATATAGCCTAAGGCCTGAATTTAGATTTAAAATGCTGTGCTTAGCTAAGGGCGCCCTATTCACACCGTGAATTAAGACGCAGACTGATTGGGGTGTGTTGTTGCAGCTCCTGTTGTTGTTTTCCACTTTTATCTGGAATCTTCGGGCGCAAAAGCCCACCTGAACTTTATAACACGGGTGCTAAGGCACCATAGTAAGGTTTACAGCAAGCAGAGCGTACAAGCCAATTGCAAGTTATCAACGAAATGCCTAGCACAGTCTTCTAGGAGAGATTTGCTGACGGCCTTAGAGTAGCGTCATTGCGCCAGCAGAACGTCAGCAGCGATGTTGCGAACCACCTGCACAGCAGGGACGTCGTCATTGTGAAAGACCTTAGCATTCCGGCTTTTCTTTCTGGAATCTGTTGCTGTTTATGGCTTCTGAAACCTTTCCTTCTCCTCTGATAGAATTTATGTAATGCTGAGTTTTTTTTCACTCCTATCGATGGGATTCGGCTGCTGTGTCTTAGGTGTCGTGCGTGAGGAGCACGGGCTCAGCTCAGTTTGGCTGCAGGTTCCCCTCCATCGCGGCTTCCTCTTCGTCGTAAGTGTCTGCTTCTGATGCATGATTCTCACTACCTTGGGAAATGTAATGCCAGTTTATTATGTGTTGCATCTAATTCTTGTGAACTGAAGTGCTAGGAGCATCGGGCCACTGAGAGCCATCGCTACACAGGCTCCCCCTGCTGTCCCACGTAAGTTGCTGGGTTCACCAAACATTGCGGCTTGCAGTGGCATTTGATTATTATATGATTTTATTCTTCTTTTGTTTTCCTCTGCAGAATATTCAAGTGGGGAGAAGACGAAGGTTGGCATCAATGGTGAGCCTCTTGTGTACAGAATTGATGCAAAAACTGTTGCATTCTAGATGAGATAGATTAATCCTTGCTGGTCAGTGCATTTTTTCATGGATGCTTAGGCCATGTTTTTTGTTGTTGTGTTCTTATATACTATATCAACCAAATGAAGTAGTTTAAATATCATCTTATAAGGTCTTGGAAAGATAGTATAGTTCTCAGTCTTGTACGGGGATCAGACTTGGTCCACTGAGGTAGTTTACACTTTGGTATCGTAAGTCAAAAGTAGCCTAGTAATCTATATGCATTTTTTCTCAATGTCAGCCCTATATTTTTGTTACTATAGGGTTTGGGCGGATCGGGAGATTGGTCTTGCGAATTGCAACCAGTAGAGATGATATTGAAGTTGTGGCTGTCAATGATCCTTTTGTTGATGCTAAATACATGGTAAGGAAACAATGCAAAATGATATGATTACCATGTCCGGTGGAAAATCCAGTTCATATACATGAACAATGTTCAGTTTTGCTTGCTTCTACTTTCTGAATCTTGAGATCCTTTACACCTGATGTGCACAATTAAAGTGTGGAACTCATGGTTTTGCAATATATAACTTTTTACTACTTTGTATCGAATTGTATGAAACCATGTTGCACAGGACTGACATACTTTTTCTTGTGTGATAGAGACCTATGAGTATGGTCTTTGCTTAGCTTAATATAAATGTTAAGAGATAATCATCTCATCGGGCTAAGTCGCTACAAAGTTATGCATGGCACTATGGACACATTCTCGTCTGTAGCCTCTAATGAATCCACACTAGCCGTGCTATAGAATAGGTCTTGTATTGCTGCATGTTAGCTTTTCTTGATAGCTTCATATACTCATCCTCAAACCTTGTACATGTACTATCTATATATCAATGAATACAACAGTTGTTCATATGGCAAAATACTTAAGTATCATTCATGGTATCAGAGCATTCTCTGGCTCACGCTTCCTTGATCCAAACCCACTGCTCTATACCTTTCATCCTTCAGCCTCCTTTTCACCACTTCCCACTGCTCTCTCCCATCTCCTTTGTTGCCTGCCTCTGCCGCCATGGGTGACAAGAACCACAATATGGTCGTCATGTATAATGGTGTTGCGAGTTAGGCAGGAGAGATGATTATCTCTTAATTATTTGATGCAAACTATCATTCCTGTTAACTCATTGACAATATGCTTCACGCGCTTTACCTTACTTATATATTGTATTCGATTGGTAACTTTACAAGTCAATGTATATGATCTTATTTATAATTCATTTTGTTTCTAGCACAAAAGCATGCTTCTACCATCCAAATTTATGCAACTAGCACTCCTATTTTCTATTATGTGCAATGACAAAAACCATCCATTGGGATGATCTACTGCACTGGATTTGAACAAATTTAATTCTACCATTATATTATTTCTTTCAATATTGGAGTAACAACTCCATCCTTGTGTGCGGTCTGGCATTTTGTTGTGCTTGTCTTTTGGTTTGTAGATAATATTCCCCTTTTTCCAGGCCTATATGTTCAAGTATGATTCCACTCATGGTCCGTTTAAAGGATCCATTCACGTTGTTGATGACTCAACCCTGGAGATCAATGGGAAGAAAATCACAATTACAAGCAAAAGGTAATATTGCGACTATGTTGGGGTTAGACGATTGTATAGGTACAGCATATTACTGTTGCAATTCATTTAAATATTGTGGTTGCTGAATATACACGACATTGTCCTCTTGTAATCTTGCTAGTAAATTTGGATCTGTTAGTTCTTGAGGACTTGTGCCACTGTGCTCTCGTGATGTCTGATGGCTTACTTGGCCAGACCTGCCCTTATTCCCCAGTTTCCAAACAGTTTTACATTAGATACTCTGATAGTCTTTGCACCATGAATATGTGAATGCTAGTTCCGAAAATTCTCTTCCTGCATACTTGAAACACCTGGACTACTGAGAAAATATTTACTTGAGCTTTCTGTGTAGATTCATCACAAGTGTGTGTCATAATATGTAAGCTGGTCACTATAATTACATGCACTTATTACAATGCACAACTTTGTGAAATAAAGAAAAGTAAAGCCTCTTAACTTTACATTGGATGATTGCCAGAACCCCACGTTTTTGCACATTCATTCACAAGTACAATATTCATACCAGTGCACGCTTGTTGTATATCTGGAGTACTGCATGCTCCTTAACTCACTTTGATTCTGATATGCATATGTTTGCTGTGACTGAATTCATATTGCTTGGCTATGCAACTTTTGATAGTTTTCTCCTCTGGTCCTTTGTTAAAACCTTTTTCTACATGTGTATTGAAGTATTTGCATCTTTTGTTTCTCCATTTCCAGAGATCCTGCAGAGATTCCTTGGGGTAACTTTGGAGCTGAATATGTTGTTGAATCTTCTGGTGTTTTTACGACGATCGAGAAAGCATCGGTACACTTGAAGGTTTGTGTACCATTTCTTTGACAATGCCATTTAATTAGCAAACGATATGCCTTTTGTACTGAACACAATGGTGAGACTTTTGCTACCTTATTTGTAGGGTGGTGCTAAGAAAGTAGTGATATCTGCTCCATCAGCAGATGCTCCCATGTTTGTGGTTGGAGTAAATGAGCAGAGCTACGATCCCAAGATGAATGTTGTTTCTAATGCAAGTTGTACCACTAACTGTCTTGCTCCTCTTGCCAAGGTCTCTTCTTCCCCATTCTGTTATCCTGTGGCATTTCTTTACTAGTATCTACTTCCTGCCAAGCTAATAGCACAGTAAATCACAATAAACTGCTCTCGTGATTCATCTATCCTGACATGCCAATGATGCTTATCAACCATTATATGCAGGTTGTCCATGAAGAATTTGGCATTATTGAGGGTCTCATGACAACTGTTCACGCCACAACAGGTTTTCTTCCTACGCTTTGTAACTTGTCAGTTTTCACAGATGGAGACTGGTGGTTTTGCAGTTTGTGTGTGGAATAATTGTTTCTTTCACATTAGGTGTCATAACAAAATTAATCTTCTGTGTTCAGCTACCCAGAAGACTGTTGACGGTCCTTCTATGAAAGATTGGAGAGGAGGACGTGGTGCTGGTCAAAACATAATTCCTAGCTCGACTGGTGCAGCAAAGGTAGCTTGAGATAAACGCATGCTGTTTTTCTTTTAAGATTTTCGTTGTTGACTGACTGGTTCTACTTTCCTGTCAGGCTGTTGGGAAAGTCCTCCCTGAGCTAAATGGAAAGCTTACTGGCATGGCTTTCCGAGTTCCAACACCAAATGTCTCTGTTGTCGACTTGACCTGCCGGATTGAGAGAAGTGCCTCCTATGATGATGTGAAAGCAGCCATCAAGTATGTAGAACCATCTCAATGTTCATTGTTCAACTCTTCACATTTTAGTTTGCCTTGTCATGTTGAGTAATCCATTAGCTTATGTACCAATCAAGTGATAGAATAGTCACCAGTAATTTGAAGGTTAGCAGAATAGTTGCAGCGCTTCCAAGCAGGATGCAGGACACATATTTTTACGAGAAATTCGTGAACTTCTCAGGAAGTAGAAAGTGTTGACAAAATATGTTGATATACAGTTCAGTTTTGTTGCTCTCCTTAGGTTGTGCAGTCACTGAAAAAGTAGTCCCAACTGTTTGTTGATGCATAGATAAGGATTACGTGTGATTTATTGACCCTTAGCTGTGTTATTTATTAGAACTAGCTTCTCCTGCAGTCATTATGATCTAAAATTTATACTTGTCGATATCACCATGTGTAACACTGCTGTCACTATTATCAAACTTACCTGTCTGCTCTGTATTTCAGGGCGGCATCAGAGGGCGCACTAAAAGGCATTCTAGGTTACACAGACGAGGATGTGGTTTCCAATGATTTTGTTGGAGATACAAGGTAAGAATTTACGTCTACTCACATAGTAACATAATTTGCTTCGTGCAAGAAGGCAGCAGAAAATCACACACACACACACACACACTCTCTCTCTGCATCTCAGGTCAAGCATATTGATGCTAATGCTGGGATGGGACTGAGCTCTTCCTTCATGAAGCTCGTGTCGTGGTACGACAATGAGTGGGGCTACAGGTCAGTGTCTATTTCTCACCGCATCAAAGGATTTCCATTTTTCACTTTGAAATCTTCAGTTAACCCATGGATAATTTGCTCACTTTGTTGCTTCAGCAACCGAGTTCTGGATCTGATCGCCCACATGGCTCTCGTCAGCGCCAAGCACTGATCAGTCTTGAGCGCCCTCTGCTAGTAGTAGTCTGAGAAGGCTGCAATTTTGACGGTCCATTTCCTTTCAGTATTGGCATTGTGGCTTTGAACACAAGCAGAGATGGGAATTCGGATCCATGAATTATTTGTAGCAACGGATGAAATTTACTCCATAGCGTTCTGAGCATGTGGAGGGATTGTTGAGTGAATCATTATATAAAGATGACTTGATTCGTTGCTTTTAAAAAATCGGAAATCGTTCCCCCCAGTCGCCTGATCTTGCCCCTAGACCCACTTCGCTGCCTTCAACAGCCCGGTTCCTCCCCAGGTCCTTATTTTTTAGGTAGAAGATAATACTCCCCCTGTCAATTTTTGTAAGAAAGAAGCTAGCAAGGGATCCCATTAGGAGCCAATCCAACGGCATCCCTCTGCCGTTCGATTGGAACACTAGTGGGCATCCCGCCATCTTCCTCCACCACCATCTTCTCTTTACTCTGAGCTTACAGGGATGGCCGATGGGGATGGGGGCAGGTGAGTTGACACCAAAGGTGGAGACGATATTAGGAGGTAGAGGAGATAGTGTTAGATCCGGTAGCCCACGAAGATGATCGAGGAGAGCGGGGATGGCACGAGAGGAGGCAAAGGTGAGCTCCCTCGCACAATTGGGCACTTGCTAGCTGTGTTCTACACTTTTAGTGCGGTAAGGACACTTCTAATGGTTGTATCTATGGCGGTGTTTACAAGATGAGATGATGCATTAATTTCTATGTATAGTGTCTAAATTTAGTTGTACTTTTCTATGTGGCATGGTGGGATCGGTAAAAGTCCGCATAGCAATAAATCTAGTTGATTTTCTCAATCGTTGATATTTTGTATGAGAGTAGTTTAACGAGCATATCAAATGAAGAAATGCACAAAATGTTGCCAGGTATGCACTCTTGATTTGTAGGTGTTAATGCATGCAATTTGACGAGAATGTCAAAACATGAAATATATATCACCTGTTACAAAATGCAAAGTTCTAAATTTAGTTCACCCATTCTATCAGCCATTAACCATTTCCTTCAATGCCAATTAGACATGTTTATTACCCAGCTCAATGCTGATATCAAATCAATGCTGACCATATTTCCAAATTGCATATCCAATTTCCACTACACTACACTACACAAATCACCTGTTACAAAATGCGAAGTTCTGAATTTGGTTCACCCATTTTGTCAGCCCATGCATTACCATTTCTCTTAAATACCAATTAAACATGTTTGTTATCCAGCACAATGTCCATATAAAATCATCAATGCGGACATACCATATCTGCAAGTTGCATATCCAATCTTCCAGTCCTATATATATAAACAAATGTCCAATCAAACCGACACCACAAATTAAGCAACCAAGACAAAGTATTCCCCACGGCCTGCAAGATCACGGCCATCGTCGTTCCGAATCCGAGCATGTATGCAAAAGAATTCAGATGCATATATGCAAATATTTAGAGCACTAATAGTTGAAGGGTATTTTAGATATTACACAATTCATCATATGAAATAAGCTCATATGAAATAAGCCGAAAAGAAGGGAGTAGGAGCTTCCTCCCACCGGAGCTTCCCCGGACAGCTAAACTCAAACCGGCTTATGCACAAGCCTAAGCCAAAAAGAAGGGGCCCTTGATACCGTCACTCCTCGTGCCTTGCGGTAAGCACAGAATCACATGTCGCTAACAATTACTCTATATAAAGCTTTACGATTAAATCGCTCCATATCTGCATATACTGTCCGTGTCATTATCACTTGATAAAATTACATTTTCGATCACGTAGATGCCGGCGGCGATGATCCCATGCAATGCGATGCGAACTGCGCTCGAGAACGCAAAGCCGGCAGCTGCATCGATGGAGAATGTGACGTACATGTAGGCGGCCAGTGCGTGTGCCAGAATTGCACGCACCCTTTCACAGAGTCGCTTCCAGGAGAGCGGAACCCTGGCTTGAACGCGTGACGTGGCAGGACACGCATGCGCCACCGTGGAAATAAATAATGCAGCGTTTTACTTGAGGAATTTCTTTGCACGGGTCATGCGAGTTGGTGGTGATTAATGGTTCGGTGAATCAAGTGCTACCCCCAAAAAAGAAGAGGAAGACAGGCATAAGTAAATATTAGCTTGGAGAAATGGAGAGATCTTCTTCATGACTGACTTTTAATTGGACACATTTCGTCATGTATATATCAAAACAAGATATGCATACGACCTTCTTTTTCTCGGTGAGACGCACGGTTTGGTTCATTCAACCGTTCCGTCATCAGCCAGTAACATTCTTAAGGAAACTAAATCTTGTCTTCATTCTAAACTTGACTCATAACGTGGCATCCTCAGAAATGCCACGTCACCTTTAAAATTTCAACCATAAGATTTGCGCTAACTAGAAAAACAAACCATGGAATCTGTCATAAGTTTTGGTTGTTTCACTTAATTATAAGAGTCCCCGGTACATCTGCGACGGCCTTCAATACAGTAAGATAAGCCATCCCGCAATAAAATTGCGTCTCATCTCATCTCTCTCTCGATCGGGTGTTCAACATGTGCTGGAACTATCATTCCACGCCACTATAGGGCCTCGTTTTTTCTTTTGGTGCGCAGTCGCGGAAGGCAGGACGTGTGGCACGCACCCCTGCGTGCCCTGTCCGGTGCCGGACGTCTGCGCCGGCGGCAGCAACGACTCCTGCGCCGCCTGGTGCATCATCGAGAAGTACGCCACCGGGGCCTGTTACGGCGCGCGATGTGAGTTCGCGCATTTGCATGTGCGAGACGCCGTGCTCCGACGAGGCGCACGGTGGCCCGAGCGGACTGCGGCCAGCGCTGCTGCCGGAGGAGTCAACCGGCCGGGCGTGAAGACAGGTGGATGGCACGCCATGCGTGCACCATGGAGAGATTGAGGACCTTTAGTTGGGTTTGGTTTCTTTGTACGGAGATGAGGGTTAGGTCGATAAAACGAAGAAGAAATGCTAAGAATTATGACAGATATCATGGTGATTTTCTTTTCCCAGTGCGTTTGGCATTGCTGTGGAATAATTAATCTACGTAGACATTTCTATAAAACGGACCGTCAAGGGCCCCTGATCGGTGAGAAACGTATCAGACGAAAACTCAATTGTGGTGAACATCTGAAAATTTTGTTGGTTTCAAGCACCAAATCAATGGGTGGGGACTCCTCAGTAGTGTGTATCGAGTTTAGATTTATTTATTCTTGTCGTCTAGTTGTGCCCTGGGCCTAAGCTTGCTAGATTTCGGGTGTTTTGTAATGAATTAAAAAAAATCAATATTTAAAAAGTAAAATAATTGACAGGATATAGCTCTTAATTCACTGAACATCTCTTTGAAATTTCTAGTGCAATTCAATATGTGTTATGAGAAATAAAAAGGAATTTTGAGCAAACACTTGACAAATTAAGGAACTACCTCCTCAATAATTTTTTAAGCTTTACATGTTGATTTAGTGCTTGAAACGACAAGTTTTTTCATTTTTGACGATAGGTTCCCCAGTTAAACTTCATCTTAGATAAGGCTACATTGCCCTACCGTCACCAGTTACAAATTTATGTCCGGTGTTTACTTGACTTAGTTCTGCAAGTTATGCAGTTCTCAAGTCCAGAGACCTACAGAAAACAGGACAGAACCGTGCAGGTTTAAAGACCTACGGTGCACTTAAGTCCTGAATCCTGATGAAAATTACTACTAGCCAGCGCGGTAGTGCCTCCATAAACAAGATATATGCACATTTATTTTGCCAAGTATACAGATTCCACAATCAAGATACATGCACATAAACGTTCACTAACTTCTCAGTATCCAAAAACAAGACATACATATCCCTCTCAGATGCAAGCTATTATCAGTTAATGCAACACAACCCTGGTGCACATACATGCTAGAACCCCAAGCTGTATAAATAGACACCTGGACCCCCTCCCTCCCTCCCTCCTCACCCAACAACATTCAGTTCAGCTTGATTCAGCCACGGAGGCCAGGGTTGCAGCAACAGATTTGGTCTTGCTCCTCCTGACCTTGAGTGAATCCATCCATAACAAATCTCCACTACTCACCTCTAATATGCGATTGTCTTTTTCTTTTTTGCCTGATTATCTTTTCCTCGAGAACAGCAAAAGTTTTGCGCGTCATTCCATTAGGGAAAAAACGGTACAATGAGGTGTCTAGCTGTCTAGTTGAAGACACCCGTCTACTCCCTCCGTCTGGGTTTAAAAGGCCAACGGACCACCATCGCGCGTCCGTAATTCCAAGGCCTGGTGGTTTGATCGATTTCCGGTACCACGAATTGGCCAATGCATGCAACAGAGGGAGGGAGTACTAGCCAATGGTCAATGCATGCAAAGTCCACGTGGGAACAGTGCAGGAACAGTTGGCCAATGCCCGGTGGTTTGATCAATCTCCTTGGTCGCTGTGTTTTGGCCCGCTGGCCTTTTAAACCCGGACGGAGGGAGTAGAATGTTACTCTGATACCAAAATTTCTTGCAATTTTTAAAGAGCTCTTTTACGGTACCCCGGAATGAATGCGGACCATTCATTTGTTTAAATTTGATGGCTCATCTTGTCTGATACTCTAATACTAGTAGACTTAAAGAGTACCACCTCTAAAGACTTAAAAAAAATAAGGAGTACCCTGATATTAGGGATAAAACTAGAAATAAAAAAATGACTTTCCTTTTTAAATTAAATTTCGTATTTTTTCAATCCTTGCCTGCGCCCGTCGTTGGTGTTCGCCCGCCGGCGCGCATGTGCCTCTGTCGGCTGCTCGCACCCTCCCGCGCCTCGCCTGCGGGCGCCTCCGCCAGCCGCCCGCCCGCGCACGCCTCCTCCGGCCGCTCGCGCCCGCCTCGACTCCCCGCGCCCTGCCCCCGAGCGCCTCGGCCGGTCGCCTGCGTACGCCTCGGCCGGGCCTCACGCGTCCGCCGGCCCCGCGCCTCCGGCCGCCCGCGCGGGCCTCCGGCCGTGTGGAGAACAGCGATGACAGCGACGACGGCGTACTGTGCTGGAAGATAATAATACTAAAATACCCTTATAAATAGATGGTTGAATTTACATGATACTTCTTCTTTTATTTGTGGAGTACTAGGGTACCGTAAAAAATCTCTTTTTAAACATGCTAGTTAAGCCGACGAGTGTCATGTGACTGACTGATTTGCTGAGCAGGTGCGGAGCCCAAGATATGCAAAGAGCGTAGCCGAACCTTCAAAGGCTGGTGCCTCCACAACAACTGCGTCGCCATCTGCGTCACTGAGGACTACACCGGCGGGTACTGCCACGGCGTAGTGCGCCGTGAGTGCATGTGTACTAAGAAGTGCGATGAGGAAGGAGGCGCTGAGCCGCCGGAACCGCCACCGGAGGGACCACCGGAGGACCCGCCGATGAGGGCCTGACTGAAGCTTTCATGTTGGCTATGCGTGGATCCATGTTGCAACTGAAATTTTCAGTTGATGATGATGGAATGCGAAGAATAATGGAATGATTGCTAATATCTCTCTGCTAAAGAGTGGTCAGAAACTGGGAAAAAAAGTAACTCAAATTAATCATCTGCAGTTCTAAAGAAGAAAGTGAAAGAAAGATGAATGTAGCAGTAACACGAGCATCTTACAAGCAGCGGTTCGACATGAACTCGACGGATTGTTAATTTGTTATTGCTATACGCTACCATCGATCTGAGCCGTCGTTCGAACGGTTCACAGAAACCGATGGTCGTGTCGCTGCTACGTGCCACGACACGGCGGCGACATCGACGGACGCTGGCGGTAGGGAAGCAGGTAAGCCGGCGACAGCTATGGCCTGAAAACATAGTGAAGCATTGCAGTGTCACAAACCGAACACGCTTACAACTGAAAACGTACAGTTCTGAACTCCGGTCAACCCCAGTGATTTTTTTAGAACTAATTCAGTGAAAAATTGAAAATCCTCCGTTGTCACACAACTAGTGTTATATTATATGCTATTTACAAGCACAAGTGTCAAAAATTGTACCAACATTGAGTGACAATGAGACGCCATTTTCATTGCTTTTAAGTAGAAATTAGTAATCGTGCACGTGCAACGCACGCCTTGACTAACATTAATAAAATTTAAAAAATATATTGTAACATTTACAAATATAGTTTTCTATCTATACATGCATTCTACCGACAATAATGTTCAGGTGGCTAAAAGAACTTACAAATGGAGATGGTACGAAGATAAAGTAGATATAATTATTCCTATGGAATACTAAAGAATAATCAATATATATTTTTAAAAAATAATATCGAATATAACCAATGACACAATATAAATGTTTGTTGCTCAATCTATCTTCCGAATCACGGATTGTCCTGGACTGCAGCGGCGAGGAGGACACGCCGTTGATGCCGAGGTCGGCGAGCAATGCTTCGATCTCGTCGACGTGGCGCAGCTTCCGGTGGCGCGTGAGCTGTTTCGGTTGGCGGTGATGGTGAGGCCGTGCGAGGAGGAGGAGATCGCCGGCAGCGGTGGCGTCGCACCCTCCGTGGCGTGGCTGTGTGTGTAAGGTGGAGGCCCGCGTGGGGGAGGCCAGTGTGGAGGAGGAGGCAGCGGAGATCGTCAGGTAGTAGGGGAAGGGCAGTGTGGTCCTTGATAGCGCCGCGATATTGGAACCTAAAAGTGTGCACATGCAACGCAATCTATATTGCATCGCATCAAAGAAGACAACAACAGTGGCGCACAGGCATGGCCAAAGCGTGGCGTGGGCACGGCGACCACACGTGGCGCATATTTGGGAAAGAGGGGCACTGGAGGGTATAGTACTACCAACTTTAAGTAAGAGCAATGATGGGTAATTTCTATCAAACTTTAAGTAAGAATAATGGTGGGTAATTACTATGAACTTTAAGTGAATAGCATGATAGGTAATTTTTATATTACGATCGAACGGTGCAGACTGAGTCGGGATAAGAGAGAAAAACTCTCACTTTTATAAAGTATGGTATAGATGATGCAAGAAGAAGGGGTGGTTAGAATCACTCTACAATTATCTGCAACACAGTGGTAAGCCTTGGTTCTCTATATCTCCTCAGCAACAGCGAGGAACATACTACACTAACAGACGAGAACGCCATGCAAGCACCGGCCAGCCACGGCGGCATTTGGACGCCAGTGAAGGGGAAGAGTGCGCCGGCAGCCACAGGGATGGCGACGACGTTGTATGCCATGGCGAAGAAGTAGTTCCACCGGATTCGGCTGAACGTCTTCCTTGAGAGGTCGATTGCCGTGATAACATCTTCAAGGTTGTTCCGCACCAGCACATAGTCTGCTGCCTCAATGGCGATGCCGGTCCCTGCACCGATGGCCATCCCGACATCGGCTGCTGCTAGGGCCGGGGAGTCATTGATGCCGTCTCCAACCATTGCAACGACGCTCCCATCCTTTTGGAAAGAGCGAATGACGTCGGCCTTTCCAGCAGGCATAACTTCAGCTCTTACATCTTCAATGCCAACCTGCAGCAGGAGGACAATAATTTCAACAACTTATGATTCCCAGGATTAGACATCTCATATCAGCAAATTAACAAATGAAGTTGTTCTCATGAAATCATATAGGCAGCAAAGCTGAGCTCATATTCAGTGATATGGTGTTATGTGAAAGGATCAAACTCAGATGCTAGCAGTTCTCAACTCAGATGCTAGCACTAAAACATGAGGATTCCAACCGACCTCCTTTGCAACTGCTAGTGCAGTCCTCCAATTGCCCCCAGTGACCATAACTGGATAAACACCCATCCTTTTTAGGCCTTCTATAACTACAGCAGCCTCTCTTTTCAAGGGATCGGTCACCCCCATTAAGCCAATGAAGTTGCCATCATATGCTGCAAGAATGCCTGTCTTTGCGTTCAGTTCCAGGTCTACCAAGAAACATTCAGCTTCTTCGGGAATGTTTACCCCATTTTCTGATATCAAAGTACGGTTGCCCACCTACGTAAACATTTAAATATCAAATGATTAGATATTAAGAGACACAGTCAAGGATAGCTGTATGATATAGCTCACCAAAATTTTCTTCCCATTGATCAAACATTGAACCCCTTTGCCAGGCAAGGCAGAAAAGTCTGTGACCTCCAAGAGCCACCGAGAGAATATCTCTTCTTTTCTTTTCTTAGTGTCATCTTTTGAAGAGGGGAGTTTGCCAAAGAAATGGAAATGAAATGCATAATCCAAGATAGCTTTTGCAAGTGGATGCTCACTGCTTGCCTAAATTACAAGGAAAGAACAGAGTAAGATTACAATGTTTGCAGTCTGCTGAGAATAAATAAATTCCCTTGGCAAATCTTCGCCTCACCTCTGCAGATGCTACCAATGTAAGGAAGTCTCCAACATCCGTTCCTGAGAATATTTTTATTGTTGTTACAGTAGCCTTTCCTTGTGTCAGTGTCCCAGTTTTATCAAAGATAATATATTTAACATACTGAGCCCTCTCCAGTGCATCTCCACCCTTTACAAGTACTCCATGATTGGCCCCAACTCCAGTTGCTACCATAACAGCAGTTGGTGTTGCCAGACCAAGAGCACATGGACAAGCAATTACCACAACGGAGATAGAGAACATGAGGAAGAAAACAAAGCAATTGCTAGTTTCAGCAACCCATGAATTTGGATATGCCCCCAGCCACCCACATGCAAACCTATAAAAGTCAATAATCCATGAGAAATTTGAACACTAGTAACCCCTGACCTTAGACACATGCATGAACTATGAAACTTACCATGTACAGAATGTCAGTAAGGACAATGTGATGACAATAGGAACGAAAATGCTGGCCACCTAAAAAGAACAAAGATAGTGTCAGCATTCACAAAAAGTAATGGGTACTTAGTGATGTATAGAAGGCAAACGGCCACAGCATGTTAAAATGGATGTACAAATCCCCAAGACAGTTTCACTGCGATTATTAACTATACTGATAAGAAACTGCTTTCCAAGACTTTATGACTTGATAAAAAAAACAACCAGGTCATGCCAGGTAACAGAATGTAAACGGTGATGTATGAAATCTGCCAGGAGTAACATAATTTCCCTCAGCAAGGCAACGAAAATACAACATACAAACTTAAGGTCAATGCCATTTAACTAGTAAATCAGTTCAGAAGTATAACGAAGTTGACCAGAATAATGCTTTATGGATTTAATAAGATTAGAACAGATATAACTTTTCTTAACTCGGAAACTTCATAAATAGACAGACATACTCACATAATCAGCAAACTTCTGAATAGCGGCTTTAGACATCTGGGCGATCTCAACCAGAGATATTATCTGGCTCAAAACGGTCCCTGATCCTACTTTAGTCGCTTGTATGTGAAGGATGCCATGTAAGTTCATTGTGCCTGCAATTACTAAACTGGATACTTCCTTGCAGATAGGCACAGATTCACCAGTTACCATACTTTCATCAACATGGCTTGCGCCCCAAATGACGATACCATCAGCAGGAACCTTTGAACCAGGAAGCACTTTTAAGACATCACCAGGCTGGATTAGCAATGCATCAATCTCCTTCTCGCCAGCATATTTTCCTTCTGGATTAGCAATGCATCAATCACCAGGTTCTATGAGTTGACGTGTGCAACTACAAGGAAAATGCTTAAGAGTGTGTAACTATGTATGCAAGGCTGCAATCTTGAGCAATCATTTAGGAATTAAGATCTAATGCAAAACATAAAAGAAGACGATCGTATGAAAATAATCAGGATATGAGCTTTCTAAAACTGCTAATCATTATCGGTGTATGCATGCTAAGTTGCCGTACATTACGAATCAGATACCTTTATCTTTTAGAAGCAAAAGGGCTGTAGCAGGGACCAGCTCTACAAGCTTCTTAATTGCATCCGATGTCCTTCCTTTAGCAAGCACCTCGAGATACTTCCTGAATAGCACAAAGGTAATTATCATTGCGCTTGTCTCAAAATACATCGGAGGATGAAATCCAGTGAATGCCCCATAAAGAAGTGCACGAACAGAGTAGACATACGACGCAGTGGTGCCAAGAACAACTAATACATCCATATTTGTAGAGCCATGTCTAAGGGCCCTACAAGCTGCAACATAGAATCGTTTGCCAACAACAAACTGTACTATGCTCACCAGCATCCACTTCAGCAAATCTCCTGTACGAAATGGTCCACAGTGCATGAGTAGGAATGAGTTCATGAAAGGTATGCGAGGGCATACCATGCGCATAAGAAATACTGGAATCTGGTGCAAGGAAAGCAGTAAAGATAGTCAGTAAGCAAGTAACACAACTATAATTCATGTTAAATTGTATTTTATATTATCTCTTTAGAGCAGTATTGATATGGCATAATGACAAGTGTACCAGGGCATGCTGACACATCAGGTGGGCCTGCTATTTATATAACTATATTTACAGTTGCAACTATGACAAGACTATAGCTATCAGCATTAATATAGACTGAATTAGAAATATGATGAAAACCACAAAACATAAAGTATAGCAGGGATAAATACTTACACTTAGGAATAAGCTAGAGCGAAGGAGATGAAGCATTTTAGAGGCCTCTTGCACATCATTTGAAGCAGTCCTTTTGTATGGATTCTGCACATGGGCTTTCAGTGTGCCACCGCTTTCCATCTCGATGATATCCACAATTGATCTCAAACCAATAACTTCTGGATCGAATATAATTTCAACTTCTGCATTTGCAAAATTTACATCAAACTGCCGCAAGCCTTCTGTCTTTTTCAGGATATCATGCAATACATTTACATCTTCCTCAGTATGCAATCCTATCACACCTAATAAAGCATTGTCTTGGTTGCTAACAGGGCAGCTTCAAAACCAGCATCCTCAATAGCCTGAACAATTTCATCTTTGCTAATGGTAGTGGGGTCATACTCAACTTCCCCCAATGAGGTCGCTAGTGCAACAACTGCTCCTTTTACACCTGGCAACTTCTTCAAGATCCCCTCAACTGAATTCACACAGGCAGCACAAGTCATTCGCCCCATCCTAAATTGGCCTGACACAGTCTTCTGTGACTTTGGCTGAGAAACAGCAGAGTCTGGGAGGATTTCAGCTTCGAATCCAGCGTTTTCTATTGCTTCTACGATGTCTTCTTCCTGCATGCAACAAGCTCTGTTGGTACAATTTCAAGATTTAATGCAAAAGCAAATTAGTTGAAATCAAAAGGTTGGAGATTGGCAAACATCTACATTTTATGGAGATTGTTTGCAATTGGAAGTTACAGTACTATTACTTCATAGGATTATTCACGAATCAGCTAAACCATTATAAAATTCTCCTAGAACATCTTCGCTAATCTCACCAGGACTGCACCTATGTTTGCACCTTGACAGTTGATACCAAGAAAATATCTCCATATTTTTTTAAGCATGGCTGTAAATCGTAATTGACGTGATCATCGAACTCACTTGAATCAGTTCCTAGTACAGGAAATTATGAAACCCCGATACAACAGCAGCAGCTAAGAAAAAAAAACATCATCATTTCGTTACTTGTCCTACAAACTCGACCCACATGAGTACATGACCGATCATTTCGGGTTGTCGTCTTGGAACCGCCAGCTCGAACAAGGACAAGCGAGCCAAAAATCAAGTAGCTCAAGCACGAATTCCGCACCAAAACGAACTATCTCGCCAAATTAATGGTCTCTTCATTTCCCATCCTAACCACCTTAACCGACAAACAGCAGCTGAGTTTCCCGCCTCAAGGCTCCCCAATTCCGCGAGGGCATCACCAACACCACGCCAAAATCCACCCAATCACGCAGCCGCAGCACTGAAATTCACCCGAACGACGGCGATCCCAAACCACCACATCTCCTGCGCGCGCGAGGCGAAGGCGAGACGAGGAAGGGGGGAGGGAGGGATCACGGAGCCAAGCTTGGCGAGCGCGGGGTCGAAGACGACGCGGGCTCGGTTCTGCAGCAGCGACACGGCGGCGCTCCGCACCCCGGGGCGGGCGGAGAGGGCGGCCTCGACGGCGCCCGTGCACGCGGAGCACGTCATGCCCGCGACCCGCACCTGCACCCGCCGCATGCCCGCGTCCTGCTCCCCCGCCCCCGCCCCCAGCCCCGCCGGCGCCGCCGCCTCCTCGTCGGCGTCGGAGGACCCCAGCAGCGCCACCTCCTCCATCTCTTCGTCGCGGGCGCGGCCGGCCACCGCCGTGAGCTGGAGGTGGGCCATGGCCGTCAGAGACGGGTGGGCGGGGGGGGGAGGGCGGTAATTAGGTGTAATTAATAGCGAGAGACGCGAGGGGTCAATTTGCATAAACGCGTGGAGTTTGAGGGTGTGTCCGCAAATGTTGCGCGTGCTGCTGATTTCGTCAAACCTTTAATCGACTCATTAATCGAGCGTTAATCTCTTTGCTGATTTCGTCTGACCCGATCGTTAGTGTTACAGCGTTTGAATTAGTCTCGTTGATTTTGTTTTTCTTGTGTGTGTTTAGCCAGGCTCGCATATGTCTTCATACAAGGTTGATTAATTCCAATGAAATTTATCTTCTCCTTTCCAAAGCATGAATTTTGTTGCAAATCATGATATAAAAAGGTTTGGGAGCATGAACTTTCTGATATGAATAATAAAGTTGGCATTTTCATTGTTTAGACCAATTGACTCTTTCATGGATCGATCCAATTGCGAGTGAAGAAGAAATGGCATATGGCAAGGAGCATCGTCGTACATTGTAGCACTGGACCTCCACAGCTTCATTTTGGGATGTTTTTGTAAGTAGATGCTTAGTTTGGTTTCCATCTGCAAAGGACTATAAATACTTGGTGCAGAGTGAACCATATCGGCACATACCTTTTTCTCAAACGAGAGATCAATAAAATAAAATAAAACACCACAACCTTTTATAAGAGCATAGTTTTTTTTAAACGAGTATAATTAAGAGCATAGTTTAATTTGTAGCAACTAGCAAGGCATCACCGATCCCATAAGAGAATAGTAACTAGCTCAGCGATTGCACGCAGTAGCAACAGCAAACATTTGTAATGAGAAAATCAAGAGAGTACAACGAGGATGTGCATGGCTATCGATGATCCAGAACCTCACATAGCGAAGACACGCACTTTTTGTCGCCGGGCCCAAACACACGAATAAGAGGTTATCTGACGGACATGAAGGAGGTTAATTTCAACGAGAGATCTCGCCACGAAAAAGAAACAAAAAAAAACTGGCCACAAAAAACTAAAGAAACAAGACAAGTGAAGCATGCTGTGGAGTACAAGGGAAAGAGATTGCGATTGACCCGATGCACAACAGAAAACAAACTCTACTATATAGTACTCTCTCTATTTTATAATATATAGTATATTTTAATTGTTCAAATTCATGTTTTGATTGACAATTAATTTAATAATATATGAGTTATGTTATATAAAATAGATATTATTAGATTCGTATTAAAAACATTTTTTTATGATTATGGTTTTCTAACTATTAATAAAATATTATATAAGAGTTTATGATCAAAATTCAAATTTAGACAGTTGAAATACACTATGTTATGAAACAGATGGAGTATGCATGTAAGTGTATAATTAGGCATTCTGATTCGGGACCCTCCAAATATCATCTTCTGGTCTCCTGTATCTAGCTCTTGGCTGTCTCGACAAACTACGAAGTAGACTAATTTTTCAAAGAACATGGCAGGAGCTCTGCCTTTCTCATAGATAGAAAGAATAAATTACAAAATAAAGCGCGAATTACAAAGGAAGAAGGGGAAGCACCGGCAGAAGCCAACGGGAAGCTACCTAGCTAAACTAGGTCCGAGCAAGAACCGAGGATCACCGGCCGAAGCCACAACAGAAAAAACTAAAAAACCTGCAACGCGACCCTACAGCGAGCCTCTGGGAAGCTACCTAGCTAAACTAGGACAAGAGCGAAAACCGGCGAGGCAGCAACATACAACGCCGGCCAGCTCAACGCACACAGAAGAAGCAGGGTTCAAAGATCGCCTGCAGTGTCATCGTCCCCCGCTCATCGCGCTCACGACCCAGCGGCTTCGACTTCACCTCAGCAACCAAAGAAACCAACCCTTCTGCCGCGCTGAGACCAGCCCGCCACGGACACGCTCGCCAGAGCGATCGACACTCGAAAGGGAGGGCCTGCGCCAGAAAGAGGGGCGAGGTCCAGAGACGCCTCTCCGGCACCGAAAGGACTGACGAACGCACCGCCCAAAGCCATCTGCTCATCAGCTAAGCCAGCTACCCGAAGGCCCAACACCTATCGTAAGCCGGCCCTCGTGCCGACGTCGATACCGCCAAACCTAGGACTCCAAGGCGCCGCCCCCAAGGGGGAAGGGACGCTGAGACGCCATCGCCGCCCGAACCAGCAAGCCAGTTCTTCGAATTTCTCCGGGAGATTACTCGGCTGGTGAGATCCAAACGGCAGCGCCTTCAACAAGGGGAACGACGCACCAAGCGCCGTCACTGCCGGCATCCGTGAAGGACGAGGGCTTTCGCCCGAAGATCAACACCACCGGACCCATCGTTAGCAAGCATCGAGGAATCGACACAAGGGACCAGCGTCGACAGCCCACTCTGCACCTGTACCTGCGACCGGACCTCCTACACCTGTATACCTGTACACCGGCTCCGGCTCCGGCCAAGCCCTCACTGCCAACTCCGGCAGCGAAGAAACGCACCCCCCCCGCGCCTGCTAATACGCACCGCCGTGGCACCACCGACGCGGGCTACCCTGGCGGAGGATTACAGCGCAACGCCCTCACCGACGTCCTCACCGACGTCCTCACAGACCTCACCCACGTCCTCACCGCCGCCCTCACCGACGACCACACAAACCTCACCGACGACCTCACCGACCGACGTCCTCACCGACGTCCACGCAAACCTGCCGCCTTCCTCTCCACCACCAAAGGCCGGGGCTCCCAGATCTGCAGGGCCCCGCGCGCCAGATCCCGCCCAGATCTGGGCGGCCGGAGCAACGAGGGGGGGGCGGCGCAGCGGGGAGAGCGGCGGCGGCGCCTGATCCGGGTGGTCCCACTGCCGGAGCCGGGGCTGGACGACGAAGCCGAGGGAGGGGAGGGGGAGCCCCGCGGAGCAACGAGGAGAAGCGAGCGAAAGAAAGAAAGGAAGAGCCCCGCCGTCGCCCTCCTTGCTGGCCGCGCGGCTTTCCGGCGACGAGCTCCGGCGACGGCGCGGCGGACGCTGGGGACGGCTACTCGGCGGCGCGACGGGCGGGGTCGCCCTCGAGTCGCCCTAGCGGGGCGACGCGAGGGCCTGGGGGAAAAAATACGCTCCCATTTTGGCCATTTAGAAACGAAGTAGACTAATTTGTTTTACCAGTTAAAGAGCAAACAAACAACCTGATCGGTCGACCCAGCCATGCATCATCAATCATGTGAATAATTGTATACACTAATCGGAAAGCGTGATTGACAAGTTTTGTTGTTGTTGTTATTGAGGAACACGTGTGATTGAGATGTTCCCGCCCGCGTGCTTTCCTTGAGTTTATATCTCGCTTGAGCTGGTACTTGGCGTACACATTGTAGTCGTACGGCTGGTGCCATGGACGAAGAGGTCGCGATAGGTTGCACGAGAACCGCATGCGTAGCTATCTAGAATATCTCTATCTAACCTGCAAATCTGTCTATCAAAGCAATGGTGCCGGTGCCGGTGCCCGCAGTAGCAACGTACGAGTTCAGTTACGTGCCGTGCCCATTCGTGTTGGGCACCGGCAGACAGGTGCGTCGCCAGCGCCAGAATCCCTTTGCCAGCTCTGGCCAAGCTGATGGCTGCGGCGTAGTCCATGATCCCCCGGCGGCATCCCAGAATGGCTCCATTGGACTGGCCACGGAGATATTAGGGCTGTGTTTAGGCCCAGTTCTTTTCGGCGTTTTTAGTGGCTTCTCCTAGAAGTTGTCCTCTCCCAGCTTCTCCCAAAAGTCACCCCCTCAAATTCGTCGGGGCTTCTAGCTTAAAAGCCATGACTAGTTTAGAAGTCAAGCTGGGAGAGGGCAGCTTCTGGGAGAAACCTTTGGAGAAACCGAAAAGAATTGGGCCATAGTATCCTGCCCTAAATCTTCAGACAGGCTCTCTAGAGACAGACCCGTGCAAGCCAGGTAAATATGTATGGTTGTTTGTATCAGTTCAGTCTTGCTCGAATTGAGTTGGTGCTTGGTTGCCTACACCAAATGATGGCTGGGCTGGCCAAGGACACTTCTTTATCTGATTGCCTATATCAGTCACCTCTCCTTTTACGAGTGGTGAGCTTACTGGCTACTTACAAAATAGAGGATGAACTGAAAGTCCCTAGCTCCAAACTCTCTCAAGAAAACATTTTCAAACTGATTGCTCACTTAATAATCACGACCACGACAACAATTCATCAACGCATACGAGTACAACTTGTTCAGTTTTACGAGAATTCATCATCTCATACAGTAAACAAGTACAAAATAAAAACTGGTTCTATGAAACTAATCATCGGTACTCATCACTATATTGAGGCTCTCTTTTTAACACAAAAGAAATGAGTTATTAGCTAATTTCTGAACACCAACAAGTAGGAATGGATTTATCCGTGCATCCCAGTACCGAGCAAGTATAAGTAGAAGGAAATTACAGACAATCAATTGATCTCTTGCAGAGAAGGGATGAAACAGAAAACTACTCCAGGCTTCAGAATAAACACCCAGTTGTTATTCAATGCACTGAAGATTCAGAGTAAAGCATGAGCATTCAGAGCAAAGCACGAGCGTTGGTTGGCACTGAAGATTCAAATCCTAGCTAGAATGTTCAGGAAAGAGAAAAACCCAGAAGGAAATTACTAGCATTCGCTTCAAATCTGAATTAGCAGCACTATTTCTTGGTGCAGCTGCAGAAATAAAAGAATCGCAAAAGGGAAAATTGGTTTGCATTCATGAGAGCACCATAGAGAAATAGTTTACATATGCATTGAAGATTCAGAGATACAAAAACAAAAACTAATGACCATATATCTAACTCATGGCAACTTTTAATTGATGTTTAACCATGCACTGGACATTCGGATAAGGTGAGGAGTAGTTTGGAGCAACATATCTCGAGATCAAATGAGCCAACGCCCAATTCTAGGAACTATTGCGCTAAAAACTAGAGGCAAGAGCCGCTGAAAGGAACGATCAGCACCAGGACCCTCTTCCCAATCAACAATCGAGCAAAAGCCTACCGATTCTGAGTACCTCTGTAGCAGTCGGGCTCGTCGAGGAGGCCGTGGACGACGTAGATCGAGTAGCCGAGGTCGATGTCAACCCTCCGTGGAGAACTTGGTCGCCCACGACGGCTGCGACGCGGCCCTGAAGGTCCCTTGCGGTAAGCGAGTGGTGGACAGGCGTAGACAGCTGCAACTGGAGCTGCGCGAGCAACGCGTCGGCGTCGGAGAACAATCAGAGTGCCGCGACGAGTTGTTTTGCGGCGACCGGCGGCGAGATTCCAGCTGGGCGGTGGTTTAAGCAACGTGCAGGTGTGGTCCAGGGAGGCATGCAGACAATCAAATATCTCAAAGTTATATCTGACGGATCTATTTAGATCTTATGTACGCAATCAAACACGCCGTAGTTTCACGTCTGATCGACTCCACTACAGGAGTACATGGTCGAAAATCTTGTCTTGTTTTTACTGCCAACTGCTGCTGCTGCTGCTGCTTGGCCGATCTTACCCGGCTTTCATGGCAACGACGTTGATCATTTCTTTGAACTCGTTTAGCACCGGTGGTACTGAGCTAGCTTATCCCTGACTCCCAGTCATACAGGAGATCATGGAGATACATCGAAGCCATTCATATCCGGCTTTTCTATTAAAGGATCATAGGCACACAGAGACTAAACAAAGGTGAGCTAGTAGTGATTGGAAGAAGAGAGAAAAACATGGTTGGTGATACATGCATGTCCTTGCATTGCACGTATTAAGGGGTATAATTGGAACCACCTAAATAAATTCCGCGTGACAAATTTGTAATACGGAACCGGAGCCATTCCCCATTTCCGCATGTCCGTGTAACATCACATTTCAGCGACGATGCTTAGGTTCCAGCCGGCCGCGTGCGACGCAGCGGCGGCCGCGGGCGAGGGCCACGCGACGGCGGACACGGGTTGCGGACCAGGGTTTCGTGGCACTCTTCCTCGTGTACGCGCTGCTCTTGCTGTTCTCGAGTCGCCGCCCCTCGTGTACACGTCCTGCCTGGCTCGGGGGCGGCCAACGCAGCATCGCGGCCGCTCCACCTCGACGGCGTGAGCGAGCGGGGCACGCCGTCGTGGCCCTCGACGTGGAGCCAAATGCAGTCGCTCTGGCGATGCCGCGCCTACGGGGTGCAGCGGCAGAGCGGCGCGGGTGGCGCATGGGGACGCAGCGGCGGAGCGGCGGGTGGGTGGCGCACGGGGCCACGGTGACAGGGTGGCGCACGGATGGGGGAGCGGCGTCACGGCGGCGGGGTGGCGCACGGACGGAGCAGCGGCGTCGCGGTGGACGGGAGAGCTGTGTAGCGGCGGTGGGTGGCCCGCGGCGGGGCGGACGGGGGAGCTACGTTGCGGCAGACAAGGTGGCGCATGGACATGTTTATGAGCTAATTTAGCATTGCAATACAAGATTAAGGTCTAATTTAGTCTAAAATATAATGCAACACTGCAATTCAAATGGTAATCATGTCTACTTTTACAAGTTATCTATCCTCTTGCCGCCATCAGAGCACAAGCAATGTTTTTACGAGCGTTGTTCATGTCTACATTATCACCTCCTATAGCATTGCCACAATTGCTCTAGGATGTTGGCACCCCATGCTTCTGGGGGCCGACAGCTCGGGGGCGAGAGGTAGGCGGCTCGGGAGCAAGGGAATCCGGCGGCAACTCGTGGGCTGCTCGGGGGCGACGGAGGGAGCCCCGGCCTATAGGTTCCCAAACCCTAGCTGTGGCCGGTGGAGGGGCGAGTGGGTCGGGGGCGAGAGGGACGACGGGGGCGAGTGGAACGAGAGGAGGAAAAAGTTAGGGATTTGAGAATTTATACCCGCTGGCATTTTTTGATAAATTTCATCAACTATGAGGGTAATCTGGTATTATAGGGTGTGGGAGGTCGGGGGAGCTGCAAAAAGCAGCCTAATTGATGATTTTGTCTTGATAGTATATATACTATTTATTTAGGCTTATACTTTTAGTGCTTAAAAATACTCTAAGCACAAAACACAAAGTCCAAATAAATACACCCTCGGTCATAGGATGAACGACGTACGACATGCAGCAGCTGCAAGACTACATACCATACATACTCGCGCGCCGGCAGGACGTAGCAGTATCAGTGTGAAGGATTAGTACACTGATCCTGCCTGCGCGCGAGCTTTAATTTGCCCTCTGCTCAGCATTCCTGCTGGCTACGGCGCTACACATGCAGATGCAGTACCATATCCGACTAGCCAAAACTGCCCCCATTTTCTTCGGTTTCAGCGTCTCCAATAGTCTAATCTCGACTAGCTCGATCCCAACAACGGAAAAACAGTAAGATTTAAACTTTATCGATTACGTATATGGTTTGCTGTGGTCTCCTTCTCTGGTGTAATGATCTCCAAAACACGACGAATCAAGAGCACATACTTGTCGCAAAAAAAGGTTCAGGTTTCACTGGGTCGCATTTCGCAACAGTTTCATTTAAAACCAAAGTTTTCGAGCTAGCTGCTGCACCAGTGGATATGCTGCATATGCAGTGCGTCCAGGACGCGTCCATTTTCTGAGTAGTTTAGTAATTGCAACGCTGTAGTGTCGCGGCGTCGTCGTCGATTCGTCGTCCAGGACGCGTCAAATTTTCTGAAATTTCATCCTGTGCATAGCGTAGGTACGTTTGGCCGGGTCGGGGCATGCAGCGGCAGCAGATGGCAGCGGTACGACGCCGATTGAGGCCGGCCGGGCTCCAAGAAACACGAAATAGTCTTAGAGCGTTAGCAGACAAGAAGGGATCCAGGAGCCATCACTACTACAGGACTGGTCATTCGAGACCCCTCATCCCAGACGGATCACTAAAATCCGTCTCTGTTATAGTAGATCATATGCACTTCGCAAAGAGAAACGCCTGGATTAAGTCGCAGAGATGCGAGCTGCCTGTGATGACAAGTTATCAACAGAACCGCTTACAATATGTGGACGACATATCACAGAGAACCGCCTGTGATGATGGACTTATTACAGACGGTTTTTGTTTAAAACCGCCCGTGATAAAGTGTCCATTTATTACAGTCTGCCAGACCGAGCTCCCTGTCTTCAATGTTCTGTTCTTACACACAGCAGTAGTGGCGGCGGAGCTCTTACGATTTTTCAGCTTGGAGATTGAATTGAGCCCAGAAACTTTGGATTTGGAGAGGATATTGTATATCTCTTTCATACTGGTGATTTAAGGCTAGTGATTGATTTTAAAGTTTCACTAATTTGCTAAATGTAATGTGGTAAAGAGAGAGAATGTAGATCTAGTCAGGTTATGGCAAATTTTATTTGGCTTTCTTGAATTTGAGGCATAAATTGGTTTCAATTACTATACGAGGATGTGGCTAGCTAATTTATGGTGGTAAATGATATATTTGAGTGGTTTAGATTTTATGAAATAGAGAGATGTGTATATATAGCATATAGTAATTTATTATTTTAGAGTTGATTTATCATGTCTTGTAAAAAGATGTTGTAATTGTAGAAAGGTTGTATGGAATGAAATTTTAATAATGGTTTGATATAGTAAAAACCCACGTATTAATGGCATCATTAATTAAATTTTGTTTATCAAATAAGTCATATGTTAAGTTGTATTTATCGTAAATAAATTTGTAATTATTGGTAAGTCATATCTTTGTGAACGAAATAAAATATTGGTAATAATCATCACATGTACTAAAAACCATACCGACATAGTAATTGTTGGTCATGAAATAAAAAGACTATTAGTAATTATTACTTATATGTAGTCAAAACCGAATTGTAATGATAATATACGAATATTGGTACAGATTAATTGTATAGATTAATTGGTATACATTTTGTGAGCCTCAATATTGTATACGAATTAATTAAATTTATTTAATTTGTCCTATAGATGGACCGAAACTGAATGTATGATAGAAACAGCACAAGTGAACAGTACCTTAGTGGCTTGTCAGATTTCATAAGAGTCGTGAAAGAGCATAAGTTGAACAAAGAGGGGGGGGGAATATATTTGTTATCCATGCAAAGACTGCGAGAATGTACACATGTTTAAGAACTCAGAGCAAATCCAAAATCACTTAATCCGTAGGGGTTTCATAGAGTGTTACACATGTTGGATAAGTCATGGTAAGCAGCAGACAATCTAGGAAGGAGATAATGACGACATCACGGAGGAAGACAATTATATGGCAGATGATGTCGATTATGATTCAGATGAAGAAACATCGTCGGATGATCTTCACCATTTAGATGAGATGTTGCGCCATGCAGAAGGAAATCGTAATACGCGGGAGTACGAGAAATTCAAACTCTTGATGGGGGACTCGGAGAAATCTTTGTTTGAGGGATGCAAGGATATATACATGAAATTATCATCAGTGCTTGAATTGTTGAAACTGAAGGCAAGCAACGGGTGGTCAAACAAAAGTTTCACAGAGTTGTTAGGTCTCATAGCGGACATGCTTCCAGAGGGAAACGAGTTGCCTAGAAGTACATATCAAGCGAAGAAGGTTCTTTGTCCGTTGGAAATAGAAGTACAATGAATACATGCTTGTCCGAAGGACTGTATCCTCTTCAGAAAGGAGTTCGCAAATCTCCACGCATGTCCAGTATGCAAGTCCTCCTGATACAAGCGTAAGGAGAAAGGCATCGAAGATGAGGGGAACGAGGTGATGAAAAGAACTCCAGTTAAACTCATATGGTATCTACCTATAATCCCCCGTTTTAAGCGTTTATTTGCGAACCCAAAGGATGCAGAACTGTTGCGTTGGCACGCTGATAAGTGCAAGGACGACAGAAAGCTTAGACATCCTGCTGATTCCATCCAGTGCAGAAACATTGATATAAAATTTGAGAATTTTGTGAGGGAACCAAGAAATATGAGGTTTGGACTGAGCACGGATGGAATGAACCCTTTTGGAAACATGAGAAGTCGTCATAGCACCTAGCCAGTGAATCTATGTATTTATAACCTTCCTCCTTGGTTGTGCATGAAGCGGAAGTACATTATGATGACGATACTTGTGCAAGGACCAAAACAACCTAGGAACGATATAGATGTTTACCTAGAGCCATTGATGGAAGATCTTATGAAATTGTGGACCCATGGGGAAGATGTATTTGATGCTCACAAGCGAGAGAACTTCAATCTGCGCAGCTTACTGTTCTGCACCACAAATGATTATCCAGCCCTTGCTAACCTTTCTGGGCAGAGTACAAAAGGGTCAAAAGCATGTACTAACTGCCTGGATGATACGGCTAGTCAGTGGCTTAAGCATTCGGGGAAAACCGTGTACATGCATCACCGTATGTTCCTTCAAAGAGACCATCCGTACCGTCGAATGAAGAAACAATTCAACGGACAAATTGAGGACGGTACACCTCTAAAGCAATTTAGCGGTATGGAGGTACATGACATGGTAAATGATATAAAAGTTACATACGTGAAGGGAAGCAAAATAAAGACAACACGTGAGAAGGCTGTGTGGAAGAAGAGGTCGATATTCTAGAACTTACCCTATTGGGAGCACTTGCAAGTTCGCCACTGCATCGACGTCATGCACGTAGAAAAAAATATATGTGATAGCGTTATAGGTTTGTTATTGAATATGAAGAGCAAAACTAAAGATGGCCTCAAAACAAGGCTTGACTTGTTGGACATGGGAATCAGAAAAGAGTTTTACCCGAAAGAGACTCAAACAGGACGCATGTTCTGCGAACCTGCCTGCTATACTCTGTCAAGGGCTGAGAGAAAAGAGTTGTGCCAGTTCCTGCACAGTGTTAAAGTTTTGACCGGTTACTCCTCGAACATACGAAGACTTGTTTCAATGGAAGAGTTAAAATTGATTGGCATGAAGTCTCACGATTGTCATGTATTGATCACTCAGCTGCTCCCGATTGCTATTCGAAATATCCTACCTATCAAGGTTCGAGAGACAATCACGAGATTATGTAGTTTCTTTAACATAATATCTCAGAAGGTCGTCGATCACATGGAACTAGATGCTCTTCAAGAGGAGGTGGTGAAAACTTTATGTCAACTTGAGATGTATTTCCCTCATTCGTTCTTCGATATCATGGTGCATCTCAATGTGCACCTTGTAAGAGAGATAAAGTGGTGCGGACCTATGTTTCTTCGAAGCACGTACCCTTTTGAGAGATACATGGAAATTCTGAAGCATTTCGTACGTAACCGATCACGTCCGGAGGGAAGCATTGTGGAAGGATATGCAACTGAAGAGGTCGTCGAGTTCTGTGTCGACTATATGGCTGCAGTAAAACCGATAGGTTTGCCCAAATCTCACCACGAGGGGAGGCTTCGAGGTGTCGGAACCCTTGGCAGGAAAGATGTCGTTCCTAATTAGAAGGTTATTGATCAAGCACATTACACAGTCTTGCAACACATGGCCTTAGTGACCCCATATATCGACCGACACAAGGCCATGCTACGGGAGCACAATCCGAAAGCGACAGAAGTTTGGTTGATGAAAGAGCACAACCGTCGTTCAACAAATGGTTATATGAGCAACCTCATGGGTTATCGTCTTCTGACCTATGCAGAAGGTCCATCATGTACAGCTATGACATGGAAAGGGATGGACATAAATGGATACACATTTTATACAAGAGATCAGGACCAGAAGAGCACAAACTAAAATAGTGGTGTCCGCATAGATGCTCGAGATATGGTTGCATGGTAGGAAGAGCTCATACTACGGGTATATTGAAGAGATCTGGGAGCTAGACTACGTGAAGTTTAAGATTGCCTTGTTTCGTTGCAGCTGGGTAAATCTCTCACAGGTAAAATTTGATAAGTACGTGTGGCGTACCTGGTTTTAAGACCGGATAATCCCTTGTGTTCCCGGTACTAGTCCCATGATCAGTAGCCAATACCCACAAGTTAACCTGGATATCATTGTCATACACACGCATATCATAATACGATATGTAAATAGACCGTCAAGGTCGATAGTCTTATACCTGTAGCCAACGGCTTGGAACTTGCAGCGAAAATCAAGCGGTGATGTAGCCCATCAGTAGGCCATACCCGACAGGCAACTGACTGAGGTTACGCCCTAGCTTTTGCGAACAAAGTCGTATCCTCAGAGTACATTGAATGTACTCGCAATCATCCCATAGGAAGAGTATAACGGTATATTTCATGCAAGGTTTGTTCAATAAAAAGGCTTTACCCTAAGTTGGAGATTGAGCAGAAAAATAAGTTTTCATTTGAAATACGATGGTAATAGATTCAAAAGCATTTCTGAAAGCAAGCCCGTCTCTGACGGGTTAGTATTTGGTGCCAGAGATTACCTTCTGACAATCGTCAACTAGAGGTCAATAACCCGTGTATCGCCTCAGACAGTCCTTAAGCCTACCTGTGCTACCACCCTGCAGCACGGGCTAGGTTTCACTTCTACAATTCCTTTCTACCAGCCTATAGCTCAAACTGCACACTGTGGACACATCATGCCCACGTCCTTAATCCCCATTCCCATATTTCGTAACCAAAACTTAGTCTAACCAGTGTGTGGCCTTCTCAAGTTGTGTCCATAACTGAGGATGTGGCTATTCGGATAGATTTTAACACTCTGCAGAGGTTATACGGCTCTACCCACAAGATGTAAGTCCCCCTTGTTGCCATAGCCAAATAAGCACTCTTTACGAGGGGTGCCGGCAGGGTTGTTACAACGAGACCTTTCCCCCACTTTCATACCAGTGCTGGACCCGCTAGATAAGATCTACCCAGTCTTCGTTTGTGCTCGGTGACTCCCGACCCACAACCCGAAGTGGACTTACCTTTGTGTCGAACGACTCCTTACGTAGTCACGCGGAGGTCCTCTAGGGATGCCAATCTGCCTAGCACTCTCTTCCTACCACCCATGGGTCCAGGCACTAGCACTCGACAGGGTAATTAGCCAAGTCCTTCCCACAAAGGACATGTGGACGTATGGGTTGAACTTGGTCGAGCGGCACTTAGGCTCGGTCCTTAGTTGATTCGAGCAAGACTGCACATCATCACCTCATATCCATGTCACTACATGATACAACCATTTCTCCGATCTCCACTTACTGTTCTCACCCGAATCAAAATCGCTCTCCATTTTATTTGGGGTTTTGGCAAACCATATTTTCAAACAGTCACCTCGGAAGGTGCACGCCATCCCGAGGGTTTTAATCCCGTAACCAAAGGGGTGATTCACTTGGATCGGACAAAAACATGATTTTCTCTATAGCGGGGCTAAGCATTGCTATCGCCTATATCCCTAATATTCTGCTGGTCATACGATGACCGGCTAGTATTGCTAGGGTTACAAGGATTAATTTGCCGAATCTAAGTCGTATGCAACTACAGGGTGTAGCTAGATCTAGCATAAAATATCGTTGATACTCACCTAGCATGCAGAGTTGCAAACAAAGTAATTACGTTTTCACACATATGGGATTCAACATGATCAAGGTGGGAATGCTTGCCTAGCAATACTGGCCAGGTCTCGATCTCAAACACAATATGGCAATCGTCTGGAATCCTTCCCACAATATCTCATAACGTTGTATCTACACGTCGGAAAGCATTGAATAAGTAACGCTGCGAGGAAGATCCAAACAAGAACCAACGTACTCTCACGAACTTTAAGACTATGGGTTCAGAATTTAAATGTGTATCAGGGTTTTTAGAAAGGCGGGAGGGAAGTCGCCCCACATGAAACAAGGGTTCTTCGCAAGGATCGGAACCCTAGTTTATTGGGTTAATAAAGTTTTAGCACTCGAGATGATCTTGGTTCTCTTATTTTGGTTGGGTTCAGAGGGTATGTCCCCTTCGAAAGGGTTCTTAGAAGAATTTAGTCCAACATTTGAATGTATGGTTTTAGGGTTTCGATAGCGATCCATGTTGACAAATATACAGTAGCTCAATTTTACCTTACTCCCATATTTTCAAACATTTGTGTTCGCACGAAAATCGATCCACGGAACACCTAGATAAGTGGAGTCACCAATTGTGATAATTATCGTACTTTCGTGTACGACGAACGATTGCTTTCCAAGCAAAGCAACAAAGGATAACTATCGCACTTTCATGTACGACGAACGATTGCTTTCTAAGCAAAGCAACAAAGATCTTCTTGCTTTCGTGAAGAAGAAACGACCGCTTTCCGGCGCAAAACGGCAAAGGTCTACTGCTAAGAACGAAAAGGTAAAAGGTAAAAGTAATAGATTGATTTGTGTCGATTGTTGGATGATTTCAATCGGCCGTCACCCTTTACATATTTATAGGGCGGCTGGTCTTTCCGTAGGAAATCGGGACTCCTGATCCTAACTGAATACAGATATATAACTTTCCTTTCCTAATGGATCCTGATTCTAATGTACATATGACTTTTCTTCCTCTTTAAGTAATTTGACCACCATGATCAGGACCCCTTCTTGCGTACGAGATATCTTTCCATATAAACTGAGTACCTTTCAGAATCCAAGATTAACCCTCCTTTCGTGACCACCCGCGGTTTCTTGTCCTCCAAGTCGAAGTCCCTAGCATCTCCAAGTCGGAATCCCTAGTGTCGGATGTCTTGACAGTGGATGACTCGTCGTATCAACCCATCCGCAGATCAACTCGGTAGCGCCATGACTTGGTTCTGCTGAGAAGGACTCGGCTCCAGCCACTCGGCGTGGGCAACTCGGGTACTCGGGAATACCAGTACTCGGGGTCACCAGTACTCGGGAACACCAGTACTCGAGGATCACCAGTACTCGGGGATGCTAGTGTTCGGTACTCAGGCGCGTTGGTGCTTGGGGATATGAGTACTCGGAATCACGGATACTCGGGCCGCGAGTACTCGGGGTCACAGGTACTCGGGCTCGCCAATGCTTGGTGCCCGGAGGTACTGCTCGGGGTGCCACAATAGTCAAGCCTGCATTGAAAGTTTAACACTAAATCCACAGCTTGTTAGTCCATTATCTTAACCTCCAACAGCATACTAATTCGGCCAACTGAATAAATCTTAAAGCCAAATTACGCTATAAACAATTTGGACCATCAATATTATTTTCGTTTCAACATGTTATATCTTGTCCTAAAGGTATTAAGAAAGAATCAATTAGTTAGGTCTATGTTGATGAAAGTTCACATATATGGTATTTATCGTTGAATTATATTCAAACTTGATATCTAGAAAATTTTCAAAGGTTAAGAAAATGATACTGATAGGTGGTTTTCAAGTTGCAATATTATAGGAGAAAGGACCTCTTCATTTGGAACTTTTCTAAGGACATTTAGACGGTATATGGGTTTAAAGCATATTCAACTTTTAAATTCCAGTTAATTTTGAAAATTCTAAAAGTGGTATTGGTAGGGAGCTTATGAAATTCTTGGAATTTTAAAAAAAGAATCACTCAATTTGGATCAATGTTTTTGGAGATTTGAGGTCCGAAGGATGCTTATATGGAGAACGTTCACTGATTAGCCTTGAGTAGGTTTTGAAGATGATGTCAAAAACGGATTCTGAGTTTATGCTTTCGGTTAGAGGTAAGCGGCTGCCGCAGAGAAAGGGAAAAGAAAACGTCTTCAGAAGAGGAAAGCGTAGTCGCAGGATTGCTCAGTCGCTTATCCATTGGTAGGCCTCTGTTGCTGGTGAGCTGAGATGTTTGTGGGTTGACGGTTGCTTGGGTGCGAAGCATGCATTAGGGCTAACACTTCGGTTTAGAGGAACGGGATTAGACAGAGGTTTCAGTAGACGCTCACCAGTGATGGAAGATGGCTCGACGGTGGGCAGCGAGAACTAAGTCTTCACCAAGTCGATGAGGGCGGCTCGACTAGGAGTGGTCCTGCGACCGGAGGCTCGCCGATGGGGGCCGGGGCTCAGACCTCAGTGGCGCTCGGGGCTCTCATCAGTGGCCACCGAGACATGTTCAACGGCAGCAACGCCAAGTGGGCCAAAGCTCAGAGCGATAGCTGAAGCTATATAGGAGCTCGGATCCTGCAGAGCCGGGAAGGAAGCGCTTAGCGACATGCGCAGTTTGTGCCGAAGCTTAGCAGCAGGGAAGTATGGGATGATGCTCCAAGAAAACGGGGAAGAAGGAAATGAGGAGCTCGACGTGGTTGAGGCCGGGAGCACAACAGCTCGGGGAGCTTGAGAAGAATGCGAATAGTAGGAAGAAGAGGCGGCAGGGGTGTGGTGCTGGTGCTTGTGGAGCTGCCGAAGAGAACCTAGGATGGTAGCTCGGCTTGGAGAAGGGAGAGAGAAAATGAGAATGGAGTGAGGAGGGAGCGGATGCACTCAGTTAATCATCATTGCAACCATGTGCATGCTCACACTGTGCGTGCTTAGACCTAGAGAGCTGCAAAAATGGATTAGTTCATAGGCCACATTTTGCAACACTAAAATTAGAGGCAGATGAACAAAGAGCAAGAGATTTACAGCAACTGAACTACCGATTCTTTCCTGAACCCCTTCGCAAGCTGCACTTCACAAGGATAGGAGGGAGGAGGTCCTCACGGCTGCTTGAGCTCAAGGAGTGGGGTGAGGCAGCGAGGAGCCCGGGTTGGCTGCTGCTGTTGCTACACCAGGAGGTTTGGAATAAAGAAGGCTGAGGAGTTAGCAAAGGGCTAGTGAGGGAGGGAATGGCTGCTCGGTGAGGTTCTGGAATAGCTCGGGTAGAAGGAGCTACAGCAGCTGGAGCTTGGTTGTAGAGCTCGGAAGTGCCAGTGGAGTAGTTCAGGTAGTGGTTGGGGCAGCTTGGAGAGAGATGGAGGGAGATAAACAGCTCGGCGGCTTGGAGAAAATGAAGAGCAAAGGGAAGGGCTAGTAGGAAGAAGCAAGGGTGCTCGGCTAGAAGAAAGAAATGAGGTAGGGGTGCTCGGGAGAAGAAGAGCAGCATGGGAAGCTGCTTGGGGCGCTTGAGTAGAGTTGAAGAGGAGGAAGATGCGAGCTGCCCAGTGGAGAAAAGGAGTAGGCGGAATAAGCAAAGAGCAAGGATTAGGGGAGAAATGGTAGCGTGGGGAAGCTCAGGTTAAGATCCTGAGAGTAAAAGCTCAGCTAGGAAAAATGGAACGGAGAGGGGGATGGGCAGCTCGGGAATGTACAGAGGGAAAAGGAAACTCAGGCAGCTAAGGCTTGAGCTTGGAAATAATGGAGCGCGCAGGTGAATGAGTGGAGAGAGAAGGGAGTAAAGAGAGAGTGTTGGCCATGCTGTTGATGTATAGTACATGTTTGGCACCGATTGCAGGTAAAGAGGATGGCATGGCATAGCAGAGCAGTGTTTGGTAGAATATAGAGATTAGTAATGAGCTCATACTGTAAGAATTCAATTCATCTCAGGCTTGTGATTTTTGAACAGGTGATGAGACGTGTTAGGGATGGATTTTGAGTAGAATTAGGATTTCCATTTTCATGCACACGCACCCACCTAGGTAGCATGCGTAGGTGCATGTATATTCCAATTTGGTTGGGAAGATAATCGTGTATAGGGATACAATGGATGGAATATATGCTCATGGGAGTATACACATGCAACTTTGATGGTTCTAGCTATTGCATGAGAAAAGTTTGTTTCAAATGGCACGTACGGAACCAAGAAAATGTAAAGGAAGGCTAATCCATACACCAAGCCAAAATGGATCACATTTTTATTATTATTACTATTGTTATTAAAAGTTTTAAATGGTCAAAGATAGATGAGAGTTTGTAATTTAAACATTTTAGGAATATCTTCCTAAGCATCTCATTTTTGGAAGAGGTTTGCATGGGTACATAGTCAAGATAAAACAGAAGTGCCGAGGGAGGACAAAGGAGCTAGGGCTTTGGACCTCTCCTTAGCTCGAAAGAGGTGAGTTAGAATTTCAAATGTACATACCCTCATACACTTGAAAATTAAGCGTATATAGGGTGGCGACGGGGTTAGGATAGTGATAGGAAGTCATGGGGGTTAGGATTTGGTAAAGTATTGCTGGTATACTCATATATATGCATAGGATTGTGGCAGAGTCGAATGAAGAGTAAGGGTTTTTAGTCCGTGGTCCGGAAGAGAAATAGGATGGGCCTATTTGTGCATATACCAAGATAGTATATATGTGCGTATATTCATAACAGAACATGGTGAAGTAGATGGTAGAAGATCATGGCATATGGGAGAGGTTTGTGCCATATGCATGCTCAATCCCGCAAAGGTAGCGTGTGGTAGACGAGCGTACGCACATACATATATAGGTACATGCATGTAGGGAACTGCAGGTGTGCATATATGGATATGCAAGGAGTCCGATAAGGTATAGGTAGGCGAAGGTTGCCTTGCGTCGAGGGAGGCTAGGCGGAATTGGTGAAGAGATAGACGCGATGGAGGTTTGAACACGTGTCAAGAGGGGGAAGAAATCACATGGTAGTTATATCATACGATGATAAGGTTGTGAAAGAGACGACAAGGTTTTTAATTAGGTTTATTTAAGAGAATATTATTATTAGCGCAAAAAGTTTTTGTTAGTCCTAATTTTCATGTTTCAGAAAATTAGGGTGTGATAGTACGGCTTCACAATGGTCGACCTCAGAAGTACTGCATACAAAGATGAACCATTCGTCTTAGCAAATCAAGTCTGACAGATATTATATGTTTCCGATCCTACAAATCTTAGGCATCACGTAGTAAGGGACTCGAAGAGACACATTATTGGAGTGGGTGATGTAGTTGACGAGGACAAGTACAACCAGTTTGAGGATATGCCTTCCTCTAGAGATGGCATGACGGTCAAAGACGAACCAAATCAAGATGAAGCTACGTACGTGCGCAACGATCATCGGAAGGACTCACATTTGTAGCAAATTAGATATATCAAATCATGTGGAATTCATAATGTTATGTACAATTTGTATGACTGTGGAGGTACCAATATCATGTACAATACTATTTATGTGGAGGTGTCAATATGTATAAATGAAATCGTTGGAGAAATAAAAAAGAAATTAAAAAACAAAAGTAAGTACCTATCTAGATTAATACAAAATCAGAAAAAAAAACCTATTCAAATTACACACCCTATGCATCTAAGTATGAACCCTAATTCAAAGAATTAAAAAATTAACGAAAATTAAAAATGGATATCGCAAGCGGTTCGTTCAAAGAACCGCCTGTGATGTGTTGTCATCACAGACGGTTTTTTACCTGAAGCGCCTATGAATGGTCATCACATGTGGTTTTGGACCCGAACCGCCTGTGATGAGCAGTCATCACAGGCAGTTTTGGTATAGAACCACCTGCGATGACAGCTACTTTATATACTCGAAACGTTTTCGAAGTCCTGAAAAACCTAAGTCTCATATTACCGCCAACCACCCGACTTGTTCCGTGCTGCCCTCGACGCCGCCCCCGTCCCCCACCTCACGCCAGCAGGCTACCTGGCCCCGGACCCGACGTCGCCGCCACTGCCCCCGACACCCCGTCACCACCAACGCAGCCACCCCCGGCGCCGCCACCACCGACGCCCCCGTCGCCGCTATTGCTGACGCCGCCAACACCGAGGCTGCCCCCGAGGCCGACGCCACCGCCACCGACGGCGCCAACGCCGCCGCCCTTGTCCCCGACACCGCCGCCCCTTGATAGGTTAGTAATCTTGTTTGTGCTTCTACACTCCAGGTCAGATTATACTATATCTCTGCTTAGCTGTGAATTGTGATATGTGAATATTGTGCTCAGGCTGCTAGTAGTATTCCCATTAGACACATAAAAGTGTGGAAGATTGCAATGGCATATGCACCGAGTTGTTCCTAGCAAAAAGGAAAAACATAATTGTGACCTGTGAATGTTTAGGTTTCTCAAAAAAACTTGTGAATGTGTAGTCAGATTGCTAGTAATATCCAAATTAACCTCATAACATTGTGGAAGATTGCAATCTCATATGCATCTAGTTGGCCCTACTGTCTAATTTTTGTTTGGCTAAGCCTCTTCTTAGGGGAATCTGTTTGATTCAAATTGTTATCGACTATTCTTGTAATTGACTAGATATAACTAGGAATGTTATGCATGATTGAAATATTATACCACATAAGTGCGAATTTAGAGCTATAGCATGGCTATAAGTTTTTAAACTATATCTTTCAGATCATGCTATGGGTAGACTACCACTGCCATGAGGACACAATGACATCCAGTAACATGAGCCTGGTGCTATTGAATTGTTGCAAAGACGACGCTTTAAGTATTTTGCTTTCAGTTGGACTGTTTAAGTAGGTAGAAAGTTAGTCGCCATGGTCAACATTGGTATGTTTTGTTAGATAAGTAATTTAGAGGTGCAACGACAAATTGAGGGAGATGCCTGGATGTTATGACAATAGGGTTTAGTTCATGCCGTCATGTCAATCTATGCCGCTGTAGATCATAGTGTGTTCTTTTCTGTACTCGCTTGTTGATTGTCCCTCTTATAAATAGTTTATTTTCCTAGGGTACTGTCAAATGGAAATATTTATGTTTCGGGTTTCAAGGAATTTAATTTGTAATGCATTAACGAATACATGATTTGAACTTCTAACTATTGTTGTACTACTAGTCTTCCTAGTTCACGGTCTACCTTGTTCCATATCTTACCTTCTTCATGTAATGCGTCTTTTAGAAGATGTCAAGTCTTGGTCGCTCAGCTTCCCCGGAGGCTGCCGGGGACAATTCTGATGTGTCTGGAACCACAACAAAATCCAGACAGGCTCCAAGAGGATCTAGTCAAAGGCCGAAGGGCCGATTCCCCATAACAGAGTTAGGCCCGTCAGGGGCATCGATCCACCGAAACAAAACGCGGCAAAATGGAGAACGACATGCGGGATCATCGCACATACACGGGTTCCATTGACTCTAGAATCGTGGAAGAAGGTGGGGCGAGATCTCCGTAGAGCTGTGGTTGAAGATATCAACACACATTTCATGATCCCAGAAGAGCTACAGACCAGCGCCGATGCCGCTGCCCTGAAAGTCGCAAATAAAGCTTGGAAGGAGTTCAAAGTTTATTCTCTGCCGTGACTTCATTGCAAAGGATGAGGAGCCGTTCGACGTCCACAAATGGATAGATCGCGAGATGTGGGACCAATTTAAGGTGTCTAGAGAAACAGACGAATTTAGGGCGAAGAGTGTAGCAGCAAAAGCACTGGCGGCCAAGAACACCCACCATCACAGGTTAGGTAATTCAGGGTATGCGCCGAAAGTACGGAAATGGATAGACGAGGAAGAGAGGGTATGCTTAAATAACCAGCCCCCGCCATTTCCCAACGTAGAATCACGGCGGGCACGGAATTGGTTGTACGCGAGGAGGACTCCAGGTTCGATGACTTCGGATGCCCAATCCTTCACGAGTGAAGCAACCCGGGAGGTCTACTCTAGATTGGTAATATATCGTTTTCAATACCTCCTCTTAGTATATCCATCACCTCAACACCATATTTAGTAACTTGTTCTTCTATTATAGGAGAACCTGTCGACACAATCCACCCCTTGCGAATTTCGAAGGGACAAAGATATTCTTACCTAGGCCATCGGCACCAAGGAGCATCCTGGTCGCACGAGGGGTACTGGTGTTTACACTACTTGGAGAGATGGATTCCCTGATGAATTGCATCGGTATAGGAGTAAGAGCATGGCAAAAGCCGAGCACGAAGCAAGAGAAAGAGTTGCCCTTACAAAAGAAATCACCGCCACGGTGGAAATGAGGGTCGATGCTCGTTTAAGAGCCCTTGAGGATATGGTGGCCATGGCCTCACAAGGCAACATCCAAATGCAAAGCAGCCTTGCTGCTAACCGATAGAGTAGCGAAGCCTTCGTCCCCGGTGGTGAAGATGAGCGCACCATCTCGTATCTTGTCGATGAGATCCTGATAATTTTATTTAAATCTCAGTTCCGCTTCAAATTCCGTCGCAAGCCAACATTTTGCTAATTATTCTACCGCATTTTACCTTGAAGGAAACGATGCGGTGAAAGCTATTGGTGCGGCTTCTTGATGATGAGCCTTTAGAGGTTGCAACAAGGATGACATGTCCATCCAATGAAGGTAATCTCATCCACCGTGTGCCGATGGCGCGTGGGAATGCGAAGGTCAGTGTGGACTATGTCTACGACACATGCAAGTCCATTAAGCTGAAGTTTTCACCAAATAAAGAGATTACGAGACTGGGCCAAGCTGAAGGGACTTTCATCCAGTGGCCCAAGAGGGATGTAGTATTGGAAGATCGGCACCCTCCCTGCATCGACCGAGTTGAATTACGGGAGGTAGACATACCCGTGATTCCAGAGCCTCATATTGCATGTAATGAGGACACCACAAACGCTACGGTGCCGGTGCAAACCACCTTGGCCCCCGAGCTTCCAACAAGAGCCCATTCCTCTCCTGCCAAGTCGTCGAAGCCGATCGTTAAAAGAAAGCGAGGCGCTAAGTCGAAGGCGAAGGTGCTGAAAGAACCACACCTTTACATTGAAGAAGAGTTCCCCTTTGCGCCATTGGCCGATAAATACGTTGAAGGAGAGCCATGGCTCAAATCGCCAGAGGCGCTCAATGCCCTCGGAAAATATACCCACGAGCTGCACGAGTACTACCTCAAGGAGGTCAAGAAGCCAAAGAATCAACGAACCACAAATTTGAAGGTGGACTTTAGTAAGGGACATTTCCACCACGACTTCGAGAACTGTCAGTTCTTTGTGAACTTCGTGGACTTGTGGGAACTCTACAACCTTCGGTCCCTCGAAGTCTCTCTCATCAAATGCTACACATTGTAAGTGTTCACAATCACGGTCAACATTCGTGTTATACGTACTATATCCACATATATGTAACACATACCTTCTTTGTGTGTAGGATGATGATTGAACAAACCAGAAGAAAACACGTAAAAGTAGGGTTCCTCGACCCATACATTGTCTCCGTGCGGATGCTCATAGATGCGAAAAACTTTGTTGCCCAGTACGTGCTAAACGCCTTATTTGCTCAACAAGATAAGGAATTCATACTTTTTCCGTACAACTTGGCGTAAGTGTCACACTACCTACTTCACCGTCCTAGGCTATTGGTAATTTTACCAAAATAACGTAAATTTACTAACCATTGATACTAAATGCAGAGAGCATTAGATTCTTGTTGTCCTTATACCACATCATCCAAGGCTCATGTTTGTGGATTCATTAACACAAGCAAACTTTGACATCAAAATACTTGAAAGATTTATGAGCAAGTAAGCATATTTTCAATATATACAAACCTACCGTTCACTACTTTCGTGTTGCAATGCCGAAGACAAACCATTTCAATTCACGTAGGGTGTAGAAGAGCTATCTCAAGAACGGAGGAAAAGGCGCCAATCAGCCCCTTTTAAATGACAAGGGCTTTAATGTATCATTCTATACTCAATACAAATTTTCATAAATTCTCGTAATGACGATCTCCAACTACTAACCAATTGTATATATTACCAGTGCCACCAACAACAAGGAGGAACAAGCGTTTGTGGCTTCTACGTTTGCCACAACATGGAAATCATGCTCACTAACATTAGCAAAAATAAAGTCCAGGTTTGACGCTATTGCGATAAGTATTATCATATTTCTCTTCATTATAAGTACATGGCTTTAATATACATTCTTATTGACAGCAGAAATGTATTCCCAGAAGTCATTGGATTCATCTCATCTGGACCGGATAAGAGAACACATCGCGGTGTTCCTTATTTGAGACGTTATTTATCTTTATGGCCAATTCCACGCCTACGACAAGGAAGAAGGAGAGTTAGTCTTAGTAAAGAAGTGATGTATTTCTATGTGAACTTTTATATGACTACGGAGTTTACTGAGAGTTTAATTACTTTGTGACATGAGGTGGATGAAACTAAGAACCTAAATACTTTGTGAACTTTGTGACATGAGGTGGATGAAAATGAGAGTTTAATTACTTTGTTTCGGTGATGCTGATGAGTTTGATGAGAGTTCATTTTGACTCAATTATGTGATATGTATCAAGTTTCTGTTATTTCATATGATTCAATTCTGACTATTGTGAATGAATGAGATATGTATATGTATTGTGTGTTTTGTTTCCTACTGCTATGCAACAACCTGAAATTATTAGGTATGCTGTAACGAAGCAAATATTGCAGGCGGTTCCTATGGAGAACCGCCTGTGATGAGTGTTCTCATCTCAGGCGGTTCTTTCGGGGAACCACCTATGATGTGCCCTCATCACGGGTGGTTTGTGTAGCGATCCGCCTGTGATATTCCATCATTACAGGTGGTTATAGAATCGCCTGTGATGAGGGGGGTCATCACAGGCCCTTGCTTACAGGCGGTTTGGGAAACCGTCTGCGTTGGGGTTTCTGGACTGCCTGTAATGAGCTATTCTGTAGTAGTGCATGCATGTACTGGTAGGCTTGTTCATGGATGCCACTGCATGCTTTCCCCTGATTTGTACTACGATGCCTCCTTATTTTCTCTGGGCTGCAAAAGGTCGAGACTTCTTTTCAGAAAAGTCGAGGTCTTTGACTCGCAGGAACTGTGAAACAACTTAATTTTTCACAGAAAATATTAAAATTTCCCGCCAATCAAAGAGGCCAAAATAGTTGATTAATTTGCTACACGCTTATGTTTGAGTGAATGGTGTACTTCTGCTTCGGTGTGTGCCAGGAGTTTATATATGGTAGTTGTTAGGAGAATATGTAACAACATACAATTAATCCTTTGTGGTCATTTCGCTGGATCTTCTTTGCCCCCTTGTAGTGTTAATTAATTTCACATAATTCCTTATTGCATCATTAGAGTTATTTCCCTATATATATGTGTTGAGTTTGTGTTGAATATGTGTTCAGGGTAGGTTATAGGTAGGACTTAAGAGTTGTAATAGGGATAAAGCGGAGTTGGTGTCAAACTCCGGTAACCCAGACCTCCTATAAATAGAGGTGCCCTGTGTAACCACGACAATGTAACTTGAAAGATAGTTAATAGATGGGGAGAAGCGCCCGTAGTCGAGCCCCGTGGATGTAGGCCTCGTGGCCGAACCACGTTAAAAACGTCGTGTCTCTCATTGCCAATTCTGCGGTGTCCTCGGATTAGATCTACGCTTCCGCGTGTGGCCTCGTGATTTCGCAACAAGTGGTATCAGAGCGCGAGGTTCGGGTAGATCTTGAGGCGATGCAGAGGAATCCGGTGGATATGAGATGGAGGATGACTGTGTATATACAAGGCGAGATGGAGCCTAGAGTGCGTCGTGAAAATTCGCGTCTAAAAGGGTGATGAAATCTACATATTTTTGTGGAGGAATTTCATCGCGAGGTGGAGCGAGGAAGAAAAAAACAGGAGCCGCGACCGGCGCGGCGGCGCGGCGCGAGGCGTTGGCCAGCACGGCAGCCGGCCGGCCACGGCACGCCACCGTACAGGGCGGCTTGGGGTCAGCCTGCTGGCTAGGCGCCAGCCCAGGTGGAGCGGCCGGCCTGGTGTGGCCCAGGCGCTCAGGCGGGGTAGCTGGCCTGGCGCGGCCCAGGCGCGCCAGCCCAGGCACGCGGCGGCGGCCCAGGACGCGTTGGCGAGATGACGGCCCAGACCGTGGGGCGAGACAGGGCGGTGGCCCAGGGCGCTGTCGGCGCGGGCCAGGCGGGTGCTGCCGCCGGCCCAGGCGACGACAGGCCGACCCAGCGGGGGGCAGGCGGCCTGGGGGGCAGCGGCGGGGCGGCCCGGGGGGAGGCGCGGCTGGCCCAGGCACTTCTCGGGACGGGCCTGGGGGGTGGCAGAGGCCCGAGGAGGCTCGGGAAGGCCCGGGGGAGCTCGAGAGGGCCCAGGTGGGGCTCGGGGAGGCCCAGGAGGAGCCCAGGACACGTGGGAGGCAGCCCAGGAGGTGTTTGGAAGTCTCAGAATGCGTTTTTTGGTGTTTTCTCAGCCTAATTTCGTGTAGAATCCGAATTCTGCTCAAATTTGGATTGGATTCCGAAATTTGGAGGGAGAGGGACTTGGAGTAGGAGTCCGGCTTAAATTGATGGTCGAAGGACTACTATATAAGTAGGGGTTGGGGGGAGGTTTCAAGGCATGAGATCTCAGGAGCTGAAACCTACAGGCAACCTGGAGAGCACAAGTTCTAAAGAGGAGTATAGCTCGAGTTTAGAAGAAGAGTGCTTAAAGGAGGATATCAGTGCTACATCGATCGAGCAAGGAGCAAGCGATCAGGTCGGATTTTCGGAACTGTTTGGGAGACGCGACATGTCGTCGTCAACAAGATTCGAGGTGGCGAAGTTTGACGGCTCCAACAATTTCATCTTGTGGCAGACAAAGGTCAAAGATTTGTTGGCGCAACAAGGTTGCTCAAAAGTCTTGCAGGATGTCAAGCCAGACAAGATGGAGGATGATACTTGGGAGGAGCTAAAAGTCAGGGCAGCCGGGATCATACGGCTTAGTCTGTCGGATACGGTGATGTATCATGTGATGGATAAAGTTTCGCCAAAGCGAATATGGGAAAAGTTGGAGGCTCAATATATGTCCAAGTCTCTGACCAACAAGTTGTATCTGGAGCAAAAGTTATACGGGCTAAAGATGCAGGAAGAGTCGGATCTTGCGAAGCATGTGAACGTCTTCAATCAAGTGGTGACGGATCTAGCATGACTAGAGGTAAAACTTGATGATGTAGACAAGGCCATGATTCTTCTGTGTTCTCTACCACCGTCCTATGAGCATTTGGTCACTACTCTGACGTACGGCAAGGAAACCATCAAGATTGCAGAGATTACTGCAACGTTACTGGCTCAACATTTGAGAAGGAAAAACAATGCAGTGGAGACTCATACTCATGCTGAGGGTTTGCTAGTCAAAGGTGATCAAGGCGGGAAAAGACATGAGGCATGTAGGTCGTCCAAGAACAAGAAACAGAAGGGGCTGCAATGCTACAAGTGCAAGAAGTGGGAACATATAAAGAGAGATTGTCTAGAATACAAAGCCAAAGCAAGTGCCAATGTGGTTGTGAGAGAAGATACTTGTGATGTCCTAATGCTCTCGGGTGATCAGTCTACAACAACGTGGATATTGGATTCAGCAAGTTCCTTTCATGTGACACCAAACAAGGAGTGGTTCAGCACATACAAGTCTGGTGATTTTGGGAGAGTCTACCAAGGTGATGACACGGGCTATAGTGTTGTCGGGATTGGTGACATCAAGATCAAGACTAGTAATGACGGGGAGCAATTACTCAAGGGTGTGAGACATGTGCTAAGGTATAAGAGGAATCTGATTTCGCTAGGGGCTCTACATGATGATGGTTTTGTCTATAAAGTTGACAAGGACAAGAAAACCATGAGGATCAAGAAGGGCAAGATAGTTAATAGATGGGGAGGAGCGCCCGTAGTCGAGCCTCGTGGATGTAGGCCTCGTGGCCGAACCACGTTAAAAACGTCGTGTCTCTCATTGTCAATTCTGCGATATCCTCGAATTAGATCTACGCTTCCGCATGTGGCCTCGTGATTTCGTAACATATATGTTTACTCTTGTTGCGTACATACTTGTATTTCACACTTCTGTTGCATCTTATCCGAACAGTCATAACACGTCCTTGTTACCACATCTACTCTAGCATGCAGGAAAATGTTTTGATACCAGATGTTTAAGGATGCATGGTACATTTCATATAGTAGAAATGGAGGTACATTAATATACATGAAAAATATGTTGCTACCGGGATCACTGCCAACCACATCCTCATCATCGGAGTAAGCACTGATTTCACGTTTTAATAAGACAAATCTACAATGTCTACCATATACGATACGAATTAGTTTATTTTTTTAATACCTGGTATATATGTATAAAATAGATTAGTATATATGTATAAAATAGATTAGTATAAGTTAGATATATATTAGTTCACCATAGAGTGTTAGTATTGTGTAATGTAAAGTTAGTATATATATAAATCTCAAAGCAGATTTGGAGGGTAACAGTACTAAAGGGTAGAAAATCCGGTCTCCTACGTGTATTATATGTAACTCGAGAGTTCAAGCACAAAATTACATCGATATTAACATCACCATTGCAGGAAATTGATGCACAAGGCGTTTCTACTTCCACTTCCCTTGCACCTGGAATGTACACATGTACAGGCACAATTCCACGTCAACTTGCACGCAGAATCTGCTAGATAGGTTCCCGGTTTCCACTCACCGTTGGTGCCTGCATCTGCATCCTATCCATGGCAGCTCACTGCCTGACCGTGGTCAAAGGGCATGCATACATCCTATGCAGTTAGTACAGTCAGAGCTGGCCGGCCGCTGGCATGCATTGTAAGCTTTCAGGCCGAAAGTTTCAGTTTGGTATGCATCATGCATCACATCCACCCATCCATCACCAATAAACCATGCAGCTTTAGCTTGCGCAAATGCAAATGCAGTTGTGATTAGTTAACTGCCAGCATGCACTTAGCTTGCTGATCAGATCTCTGATTGTCACTGGATTATGAGGCCGATCGATCAGTCAGAGGCAGACCATATCATCATCATCATGTCTTGCAGAGTTCTACAGGTAAAGGGAGATCCTTTGTGCGGCTGCAATCCAATTCCAAGGTTTATTGTCTCGTGACTCGTGAGACCGACAACCAGGGTATCAGATCCAGTACATGTCAGTGAGAACCATCAGCGAAGAATACATAATTTTCAAACTTGACAACGGCGTAAGCAAAATTCTACGAGTAAACTGGGAGCTTAGAAGGTAACTAGAAGTGAATTATCAAGCGTTTTGGTGCTTTGGCCGTAAGAAAGGAATCTGTGAGCTACAGTTGATTTGATCGGTTTTAGTGGCCATGAAAAAGAGGCTCAACAGAAAAGTACAAACTAGTACACGCAGCCCAGGGCAAGAGAAGTATGTGGGCCTTAAGTTCCTAATAAACTTGTTTTTGCAGTGTAGCTTTCAGCTATTTAATCAGTATTTACCAGACAACATTTCAACAAGCAAGAACTAATTACCTCACAAACGGTCAAGCATGCCAATTTTACCAGAATTCGAAGGTAAACAAAGGACTGAAGGATCAGACGCCACAGCACGTTATTAGTTCTGACCAAAATGAGAATGGCAGATTATAGCTTTTCTCTGTCGGCAAATTAAGGAAAGTTATACATAAGCAACCATGCTGATGAAGCTTATCGTCACCAACAGCTATATATAGAGCTAAGAGCAGGAGCCTAACTCCATTTTTGCAGTGCTGCTTAATCATAATTGTGCATGTACATTTCCATTTCCAACTCATGCACCTAATGATCGTTGGGTTTCAACTACACCTCATTATATTATCACACGAAACTACTGACCGATCAAGCCGATTAATGCCTTCATACACTTGGGAATATTTCATAAACATGCATGGCTAGTTTCCAGCTCTGTTTTCTGCAAATTAAAGGCCATAGGTGTGCATGCTAGCTTGAAGTGCCATCACTCTATGGAGTAGGCAAATTCCAGAGACAAGCACCAAGACAGAAGCACAATGACTTCTAGCTACTCATATGGCTATCTGACTACCTTGCATCCCCTAGCTATCTAGATTGGCCATCTCCATCACATGGACTAGCAAGCCAGCTCTAGCCATCAAGTCCTGCATGCCTTTATTCTCTGAGAACGTCGAGCTTAATTAGGCCAAATTTTGCATATATAGTTGAGCAGTTTGACACTCATTTTTTTTGGGGGGGACCCAAAAAGGAGCTTAAGCTTTATTTGTTGACGACGCAAATGTTGCTCACGCAATCGCCTCTTGTGCGTTGAAACCATCCTACAAAGAGGTCCCTCTTGGAAGACCCGTTTCAAACCTAGAAATTCGGTCTACTTTGAAGGAAACACTCGTTCAAAGTGGAGTTCCCATGAGATTGTTAGGGGAATCCTGTGTTCCAAACGGGACTATGACCGCCATGGCCTCTCTTGCCAATGGTAGCATACCATTAGCAGGTACTAGCAAGAACCTCATGATACCCAAAAAAAAAGCGTAGCAACTCAGCAACAGCCAGCTTGTTGTGCCGTGTTGCATGCATGTGCTAATCGTCATAGATTGTGATGACCAAATTCCACTCGCTTCCACTCACCTGTACTGTATTGCTTCATGCTTTCTGCTCACAGGCTTGTAGCCTCCCTGGAAACAACCAATTGGGCAGACCAGCCTTCAAAATCTGCAAACGGCAACGTCACACACTCACACACCACAATGGTAACTGGTCTCACGATGTGTAGTACTAGCAAGAGGACTCACTCACTCACTACAGTCCAAGTAGAGAGAGAAGGAGAGGCGAATGGTCATGTAAAACAAGAAGCAAAAAAGCAGAGGATAGTACATTACTACAAGTACCGCTTGACAAAGTAACAACAATACTAGCAGTTTTCTGCTCCCTTTTTCAATGGGGAAAATAGCCAAGAAAATTTGATTTGGAGATGCCGAACATGAGTTGAGTAAATTGCCAATACAGCTTGATAAAGTTACAAAAATACTAGCAGTTTTCTGCTCCCTTTTTCAGTGGGGGAAATAGTCAAGAAACTTTGATTTGGAGATGCCGAACATGGGCTGAGTAAATTGCCAGTAACGCTTGACAAAGTAACAAAAATACTAGCAGTTTTCTGTTCCCTTTTTCAGTGGAGGAAATAGCCAAGAAAATTTGATTTGGAGATGCCGAACATGGGTTGAGTAAATTGCCATGCATAAAGGAGATTTCAAGGAGAGATCCATGGGCTAAATTTAAAGACAATTCAAATTCATGGGAGATTAGTGGATTACTACTTGAGAGCATATTCTTTCTTTCTGCCCTTCATGTAAGATGTCCTTGTATGGATTCTAGACTGGCCCGACACAAGAGAGAGAGAGAGTACCAAAAGATTGGATTGGAAGCGAAAAGCATAGTACTTACCATGAGTTACCTGAGAAATTAGTCTTCTTTTTTATACTAACGCAATCATGCATGCATCATGAACCCTGATACAGCAGGAAGAACCTTCCATGGCATGAGGAAAACGCCGGATTTGGCCCCCTGGCCGAGTGTCAATACAGAATTTGGCCTCCGGCCGGGGGCAACGCCGAAAATGTCTCCGCGACGCACTGGGCAAGTGACACGTGGTAAAATCACGGTCCAAACTCACGACGGCCCAAAATCGCGGCCCACACCCACGATGGCCCAAAAATCGCGGCCCACACCCGCGAACGGGCCGATCCGCGGCCTCAGCCCGCGGGGGTGGCTACCAGCCCCCCCCCTCCGCCTCCCCCCCGCTCAGCGCCTCTCCCGCCGCCACCTCCCCCCGTCTCCCCCGCCCCGCCTCAGCGCCTCCCCCCGTCCCCCCGCCTCCGCCTCAGCGCCTCCCCCACCGGCACCGCTCTCCTCCCCCTCCCCCCGTCCCGGCGCCTCCACCCCGCTCGCCCCGCCGCCTCCGCGCACCACCACCTCCGCCGCGAGCCTCGGGCCCGGTCGTCGCGGGCCACGAGCGCGAGGAGGAAGCTCGCGAGTCCCGGGCGCGAGGCGAGGCCGGTCACGGGCTGAGGACGCGAGGCGACGGCGAGGGTGGCGAGGGCCGTGAGCTCCAACCGTCGCGGGCCGGCGGCGCGATTTTGCCAGGTGTCGGCTGCCGGCCGCGTCGCGGGGACAAAAATGGCTTTGCCCCCGGCCGGGGGCCAAATCCGGCGTTCTTCCCCATGGCATGGTGCTCCTAAACGAGCATGGCATCTTAAAAGAAGGACTACTCACTTTAATTTTTAAAATACAACGATAAAATTATATCACACATCTTCTGGTTATGGACTTCAATATACATCTACTGTAGCTCTCTTCTATAGCAAAACCCCAATCCATTCCCACCTCCGCCCTCTTGTCGGAGAACCCCAGTCCCCAACCCCCACCCCCAGCTCGCGATGGCCGCGTCCCGGAGCCCTACCATGCTTGGCAAAGCCTCCACGTTGTCGACAACCTCAGAGCAGCGTTGGCTAGGGCTTATGGAGTCCCCCTTGACCTCGCAGTCTGGCTCTTTGACGCGATCATTCATCGACACCGTCCAATCGGCTTGGAAGGGCTCTGCAACTTTCTCCATGGAGCTCGGACTCCTCCTCCAGCTAGCGGAGCTGCCCGACTCACACCTGTGAGAACCGGCGGGTTCATGGCGGACACACGACGGCCATCGCACTGGAGCAGCCGCTGAGCGCATTGGAGCTAAAACCAAGGGAATAGTTCCCTTATCATTCTCACCATGTGGAGATTATGGCGGCTAAGGAACGATTACGTATTCAACGCGGCAAGGCCAGATTATCAAGTCGTGTTCGAGACAATCATCAACGAAGTAGAGCTATGGAAGCTGGCTAGTGCCAAAGAGCTTCGTCGACTGCCTCTGCACGCGAGATGACCTGAAACATCTCCTTAGCTCTTCCGTTTTGCGGTCTGTAGTTTTGGTAGACTAGATATTAGCTTAGCTTTTTATTTTTGTTTTCTCCCTTTTGATTTTTTTGTTGTTGTTGTTTTCTGTGTGTTTTGTCCTTTTGCTTTTAAGGTGTTTATCCAACCGTTGGTGGATATACTTTTGCGCCTTTCTGGCGTTCTTCTAATATATAATGACACATATTTTGGTGTGTTTGAGAAAAAAGAATTACTCCTATATCACACCACCAATCTCATGCACATATCATGGCTCAAAAATCACAGAAAAAAACAATGCAAATGCCACCCTATACTCCCCATTACTCACAGACAGCTCCTTGACACACACCGCAATCACCCAATCAGATCAAGAATTGCATGCCCTGGATAAGAGTGGATGAGAGAGCCCCTCCTTGCATGTTGAAACAAAGAACACATCCAACCAAAAACCCAACAACTGTACCATGACACCCAAACTCCCCTCAACGAGCATATCATCGTCATCAACGTCATCTTCTTTCTCAATCTATAAATAGCTCCCCCAATGGATTCGTTACCCCCTATCTACATTCCCTCTCTTCTCTCTATCTCTCTCTCTCTAAACTACAAGAAGACAACCCACATCTATATGTACGTCCTCGCACAGCACCACCACTAAACTAGAGAGGGAAAGAGAGTGGAGGCAGGAAGACAGAATTGCCTGCCGAGACACAAAACAGAGATCAAATTAAGAAGAGAATTGGCAAGAAACACACACACAGAGAGAGAGAGAGAGAGAGAGAGACAGACAGACAGACAGAGACAGAGTGAGGGAGGAACTTGAAGAGTTAGTGAGAGAGAGGGAGAGGGATCTAGAGAGAGAGAGAGATAGAGAGAGATGGGGATGAGGGTGCCTGGGTGGGTTGGTGGCCTGGTGGAGGAGACCTTCTTCGGTGGCTGCCCGGTGCACGAGAGCCGCAAGAAGAACGAGAAGAACATCTTCTGCCTCGCCTGCTGCACCAGCATCTGCCCTCACTGCGGCCCCGCCCATCGCCACCATCCCCTCCTCCAGGTCCAGCCGATTAATTCCTCCTCGATTTTCCCTCCATTTAGTTCTTCGCCTGCTCAATTAGATTCTTCTTTTCTTGCATTCTTCACTTCTTGCATGATAGAAAGATGTGCAATTCTTGCTCATGGAGATGATCCCCTCCGTATTCTTGATTTCTTTGTTTCTTCCATGGTTTATTCTAGGATCGTTCTGATTTTCCTCTTCTTTCGATTCTCACGTTTCTTGCACAGTTTTTGTTTCCCGATCTGCTTGCTTTAGCAGGCAACAAATCAAAAGGACCAATTTATTTGTGGGGGTTGTCGTGTAGGTTCCTGTGCATGCCTCAATTAGCCTATCTGGTCTGGGTTTAATTAGCATGAGCAATTTGATTAAAGTAATGAACCAATTAGCACAAAGGTAGCTACTAGCTACTAGACTAGAGAGGCCAAGATGAGGTGTATCCATCTTGCTTTTTTGTTTTGTCCTGTGCTGTCTTTTCAAGTGCTGTTTCTTTCTCTCTTAGATTTGGTTTAGGCTTTGATGCTAGCTGTCCATTATTGAAGCTTAGAACTCCTCTCTTTTGGAATTACATGCTAATCTCTCTCGTACTTGCTTGGATCCTCACCATTGTCGTCTTGCGTGTTTTTGGTCACGCCACTTTTTTAGGCTTAGAATTAGGATGCTGATGGCAACATATAACCATCACCTAATCTGCATGAAGCAACAATTCCATAATTTGCAGATTGGGGGGAGGGGCGTTCTTGTCCTGCCTAATTTATAGTAGCTGGACTCTTTGGGAGGTAATTGTAATTGATTGCATAGGTAAATTCGGTCGGTCGAAATCCTCTTGCATGCAATTAGTTTCCTCCCTTGATCTCTTTTGCTTCAATTTACTTGTCCTCTCTCCCGCCAATTCCCCATCTCCTTTCTTTTCATTGCGACTAATTTGGCCAGTATTTTGTTGGTGAGGGTAAAACTCTGATGTGATGGACTAGGGTCAAAATTTGTGTGAATACTCACTGCCCCTTGGCCTTACACTAGAAATGGGCAGAGTCCTACAAGGTGAATTCCATGCTACTTGTGTTCTCCTTTTGCTATCTTGCCAAATTACTGCAATGTCACACGCGCACACACACATGGCTGTGACCCAAAAGTGATCTTGATGGTAACTTACCATCTCCCAAGATGTTTCTACCTTTCCATGCGTATTAGCATCTCCCATTGTTCCATATTTTTTGCTTAAGAAGATTTGTGCACAATCACCTCATGGTTCTAGGAAATTTTCCATTAAAAGGCCATTTTATCCAAACTGTTTTGCCATGTATGGAAGCAAATCCCGGCTCTTCCACCTCTGCAAAGCAGGTGGTGTGCATGGTAAGAAATGGAGCATCTTAGGATTGTTACAGCCAGGGCAGGCAGATTTACCATATGTGTGCATGGTAAATGGGCTGCTTGTCTTTCTTACCAAAGAAAGCCTCAATACTGTTCCTCCCTGCTACCCTCCAAGGGGTGCCTTGACACTATTCATTAAAGCCACTGTGAAATGCTAGCTAGGGACCAAGAGCTTCCTTCCACCCAATATTTTATTTTTACCATTCACCCATGGACCTTTGTACCCTTCATCCCTGCTTTGGATTTGCCAATAGAGGAAGTGCCTAGGAGGGGTAGTTTGGTCATCGTACATTGAAACCTTGGGTTTGGGGCCTCCCACCCATGATACTACCAACAACACGGTCAAAGCACGGTCCTGCATTAACCCTGTTGCCCAATGGAGGAGCTCTAGTACCAAAATTACCATCTGAATAGTCACCCCAGCACGAATCTTAAAGCACCCGCTTGGTCTGATCCCAGTGTTCTTTTTTTTGGGTTCACATGTAATCAGGTGAGACGGTACGTGTACAATGACGTCGTCCGCCTGGGTGACCTCGAGAAGCTCATCGACTGCTCCTATGTCCAGGTGATTAACTTAACTACAAGTGTACTTAAACAAATGAACTAGTAGTAGCGGTCTTGTACTTGGCTTGATGATGCTATAATTAATTAACTTGTGCTGCTTAATTAACTGGAATGTTTTACTCAGCCCTACACGATCAACAGTGCCAAGGTGATCTTCCTGAAGCCGAGGCCTCAGTCCAGGCCCTTCAAGGGCTCCGGCAACGTCTGCCTCACATGTGACAGGATCCTCCAGGAGCCCTTCCACTTTTGCTGCCTCTCCTGCAAGGTAATTAATTAATTAAGGAGCACCAATCACTAGTACTTAATTACTCTTGTCACGAAACAAAGTGTACAGTTTACAAACTGAATTCTCATGTATGTGTAGGTGGACCATGTGGTGATGCAGGGAGAGGACCTCTCCAACATCCTGCTGTACCGCGCCGGCGACGAGCTCGCCTTCCCACGGTTTGAGAATCTCCGTGTTGATGGTGGCGGAGACAAGGCTGATGCTGGGCAAGTCACGCCGAACTCGATCCTCGAAGACCCGCTGCACCGCCGCCACTACGGCGGTGGCGCCAGCAGCGGCGGGTCCAGCGACAATGCCGGTAACGGCGACGGCAGTGAGGCTGCCGATGTGGTGGTGAAGAGGAAGAAAGGAGGAGGGTTCTTCCCTCAGATTGTGCTGTCCCTGAGTAACAGGAGGAAGGGTGCACCCCACAGATCCCCTCTAGCCTAAGCATTTTCTTGCTTGCCACCCCACACCCCTATATATGTGTCATGCTGTTAATTGTCAGTAGCTAGCTAGTACTAGTCGCATTGGTGGTAGTAGCTTATAGTAGTGCGTTATAGTCCTATGATTAGCCATGTAGAGTGTTTGTTTGTTGGTTGGCTGGTTGCTTTGGGAGGGGCCTTGGTGTGATCCAGGGCCACTCCAAGGCAGTGTTTTGATGAGACTGAGAGAAAAGGGGTAAAGCAGTTCCCCCTGTTACAGGCCTAGGTAGGCACAGGTTTTGTGTGCGGCCCACATTGCAGGCAGGCTCCCCACAAGGTGGCTACCAATTTTGTATTTTGATGTAACAGGGTTTACTTGCATATACTTCCATAACTATATAAAATATTAATATCATCCCCCCATATTATATCATATGTTATTAGTAATGTTTGTACATGGTGTGGCGCAGTGGTAGTGTTTGTACTGTATGTGCTCAAGGTGACTTACTGACTTGTGGCCCTTTCCAGTGCTATCTGTTCTCATGCTGTGGATGTGTGTCTTCAAGACTGTTTGTTGCTTTAATTTGGCCACCATGTGATGCACACCCTTGCAGCTCCAGTCCAAACTCTTCAATTGTGTTACTAGTGAAAATGAGTGTCCTGCGGAATTGTGTTGTTTTGTTTGATGCCATTGTGCTTGCAACTTCAAAATGTGTCATTGTATGAGTGTATGTGTTCCCCGGTTGTGCCCGGTGCTACTTCCATATCACCTGGATGACGTCTGTATCTCTCCTGAGCAGGCAGGGACATATTCATCTTTTTTTTCTTTTTGGTTTGCTTTTTTTTTAAGGGACATTTTGATAAATAGGGACAAATTTATAAACCCAGCCTTGCCAGCAATTCTAAAAAAATAACAAAAAGAAAAAGAAACACACCAAACTAGCCATCCCCTCCTCTTCTGTGACTGGTGACCACATCAGCAGTTGGCTTTTCGAATTCTTAGAAGAAACGGAGATCAACTTGCCGTACTTTTCATATATCACGACTCCCAAATTTAGATGAAATAGGTATACCAGGTCCTGCTGGATAAGTTGGCAAGTTGGCCCCATGCACGAGGCCATTAATTAGCCGGCAATGCGCTGGTTAACTAAGCTTTTCTTGCCCCCGAATTCCTAGGCGATCCCAACACAGCATCTGGAACTGCGGGCCCTGTCGCCATAGCCGAACGGCAAAACAAAATACATAATTTATTTTATTGGATTCTCCATGCATTCTAGGGACACATAGCCAGCAGCTTAATCGTTCGTTGTCTCCATCGCCTTGGCTAGTTGGCTTGCATTGTCTTACAACTTGCAAATTCTGATACTAGTGAGGTTTCCTGTTCCAAAACCAAATGTTTTGTCCTGTCGTCATGGATCATTTAAATTTGGAAAAATAATTTGCTAGACCATGCTTAATAACTCAGTATTTTTTTCTATCATACTATATCTCTCGCTGATCTCGAGATTATCCGTTTTAATATATCCGTCTAAAGAGAAGTTCAAGTGCTATAAACACCTACGATGCTACCGTGCTACCAATATCAATTCATGGTAGCACCACTAAAAAATCATCAAAAAATAAGCGGACTGGCACAAGATGCATACCATGATTTGTCCGTGAATAGGAATATCTGCTACTATTTAAGCCAAAATTGTCTTTTTTGTTTCTCAATGTATGAATCGAATTTAGATTTAAAATTAATTTTATGGCAATAGCAGATACATCTTGTGCCAACCATGACTTTTAGTGGTTCTACCATGCATTGGTACCATGGTAACATGACAAGTACTGCTTGTGGCACTAGAACTTTCCCTATCTGTCCATCGAGATAATAAAGATGTAGTTAATGCATAGATGGTTATTTTTTATTAACTCTATTTTGGATTTTGTGTTACTGGGTACATAAGGGCACTCCCGACACATTATATCTTAAATTGTATATTATTGCATTAAATAACTATTTAGATACACCTTATCAGTGATTTGTATCTTAGTGTTGTATCTAAAAAGTTTTCATATATTATATTTTATGATCAATATTACCATTCTAACCTTGTAGCATATTTGTGGCATAGGTCTAGTACATAGTAGTATATGTGTGAGCCACATAAGATCGTTTAAAAATTAATTTGTATTGATTATACAGCTAAGAGTCGTATCTAGTTTAAGAGATAATGTCCCTCTCTCTTTTATAATTACTTCACTATAAAAGTTTTTTGTTTAGATGATATAAATTAAGAGATGACTAATATAGAGCATTAGGACTGACTGTGGATACAATGAAAATGAGGGAAGTGAGTAGTGATCGAATATCAGCTCTTTGATGCCCTATCATTTGCTACTACTCTTAGCGAAGATTGGTTTGCCAAACCGAGCTTGAGCTTGGGCAGGTGGACTGACCTACACTAGCCATGAACGGGCAGTTAAGCTTGGCTTAAACTAACTAAGAAGTACTCCACTAATCAACCGGGGTGCATGAATGACACATGCATGTGGCTCAGCTGCGTCCGTACAGGCTATTCTAAACGCGCCCGTACACTCATCGAGTAAGGGCTTCCAACTTTGCCTGGCTTGTCCGATGTGGCTGTATGTGTCACGGGTGTCCATGTGCTCGCCCTGATTTAGAAAACGAAAAAGACACATTTTTTATAAGTTAACTAGTAATCATGTACGTGCAATTGTACGTCTTAATTAATGTACGTCTTAATTAACATATTTTAAACGTTAAAAATATATTCTAATATTTATAAATATAGTTTTCTATTTATACATACATTCTACTGAAAATAATATTTAAGTGGCTACAAGAACTTACGAATAAAGATATTACAGAAAGAAAGTAGACACCATTGTTCCTATGAAATAGTAAAGAATGATGAATATGTATTATCAAAAAAATAGCATCGAATATAACCAATGACACAGTACAAATGCTTCTCGCTCAATCTATTTTTCGGATCGCGGATTGTCCTGGACTGCAGTGGCGAGGAGGATACGCTGTCGATGTTGAGATCGGCGAGTAGCGCGTCAATCTTGTCGACGTGGCGCAGCTTCTGCTAGCGCGTGAGCTGCTTCGGCTGGCAGTGGTGGTGGGGCCATGCAAGGAGGAGGAGATTGCTGGCGTCGGCGGCGTCGCGCCCTCCGCGACGCGGCTGCGTGTGCAAGGTGGAGGCCCGCGCGGGGGAGGCCGGTTTGGAGGAGGATGCGGTAGAGATCGTAGGGTGGTAGGAGAATGCAGCGCGATCCTCGATGGTGTTGCGGCGTCGAAAGGTCGCGACAAGGTGGCGCTTGGCAGTGGCAGGTGCTGACAACGGGAGGAAATGGGGCGGCGGTGGTGCAGAAAGGGGCGGCAGCGGAGGAGATGGTCCCGCCCCTGTGTTCTGACGCCGCGCATCCTACACGCCATTGCCGCTGTCGGGGCTCGTCGGCTTCTTGTCGGCAATCATGTCACTTGTAGAGTGAAAGAGACGGTGATGCACGAGTAATGCGCTGGGAGGGTGGCGAGAGGAGCGTGGGATCAAGGGAGGACGGCGCGGCCTGGATCAGCGTAGGGCAAGATTATTGCTTCGTCGGATGGTATAACCAGACCATCAACTGCATTGCGTCGAAGGAGACAACGGCATTGGCGCACAGGCACGGCCAAAGCGTGGCATGGGCGACGGCGGCCACGCGTGGTGCATTCGGGAGAGAGGATGCTAGAGGGTATAGCAGTAGCAATGGTGGGTAATTACTATCAACTTTAAGTAAGAATAATTGTGGGTAATTACTTTCAACTTTAAGTGAATGGCATGGTGGGTATTTTTAGGTGATAGACCATCAAAATAATATTAGCCATTGGATGATCATGATCGAACGATGTAGATTGAGTTAGAGATAAGAGAGAAAAACTCTCCCTTTTATAAGATAATATAGATGAAATGCACGTGTGTGCAAATTAATTTGAGAATAAGACCAAGAAAATGTACTAGTATTAGTTAGCTAATCATTTGCACGTATGCTATACATGTTGGATTTGCTTTTGTCCCTAAGCTTTACAGTATCATTGAGTTTGAACTTAAAATTTTACATGTTTATAGAACAACATCTTTCTTCTTTTCTACAACTTCTAAGTAGTGGTTTCCACAAAATGTTCACAGAAAAATTGGTTTCCACCGAATATTTCTCGCATTTGTTAGTGAGTTACTGCATTAAGAAATGGAGTATAGAAATTGGGGGTGTACAAAATATAACGTATCCGGGCACACATGCATGTCTTTTGTTGGGGCAGAAGGCGGCCGCTACTTCAAAACGTGACCTATACGTAATTTGTCGCGTCAGAATTAAACAGTTTCATATATACTCCCTCCGTCCAAAAATATAAGACCCTTTATTTTATCCTAAGTCAATGTGTTTTAAGTTTGATCAAGTTTATATTAAAAATATCAACATCTACACTATCAAATAAATACACTATAAAAACATATTTCATGATAAATATAATGACATTAATTTGGTGTTGTGGATGTTGATATTTTTTAATATAAACTTAGTCAAACTTAAAACATACTGACTTAGGACAAAACAAAGGAGCCTTACATTTCCGGACGGAGGGTGGGAGAAAAATAGGGGGCAGCACATCTAACAAACTCCCGTGCTCGTACCGTACCGTTTCCGGTACGTATACCGCAACCTTGCACACAATTTAGCTAGGCCATGTGTTGCATGCATGCACACATCCCTACCTACATAAGTAGCTGGTGTACGTAGCGTACAAATTTTGTACGTACAGAATCACCGGTACTGCATGCACCGCGAACTACGTACTTAGTACTTACGTACGTGCATGTAGGATAGTATATCGATCCCGGCCTGTACGTACGCAACCGCGCGACAAACCGATCGATCGATATAGGCTTACATCCGTAGCCATGCATGTTAATAGCAGCTGGCGCGTGAGTACGAATTGCCTTCAATTATTAGCCGCGCCTTACGTGTATTTTGTGATGGTACCTACTATTTTTGATCTGATCCTGACTGCAACATTTGATTGGTACAAATGGTGGTTGCAGGAATACTACTTCATCCATTCAGGAATATAAGTCACATATGTTTTTGAAGATTTATCTTTGATCAATAATTAATCTAATAATATGTAGATTATGTCATACAAAACTGATACTGTTGGGAAGTCCTTCTAAATATGAATTTAACAGTATCAAATTTTAATCACATGATCTACGTATTATTTGACTAATTATTGATAAAAATAAATATTAAAAAACACGTGCGTCTTATATTTTTAAACAGATAAAGTAGTTAACATGCATCGATCGATGAGCAAAGAGTTTAATTAAGCTAGTATACGTGGGCAGGGCCGGCATAAAATCGATTCGAGTTTCACCGGGTCGTGACACAGTCACCTGCAGCTAGCTAGGTACCAATGCTCGATCGAAACAGAGAAACGATCAAGGGTAATTAAGCACCAATTAATTTATGTTTGGCATGCAGCAGCCAGGGTCCAGGGGACCGGGTGGACCAGGAAGAATCGTTGCATGCATGAGCTTGTGCCGGACCTCGACTCGAGTCGAACCCAAACATACCAGATCTCGCGGCGCCGTGTCATGCCATGCGTGCGTGCGTGCATGGTCCCGTACGTGTGACCGTGTGAGACCGACCGAGCCAGCCCTGTCCGGTAAAGCCCTGCAAAACCGACTTGCCACACCACCACCTCTATTCGGCCTCTCATGCGTTAAACCGCGGTTTGCTCACGGACGGGGTCCACGTGTCAACCGCACTCGTTACTATAGCTGTTTAATTGCGAGCTATATATAATCATTTATTCTCAATCATATTTTTATCTTTACTATTATATAAATTAAAATTAGTGGTGATTCATTCATACCTCTCATCTTCCTTTGCCACCTTACTAAAATTTTTATCTAAAAACAATAATAAATGAACCAATCGAAATACAATAAATCTCTCTTAGTAAACTTACTTAACCACCTCTTTAAAAATCTCAAACAAAAATAAAACATGACAAAGGTTGCAAAGAAGCACGGTTATGTGTATATGTTTATGGAGCCGAGAGCATGTTTAAGGCCATAGGCCAACCACGAACACAAATGTGTGACACCAATCTAGAAGGAACTTAGATAAGCATGATGGTGTAGCGCAGACATGGAGCAGGCTAAAATAATCACAATGACTTAGTATGATCAATTGTATAAATTTTTTCAAAAAAATTGTATAAATTTTTATTTGTAGCATAGCACGGACAGACATTTAAGGGGTGTTTGGTTGGGCTTTTTAGCAGCTTTCCACTGGAAAAAGCTGCAGCCCAACCAAACGCCCAGCTTTTCAGCAGCTTTTGCCAACGGTAGCTATGGGCTTTGTAGTGCAAATTCAGCTGTTTGGAAAAGCTGTCTTCTGCAGCTTTTTGCAATATGCTGAAACTTCTGTGCTCACTTTCTAAAATGCTATAAATGGTTTGGATCAATTAAAAGCCATATGTTCACTTTCCCACAGCCACAGCAGCTTTTCCAGACAGCCAGCCAACAGCAGCTTTGTCAACAGCCACAGCCCAACCAAACAGGCCCTAATAGCTAGTTTGTATATGTTTACTGGGCTAATATTGTTGCGGTACAGCTTTATCATAGATGAAGGTTAGTTTGCAATGCACTCCTGGACCCACGTGTCGGTGACGTGACACGACTGGTCTAGCTAAGGATAGTACACCCATGGGAAGCTTTCTGCTATATATGCTCCTATATAGGCTCCTAGCCATTCGCTAGATCCTTTATTTGATCTAAAACGTATATGATCGTGTGTACCATGTGGAGTTGATACAGCAAGACAAGAATTTGAAACTCCGGTGTGGTGCAGAGGAGTTGGCGCCAAATGTCGAGTCCCATCAAGCATCAAGGCTGGGCTACTATTGGTTGTACTGCACAGTAACAGTTGGGGTATTACACATAACTCTCGCTTCCCCTCAAACAAGGGGAGATCATTGTGGCCCAACCCTGATCTATGAATTGGTCAAATCATTCATATATAGCAGTGCACCCACACATCACATGTGCCTAAACATGGTGTCCTGTTTATGACATGCTCCTTGGGCTCTATTTTTCAGCCGCCGCTTTCATGGACGACTAGATACTATTTTTGGACAATCATTAGATCTGTTATTGTACTTGCAGGTCATCAAACTGTGAGAATTTAGATTCGTTAGACTGCAATTCAGATCTATGTATGTCAGACTGTCGAGAATACCACAAACAAACTATAGGAGACACATGGCTGTCACGTCGAGGAGTAGAATATACAGATGTGTTATAGTTGTTATTGTCTTTGTTGTACCAGATGGTAGATAGGACCAAAAGTAAAATGTAATAAATCTAAAGTGCGTCATGTCCCTTTTTTATAAGAGGGTTTTCACGTTTTTCGACAGGTAACATGAGGGTGCTAAACCAGCTAGTATATATGATAGGCGCCGGATAATAGCCGCTAAATATGGATCTACTTTTACACCGTGGCTTCATTATGCCATAAATAACACCATCTTTTTCTGAAACTCGCCAAATGTGGGTCCACTTTTACCCCATAGCTTCATTATGCCATAAATAACACCATTCTTTTCTTAGACTGGAGGGCTCCATCATCAATATACAGTATCCAGTCGGAATTGATACTGGAGTTACTTACAGAATTTGATGACTCAGGCGAACTGACTTCAACTTTGGAGAAATTTTCCAGAGACACCGAGTAATAGATGCGCAGTACAATCCGCGGGGCCCACTTGCCAGCGTGAGCATTTATTTCCAACCTCTAATATGTTTGCATGCTAAGGCAACAAGTGGGCTTGCATGCTAATGTGATGTTCCCCATATTTTTTGCCAATCCTGGAGAAGCAGCGATAACCAACACCTAGAATGATTGATGTGTTGCAACAATTTCTCGCCCTCTTTGAAACCTGCGGAATCTAGTCTATCCCCTGAGACGATGAACAGACACGCAACCCCCCTCCTGTGTCCCGTCCATCCTGCGCCGATGGTCTCATCCATCTCTTCTCCTCATCTTTTCCTGCACCCTTATGTCAGCTTTACCACATGCAACCTCACCTACCAACCAAACCAGCATGAACACTGCACTCTCTCTCTCTCTCTCTCTCTCTCTCTCTGCAGTCATGCCTCTTTCAAGCATCGCCATTATTTGGAGCTGATGGATGATAACATGGTTGGTGCTGAAGAAAACCTCTGAATTAACTCTTGCACTGGTTGGAGTTCAATTAGGCAACAATGATCTGACCTGTGGGCCCCAATGATACAGGTGCCTGCAGGCTTTTCCACGAGCGTTGTTATTAAGCGAGATCAGATGGAGGACCACCACAATCCACAAGCTGATATGCATGAGGAAGACGACTAGGAGGAGAGGAGATCGAAGAAGAGATAACAGTTTAGTGGCTTTGGAGTGGACCATCCCAAACTGGTGCCCGTTCTTGGAGCAGTGCAAAGCCCTGTCTCCCCTGCCCCCAGGCACCTAGACGCACCACTTACACAGCCCCTCCGAAATCAGTCTCCCTGAACCACACAATACATAGTGAAAAGTGTTCTAAAAAGTCCGTGATTCGGTCACAAGGATATCACGTACTGACCAGCTGACCGTGTTCTGAAAGCAAGAATTTTCGTAAGACTCGAACAGAAACTGTACGAATTTATGTGAAATTCCTGCGTTCCAAACATCGCCATGGAAGTGAGATGAAGATGAAGATGAAGATGAAGATGAAGTGGACATGTTACTAGTCTGTGAATTGTGATATGATGCAGAGAAAGGTCCAATAATGGAGGGGAGAAATTAAGCTGGTGGTGGGGGAACAAACAAAAGGAGGGGTAGGGTCCATACTCGAGACGGAACGGGGTTTTGGTGGGGCCACGGCCTTTCCTACGCTTGAGGCTGCAGGGGAACGGGAGGCAGCGGCAGCAACCCGTCTGTGCACTCCCTGCCCTGATGGCCCTCCAGGATTATTGTAGTACGGAGTAGAATCACTTTGACCATTGGTCTCCTCCCCTCGCTCTGCACAGATGGAGTATTTGCCTACGTCGCCTCCGACCTCTGCGTACACGTGCGCCGCTCGTGTTTTCTGATTCCTACAAGAATTGAACTGTTTCTTAAAATTAAAAAAGACCAGCTGCACGTGCGATTACCCGAAAGATCTATTCCAGCTTTACAAGCAAGTTCATCAGCTGCCCAACTATGACACAAAAATTATAACCTGAAACTGGAATCGAAGCATAGTGGCCCAGTTGCAAGATGCACGCCACAGCGGCAGCAGTATATACCGCAACAATTTACATCTTCTTTCTGTCTAAATTCAGGTTTCACGACCGTTAACGATGAAGCCTGTTGTTAGCTTCATAATGCAGAATATGGGGCAGCACCAAGGAATGATTCCAGTGCTGCCAGATGATGTCTCAGGAAGCTGTATACAGACTCGGTGCTCACCGCGGTTATCCGAGCAACCATGCCAGTTCCCTGCCGCAACCGTAAAACAGATTATTTTTTCATGTATTCTCTGAACCAATTGTGCGGATTAGCAATGGTTGCAGTACTGGACTAAGATGGACCAGCAACTAACCGTGCGGCCAAATGGACTGCAAGAGGCAATGAGTGGAGGCCTCTGGGGATGCAGGGGCTGTGGCCTTGCAGCGTAACGACCTCCGCCAGAGGTGTGAGGGCGCAATTGTACAGACATCATCTTCTTGACTTCATCTTGCATCTGATCCTGTATGTGCTTCAACTTTGGCCTGCAAGGAGAAGCACATCAATGACATATGCGGTTCAGATTCAGGCAGGCAGGCGTCCGGTAGACTTATGTGGAAGGAAAAATGTAAGTGTTACATGACCTTACCCCAGTAATACAACCATTGCAACGACGTTGTATTCCTGCATCCGCTCAGCAATACTACAATTTGAGCCTTGTTCCAATAGAACCTGTTCAGACATAAACAAGGGTAAGATGGCATAATGTTAAGCATAAGTACTGATTCGAATGGAGATGAATTGGCTTAATTAGAAAAATCCCAGGAGAAGGAGGGAAGTTTCTGCGGAGTCAATGAAGAGAGGCTGATCTTCTTCTGAAAAAATATGGTTGACACTCTTGTAGTAGTTGAAGTTCCATTTTTCTCCACTCTCATACCGGCACTCGTAAACCAATCTAGAATGACCAAGTTTGAATTGCCAGATACGTGAAACACTTGCTTCTGGTAGTATCGAGCAGTTGAGAAGCAGGTTACAGGATCTGGAATAACTGCAAGGAGTGCATCTTTTCCAACTGTTGCCTACTGCATGTAACAAATGATCATTATGGATTTTATTTATAGAAGCACGTTGCCGGACACACTGACGAATCTACCTAGTCTTCAGTCAACTTAATTGAGCAAGCAAACTAATTGACACTAGAAACATAACAAGTACTACAATCTCATTACAAAACCTGCAGTACGATGTATCCACTAAGTCATGAATGGAGCCTTGAACTGAGCAGGCACAGGAAGGCAATTCGTACTCGCGCACAGACACATGCTAACTCTAGCAACTGAAAATGGCGGAACGAAACTATAAAAAGAATTAAGGCAGCATAGAAGGGGCGAGCAGACCTTGGTGGCGGCCTGCGTGGTGATCGCCGCCGCGCACCCGTCGCCGACGCTCACCTCGCAGGACATCCTGTCACCCTGCAACAACACAAGACACTCTCAAAAAAGAACCAAACTTGGCTGGAAGTACCCGAGGGAAGAGGAGGAGGCTCACGGAGACGATGCCGCCGCCGTAGGTGAGGGCGAAGAGCCAGACGGCGCCGGAGGAGGCGGGCCCCACCTTGGAGGGGACGATGATCTTGAGCGGATACCTGGCGAAGCACCTGGTGACAGCCGACCGCCCTCTCACCTTCTCCACCCGCACCACTCCCGTCGCCGCCGCCCCCATGGCCGGCTCTGCCTCCGCGTCCTCGTCCGGTGCCATTCCCCCTGATGAGAGGACCAAGGTCAACTCTGGCAGTTCCCCAAGTTAAAGCAAGCCCAACCCAGCTTGATGAAGCTTGGGCGATTCCCAGGGCGGGCCGCAGAGGAGCGAAGCTTGGGCCATTTTTGACACATCGCGCGCTGTAGCGTGTGCTGGAACACTTGCTTCTGGTATAGTATCGAGCGGTTGAGAAGCAGGATACAGGATCTCGAATAACAGCAAGGGGTCATCTTTTCCAACTCTTGCCTACTGCATGTAACAAGTGATGGTTACGGATCTTTTAATTTTTTTAAAAAACTGAAGAACTCAACTTAGAATTTGAGGGCCAAAGATGCATCAATTTCCTTCGAGGAAGCGTTACCTCAAGTACCTGCTCGGAACATTTTAAACCCATAGCCTTGTAAACCTGCACATGTACTTAATGATCAGGGTACAGAGATTCCTTGGAACATAGCTTCTACAGTTCACATTTGGTGCCTCAACTTGTTAGAGCATCCACGTTACCAATTATCCTACGTAGCAGGATAAAAAATCATCATGTTTGTAATACTCTTAATATACTGATCAGAGGCATGACCAAATTTGGTAGAAGGGTTTCCTGAACTGAAAAGAATAGAACTCGGAACTCATACCAAGAAAATGTTACCGGCAAGCTAATTTCTACCAAGAAAATGTTACCGGCAAGCTAATTTCTTATACTTCAGTAAAAGAAAGGTTAATGATAGAAAAAGCTCACTGTTTTGAGAACAAAGATTTGGCTCCAGCTCCTAACTCGGAGAAAATCCGGTAACTTCAAGAGTATCTGGATGTACTGTGTGTCCTAGCTTGACATGTTCAACATTATATGGTAAAGAAGTTCATTATTAATATAGGGGGAAATCTAGTAGACCAGCTTCCTATATATTTTATTGAGTTTATGTACCTAATCAATTCACCTAAAAGTTCAAACCGACAAAGAAAAAGTGGATAATATTATTTCAACATCTGCCAGGCCTTACTCCCCCTCACGTCTAAGCTCCATCAGGCCTTAGATGTGGGATCGATGTAGGCCACAAATAATTTTATTAATATTGTGTTGGCTAGGTCTTGAACTCAAGACCTCTTGGCTCTGATACTATATTAAGTTTTATGCACCTAACTAGTTCACCCAAAGGCTCAAGCTATGGAGATATGTGGTAATATACTTTAATACTACTTAATAGGTCAACGGTGTAGGATGTGGTTGCTCTGCCTCTGGATGATGATGGTGGAGGCAAAATCTCCATCGAGACCTGCAAGCGCTCCTGACGGTGAGAAGGTGAGCCACGAACCTCGCGGTAGAGCTTGTACATTGAAGGTGGTGGCGCGCTTGGCGAGAGGATGAGGAGGCTGGTGAGCATGCTGGCAACGCACCCGAGGCAGCATCGCTGGATTAGAAATTTTGAACCCAATCCTTCAGGACCTCGAACATGTCAGAAACCTAATCCAATTCCCACCTTGTTCTCCCTGATTGTTTGTTGCATTTTTCTTTGGTACATTTTGCTTACAAGCCTAGATTGAAACTCTCTTTTCAACATAAATCTATCAGACTAGCACTCAAACCAAAGAAAAGATATGCCTGTGTGGTCCTTGGAGGTGGTTGCCATGCCCATGTGGGAGAGGAAGATGGTTTAATTTGTGTTTCCTCGCTCTTGGAGGAGGAGGAAGCATCGACCACGGCCACTGCCCCAAGGGAGGAGGAGTAAGGGGGACTCCATCCTCATGGCCATCCTTTCCGCGTAACCGTCGAATTCCTCTACGGCCTAGCAACGCCACAATGAGGCCTTCCTCTCTAGTTTCGGAAGCCGTGGAAGGCGGCATCAAGAGCAGAGTGGAGATGAAGGAGAGCTGATGCACGGTGGAGGTGGCGGTAGCTCAAGCACAAATTGCAGAATTTTTGTACCACACCGTTTGCTTAGAATGAGTGAGGCTGGTTTATATAGTGAGCTAAAGGACGTTTAGCATAAGCAAAGGTAAGATCAAAATGTGAGTCTACTCATGTGATCTGGATGGGCTTTATGGGTGTCTATTGTGTAGAGTGGGAGGGGCAGAATAAGGACTTACGGGCCTAGGAGGAGAGACTGGGAGAAGCTATGTGGCCCATGGGAAATGGGGCAAGGCTACATGGCCTAGGAGGGAAAGGGGTGGGGGAGGGGCTATGTGGCTCGGGAGGGGGAGAGGTGTTGTGCAGCCTAGTGAAAGAAATAGCGGGAACTATGCACTATAGGAGAATGATTAAGGGAAAATGTTGCACAGCAGCCCAAATCACAGGGCCATGATTGGATTGACAGACCTAGTTTTCAAGGGTTGCTCTCCTTCGTCGGCTCTGTTTTTTATAAGAGTTCTACTTCTTCTCCGATTGCAACTGCACCGGCCTAGCGTCCTTGGGCTAATAAAAAGGTAGCCATGCACTGCTACCCAGCCTTGGAAGTTCTGCTGGTTGCTATTTAGCTATCGTGGTTTTCTCTTGTCAAAAACCCTAGATACTTTGGTGGCGATGGCTGATCCAACGTCAGAGTTGGGTGCTGGCGGGTCAGGAAGTAAGTCTGTGATTGATCTCGATGACCTGTTTGACCGTCTGGTCTCCAAGAAGAGGATTTTGATGATGTGAATTTTGACAACGAAGAAGATGATCTCAAGGCCGACACAAAGTGGCACCAGCACGCATCCATGCGGCCAAACCGTACAGTCAGGAGGCCTTCTACTCCAACATGAGATATGCTTGGGGATTGGCGCGTGATGTTCATTTTAGGGCGATCGACGACAATCGATATGTTATGCAATTCTACTGCCACAGAGATTGGGAGAAGGTAATGGAATAGGGGCCTTGGATTTTCCAGGGACGTGTAGTTTCGGTGGTGCCTTATGATGGCTTTACAAGCCATCGATGATTGAGCTAGAGCATATCCCTATATGGGCTCAGATTCATGACTTGTTGGTGGCTTATTGGAGAGAAAAACCAGTTCTGAAACTTGCAGCACGGATTGGTGAGGTGATATGTACGGAGGTAGAAGGAGAGGCTAGCACGTAGGGAAACGTTGTGTGCATCAGGGTTAAGCATGTTGTTGGTAATCCACTTACCCGTTTTGTGTCGTTCGCCAGGGGGAGGAAGTGTGGATATTTAGTGTTCACTATGAGAGGTTACCTTGTTTCTGTGGTGCTTGTGGTATCCTTGGGCACTTTTATAAGGAGTGCGGATCCAACAAACACGATGAAAAGAATCTCAAGTTCAGATCCTAGCTGGTAGCAGAGTAGAGGTGGAGTGGTAAGGAAAGAATGAGGCCATGTCACGATGTGTTCTGTGATGGCCGTGGTGGCGGTCGCCGTGGTAGAGGCACTACGGAGGCTCGCAAGGGTGGAAATGAGGATCTCTTTGATACTCGAGAGGAAAGTGACATGAATTTGTCAGATGCCCAGGATGATGATGATATGAGTGATACTGGAACAAGCCCTTTGAAGAAGGGAACAATTGTTGTTGTAAACGAGAAGATGGCTCGTAAGCGACTCGCGTTGGAGGATGCTCAGGAAACATGGAAGAGTGAGCTTCTTGCCCTCCCGGCACCTCCTGGAGTGGTGGAAAGTTTAGTGAACCAGTACGACACGCGAGGCATTGTCTCCCCCCTGTTCCCCCTCCCCCACAAGGTAACTTGACAAAGAGGGAGATGAAATGATAGAAGAAGGGTGGTACCACTAGCTCGGCCTCAAGCATCTCAAAATCAGTGGATTCCTAAGGGCGGTCGGACCGCGCGCAATGAAGACGTTATCATAAATTTGTCGCAGCATTGGCAACACCATGACCGTGAAGAAGCTCCGGGAGCTCATCCGCGACATGCAGCCTACGGTGTTGTGCCTATTGGAGACTCAGATAGTAAAGACTCGTGTTGAAGGTTTGAGGTTTCTTTTGGGTTTTGATAATTTTTTTGCGGTGGATAGTGATGGAAGAAGTGGGGGCTTGATGGTATACTGGAGCAATGATTTGGATCTAAGGATTCTAAGCTCTCGCAAAATGTCATAGATACTGAAATTAGATAAGTGGAGAAGCCTCCCTCGTGGCTTTCATGTTTTTATGGTGAAGCAAACCGAAGCCAAATTAGTTGATTTATGCTTTGTATATGGTATAATTAGATGGCTTACTAAGTATTCTTGTAGAGACACCAAAATAGAAGAGGGGCTATGATCCAATATGGTCTCCACATCATATCACTCCGCATCGACGACTCAACACACTGTCAAGGAGCCTTGGCTTCCTTCCTAGCTGAAAATGCTTGAGGAAGAGGAGAAGGTGAGGAGAGAGAAGGCTCATGGAGACAATGTCACCGCTGTAGGTGCTGGTAAAGAGCCAGACGACGCCGAAAAAGGCGGGCCTTACCTGCAACTCCATATTTCAAAGCTTATTTATTTAGAATCATTTGATTTTTTTCTTCAAGTCTCCATATATGCAGTGTCCGATGCTCATCACGCCCTCTCAGAAAACAGTAAGCTAAACCTGTTGTTTATTGATATCTCAGCTTGAGCTTGAGAATCCACCTAGCATCATTTGAGAGAGCCTTTATCAACACTAAAACAAACTTCTTGATTTTGTACATCTATGTGCACCATGCAAGTCATAGAACATGAGGCCTCTCACAGCCCCATCCAGACATGTAGTACTTGCATATAGAAGTGAAATTACGCCTTTATAAGGAGCATGACGAGATATAAAAAACAGCAGCAGCAGCATAACAAGATGATATGCTAATAGTTTATGTATGTTCTTTTGTTCCAGTTGTGCTGCTGTGATATGATAGAATTTTCATTTGATTCAACACAGGCACGCCATTAGTAACTTCTTACAGTTAGGTTCATAATCGAATAACCATGACGAAAATTCGTGCTATTTTACTAACATATCCTGATATCCTTACAGCATGGTTCTGTCTACAAACTTGCTTTTGGACCCAAATCATTTGTCGTTGTCTCTGATCCTATTGTTGCTAGATACATCCTCCGAGAAAATGCTTTCTGTTATGATAAGGTATGTTTTCTAATACATACTCTGTGAACATATGTAACTGAATACACGGATCATCTAAAACTCTAGATAAGCTTGGACCATAATGGTTGGCACCTTATTTGCAGCATCTATCGTTTTCCCGTGACTGAATCGCACATATAACAATATTCAATACATGTCAGGGATAACTGCCGGATTAGTTTAATTGGTTCCGTTCTTACATATTTTTCTACTTGGAATCAGGGAGTTCTCGCTGAAATTCTAGAACCAATAATGGGGAAGGGTCTTATACCTGCCGACCTTGATACCTGGAAGCAAAGGAGAAAAGGTTAGAAAGGTTGGATTTTGAATCATAGTTGTGTATGTTAAGGTTTCCCTGAGTGCAGCCACATACTTCATGTTTCTGTACGCTAGTCTAAGGCCATGCTGTTAGTCAGTAGAAGCAGGTTGACCGTTGTCCAGTGATATGAATTCATTTTCTTGTTCATTTTTTTTCAGCCTGACAATCAAGGTTAACTTATTTTCAAAAAATCAAGGTTAACTGTGTATGCTTAATGATAGCAGCTCCGGTCACGCGGATTGGTCCTAGGGATTCTTTGGACTGTTGAATCAACTAGCATTGTTTATTATATTTTTTAATACAATCATTAATAGTAGTTACCTTTATGGCGCAATCGGTCAACATAATCAAACTATTGCAGAGCTAACGTTAACTTCATGTTTACATTCAAAACATGTTTCGTTGATCCATTCTGTGTGTTCTGCAGTTATAACACCTGGGTTCCATGCCTTATTCATAGAAGCTATGGTGAGAGTATTTACCAAATGTTCCGAGAGAACAATATTGAAGCTTCAAGAACTTACTGAAAAGGGAGACCATGGAGACAAATCTATCATAGTGAACCTCGAGGAGGAATTCTCCAATTTGGCTCTCGACATAATTGGCTTGGGAGTGTTCAATTTTGATTTCGATTCAGTTACTGAGGAATCTCCTGTAATCAAGGTTGGTGTAATATCACATACGAAGTGATAATATCTGATGATTATTTGTCTGTGGGAAGTGTGTACATTGTCTGGTTTTTTTGAAATTGAGTAAAATTAGAGAAGAATACCATCCTGCATGTCTATGATGAGTAGACATGACTGATGCTTTTCTGCTAAATTTGTCGACCCTTCTATTTCTGTTGTGCAGGCAGTATATGGAACCCTTTTTGAAGCTGAGCATCGATCCACCTTTTACATCCCTTATTGGAATCTTCCTTTAACTAAATGGATAGTTCCAAGACAGCGAAAGTTCCACAGTGACCTCAAGGTTATCAATGATTGCCTTGATAATCTTATTAAGAATGCAAAAGAGACCAGAGAGGTCCGTGCCAATCGGATGTTCATTCATACATGGTAGCATTTTCTGGAACTTGTAGTAGTTTTGACATTGCTTATTACAGGAAGCTGATGTGGAAAAACTCCAGCAGAAAGACTACTCATCGTTGAAGGTTGGCTGCTATTCCTCCTTACTTTCTTAGTTCATGCTGGTAGAACCAGTTTGCCTCATTTTACATCTACGGAATTTTGGCAGTTCGTGATGTTGCCATTATTTTTGTAGGATGTCAGCTTGCTGAGGTTCCTTGTTGACATGCGGGGAGCTGATGTTGACGATCGCCAGGTAAATCACCCATGTTCTATTGTAAGAATAGAGTATCTATGACTCGTATATTATACCGTTTATTTCTTCCAGCACAGGGCAAAAAAGTTGACAAATTTCATGATTTGTGATAGCTTCGAGATGATCTTATGACAATGCTTATTGCTGGACATGAAACAACTGCGGCTGTTCTGACATGGTCTGTTTTTCTACTGGCCCAGGTACACAAATGTTTTCACTGGCATGGACAGATCATTAAATATAAATTGCCTAATTGATTTGAATATCATACAATCATACCGTATTGTGATGCAGAACCCCACCAAGATGAGAAAAGCCCAGGCAGAGATTGATTCTGTACTCAGCGATGGGGTAATTACAGCAGACAAGCTCAAGAAATTGGAGTATGTTACTATTTATGTTACCATTTCTTGTGAATTGAACTATTTTTTATTCTTCTGTAACATATTTATGTAGGTTTAAGTGTATAATTCTAAACATTTTCATAATTTTTTGCAATGGCATATCATATGCATGCAAAATCAACAGCTCTTACTGACCTTCCATGTCGTGTTAGTAAGAGTCTGTTTTCCAATTTTACACACTACATTCATTCTGTGCTCTAGGTACATAAGATTGGTCATTGTTGAAGCTCTTCGCTTGTATCCTCAACCACCATTGTTGATCAGGCGTGCTGTCCGACCAGATAAATTGCCAGGTACTGTCTTCTCCTTAATGTCTACAGCTTTCTCCCAACAATCCGAAAAGGTGAGTTATGGTTACTCCCAACAATCTGAAAAGGTGAGTTATGGTTATAAGGTAATTAGCAAGACATATGCCAGATGTCGAAGGGCATGTGATGCAATACTGATGGTGCCATTTAGCAGAACAGGAGTTCATATGAAATTATACTTCTATTCTCCTTTTTCATAAAGGAAGCAAAAACAATATAACATTGAACTCATGAAATGAGCATATCTGAAAATTTCAATTTATCATGTGTAGTGAAATTCTTGCTATTCAACATTTGCATCCTAAGTTCTCATCTTTTGAAATTTATGCACATAAATTCATAGGTGGGTACAATGGAGCAAAAGAGGGATATGAAATACCAGCTGGAACCGATATATTTCTTTCGGTAAGACGGGCAATTGGCAGATATAAGATGGTTGTTGCTTTCAGATATTCATAAAGTTGGTACCGACATCCTTTAGGATAAGTTTGTTACAGGTATACTGGTCTGTGAAACATAAACGACTCCAAACTTGATTCTGTTCTCCTTAGAAGTTTGTCTCATGGAAAATGCTTGCGCTGCAGATATACAATCTCCATAGGTCTCCATACTTTTGGGATAAGGCCAAATGAGTTTGAACCAGAGAGATTTTCAGTTCCAAAGATGGATGAGAGCATAGAAGGGTGGGCTGGGTTTGATCCTGACCGGAGTCCTGGCGCTATGTATCCCAATGAGGTATACCTGAACAATGGTCCCTTCATTCTTTCCACAACTGATTTGACTTCTGTCTCAAAGAACTAAAGACCATATCAAACTTCTCTTATCAGATTATAGCAGACTTTGCTTTCCTTCCCTTCGGTGGAGGACCCCGCAAATGCGTGGGAGACCAATTCGCTCTCCTGGAGTCGACTGTAGCCCTAGCCATGTTATAGCAAAAGTTTGATGTAGAGTTGCGAGGATCACCTGACGAAGTAGAGATGGTGACAGGCGCGACGATTCACACGAAGAACGGGTTGTGGTGCAGGCTGAGGAAAAGGACTTGATCAAGCATAACTTTGCACCAAAAAGCTAGCTTATTATTGACTTCTCACACCATATGCTTTAGCCGAGTAAAGCAGGTTCATGTACATGGTAACATCTCTTGGTAGCTTTAGGGGCACCGATTATATGCACCATTATCATCTGACATATGGGTGCAAATGATGCGTGATGCATGCATGCACCTACACAAAACTACAGTACACTCCATGCCAAATTGACCAGATTATTGTGATAGGGAAAGCCACTATATGTCTCACCTAGGTGTCCGGTTTCTTCTGAGTTCAGATAACCTGGTATGTGATGTGGCAGCGTGCCATTGGATATTTCTTGGCATGGAAGCAAGGTAGGTTTCAGTCATGTTGTTGTGCCGTGTCGCAGTGGGATGCATGCTGTGCAGGAAACAAGAAGCCCACCGAATTAAAGCCAACAAATCGATGCCGATAACGATGTGGCAAGTAAGCTGCTCCTACTTCTTTTCATCCATGGACGCCGTGATGTTGAATACCCCATTATTATTATTATACGATATATATGTGCCTCTCTTTTGACGGCGAAAAATCTCTGGTTGGAGTGGAAAGTTTGATGTACATGTTGCTTGATTTGGAGCCAAAAACCGCACGTTTTTGCGACCTTTTGTGGTCAGCAAATTCGCTCTCGTACGAACTGTATGCATGGTGAGGATGATCGGGTCCTTTTAAACAAATCTATGCGGACAACGAAAGCCTTATTTACCTTCGTTTTGGCTTTTTTTCTTGGATTACCTTCGCCCTACTTGATATGATTATTGCTCCATCTGTCTTTGAGTATGGATCATCCCAGACATTGAGATCACGGATTTATTGTGATAAACTGTAGGTTCTGTGCCAAAGGAGACGACAACCCTAATGCGACGTTAATCTGCCGTCACTACTATAAATAAGGTCATCCGCTATACCTCATCACTGACGGGCGGAGAAAAACCCGTCACGCTTCCCACATATCACTGACGGGCACAAGGAAAGAAGTCAGTAGTGACTATATAAGATGTGTCGCTTCGAGTTATCACTGACGGGCAACAAGAAAGACCGTCAGTATTGACATAAGCGGAAACACAAGATTTGACAGAAATACATCACTGACGGTCACACAGAAAAACCCGTCACATATGTAAACTGTCACCTATGACGGTCGCTTACTAGAACCCGTCAGTGATATTAAGTCGAATTATCACTGACGGTCGCCAGTAATACCCGTCAGAGTAATGACCACATCTCTGACGGGCCTGTTCTCGCCCGTCTGTGATGACTTGGGCCATGATATTGACATGTGTCACTACTGACGGATTTTTTGTCCGGCCCGTCAGTGATGTATATTTCGATTTCACTGACGGGCTGTTGTGGATCGCCCGTCAGTTCTGGTTGCTTATCGCTGACGGTTCCTTGCATGATGCCCGTCAGTGGTATTCCTTCCTATATAAATCCAGCCCAGGCGCGAAAAACTTTCTGTGCCCGCGCGTCCCAAGGACCAGCTGCGTGCGCCGCCGTCGCCAGCTAAACTGCTGCGGCCCGCGCGCAGCCCTATTATCTCCCGAAGGCCCTCTTCTCTCCAGCCCGACCTCTTGATCCCTCTCTCAAAGATTGCTAGCTTCCCGGGCTCCTGATTCTCTCCTCCCCCCCCTCTCAAAAGGCCAATTTTTCTCCTCCTCCAGTCCCCATCCCCCTCTCAAAGACCCCAGCTGCCTCCTTGTCAACATCCCTCTCCCCGAAGGCCCACGATATCCGTTGCTCCTAGCTCCTCTAGGGTTTTGAATCTCTAACATGGTAAGTACTTTATTTTATTCTCCTGAGAGAAGAAATGACTAATTTAATATATTTATTTTATGAAATTATGTTTATTTTGCCGTAGGGATCGATTGATAGAAGTTGGATGTATGGAGATCGTGCCACACAGAGTTTCGTCACCGCTTTGAACGAGTTTCTTCGAGTCGCTCAAGAGGATATGGCGATCAAGGGAAAAGCGAAGATGTGTTGTCCATGTCGTAAATGTAGTAATATGCAAATGTTATCGACGACGGGGGAGTTGCAACTACATTTGCTGACGAAGGGTTTCATGGAAGGCTATACACGTTGGACATGTCATGGTGAAGAGAAAGAAGTTGCAAACCCGACAGAAGCGGTGGATCTCGTTGAGGATGAGCACGGCGTAGCTATCGAGGAAGAAGCTAATTCAGAATCTTCAGAGGATAGCATGGGGAATTTGAATGACATGTTGCATGATATGGAAGAAATGACTTCGACCCTGGAGAATGAAAGAGAGTTCGCAAAGTTTGTAAGATTGTTGGAAGACGCGAGAGTACCGTTGTTTGTTGGATGTAAACTCGAGCATACGCGGTTTTCCGTCTCGTTAGAACTTCTAAAGCTAAAGGCAGCGTACAACTGGCCGGACACAAGTTTCACAAAATTATTAGAGCTCCTTTCCAACGTTCTCCCGGAGGGGAACGTCTTGCCTACAAGCACTTACAGGGCAAAGAAAGTTATATGCCCTCTCGGATTGGACGTTACAAAATTCCATGCGTGTCCAAACGACTGCATCTTGTACCGCAGAGAGTACGTAGACCTACGAAGATGTCCGGTGTGCAAGACATCCCGGTACAAGCGTATTGCAAACCAGCTCGATTGTGACGAGGACGACGATGAAGTGAAGGGCCCCCCCTGCGAAGGTTTGCTGGTATCTTCCTGTTCTTCCCCGTTTGAAGCGGTTTTTTTGCCAACAAGAAAGATGCAAAACGAATGCGTTGGCATAAGGAGGGTCGAATTGAAGATGGAATCCTGAGGCACCCTGCCGATGCATGCCAATGGAGGGCAGTGGACGATGCATTTCTAGATTTCGGGGAGGAGGCGAGAAACATAAGGTTTGGGATGAGTACAGACGGGATCAATCCATTCGGCAACATGAGTAGCAGACACAGCACATGGCCAGTCCTTCTATGGATGTACAACCTTCCTCCATGGCTGTCGATGAAGCGCAAGTATATACACCTCTCCGTACTCATCCAAGGGCCGAAACAACCTGGAAACGATATTGACGTGTACATGCAGCCAATGAAGGAGGAACTAGAGACACTCTGGCACCAGGGGGCTGAGGTTTGGGACGCTGCTAAAGTAGAGTATTTCCAGCTACGAGCTATGTTGTTCACTACGGTCAATGACTATCCAGCGCTTGGAAACTCGTCTGGCCAGAGTGTGAAAGGATACGAAGCTTGTGTCTCGTGCCAAGAAGAGACTGCGAGTTCATTCTTACAGAACTCGAGGAAAATCGTGTATATGGGTCACCGAAGGTGGCTGGCCAAAAACGATCCATGGAGGCAGTGCCCAATTAAGTTTAACGGAGAAGTGGAAAATCGTTCGAAGCCGGTGGAGAAGACCGGTGCACAGATATACGAGATTGTCAAGGATATCGAAATTGTACCCGGAAAGACACAAGAGCTAAGACCGGGCATCTGGAAGAGGAAGTCGCTATTTTGGGACCTGCCTTACTGGCAAGTTCTACACACCTGTCACAGTATTGATGTCATGCATGTCGAGAAAAATGTGTGCGACAGCTTGGTTGGTATTTTGCTGAACATTCCAGACAAGACAAAAGATGGTGTCAAGGCACGGCTTGACATGGAACAGATGGGCGTCAGACCAGAGCTGTGGTCTGAACAGATAACGTCAAAGACAAACAAGGGTGATTTGAGAGTCAAGACGCGCCTACCTCCCGCCTGTTACACTCTGAGCAAAGCAGAGAAGAAGAGATTGTGTGAGTGTCTTGCTGGGGTCAAAGTTCCTTCCGGATATTCGGCAAACATAAAGAAACTTGTATCGATGAAGGACTTGAAATTAATTGGTATGAAATCTCATGATTGTCATGTGATGATGACACAGATCCTACCCATTGCAATTAGAGGCCTAATGGAGCCAGGTGTCCACAAGACCGTCAACAACCTTTGTAGCTTTTTCAACACGATCTCTCAGAAGTCAATTAGCCTAGATCGCCTTCATAAACTTAAGCAAGAGATCGTCGTGACCATCTGCGAACTAGAGATGTACTTCCCTCCTACATTCTTCGATATCATGGTACATCTCATGATACATATCGCTCCGGAGATACTGAGCCTAGGCCCCGTGTTCCTACACAGCATGTATCCTTTCGAAAGATACATGGGCATTCTGAAGCGTTATGTTCGTAACAGATATCGGCCCGAAGGAAGCATTGTGCAAGGCTATGCTGCTGAAGAGTGTGTCGAGTTCTGCACAGATTACATGGCTGAACATCGACCTATAGGTGTGCCAAGTTCGCGGCACTCGGGTAGACTCATTGGTGTCGGCACACTCGGAAGAAGACAGTACGATCCTTTACGTACCGATCGATCAACTGACTTCCATAGAGCACATTTCGTGGTCTTGCAACACCTGTCAGTGGTTGGGCCTTATATAGAGATGCACCAGCAACTGTTGCGCAAAGAAAACCCTAATAGAGGACTTTATTGGATCACAAAGACGCATAACGTGCAATTTTGCCGTTGGCTAAAGGACTACTGGTACGGAAGGGAACCGACATGTGAAGAAGAAATAATCGTCAAATGGTTGGCAAGAGAACCCATGACAAACATCGTGACATGGCAAGGGTATGATATCAACGGATACACATTCTATACGGAGGCTCAAGACCGGAAAAGCACATATCAAAACTCCGGGGTGACGATAGAAGCTAAAAGTAGTATTGATGGCCCGAAATGCAGGTACTATGGCATCATCGAAGAGATTGGGAACTTGACTACACCGTGACCAAGGTCTCAGTGTTTCGTTGCCGATGGGTGCACCTGAAGGACGTCTGTGTCGAAGATCAGAACTTCACCACGGTGAATCTTCGGAGTGTCGGGTCCAAAGAGGAACCATTTATATTGGCTAAACAGGTTGCACAAGTGTTCTACGTACTGGATCCATCTAATAAGAAGCGCCACGTTGTAAGAAAAGGAAAAAGGAGTATCGTTGGAGTGGATGGTGTAGTGGACGAAGAAGACTACGACCAATTCGATGATCCGGATACCGAAGATGAAGATGAGAAGACAAAGAAAAAGATGAAACGTCATACTGATAACAGTGCCAAGCCGTACGTACGTACTGATCATAACGAAGGACTGACATATCAAGGGAAGAAGCTAGTCGATGACGATGACGAGAACGACGGAACTTAATATAAGTGTTGTCATTTATGTGATGTAGATATGTAAATATATATGTGTGATCGAGATAACTGTTGTCATTTATGTGATGTAGATATAAATATATATGTGTGATATAAGTGTTGTCATTTATATAGATATGCAATTTTGATTATGTTAGAAGCATTTGGTTGGATGGATATGTGTGATATAAGTGATGAATCATTTACACTTAGCAAGCATTTGGTTGGATGGATGGAAGTTGGATGAATCAATGGATGGAAGGTGACAAACTCCAGCTATCCACCTGAGTCTCAGGTGACAAACTCAAGCTATCCACCTGAGTATCAGGTGACAAACTCAAGCTATCCACCTGAGTCTTAGACTCTGGAAACACTCAGATGAAGTCAACACTGACGGGCCCTTATTAGGCGACTGTCACTGATAAATAACACTAACGGGTTCAAATACAACCCCGTCAGTGATTACATGATCAACACTGACGGGCATTGCTTGGAGACCGTCACTAATACGTACAAGTGACGGGTCGGTATTTTTGCCCGTCAGTGATGATCAAGTGAACACTAAGACTCATCACTGACGGGCAACTTTAAACATCCGTCAAAGGTAATAATCATCACTGACGGGCACCGGTAAACTGCCCGTCAGTGATAACTTCTATCTCTGACTGGTCGGCTACTAGTAGCCGTCAAAGGTAGGAGTTATCACTAACGGACTTACGTAACCTACCCGTCATAGATGTGTTCTACAGTTCGCTCATGCGGTCCTCTCCAGCGGTTATCTCTGACGGGTCCAAATTTCCGCTCGTCAGAGATAATTTGCTATCTCTGACGGTTGCTCCACCCGTCAGAGGTAACTTGTGTTACCACTGACGATTGGTTGCTGACGGGCTCTTTGCCCGTCACAGATGAGTGATATCTGCCCGTTAGTGATAACCTTTTCTGTACTAGTGCGTGTTACCTCGCACATCATCGATCGGATGCTTACACCCCAAGTACTCTCGATGGAACTCGGAGCCTATATAGTGACTCTTCTTCATGCTGCAAGGTTGACTCCTAATTAAGGACCTTTCGACCTCCGGGACAAACTTCTATAAACAGCATAAACCTCTCAGTCACATGCACAATATATATAAAATTATTCAACTTGCTTTGAATTTGAGCATTTAAAATCATAGAGCCTAGGCACCATGGAGCCTTAGGTAATTATACTCTATATACATATATGTGTATATATGTGTGTATGTATGAAGTGGTTTTCATATATATGCTATCTGTGGTACAAGTGAATGATTCGACGGTGTGAAAGTTCAACTTACATGTACATTATCACTATGACATTTCGAAAAAGAATTAAGATTTTTGAAAACTTTCTGAAGCGATTGAAGCCTTGGCTAGCGTCACGGATAGCTTACGTACCAAAGCTTTTCACTATACATATGCATATATAGTATAATTACCTGAGGCTCCATGGTGCCTAGATCCCATGATTTTAAATGCTTAAATTTAAAGCAAAGTTAAATAATTTTTTGAAAATTTCAGTTTTAGGGTTGTACCGTGTATATATGTGTGTGTATATATATATATATATAGAGAGAGAGAGAGAGCGCAGAATTGCTTAATCTACGCTCCAGCCGAAACGCGCCAGACCGAGCCAGCCACGGAACCAACGAAAGAAAAAAACGGGGCAGTAATTTTATGTCTATCGTGTAGTAATTTTCGGACGGGATTTTACTGCTGAGATTTTAGTGTGATTCAGAATTACTACATTTTACGATAGATTTTACGATATCATATACACAACTTTACTACCTCGCGCATCTCGACCGTAAAAAACTTCTGAGTTTGACGACTTTTTACTACATTTGGTGATAGATTTTACGACATCCTATACATAAGGTTACTGTCTCGCGCGCATCTCAGACCGTAAAAAAATTCTAAGTTCTACAAATTTTTGGCAACACTTTCACAGTCGCTCATGCAACTAGATTATGCAAGTGATTGTGAATAAATAGAAGAAATATTTCTAGTATAGAAGAAATATTCCCCTAATCTGTTTTAATTGAAAAAATAAGGACAGGGCAAGATTTGAACCCTAGACCTCATGCATGTTGCTCTTCTCTACTGACCAACTAGGCTATGCAAGTGATTGTGAACAAATAAAAGAAATATTTCGTCTAGTATGGAACGATCAAACATGCAGTAAAATGATGGCTGCGAGATCGTAATATCGTGTACATATAATAGTAATTTTGTGACATACTTTATACAAAAATTACTACAGCCCTGAATTTTACGATGACAAATGTTGTTTTACTACTCGACAGACATAAAATTACCGTATTTTACATGTGAAGTTATGTGACGGTGAGAGATCTGTTTGACAGTAATATAGTTCGATGGATTTACTATATCTACTTAATAGTTTTACGGTCAGTGGTGAAAAAGGAGGGGCGTGGTGGGTCTGGACTGGCTGGCTCGGTCGGTGGTCAGCGCGCAGGTTAGTTATTCTACTCAGATTAGGGAATCTATATATATAAATAGCCATTTTGATCATACAAATTTAATTGGTGTGTAGCCATTTTGATCATAAAAATTGAGTCACTAGGCCGTAATAATATTATGACTTACAACAATCCCGAAGATTAAAAAATAAATTTTACGGTAACAGGCAAGCAGAGTTAAGATACCTATGGACAAATGTTACGCTATAATTTTACTATATTGTAGTCACGCACTTGCGATACAATGGCTACCACTTTACGAGATTGATTCGAAAGGGGTTTACCGCATGTAGACCGTATTTTTACCATATGTTATTGTCAATATTACTATCATGTGTTTAGGATTTGCTCTAAAAGGATTTCATTGCGTACAACCGAGCAGTGGTCTCGCTAGTCTGCCCTCCGGGAAGCATCGCTCATGCTTGTCGCTCCTCTTAAGCTATCTCTTTGCATTGGCATAGATGTTCTGGATGCTCACCCCTGTGAAAAGGAAAAGCAGAGTAAATGAGGCAAAGGAGACAGATGCTTCAATATGTACATATATTCTAGATGGAATTGTGGAAATTTGATGCTGCATGCTGCCGCACAAGTATGACTTGAATTTTTCAAGCGGAGTTAGATCGTAGATTCGCAGGGTATTGGGCCTCTGGGGTTCGTGCAACCACCCTACTTTTTCTTACTTGGATGCTCTGGGACTAGGAGAAACTGGGGTAGCTACTAGTTAGACATCTTGATTCTTGACCAGTCTCTGCCTCCTTCGCCCCAATCAGGGGTTGAAAGGTCAAGGCCTTGGTGGGCCCCTGCCCACACCAAATCCTAACCAAACCCTATCTTTTTCTCATCCTTTTCTTTTTTCTATTATATCCTAAACCCACATGTGGATGCTGATATACATGTAAATATATACTCTAATGTAAGGAGTAATAAAAATAGTTCATTTTCACTTAAGAAAAGAGATAAGCCATAGAAGATTGCGCAATTTTCACTCGAGTTTGACAGCTTTTGATATAAGCGGAATCTTAATAGACCGAAAATTGAACCGCAATAATCATGTAAGAAATGTACCAATAACTAAGTGTTCAATTAGAAAATTCGGTAGCACATGGGAGCTAGCTCTAGAGGTGTTTGGTTGGGTTTTTCAGCAGCTTTTCACTGAAAAAGTTATAGCCCAATCAAACGGCCAGCTTTTCAGCAGATTTTGCAAATGGTAGCTGTGGGTTTTACAGTATAAATTCAGCTGTTTGGAAAAGCTGTCTTCTACCAGTATTTTGCAATGTGCTGAAGGTTTTATGCTCATTTTTAAAAATGATGTAGATGATTTTGATCAATCAAAAGTTATATGTTTATTTTCTTACAGTTACAGTAACTTTTCTAGACAGTCAGTTACAACCCAATCAAATAGGCTCCTGTAGATGTGAGTAGCAGGGAGCATGTGAGTTGAACGGGGCTAGTACCGCGAGAAAAGAATAACCAGTCAACCTTTTGACTCATGCCATCATGTCAGCTCCCACTTCACCTCTCCGTCCGCATCTGCAGGTGGGACCTCCATCGCTGACAAGCCGGGCCGCTCTTTCAGCTGCCTTGAGCCGAGCCGAACTGTGCTGCTGGCCCGAGTCTGACGGCTCGCTCGCTGGAGCCATGCAAAGTTGCATATGATCATGATGTCATCGTTTCTCTCCCTTGTTACTAGCACGTAAGATATTCTAGCAACCTGATTTTTCCCTGCATTAACTAAACTATAACTTTTTTTTTCTTGAAACGATATGAAGAAAAAACATGACCACATGTATGCATACGATGTTTAATTTATGTTTGTCAAACTCAAAAATGAAAATGCATCTACATGAGCTAATCCTAGCTAGGCAGTCACGATCGCGTTGAACGAATTGAAACCACCAACCAACAGTCTAGTTCTTTTTGACCTTCAACTAGTCAGAGCCGTGCAAACTCAGGCAAGCAAATAAAAAGGTGGCAGACAGATGTAGCCTCTTGCTTAATTTAGAGCATCTCGTTTTTTGTCGCCACACCAAATCGTTTTGACCAATGCAACCAACAATTTCCCTTCTCCCACAGCAGCAACATCAACTAGCCATCTACATATTATTTCTTCGGAATTGCTCAATCGATTGAAATTTTAGCCATTTGATTAGTCTCTGTATTCGTTTTTTTCTTTTCTTAGGTATGTATTTTTTTTTGAATTTTTTGAATCTTTGGCCTTATGGTAGAGATCCAGTAGCTCATCTGTCGACTAAAATTTGTTAAATCTCAGTTATTGAGGCTTAGCTGGATCCTATATTGTCCGCACGAACATGTTTGGACTCTATTAGCAGATTTATACAAGTTTGCTACCTAAGTGCGTGGTTCTAGATCGAGTTCAGGACCTAAGCAGGTGACATAACGGTCACACGAATTCAAAACCATTGATGTGAAATTCTCAAGTTCAGGGACCCATACGACGAACACTCATATATACAAGTTTAAAGACCTATGTTATACTGTAACCCTTTTTCGATAAAAGGGATTACTTCCTGATTTAAATAGATTTAAATAGCGACATGATTGTAATGTCTAAACACAACAAGTTCAACAAGCAAAGGAAAGCAGAGATCATAGGCCTTTTTTTTTAAGAAAGAGTCAAAAGCTCCGCTGATCAATCTAAGAGGAAGTGCACCATCTGCCCTATACTCCTATAGTACGTACAACCAAACGATAGAGACATCACGCCCCCAGATGGATCGACCACGTAAACATGCACGTGCTGATGAACACACAGCCCTATGCATGCGTACATACATACATACACCGCGCGCCATGCATGCACGTCGCCGTCGGCTTTGGGCGGAAAGGAGATACTATGTACTACAGCTGAGATCGACGTCAACTTTGTACTACTTTGCATCGAAGCTTCGCGGCTGCCTTGGTCGTTTTTGCTTGCTTGCCTGCCTGCCATATTCTCTAGCTCGTCTCTTCTTCTTCTCCGAGTTCACACATGTAAAAAAGGACGCATGTTGTGTAAAGCCTAGACAGCCGACGGAACTGAACGGAAAAGGCGCAATTTGCCGGCTAAATCTGCGTTACCTTTTGCGTCTCATAGATTTTGTTCAGCAGAGAGAGATCAGAGAGACAGAGATTGTCCACACGCGCGTGCATGCTTAACTGCGCGGCAGTTCCGGAAAATTCTGTAATTCCGAGTAGAGGGGACGAAATGTTAATTAGTCACTAGAAATTTCAGGCCAATTCAAGCAAAATTCACCTCTTCGTCAAATCTTGATGAAATTAAGTAGAACTAATTTCTAAATTTTGGAAACTTCGACGGGGATCGATCTATTCTTCCGCGGTCGAAATCCAAGACCCTGGTATACACTTCACAGTGGCGCCGTACGTACCGGCGGGTGTGAAATGCTCGCGGCCGCCGGCGAGAGAGACCGGCCGTCCTTCCGGCGAGCGGCACCGGGCGACGGCGCCACTAACGGTGACACCACTCAGCCAAGGCGACGGCCGCGACCCAACCCATTCACCATACATGCAAAAAAAACTCCTTTTTTTTTCCTTTTGAAGAGAGAAGAGGGAAAGGGAATCAGCTGCCTCAAGTTAACGGCGCCATCATGGGCCGGGGGGTGCGGGTGGGCCCCGCGCCAACGAACGGTCCGCAGGTGGGCCACCCGCCACCTCCGGCGCGACGCTTCCTCGAACCCGCACCGGGTCAGCCACCTTCCTTCCAGAAGGCGACCCTGCACCCATCCCAGCCGTCGGTTTCCCAATCCGACGGCTGCGATCTTCTCTCAGCGCGTTTTTTTTTACCCGTCGCCTGCCTCCTATAAGTAGCCGCCCTCCCCGTCCGGCTCGAGAACTCTACTCCCCCTACTGCTGCTGCTACTGCTAGCTATGAGTGAGACGGGCGCGAACATGGCGCACTGGGCGGGTCTCTACGGCGGCGCCGGCAATGGTGGTGCGGCGGAGGGTAGCGTGGTGACGGTGTCGAGCCCGACGTCTGGGGTGTCGGGGGGCGGGAGCCCGACCCGATCGGCGCCAGGAGTCGAGGGGGGCAGGGTGGGCAAGCCGGCGCGGCGGCGGTCACGCGCGTCGCGGCGCGCGCCCGTCACTCTGCTCAACACCGACACCTCCAACTTCCGCGCCATGGTGCAGCAGTTCACCGGCATCCCCTCCGGCCCCTACGGCCCGGCCGGGGGCGCAGGCCCCGTGATCAGCTTCGGCGCCGAATACGGTGGCGGCGCCATGCCGGTGCGCCCGTCGCCGACGTCGGCCGTCATGTCGTTCGACCACCTCGGCCACCACCACCGCCCGTCCGTCGTCACGTCGTCGTCGCTGCAGCAGAGCCAGCTTTTCCGGCGGCAGCAGCAGTACGGCGACGTCGGCGCCTACGGCGGCATGCACGGCGGTGGCGGCGGCGACATGTTCATGCATCACGGGTTCGAGTCGTCGGCGGAGGACAGGCTGCTGCTGCAGAGCATGCAGGCGGCGCAGATGCTCCCCAGGCCGGCCTCCGCTAACAACACTCACGGCTACAACTTCGGTTGATCAATTACTCACCTCATTATGTAAGGTTAAATTTTTGTTGGCCTTGTAGAGACAGATGAGATTAAGCAGGGCTAGTTGATTAAGGTTTAATCAAGACAGTAATTAGTGGTAGTAATTTACAGGTTCAGCTAGTTAGATGCATGTGAAATGGGAAGGCATGTAAATAGTTTTAGCTTTCGGTGTGTAGTGCAAACTTGATAGCGAGGAATCTTTTTTCTAGAGATTGCCTTGTTTCTGAAGCAAAGTCGTAGACCGCAACCACCGTCTACTTGCTGCTGGTTTAAGTCGCTGCGCCTAATTGATCACATGTTATTATCTCAAATAAATGTGCTTTTCTTATCATGGCCTGCCATGGCTTTCATCGATTCTTTGCTCTCTAACGGATTCGAGTATATCTGACACACGGTAAACGGCGTGTACCGCGCCGATTGTAAAAATAAGGAAGCGTCTATTGTTAAGTCAACCAAAATATTATTATTTACATATCAACGAATATATATTTATTCTTTATCTAATAATTAAATGGAATATTTGTATATTTTAGAATAATATTATATATAACTTTAGATTTAGAGATATACAGTTAGACAGTTACATTTCTAGATTTAAAACTAAGAAAAATCTACAAATATTCGTTCGATAATATAACTTGATAGACTGATCGAGAAATAGTAAATCCCTAAAAACAATCAGTCTTTTCTGAGGGGAAAAATCAATCAGTCTTAAACACTGAGCAATCGCAGAAACATAAGGGCTATCAATCTCAACCGTTGAGCGATACTCATGTATACGGCGCCCGGGCGGGTCTCTATTATGACGACCTGAGTCAGAGTCATAACTATTGTACGTACTGCCTCCTCTAAGGGCACGTACAACTGTCCTCTTTCTACACGCTCATGCATGCATGCACACCCCTCTCTGTGTCCCTGTGATTGTGATCGGGATTCATGCATGGAGTGGCCAAGCAACTAATATTCACAAGCACAGTACAATGTGTAGTAGAGCATAAATACATGTTGAGTGTACACTGTATCTGGATTAGTACTTGGCTTTGCTTGTCGAGGGTGGAGTCTGATGTGTCGCCGGAGCTCCGGAACACGTCTGCCCTGTTGGCAACCGTAGGAAGGGAAAGTGATCGATGGTGCGGTGAATCGCGACATGTTTTGTCGTAGAACTCGTCGATGCGTTGATGTGTTGTGGTGTGTCGTACTTTGGATTCTAGTTAATTGTGAGATGTTTAGGTATTTCAGTATGATTTTGTTGTTATGTTTACAGCTAATTACTATGTTGAGAAGTAGAGAAATTTAAGTTCACTCTTCAAAAACCATCCTAAAACCAGTCACACTAGCTACGGTGGGTTTGTAAATTGTAAGGTGTTGAAAAGTGTCAAATATATGTACAGGTATGTTACGAAGTGGAATTAGAATCTAACTAGCGGATAGGATTAGTCGTAATTGAGTAGGATACCTCTGTAACCCGGACTCCTATATAAGAGGGGTGCTGCTTGATGTAACCGCAACTTGATTCGGACTTTCAGAGTCTGCCGCGTAGGGAGCGGTCAAACCGGCCTTACTGCTTGATGTAACCGCAACTTGATTCGGACTTTCAGAATCTGCCGCGTAGGGAGCGGTCAAACCGGCCTGTATGGCCAGTTAGACTGGCTGGTCCTCAAAGGCAGACTGCCAATGGATGTCTGTGGCTAAGGAGATGGGGAGGTACATCCGACAACGGCTTCAAGGATATAGATTTCGCTTGAACTTCGTTAACAAATATCGGAGTCGATTCTCTCTCTTTGATTATGAGTAAATTAAACTGAATTTAAATAAATTCTGGTGTCCGATGTTTGCACTCTCGCATTTTATGTCGTAGGTTCTGAAACGCAAAATTACATCATTTGAAAGTTGTTTAAGAAAAATAGGCTAAACCGAAGATTATGATAATATACCCAAATGCCAAATGGAGCCTAAATCTAGGACCAAAAGAACGAAATTTGTGTCTAGCTCTTTGAGAAGTTAAAGCTCAAACATCAAAAGAAGTTGCTAGCTGGTATGCATGTATTTTACCCGGTCCAACCATCCTCACGCAAAAGGTTGTCTTGTTCATGCTCCCGAGAGCCAACGCAACTTTAACCACATTTGGTCACCGTTTCTGTTTTCTTTGGCACTCTGAGGGTGTGCTCGATCAGTTGGTGCACAGATCAACCCAACCAAAATTTAGCTAGTCAAAATTTTAGTTTGGTTTGGTTGTCCACGTTTTAGCAGGATCGTCAAGAAATTGTACAAGAAGGGATCAAGAGGGTATGGGAATGTCAAAACATTAGAAATGATCAGGGTTCGGTTAGGGTTCCTCTGGCGGCGACTGGGTGACTGGACGTCACTAGATCCCTAGATCGGTCTTGGCGCGGATTGGATGGAGTTCTACGCCCATCCCAGTATGGTTTCCACGTTTGCTCTGATAGACGAACTGCCGGCAGCGATCAGACGTCCTGATGCTGGACTTCTCCGAGTCCGACGGGGACTAGATGAGGGCCAGATTGCTTTAAAGGAGGCGGCGATGCATGCGTAGAAAAACAAGCCGACTCAAAACCTGGTCTCTGAGAATCACGCCGACAGCAAGCCATACTCCAGTCGCAAAGCAGATCGTACAATCTTCAACCCTGGGGATCGCCTAGCTTTCACTTCGTCTCGGTTCATGGATTCCGGTGGCGGTGGGGGTGATCAAGGGGCACCTGGTGAGGGCGCTTGTCACATCCCGATTTTCCAAAACTCAAAAATTAGGGCTAACAAAAACTTTTTGTGCTAATAACAGTATTTTCTTAAATTGAGCTGACTAAAACATCATCATCTCTCTCTCGTAACATGATCGTCACCTGGTAAAAACAGCCCGGTGATCTCCTTCCCTCCCGACACCTGTGTTCAAACTTCCATCACGTCTATCTCCTCACCGTTTTCCACCATGCGTCCCTCGACGCAAGGCAAGCTCCGCCCGTCTTCTACCCTATCAGAATATTCGCAAGACTATATATGCAAGCCTATCTCTTCTTCTCAGGCTACGATTCAAAACGCCTACATATACGCTAAATTTTCAACGTGTGCGTGCACATACACTCTACCACTTAAGTCGCTTTCTTGAGTACACAGAAATTTCTAAAACCCTAACTCTCCTGGTGCTTCTCCGGACACTTCTGGAAACCTCGGGTATGCACGCATCTTCGCCTAAGCAGGACATCCTAAATTCTTCTCCCTCGGCTCATACACCATATATTAACCCTAGCGTCCTCCGTCTCGACAATCGGCAAAACCCTAAAGTCGACATATGAGCATATCCTCTAAACCAAAAGTGCCCCCATCTTAACAAAACCCTAACACAACAAATATACTCTCCCGCACCTCGGCACCTTAAAACCCTACCTCTAACCCCAATTCATTGAAAGGTTTTCTCATCGATAGAAAATCTAAAAGTCATATCACATGCATTTTTCTGCACCATAAAAATTGCTAGAAATTTTTTAGAAATCCTTTAAGACCAACCCTCACCTAAATATGGAAAAATATCTAGGAGTCCAATACAAATATTTCCAATTACATCCAAAATGGAAATTTGGGGTAATTTGTGCTTTGCACTACAACCCTAGCCATTCCAACTCAGAAAAATTCCATAAAATTACAAAACACTTTTCTTAGTACCAAAACACCAGATATACATAAATATAGACATCTTCAATTCAAAAATCTGGAATACACCACATCAAACACCTTCTGCCTGTTTTCTTTTTTCAGAAATCTTAACTCAAAACCTCATCCAATGGTCACCAAATATTTCTTGGATCTTCCTTTACACCACCAGAACCTATCCATGACCTAACTCCTCCAGGACGATCTCTTCTGTATGCCTGTTCAGCTCAATGCCATCACATGCCAACACCGGCATTCTTAAAGAGCATCCTTGCTTTGAGTCATTCGGTACCTAACTTCCTGTCTTCCCTCGTCCACATCTCTAAGACTGTCCCTGACATAGTCGTGCACATCATTTTGCCCTGGGACACGCCCATGCCGCTCCATGCCGCTCAGAGCGTGCACAGGCCGCGCACGGACAAGCACCAGCGCGCGTCAGCACCGGCATCAGCATGCCATCCGCTGACAAAGCCGCGTCGTCCGCCGTTTCGCTAGTCGCCGGCCTGCCATCTTGTGCCACGCGACCCTCTACGACCTCTCGAGCACGGCGCCGCCCGACCCCATCCTCTGCTTCCTTCCATCACCAGCGTAACGCGCGCGCATACCCTGTCCAGCGCATCAACACCGCCCCGTGCCGCCCGTCGACGGCAGCACCGTCCAGCTTGCTCCCGTGCGCCACGAACCCCCTCCGTTGGTCTCCGCAGCACAGCCCCGCGCCAATCCATCTTTGAGCTGTTGTATCACCGCGCCCGATCAACACAGCGGCCATTTCGTCCTTACCCTCACTGCTCTAGCTATAAAAGGGGCGCACCTAAGCTTCCCCGCCACCTCACTCATCTCCTCTTCAACTCCTCAAGCCCAGCTCACCGCCCGATTTCCTCTCACTGCTGCTTCTTTCCCTCTCCGAGCAGGAGTTCCACCACCGCTGACCTCGCCAATCCTATCAATGCCGAGCTCCTTAGGCCGAGCTACCACCCCCAGGGGATTGCCCATCCTCTGCTGAACCGTTTCCCCTATTCGATTCCTCCAAACCGCCCCAGCAGCCGAGACGCCCAATCCGCCGCCGGGGTTGGCCACCTCCGCCCTCGCCGGAGCTCCCCCGAGCGGCGGCACTGCCCTGTCCAACTGACGGGTGGGGCAACCCCGGGACAAAGCCTCGAAACGCTACGTCGCTCTCGGCGGCCACCGATAGCTGGGCCCGTTCTTCCCGCCCGGCCCACCAGCATCTTAAGTGACCGCGCCCCGCTCGGTTGTGCCTTGCCCGTCTGAAAGCGTAATTCCCGCCGTTGGAAAGCGTAATTCCTCTCTGAACTCAGTTTCTCTTTTAAATTAACTTTAGTTCTTCGGTTCAACCGGTTCGCCACACTCCAGACCGGTTTTCCAGGACATATTTTCGGTTCTGGGAACCTAAGTCAATTCTCTACCTTTTTGGTTCAAATACTTTTCCAAGTTTCAACACCATTTAAATACGAACAAAGAAGATAAACAATAGTACATGGAATTCAAACCCTATTCAAATTCAAATACTATTTAAAGTTATCTAAAAAATCCTCTGGCCCAACACGCATTATGTCTCAGCCCCTAAAATTTTGACTTCCCATATGCATCAAGCAAGGTTGTTCTCTTTTGACTAGACACCATAAAGTTTTATCAAATTTCAATATGCATAAATAAAGTTTTATCAAATTTCAATATGCATAAATAGGGTCCTAAGTGTGTCAATCAAAATCCATAACATTCAAATCAGGAAACAAATGCTCTAAAATACTTTGAATCTTTATAGAACCCCTATAACCTAAAGGAATTAAAGTTTCCAAATGATGCTAGGGTAGAAAATCATTAGGCCTAAGTTAGCGTCTGAAGAAGGCATCATCAATTCATATGGCTGAAAACGTGCTAAGAACCTAGGTGCAGTTCTGACCTGTTCCAATGATGTCCAATGCCCTTGATACCTTGAACGCGAGAAATCAGAGCATCCTCGAAACCCTAAAAGCTAAAATAAGCATATGCTTTCTAAGCATCCCAAAAGCTCCCGCTCGATGAACTCTTCCCGATAAGCCTAAAACCCTAACTTGTTCTAGAAACCCTCTTACCGGCATCAGTTCATAAGCATGATTTCTTGGATTTTATTCGGATCTTCCGTGCATATCCGTTATTCGACGTTTTTATCGTGTAGTTGACGGAGTGACGTACGTCCGCAAGAATGATCCGGAAACGCCGCCATCTCAAGATCAAAACCAAGAATCGCCAGGCAAGCTCTTCTTCTTTGATCATGTTGAATCCCATGTTTGTGAAATATTTATTTTGTTTACAAAACATGCATGCTATGTGATAGAAATCAGTATTTTATGTAGCAACAGTTATGTCCGATATGATAGAAACCCTAGTCCGATACTGTTTTCTTGTCACCCTAAGGACTATATATTCCGAAGAAAATATCGAAAACCTATTTCAATCAAGCTCTTTTGGCACGCCAAGCATGGCGTCTTCTTCAATTTCCAGATAGTTTATGTGCCTAGGTTCTTAAAGCTAAATATTACCCTAATGGTGCTCTAACAGATACAGTTTTTTCAGGACATGGCTCCTCAACATGGCAAGTTATTGAGCATGGTCTGGAATTGCTTAAAAAAGGCATTATCTGGCGTATTGGGAATGGTACTGATGTTCGGATATGGCGGGATCCATGGATACCACGGGATATGCTCTTGAGACCGATCACACCACACCGTCGTTGTCGCCTCAAATGGGTGGCTGATCTGCTCACGCCTGATGGGACATGGAATCATCATTTGTTACAGCAACACTTTTTTCCTATGGATGTGGAACATGTAGAAAAAATCACTCATTCGCGCCGATATGACAAAGATTTCATTGCTTGGCATCCTGACAAGCGGGGTGTTTTTTCCGTCCGAAGTGCATATAAGTTGGCCCTCCTCGATTACTTTAGGGGACAAAATATCGGTGCTTCCAGTACCCGGCCGGATGGTTCGCGACCTGGATGAGACCTTATATGGCATTGTAATATCCCGCAGAAGGTACGCATTTTTATTTGGAAATTAGCTCATGATGCTCTTGCCACGCAGGTAAATAAACGACGTCATCGACTACCAGTCTTGGGGGCTTGTGCGATATGTGGCCAAGAAGATGAAGATGCATACCATGCTTTGATCCGTTGTCCTCACGCCAAAGCATTATGGCAGGCCATGAGGACTGACTGGGCCCTGCCGGATGACAGCATGCTCTAGATCCACGGCCCGGAATGGATCCTAATACTACTGGCTAAGATTAATGAAGTACAGCGTACAATGGTAACCATGCTGTTATGGCGCATTTGGCATGTTCAAAATGAAATTACTCATGACAAGCCTGCATCTCCTATTGAAGGCTCCAGGCGTTTCTTGTGCAACTATGTGGATTCTCTTCTTCCAATTAACCAATTTCCGTTCGCTGATCCTATTAAGGGCAAGCAAGCCATTCACTATGCTCCTGTGACGGAAAATTCTCGTATGCGTGCAGGATCCTCTCTTGTGGTGCGATTGAGCTGGCTCCCACCTCCGAAAGGTTGGGCCAAGCTCAATGTGGATGGTTCCTACGCTGCGGAGAGTGGCGAGTCAGGAACGGGTATGGTCCTCCGTGATCATCATGGCAAAATTCTCTTTGCGGCTTGCCGTCACCTACGTCTATGCACTGGTGCACTTGATGCGGAGCTGGCGGCCTGTAAGGAAGGACTACTATTGGCGCATCAATGGACAAATATGCCAATTTTGATGGAATCGGATTGTGCTGAAGCGGTGGCCATGGTTGCGCCTACACATCAGGACCGGTCTATCTTTGTGCATCGCATTCAGGAGATTAAAGATCTCCTGTATGGCGAAAGAGATGTAAAACTCAACAAAATATCTCGTGATCAGAATAGGGTTAGTCATGAACTTGCTTCTCTAGGAAGACTGCAACATCGAACTGCTTGTTGGCTAGGCAGCTTTCCAGGAGAACTCAGTCAAGTGATTGACGCGGACTGTACCCATATTATTGATTAATGATATCTCTTTCCTCGCAAAAAAAAACATTAGAAACGATCCAAACAAGAGCCAAATCTTTGCTAGTAGGATTTTCCCATGGTTGGGCCTGTCAATTGCACCACAAAATAGCGAGAACCGTGGCAAGTAGTAACTTGGGCTTGAATTCCCTGCATTATCTGCTTATATGTTCAGCTTCTGATATCCTTTGGCCCAAAACACGCTTAGTGAACACCTTGGGCCCCGATGGGCTTCTGAATATATAGTTCTGCAGTAACTTCAGTTCTTCAAACTCAAGTTTATTTTTCCACGGAATCTACGTGCTCTACTGACGCGCGATAAACTGCGAAATGGCTTTTTGAACAAATCGCAGTAAAGATAATATTTTTCCTCCAACAGGCGGTGCATGCTTGAGTTTCTGATGCTTCTCCTGTCACGGCATCTTCTCCTGTCTCTGGCCGCCAGAGACTCGTCTCCAGCAGCCACGACGAGCCCTGCAAGAAGATGATGCTCTACTACGACGACATCCTCCCCGACAGCGACTTATGTTTTCTCTTTGTTCTTCCAAGAGTTATCCGATTCTGTTGAGAATATACAGCGGAGTTAGCACTTTCCACCATATGTGTGTCCAGGTCCTTGACGACTTTACACTGACTAATAGGTATGGCGCTGCTGAATCCTCTCCATTCATCGATGTCCAAATTTCGAAATTATTTATCATGCTACATTTTCCCATAATTTCAAACTATTACATCTAGATGTCAAAAGCATTCCAATGGCTTTTGTTCACTCAGAAAAATTCAGTGCACTTGGCATTTCGTTGTAACATGTACATCCTTATACAAGTTGCTCGCATGTCTCTAATTATATAAGTGCATAATTTCACCAGACTATTTATCGACCAATTAACTTCATCGAAACTTGCAGTTGTCCCGCAGCAACTCGCGGAGTCTCTTCTAATATAAATATATTAGTTAGTTATTTCACAAACATAAGTGAAGTATATGACTGCACAAATTTTAGTTTTACCTTAAACCACTTCCAGATTTTGTCTTTACATTTATCGGGGATCGGCTCAGGACTCGCAGCACCCTCCAAAACTTTAGAACTGCAACTAACACTTAAGTAAAATGTCGACTGATAGTCTGCAGAGACCTTTGATAGTCTATCCTCATCCACTAACCTTCTTGTCATACGCGAGTATGTGTAGAAACATAGCAACTATTTTCCCCACGCTTACGTTCCTAGTATCCCACAGCCCTCCAATTTCTGTAACCAATGAACACAGAACCCAGAAACAGCATCCATCTATTCTAAGCTGCTCGACACAAAGGACGTCACTTTCATAAATCACGCTATTCAAATTCCTTGTTCGGATCGTACCTACAAGGTTCTCTAATCATCCTACTCCGAAACTTCCTGATCAATGTCATCCAATAAAGCAACAGAATATGTACAGGCATACAACTTTTTCATCCTACGGCTCTTCTTTTCATGGCACAGAACTAGACTCGGTCCGTTGGGTGGACGTCGGGTCATTTCTGTAAAAAATATATAATTTGGTAAGTTAAATCGGTATATAAAAATATGAACATGCATACATGCTGACCATGTACCCATAGAATCTGAACTCAAAATTGATCTTGGTAGTACATGGCCCAGTGGAAATTGAGTTAGCAAGTGCCACCTAAACTCAAGTGGCAAATGGCAGGAAGCGACAATTGGTGAGGTCATCACCGCGCGGAAGAAATCCATCTCATGTAAAGACTAGTGCAAACAGCAAGCACTACATGGAGCAAGGATCAAGAATAATTGAGCCTCTTTTTGCTAGTAATCGTGCTTGAATACAAGAAGGCAGTTAAGGAGCACACCACAAAAATCAGTTGGACAAACAAAGATGAGATGCGTGCATGTATAGCAAGGTCGAGATAAGAAGCCACAAATTTTTACATGCTGGTGATGCACCTACACCTTGACGAAAAGATCGCGGCCGGCGGCGACGACCGAAGCTCGCCCGCTGGAGAGGCCACGAATAGGGAATAGGGGACTGCCAGTGACGGCTGCAGCACGAAGAATTGTTTTAGGGCAAAAATATGAAGGGCAATTAGTTAGTTTCCGCAAATCAGAACATTCCCGTCCCATATCCCAAACCAACCACTGGGTTTGAAACACGCCATGAAATGTGGTCTCATATCCAATTCCCGAGCATCACTAGTTTACGAACGATCGTTTGGACGAACGGATTACTGATCAGCTTCACCGCCTGTTGAAATGCGTCCATGACTGTCGTGGGGTTTTCGCGGCAATAAACATTTTTGTGGATTTGGGAGCGCAAACGGACGATCTAGGCGGTTCACACGAGAGATTTACCCACGTTCAGACCCTCTTGTGGAAGAAGTAATACCCTACTCCTGCTGGATTATTGATCTTGTCTCGTACGAGGATTGTACAGTGGAGAGTAATGTGTACAAGTATGAGAAGATGACAAGCAATGGCCAACTGTCTAACCCCTTTCCCAGGGGCCCTAGCCTCGCCTTATATAGGGCTGACGAGGCTGGATAACTACAACCGCCGAGTCGGTTAGCCCGTGCAGATCGTGCGGAGTAACTCCCGCTATATTGGCGCGCTAACTGCGCACGTTGCCTCTGGTAATGGATCGTCGATCGGGTGACGTTGGTTGAATGGGTCGTGGGTTGAACGCGTCGTGGTAAGGCTTATCCTGACGATGCACTGACGGCCCAACCGAGTGGACTTCATGGACCCGGCTTGGGCCACCTCCAGCCACGCCGGCCGAGTCCACTTCTTGGGCCTACCCCGAGGAGATCCCCCCGTCAATAGCCCCCGAGTGCTTCAGGGTTTTGATGCAGGCACCGTCTGGGGAGCGAGCTGTGTGTGCCGCCGAGTCGCCTGTAGAGAAACCTTGACGGACTCCAGCGGTTCCTGAAAAAGTTAGGTATGCGCTAATAGCGAAAAAAGAAGCCTCGGTGATACCCAAGTTTCTCTGCTGGAGAGAAAGGCTAGTGGCCCGCTGGGAGGCGTATCATGAATTCCGAGTGAAAATTGGATGGCGTCTGGGCTTATCTGAGTTGATCGTTGCCAGCTAGCGTCCGAGGGGGAACGCCTTCGATCTTCAGCTTTGGAACCGAGCCTACGGACTTCGGCATTTGGCTCTGAGTCAGAGACCAACTCGTGCCACGGGGGATGCCGAGTCCGTCCTTCGCTCAGGGTGTTGCCGAGTGACCTGCGAACCCCGTTGAGCCGGCCATCGACACCCATTTGCAGAGCTGGTCTGCTTCCGAGTGAGCGCAGCCAGTGCACCTCGGGATGCGTGTATGCTGCTTGGCGGAGCCAGCGCGGTCGGTACTCGATTGGCCGGCTCCGGCAGTCGGTCCTTGTTGCGACGCCATGGACTGAGTCCGGCTCTGAACTAGTTCAGAGACCGCGCGTGTTAGCGTCTGGTCCAGCTGAACCTGGTCAAACCGTCTCGCAGAAGCGTGGAACGTCGCGACTGTTGATGATGTCACGTAGAATCTTTTGCGTGCTGTCGCTTTGACAGACGCCTTTAATGACTGAACGGACGCCATAACGGGCCGTGGCCACGTGGAGTGCAATTCCAGGCGGAGAGCGGTTCGCCTCCTCGTATAAAGGCAGGCGCGGAGGCGGAGCGGAGCGGTTTCCATCTGCTTTCTTCGCCTTCCTCGCGCACGCCACCGCAGCCACCGGAGCCCTCCGCCGCGCGCTGCTCTCCTTGCTTTCGTTTCGGCCACTCCAAGTGCTTCTCTCACCCGTTTCGACGATGTCTCGCGCCGGCAAGAGCAAGGGTTCGTCCTCCTCCTCCTCCGCCGCCGCCCTTCCCGATGGTTGGAAGAAGGGCGATTGGGTGCCGTCGGTGGTGACCGATCGCACTTTGGCGGGCCTTGCCGGCGAGGGCCTGCTTCCACCGCGAACGCTCTGCAACTGGAGGGCGTCGTTCCGGGAGGGGAAGCCCGCCCCGCACGAGCACAAGCGGGTGATGCTCAGCCCCTTTGTCGAGCGAGGCTTGTTGCTGCCCCCGCATGACTTCGTGCGTGGGCTCCTCTTCTTCTACGGCCTCCAACTCCACCATCTGAGTCCCAACGGCATTCTGCACATTGCGTGTTTCATCACGTTGTGTGAATGCTTCTTGGGGACTCGGCCTCATTGGGGGCCGTGGAAGAAGATCTTCGTCGTGAAGGCGCAGCCGATCAAAGCCGGCGAGCGCCTATCGATCTGCAGAGGAGCCGTCATCCAAGTCAAAGCCAACGCCAAGTACTTCAAGTTGCAGCTCCCCGACACCGTGAGGAAGTGGCAGGACGGCTGGTTCTACTGCCTAGACGAATGCACGCCGACTGCCCAGGAAGGGCTTCCCAAGTACACCGAGGGCCCCCCCGGGTGGCAGAAACGCTAGGGTGCCAAGCCGCCGAGTGCAGAGGCTCCGGAAGTCGAGCGCCTGATGAGGAGGATCCAGCGGCTCCAAGACAAGAGCCTCACCGGAGTCGACCTCATCGTCACCTGGCTGAATCGGCGGGTTCAGCCACTCCAAGCTAGGGCGCACCCGATGTGGGAGTACTCGGGCGCGACCGACTCGACCAGGGCGTCAGCCAGGGAGCTCTCGGACCGAGACTTCATGGAGCTACTGAAGAGCTTAACCAAGGAGTGCTCCGGTCTCGACAGGGTGCCACACGTGCCGTCCTTTTCCGTCGACAACCCTCCGCCCACGGTGAGTCGTCTTCCGAGTCGAATTCTTTATGGCCTTATCTCGTGCCGTGATTTCTTCTGAATCCAGGTCTTTTATGCCGCAAACCCTACTGAACTTGTGTTCTATGCCGCCTCTCCCCGAGCAAAATCCGGCTCCAGGGCTTTTGGAAGTCGACGAGGAGGCTACCGAGGGCGGGGACTCGGGCGACGAGGCCCAGGAGGCCGAACTCGCTGCTTCTATGGCCCAGAAACGGAGGCGGACAGACGATGTCTTCAACTCCAGGCCTTCGAAGGCGTCGGCTGAGTCGGCGCAGCCGGAGTCGGCCTCCAAGCGCTCTCGGCCGACTACCTCCTAGTCGGCTTCCACTTCTTCTTCCAGAGCGCCGACCACCATGGGGAGGCCCAAGAAGAAAACGGTGGCCAAGGCGATCCCCACGACTTCTAGGTACGCAGCCCTTTCAGCCTAGCCTTCATCTTTTTGGTTGAAGTGGGGGCACACACTGACGCCGGAGTCGGAACTTGTCCATTGCAGCGTCCAGAAGAAGTTGGGCGACAAAGGAGGCCGCCAGCCCGGCACGTCCACAGGGCCAAGTTCAACTCCGCCGCCGGAGCCGACTACACACGGGCAGCCGCCTGTCTCACTCGCAGCAGAGGCATCGAAGCCGGATGCGGGAGCTGACCCCGCCGCTACTCCAGCGGAAACGGTTCCGCTGAGTGCCAATGTTGGAGGCGAAGTCGCGCCGACTCTGGCGAGCGACTTGAACCCGGAGCCGACTCTGGTGTCGAGGGACCCAGTGGATGCCGGCTCCACCGCGCCAGCCGACAAGGCCCAGGGCCAAGCCTCCACCGACGACAATGCTGCCGCCGACGTCGGAGCCGCAGCCACTGACTTGCCTGAACGGGGCGAGTCCGCAGCTGATGTCGTCATCAACGGCGAGCTTGCCAGCATCGGAGACGAGCCGACGGACAAGTCGGCGACCACCGACTCCGCGGTGGTGGAGCGAAGCCTCGTGCTGGCTGCCGCGAGGGGAGGGACGTCACCTGGCCGGCCGGGTGGCCTCCCTCTCGTCCCGCAGCTCACGTTGTCGAGTGACAACACGGGGGAGTGCGCGGCAGCACACAACGCCACAAACCACGTCGCCGCCCTCAGCGCCAAGCTGAAGGAATTCACAGGCGTGGCCAGCTCGCTGGTGGACTCGGCCAGCGCGCTCGAAAACTCCGTCGGGGTAAGTCTTTGCAATCGTGTTTTGTTCCTTTTTTGCCTTTAACACTGGGGGCACGGTCAGTGCACCCAGTGGGTGTAGCCCCCGAGTCTCTGGCCGACTGTTTGAGTCGGTTTGAGACTTTTCTGACTCGGATCTTCCATTTGCCCAGGTATTGGTCCAACTCGGTGGAAACAACCCAGTCCTCGTGGAAAGGAACGTTTCCCTCGAGAAGGCGCTGGCCGACGAGAGGGCCAGGAGTCGGTCGCTCAAGGAGAAGCTAGCTGCTGTAGGGAGTAAGTATTCGAACCACGGGTCCTTCTTTGCCTTAGAAGTCCCTCCGCTGATCTAATCTTTTTGAGCTGATAGACGCCGAGGCCGAGGCCGAGGCCGCTCGCCTGAGGGAGCGTCTGAAAAGCTCCATCTCGATGGAGAAGGCGAGGGAAATGCTCGACGCTCGGGAGGCCGAGTTCCACGACGAGCTTCGGCAGGCTCACGAAAACATGAAGACCACTGCCTTGTTGCAGTCGGAACACCAACAGCTGGCGGATCAGTACGAGCAACTGAGCGCCATGAACCGCGAGCTGCAGAAGCAAATCGATTGCTTCTACGTGAAGATGACCGATGCGCAGAGTCGGTATGAGGCAGCCCTCGTCGAGTGCGAGAAGCGCGAGAAAGGGCTCATGGAGCAGCTCAAAGCCGCCAACGAGTCCTTAGTCGGTAAGTTTCTGAGTCGTTCGCTAGTTTCTTTAGTCTTGTCTTCCTTGTCGGTGTCCTTGTGATAACTTGCGCCCAGATGCTTGCCCAGAGCTGGAGGAGCAGGCAAGGCTAGCTGCACGCCGACTGCAAGGGTTGGCCAACCCGGCGGAGGCAACGCTCGAAGCCTTCTGGACGCCCGAGGCGATGTCCACCTGCGTCGTCACGCTTGAAGACCGATTGCTCCAAGTTAAGAGCTTGGTGCAGAACATGAAGACGGTGTCGCAGGACCTCTGTGCCACCTTGTGGCCCGACGAGGAGCCGAGTTCCAGCATCTTCGCCCTCGCCGACAAGCTCATGCAAGGCTCGGCGGAAGTTGACGAGTGGAAGGAGTCGGCGGCACGCTCGGGAGCCAGAATGGCACTAGCAATGGTCCTGGTGCACCATCCTGATGCTGACATCAACTCGATCGCCGCTGGGGCTCCACTTAACGCGGAGGGTGAGCCGGTCGACCCCGTGGAGCTGCTTCCCCAAGTTCGCCGAGCCGCCAGTCGGATCGCAGGGTTCGCCGACCTGGACGAGCGCGTGGAGGCGGCGCCAGAAGAAGAAGAATAAGTGTAGTTGATGTAAACCCTCGGTATGCCGAGTGAAGCGTTGTAAAGACTCTGAATATTTTGGAATCTAAAGTTATTTCACTCGTCTAAACTCGTTTCTGCGTTGAGTCCTTTCGTGTGCAAGCTGACCTTTAGCTTTTGCTCTTGCCAACCGGACAGCCGGGTTGCGACTGTAGTTGGGGACGAAGAGTGGGCCTTAGGTGCTGTACACATGTACTTAGACATTTTCCAGAGAAACAAAGTTAGATGAGTCGGGATGCACCGACTCGCGGTACACCCAGTGGGAGGAATGAGGTAGCCCTGGGGGTTGCCCGGGGGAGTCAAGCCACTCAGTCGTTTTATGTAGCCCCCGGGGGTTGCCCAAGGAGACAAACCAAATTAATAGTGAGATCATAAACAAAGCGATACCGACTCGGGATTGAGCGGAAGAAATTTGCTATGCTTGATCAAACTAAATATAACTGAGAGTACAGAGGTTAGGCGTAGAAGGGACGCAGCTGGGCGATGTTCCAAGTCCTCTCCGTGATGACGCCGGACACCGGGTCCTCCAGTTGGTAGGCGCCGTTATGAAGTACTTGGTGGATGATGAAGGGGCCTTCCCACGGCGGGGAAAGCTTGTGCATGCCCGCCTTATCCTGGATGAGTCGGAGGACTAGATCACCCTCGTTAAAGGCTCGGCCTCGCACTTGGCGGTTGTGGTAGCGGCGCAAGTTCTGCTGGTAGACGGCTGAACGGGAAAGAGCAAGCTCCCGTGCTTCCTCAAGGAGGTCGAGGTCGTCCTGTCTTGCCGACTCCGCATCAGCTTCCACGTACGTGGCGACGCGCGGGGAGTCATGGAGGATGTCGCTCGGCATGACGGCTTCAGCTCCATAGACCATGAAGAAAGGCGTGTAGCCAGTCGACCGGTTTGGAGTATTCCGTAAACTCGAGAGGACGGAGGAGAGCTCGTCGATCCAGCAGCCGGCGGTCCGCTGCAGAGGAACCAGAAGTTGGGGTTTGACGCCCTGGAGGATGAGCCCATTGGAGCGCTCGACTTGCCCGTTGGATTGTGGGTGGGCCACCGAGGCATAGTCGAGTCGGATGCCATGGTCCTTGCAGAACTATCGAAAGACGTCAGCCGTAAAGTTCTTGCCATTGTGCTTCAGGAGCTCGTACTTGAACCCCTGAGAGAAGGCCTGGATGGCCTGGATCTCCGAGACGTCCTCGATGGAGTTGCGGAGCCGAGTCCAGCGTTGGATATAGTCTCTGACCGGCTCCCCTTTCTCCTGGACGCAGAGCCAGAGATCTTGTGCGTTCCCTGGCCGCTTGTACGTGCCTTCGAAGTTCTTGACGAAGGCCTCCTGAAAGTCCTTCCAGTCGTAAATGCTGTCTTCGGGCAGGCTGTTAAGTCACGCTCGCACCGAGCCCTCGAGCATCAGGGGAAGGCTGCGGAGGGCGACACGCTCGTTGCCCCCACCGATGTTGCACGCCACGAGGTAGTCAGCGAGCCAAGTCTCCGGCTTGGCGGTGCCGTCATATTTGTCGACACCGCTGGCGATCTGGAACCGGTCTGGGAACGGCTCGGTGCGGATGCGCCTGCTGAAGCACAGCGGGCCGATAGAGGCCGAACCGCTCGGCTGATCAACCTCGCCGCCCCGACACTCGGCCCGTGCCCTGGCAGCGCGGATGCCCTCAATGTCATCCCGTGCGTCGCGGGTGTTGCCAGCCCAGCCACGGGGGGAGTTGGCTCGGCGCCGCTCCGCGTGGATCCGGTTGATCTCTTCGTGGGCGTCGGGACGTCGGTTGGTGGAGTGACTTAGTTGCGACGAGCCTATGGTGATCGGGCGGCTCAGAGCCCTTGAGGGCCGACTCCGGGAGGACCCGGAGGCCAACCGGCCGTGCGGTGAAGCGGCCTCATTTTGCTGTTCCACCGCCGTCTTCATCAGAGTGATGACTTGGCGGTAGTTCTCCGCCGCAGGACCATCCGCTGGTGGCGGGAGCGGGTCGGCTAGCGTAGCGGCCGCGATGAGGTTCTGAGCAGGGGTCCGGTAAACCGGGATGCCGCCCGAATCTTGTCGCAAGATGGAGTCGTGGACGACGCGGCCCCACGCCGGCGTGACTCGTAAGCCATAGCTTCGTCGTATTCACGCTCTCGTGCTTCAAGAGCCGCCTTCTCTTGGTCGACGCGATCCCGCTCTGCCAGGATGGCCAGCCGGGACGCCTCCATGGCCTTCTCCGCCTCCGACTGGCCGGCGATGGGCGTGCGTAGGAGCTCGTCCGCCGCCTTGGCCGTTAGGCCGGATGTGCCCACGGCGTCAGTGGCAGCGGGCACGATCATGTACACCTCTGCAGCGGAGGCGTGGCCATGTGAACTCTCGTACCCGTCGGATTCAGAATCCAGGACGGGCAGGAGTGATTTCGAGCCGATCATGCCGACAAGCTAGGAAGCAGCCTCGCCGTCGCATGAGGCTGGTGAAGATCTCAGGGGATGCCTGGGCACCAGTTCCGCCGGCGAGCAGGGAGCCGGGTCTCGGAGACGCAATTGGCCGAAATCATCGGCCAAGAAACGCAGGCTCCCGAAGGAGAACGTCGCGCCTTCGGGGAACATGGCGGAAGCTGGGTGCTCTGGTGTGCCGTCGGACACAACCTCGCCGCCGATGATCGGAGAAGATCCCGCCTGGATCTCAGCTCCAGCGTGCGCCTCCCCTACCTGGCGCACCAACTGTCGCGGGGATTTCACGGTAATATACATTTTTGTGGATTTAGGGGCGCAAGCGGACGATCTAGGCGGTTCACACGAGAGATTTACCCACGTTCAGGCCCTCTTGTAGAAGAAGTAATGCCCTACTCCTGCTGGATTGTTGATCTTGCCTCGTGCGAGGATTGTACAGTGGAGAGTAATGCGTACAAGTATGAGAAGATGACAAGCAATGACCAACTGTTTAACCCTTTTTCCAGGGGCCCTAGCCTCGCCTTATATAGGGCTGATGAGGCTGGATAACTACAACCGCCGAGTCGGTTAGCCCGTGCAGATCGTGTGGAGTAACTCTCGCTATATTGGCGCGCTAACCGCGCATGTTGCCTCTGGTAGTGGCGCGTCGATCGGGTGCCGTTGGTTGAACGGGTCGTGGGTTGAACGCGTCGTGGTAAGGCTTATCCTGACGATGCACTGACGGCCCAACCGAGTGGACTTCATGGACCCGGCTTGGGCCACCTCCGGCTACGCCGGCCGAGTCCACTTCTTGGGCCTACCCCGGGGAGATCCCCCCTCAATGACCTTCCTGGTTTCTCTTTCTCATCCAGAAAAGTATCTCCCAATGCAACGCATCCTGATTCCCTCCGACTTCTCCTTCCACCCCTGGCTCCGGCACCGGTCATTGCCGGTGAGCAGCAGCGCCGCCATCATCGGAGCTGGAGAAGAAAATTCAAATCATGAAAAAAAAACTTTCAATCGAATGTAGATCCAACTTTCAACTATATTCATAATAGCTTTTGACCAAAAATAAAATTTCAACCTGAAGATGATGAGTTTTCCAACCCCAAATTTTGAGCTTTCAAATTGTGGAATACAAACTTTCCACTAAAAAATTCTGGGCTTTCAACTACCCAAACACCTGCTTTTAACTCTCCACCCTCAGGACTGAAGCTTTCAACAACACCAACACCTACTTCCAACCACAACAAGAAATCAAAAGGACAACAAGATCTGGCCCACTTCCACTTTCATGGCGGTGACCCTACCTCCTCTTGTGGCTGTGGACAGCCATAGCCCGCTCAAGCGGTGCTGCACGTCAGGAAGAGGCGGCGCGGTGGCCCAATGACACAAGGCCCTGCCAAGCACGCGGTGGAGCACGGGGGAGGCAGCGTGCACGGTACGTGGTAGACGTCAGGAGCAGCGTGTGGTTTTTGTTGCTTGTATGAGGTTTGGTATACCTACACCAACTTAGCATAAGACACGCCAGGCTATCAATAAAAGGGAACAACCGTCTAGCGAATTACTTTTTTAGATAGATAGTGAGTTCTGCTCACATAACCTTACATACCACATTTATCCAGTTACAAAGAAACATAATGTTGAGCGTTGCAGTGTTGTGAGAAGCGTTAATCGTGACATAAGAACCAGTACGTGACCCACGATCGACAGCACGGGCACATATTATATAAGAACGTTGATAGTCTTTAGACTTTTTTTTTGCTTAACACGGCAGGAGCATTGCCATTTCATTAAACAAGGGCGAGAGTTTATGTACATAATCCTTGAGAAGGAGGGGGAACAAAAGAAGAAAAAAGACAGACAAAAGTGAAAGAAAAAAGCACAGGAAGGCTCGAAGGCGAGCTGACGGAAGTCAATGTCCTCCTTGGCGAGATGAGCGACGTGGAGAGCTGGAGAAGAAACGCCCATGAAAATCCTTCTGTTGCGTTCCTTCCAAAGGTTCCACATGATGTTGGTAGCGATGCCGTCGAAGGCTCGGCGACGAGAGCGTGGGGTCGACGGCAAGGCAGCCCACCACCATGACAAAACTCATTCTTTAGACATAAGGTAAATCCTGCTTTGATCAAACATCATTCCTGCAAGGAATATGCTATAAGAAGTACATCTAGAGATTTAGACCTATAAAAGGCTGCTCAGGCACAATATGCTGAGCCTTTCGTTCGGAGTATCTTTCCGCTACACGCATGTCTTCCTTGTCCACAAAACTCAAAAGGCTTTCTTTCAACCAGTGCGTTCTATGAGCTATCTTCTGCAGAGCTATATATGGCCGTACAGAGTTACATATTCTAATCCAGCATTGCAGTCTGTTACAAATAGTTATACTGGAAAAGCTGGTTATTTAGCATTTACCGAGGTTGCCAGTCTGATCATGGCTTTCATCCTAAGCGTGCGTTTTTTGCCGCTCACAGAAGCAGATCCTACCCATAGATAGACAGAAACAAATCGTGCCATGCGCTGTATTACAGACATGGAAATCAGATTGATAGAGCAAATCATCACGATGAGTGTTGTTCGGAGTAATGACCTCAACAGACTGCGGTGTATGCATGGGCAATGGATCCTGCAGCCCTTCGTCCCTCTGCGCAAGAAGTTACAATCTCGTAAGAAACATGAACCCACATTGGGCAACAAATTACAGCTGCGACGTGCGGTCAATGAACGTTTTATGCATCTCCTCAGTTCCAGTAGTGACATGGTAATGGTGGTGCTGCAAGCAAATTTCTTTTGTAGCAAGAAGCTAACGATTCAGCAGCATCAAAAAGCATTCCAAGTAATGCATAGGGTCGGGTCATCTTCCTGTTTCATTGTCTTACTTTCTATTGTCATGATTCCAACAGTTTGTGTGGCACCTTTGCAAGCGACCACCTCGTTGCTCTTGCTACTCTAAGGTGAATTTACATACATACAGTTCATAAATGCTGACCCTGAGTCCTTGCAGATCTCAGCGCGGCATGCTGAACCCTTCTTGATGGAACCTTTGTACAGAGAATCGCATAATGTAGCATCCGAAATTACTTTGTCTTTTTCCGTTGACTCAACCAAATTTCCGTCTCAGCATACTTTCATCCATAGAAGGAAGTGAAATTAACTGAACTATGGAAAATTCGGCATGTTCACAACTTACAAATAGAGAGCCTCAGGAAATGTTTGAACACATTCACGGGAAATTACATATCACAAAACATTAGGAGCCAAAGATCCCGAGGTACTCACATGACTTAGAGAGAGTAGTATACTTATACGTTTAGTCTAATTCTTTAGAGGCATAATGCACTTATATATATATATATACTGCGAAAGCAATATATGTTTGTTGTAGTATATACTACGCCTGAATGATGCATATACTCCTAAAACAGGTATGTACAAAATAGAGAGAAGTATATACTCAACGTGTTGTATACGGTAAACCTAATCAGTTGAACGTGTTGTGAAGTTACTTCAGAGAGAACATGCAAAAAGAGTATAATTCATTCGGAAAGAAGTATAGAACAAGAAAAAGTATAATTCATTCAGGAAAGAAGTATCAAACATAGGAGTATATTTCATTCAGGAAAGAAGTATCAAACCCAAACGGAGTATATTCATTCATGAAAGAAGTATAAAATAGAAAAGTGTATACTTCATAAAAGAAGTATAAGCTAACTAAAGAGGGGTATAACTCCTTTAGGAAAGAGGTGCAAAATAAAAAGTAGTCTAATTCATCTAGGAAAGAAGTATAAAATGCCACGCAAAAAAATAAGTGAAGTGTATGATTCATCCAGGAAAGTACTCCTATATGATAAAGTGTACAATTCAACCAGAAAAGAAGTATACAGTAAAAAGGGGTATAATTCCTTCATGATAGAAGTATATTAGAGTAAAACAGAAAAAAAATGAAGAAGTATAATTGAAAAGTACATATAGTTAGTATAATGGTACAATTTTGAAGTGTTGTTTATTCAACTCAATATTAATCTAACATGAGACTATACGAGTGCTTGCAAATTGACATTCTGCTCTTTCTTACGCCCTTTCTACCATTCAATGTGACTTCTGCTACGGAATTCTTGGTTGTGCTTACTCCTGATTACGAATCATGGCAAAATGAAAGTGGTAAAAAAGTCAACTTTTAAATAAGTAATTGATGAAGAAAAACGCAGTAAAATCAGTAACAAAGGTTACTAGGAGTACTCTAGAACTTCCATCACAAACGAAATATTGGTCATGGGAGTTATACCTATATGTATCCTGGTTGAACAAGAAATAATTAATGCCCCGTAAATCCTTAAGCCCCGGTCTCAAGAATCTCCACCGAGTTAATCAGATTTACGCATATCGGTATGATATGATACATGCATATATACAATTGGAGAAGAAGTATGCATGTACAAAACTAGTTATAAGCAGACCTGATTGGAATGGAAATCGATCAAAGGAATGACCAAATCATTAAAATAAAACTCAAATTTGTGATTGTCAGACAGGAACGTTAGTATCTTGCTATAACGATAAGAAAATCAGTATCTTCCTCTCCCTTCGCGTACATGTGCATCCATGACAAGTAGATCTGAACAGCGACGTCTGTAGAACCCATTAATCATAATCAGCATTATATAAAAAACAGGTCTTCGACAAATATTTGTAGCCAAAGCCAATAGAAAATTCACTAGGACGATTTTTGGAGACGCATCAATGGCATTTTCAGAGGGCGCTAGGCGGAGATGCAAGGTTGACGTCGTCTGATCAGCGGCGGCGGACGGAACCAATTAGGCCATTGGCCATTGCTGTGAACATATCTGATTTCAAAATGATTAGGTTGTTATGGCAACCTTACCGTAAACTTCCCTAGTTTTTCGAAACATGGGTAGACTAAACGGATTTGCTGCTACGAACCGCACAGACTATTTTAGAGCGCGATGGACATCTTAGGGGGATGATGGTGGGAGTACATACTGACCCGTAGTAATTAAACTATTATAAGAAGATTTTATCTTACAAATAGGTGTAGTTACACTCACGTTTTATATGTTATTTTTATCACTTTGAGTGTGTTCATATATTATATCTAAAATACCTTGACACAAGCCACATGAAAAGAATTTAAGTAAGTTCATAGTTTTTAATATGTTTCAGAAATACTTTCATATTTACACGTAAAAAAATATGCCATCTAAAATAAAGTATGTATACTATTTAATTGGTGTTATATGCTCTCATATTACAGATACATAATTTAGTCATATTAGATACTTTATTATTGAGATAACATATGGACATATAACTATACCGTATAAAAATCTTTTTTTTACACATATATATAGATACGCGCGCACTCTCACGTCTACGTGGTGGGGCGTACGCATGTACCGTGTGTGTTCTCCTTGTATCGAAGGATATACCGTGAGATGAAATGAAATACCGTTGACAGCAGCAAATTGAGCCGTCGTCGACATCAACATGTCCCCTTCTCCCTTTGCCGACAAGGACCTGACCCGGGCCCCACCAGTCACCGTCCCACGTCCGGCCCCACCTGACAGTGAGACAGCTGAACCTGAAAGCTACGTCATGTCACGTAGCATCCCCCTCCCACGTGTTCGGCCTCGAGGCTTCCAACTCCGACGCCCTCCTCCTCTTTCCCTTCCCCTCTCGCTCTCCCGACCGAACCTTCTCGAACCTCGCCCTCACATGGCCGACTCGAAGGCCGAGGCCGCGAGGCCGGCGCCGCCGCAGTCCCCACAGGAGGAGGAGGAGGACTGGAAGGAGGCCGAGGGGGATGTGGAGGTGGCGGACAGGGCCACCAGCAATGGCGGCAGCGGCGGCGGCGAGGGGGCTGCGACGGACAGGCCGATCCGGGTCTACGCCGATGGCATCTACGACCTCTTCCACTTCGGCCACGCGCGCTCGCTCGAGCAGGCCAAGAAGTCGTGAGAAATCTCCTCTGCCCCCTCCCCGCCGCGCTCGTCCCCGATTATCCGGTTCGATCTGCCCCTCGCAAACGGAAATCAGGGTTCGGTACCGTTCCTTTTGGTTGATTACGGCGCGGATCACGCCTAATTAGGTGGTTCAGTGTGCTCTAGCGTGAGATTGCGCGAGAAAGTTGTTCCTTTTACGTGATTACCAGTTCAGGAACGAATGGACTTAGCTTCTTATACGTGATGCCCAATTTGTTGGATCGCTCCGGTGATTAGGTCTGGGATGCCCAGTTTGGTGGATCATTCCGGTCATTAGGTTTGGAAGGCATGTACTTATTGCTGATTAGGAGGATCTTGGATGAGATTCTTGCTGTAGGTGTCCCCTTTTGGGAAATTAGATGGATTATGGGATTGTTTGGTGGAAAACGTGGCTCCTTTTTGTGCTTCTATTATGCTCCGGACATGATTTAGCAGCATCGATATGTTTCACCTAACGTGATGTGACTGTGGATGACCTTAGTTGGTTTCCATGTATTGGACCATTCAGGGAATGAGATCCTCTAAGGGTGTGTTTGGTTGAGGAACCAAATGAAATGGAATGGAATGGTTCTATTCTAGAGGAATGGATTGGTTCCGTTCCTTGCGTTTGGTTCGAGCTAAAAATGGAATGGAATGGTTCCGTTCCTGGGTTTGGTTGCAGAAGTGGAATGAGGCAAATTTGATTTAGCAGCTACTGCCTTTGTAATTTTAGCAACATATTATTCGAATTTTCAGCAGCATTTTATTTGTATTTGCAGCACAAATAATTAACAAAGTACTTAGATAAGCATATCAAATATATGACATCACATATAAACATACTTTTCAACACCATTTTCATAAGCATAACAAATATATAACATCACATATAACATACTATTCAACCATACAAATCCCCCAAAAGCAACCACAAGTTCATTACAATCCATACAACCATGTCAAGTTCGCATACTAGCCATCCAAAATCACCTAATTCAAGTTCATTACGGTCCATACAACCATATGAAACCTAGTCTCCAAAGTTCTTCGCTACATACCTTCTTACCCAAACCAATCGGTTAGAGGGGCTAAGCGACATGAACGCTCTTGCGGTCTTGGTATTGTCAACAAGATGAGCATAGTAGTGACAAAGTTGTTCATCGTCAAATCCAGGTATCGTAGACAAAACATTCCAAAGGCCCTCTGGTACAGTATCATCGTCTCCACCGGACTTCACAAGAGCTTCAGCTACAAGTTTGAACCCATCTTTGAGAGTCGTCACTAATGCATCATCTTCATTTTTCAATACCTTAGCCTTCTTTCTTGGTGGTGGTTTGGAATTAGAGGACTCGCCGACATTTGGTGACATGTTCACCTCACCATTTTCATCACCTGCCTCATCATCTTCAATCTCAATAGAAAGGGGGTCGTTTGCAAACTTGGCATATTTTCCCGTGGCCATAGTTGTCCCAAAAATTGTCGCCATGGCATGATAATGTTCAATAGGGGTATTCAAGAAGGGCATATCAGCTTTGTGGTCCTAGACAAAAGTAATGATTAGCATATCATTAGAGGCAAGAAGAAAAATGTATTGACACATTACATACAACAAGCTTACCTTACAATGACCTGCATAGTGTTCATCACTGAGTCTAATAGTGCAAGTATCCTCATCCCATAGAGCTCCACTCAAATTCTTCAACTTCTTAACCTTCCCATAAACCTTCCTCCACTTCTTAAGATGGTTGCTAACCTGCTCTCCGGTGATAGCTAGCTTGAAATGGTCATTCAAAACCTTGGCACAATTGTTATGGTGCACCCTCTTGAATCCACTTGAAGTTCTACCGCCACTAGCCACTAGGTCAGCCAAATAGCCAAGCATCATGGTGGACATGGAATTGGTCCATACAAGCTGCCCACTTGCACTGGTGTTCCCACTTGCACCGGTGACTTCAACACTGTCCACCGCTGCCATCACAACCTGTCCACCCAACAAGAAGTTGCAAACAAATTGCAATAGAACATCACAAACACATGGTTTCAACAAATAAAATGATACCATATGTCCAACCATTACAACAATACATGGTTTTTACAACAATACAAAGATGGAATGGAAAGAATTACAAATACTCTCCAAACATGGCCTGCCTATCTTCCCACATTTGGGTAGCAATTTGTAGCCTACGATCTACCGTTGCCCTATGAGTACTTGCTTGCTGCCTTTGTGTCCGAGTTGGTTGGGCGGTCCAAGTCACCTTTGGTACAATAAAATCATCAATCCCTTGTGATAGTGCATAATTATGAAGGATGCAACAAGCTACTACAATGTCAACTTGAACCGGAAAAGGGAAGAATAGATTAGCATCATCTAAAATTTTGAATCGCCTCTTGAGGGATGCAAATGCCCGCTCTACCGTCACCCGTAGAGATGAGTGCCTAAGGTTGAAAAGCTCATTTTCATTTTGGACCGGATTGCTGCCCCACTCGTTCAGATGGTACCTAACATCACGAAAAGGTGGCAAGAAACCAGACTTGGCTCCATATCTGGCATCAACTAGGTAGAATTTTCCTAGAACATTAAAAAAAAATTGGTGATAATGGTTTGCACTAAATTATGGACAATTCTATGGAAGGCAATATCTTATCTTCTGGTACTTATAGCCCATTCTCACACTCTAATGCATCAGCTAAAACTGTCGCATCATGTGCTGTCCCCTCCCAACCAGCCAACACATATGTGAAGCGGAGGTCAAAATCTACCGCGGCCATCACATTTTGAGTGGCAAAAGACTTCCTACCACGAAAAGAAGGTTCCACATCTTTGGTAACAGATGCTCGCACATTTGTACCATCGATTGCTCCGATACAATCCTATTATAGTAAAAAATATTAATGACATAACATATAGCCTTAATAGCTAAGAAATAGGTTCTGAAAATACCTTAAAATATGGGTCAAACCGATGATTTCCTGCAATTTTTGTTGGGGTCTCTAATGAAGGTGGCCTGATATAATCATTACGTAGCTCACCTATGGCGTAAAGGACACGTCTAAAATAGTGGCTCACTGTCCATAATGATCTACCAAAATTTGTTGCAACGACCCTATTCCGTAAGTTATGTCTGATAGTATGCAAGAACATCGCTACTTGCTGCTCCACGTCTAAATGTATAGTGTTTTTTAGCAACCCACGATCCCTCAACATGTCACACAACCGAAAAAAAGGAGCTCTTTCAAACCTTAACATATTCTTACATTTCACATTGCATTGCCAAAATTTGTTGTTTAGGTAAACAATTCTTTGTTGATCTCTTTCATGAATCGGGCCATAGGTAATGTATGTTCTCTTCTTCCTTACTAGAGTTTGAACAATTGCAGCCATGGCGGAAAGAGCCACAAAAACAGCAGCTCCCCTTAACATCCTTTTCCTTCTATCCATCATCTTCACCATCTACATTGCATGCATGGCTAATTGGCTATAAAAAAAACTACAATACACATATGAACGAAACAAATTGATGCCTTGCTATCACTTGATATCACACACATTAACCAAAAATTCATCAGCATCATTTTGGATAGCCAACAAACAGCAACATAGCTAGCAAAAAAATTGGGTAATGGATATACCTTATGCTCTGGTCGCTGCACGCCTGGTCACTGGCCGCCACTCGTCGTCCCCCTTCTCCCGATGATGCGCCGCCTTGCCGCGCCGCTACCCCCTTCTCCCGCCGCCGCGCCGCTTCTCCTGCTTCCCTCGCCTGGTCACTGCCCGCCGCTTCCCCCTTCTCCTGCCGCCCTCCGCCCTCTACTCCCGTCGACGCCTAGATCCACCGGGAAACCGCGCTGCGCCGCCGGCCGCCGCTTGGGACGAGGCGGCCGCGGTGCTCGCCGCGTAGATCCGGCTGGAACGGGCCCCCCGGAGCGCGCTGGGGATGAGGAGGCCGCGGTGCTCGCCGCCCAGATCCACCGAGAAACCGCGCCGTGCCGTCGGCCGCCGCTTGGGATGAGGCGGGGCGTTGCTCTCTGCGTAGATAACGGGCCTCCCTGAGCGCTCTGCTCGACGACGAGTGTGGCGCCGCCTCCGTCGCCGCGAGAGGAGAGAAGAGGATAGGTTTTTTGTTTCGGGAGAGAACGACGCGGTTCGGCCGATTTTGCGTTATGCCCTCGTTCCGTATCTGGGAAGAATATTCCTTAGGTGGGAACGAGTGCGTTTCGTTCTTCCTCCCCAACCAAACACGGGAATGGGTGCCAGGTGTGGAACCGACCCATTCCATTCCACTTCATCACCCCAATCAAACACACCCTAACTTACTGAATGCAAGTCACAGGGCTACGGTTTCCTAACTTTTGTTTGATTTCCAGCCGTTGGATTAAAAACGGACAGCCCAGATTACTGCTACAGTATGTGCTACAGTACAAATCTGTAGTGCGCGCTACAGTGTTGAACATGGCTACGAAACTGATCTACAGTGCGTGCTGCATCAGCCAGATCTCAGCCTTTATTTTCTGATCCGACGGCTCAGATTCTACGTCAGGCAACTGTAGCATGCTGACATGCCGAAGCTACGTTAGAGGAGACGTGTCCACCATTCAGTGGGAGACCACCTATTCCGTAGATTCCTCCAAATAATGCAGTGTGATTTGGCTTTATTTGTCCTTTTTGCTCGCGCATGTATATTAATCCTGCTGATGTAGTGAAATAAATCTGTTATCAGGAAACGTGTTGTCTGTCCAACTCAGTCTCTGAGTTTAGATGCATTCTGTGATTGTTAGGGCTATCACAACAGTCACTGTGTTGGTGGATAGTTATTTGTAAATGAGAAGTAATGTGTGGCATCGATTACTTCTCTTTGTGCAGAAAAACTCTGTTCTGCAAATTTTTTTTATCTCACGTTTATGCAGCTTCTTTTTCCTTAAAATTCCGGGTTGTACATAACTGAATGCTAGCATGCTTGTGGCATGCACATACAGGGTAAAATAAACAATCATTTTGGGTTATTTTATGCGCAAAGACTGACTTTTCTAGTTTTCTGTGACACCTTTTACAAGGAGCCTTACACTTGCAGTCATGCTCTATTTCTTAAGTATGAGGCTGTGCTTTAATCTTTAAAAGTCATCCTAAGTGATCTTGTCAAACAGTATTTTGCCTAATCTAGTCATATACCTAAGATTCAGTTCTTTACTATTTATGTCATAGACTGAGTGCATTTAACTACAGACTGGTTTTAGCTTTGTTAATATTATCTTAAACACACTACAGAAATTAACTTTCTGGGGCTATTGTAATGCGAGAAGATATTCTCTGAGCTGAAGTGACTGCAAAACTGTAGGTTTCCCAATGCATATCTTCTTGTTGGATGCTGCAATGATGAGTTGACACATAAATACAAAGGGAGAACTGTTATGACAGAGAATGAGCGATATGAATCACTTCGACATTGCAAGTAATTTTTTATTATTCTTTATTGAGTTATTCTGTTCAACAAGCCGTCAATATCTGTTTTAGGTATTTTTTTAGCTATGCTAATATTATATATGTTATTCTATATTCCAAGGTGGGTCGATGAAGTCATTCCTGATGCTCCATGGGTGGTAACAAAAGAGTTCTTGGATAAGCATAACATCGATTTTGTTGCACATGATTCTCTGCCGTAAGCATTCAGTATAAAAAGACCTTGATGTTTTCGCGATGCAGTAAATATTTATTTTCTTTTCTTGTTTGTGTTGAACACAGTAAATATTTATGATGCCTTGATATTCTTATTGCAATGTTTTTCCTTTTCCTTCTTTAGATGATACTCAAAGCATTTGGACTTGCAGAATGATGATATGAAATTCAAATCTCTTTAATTTATCTGTATCCTATCTTTCCTATTTGAATCTACACAGGTATGCTGATGCTAGTGGAGGTAGTTGCGATGTCTATGAATTTGTGAGTCTCTAAGTTCCATTGAGCTATTCAAGTATAAACTTTATAATCTTGATTAAAATTGTCTTAGTAGAAATAATATTGTTGGTCTGGAGTTTTCTGAAAGTGACTAGTATCATCTTGTTTTATCAGGTCAAAAAACTTGGTAAATTTAAGGAGACCAAGCGCACAGATGGGATATCAACGTCAGATCTTATAATGAGGATTGTTAAAGGTTATAATGAATATGTTATGCGGAATCTGGCCAGGGGGTACACTAGAAAGGATCTTAGTATCAGTTATGTGAAGGCATGTGAAACTAACCTGATGCTATAAGAAAACTTTCAACTTACACGGAGTCCTGTTGTTGAATGGTACTACGGTAGCATTGCATTTTTGGCTGGCCAACTGACCTTTATACATCTTGTCAGGAAAAACGTCTAAGAGTTAACATGGGATTGAAAACCCTACGTGACAAAGTGAAGCAGCACCAAGAAAAAGTAGGGGAGAAGGTACTTGAATTCACCATGGTCTTAATTTATATTGAAGTAGAATTTTAACAATTGGTTACTGATGGCCAGGTCATGTTAGCTCCGCTCTATCTCCATCATTAGTTGGTTGATGCAGGGATGCATGCCTCGTGTTTCGTTACTATTTTCTGATGAATTGACATACTCAATGTGATATATATGCCATTTAAAAATATTAGATATAATCCTTTTTTGACGCCATTTGTAGATTAAATAGCACTTCCATAAAACTTTGTCTTCGTGGTGCCAAATACTTGCACCATTGAGATAGGTTCAATCAATAGGTTTTTCTTGCAAGCTAAAAATGTCATTGCAAGTAGCTTCAGTCATGTTTCATGCCATGTGTTTTCTCAAGTTTACCATGATGAAAATTGACAACGATACATGCCTATTACTTTAGTTTGACATGTACTATAACTATAAACAAACCTTCTCATTCATTCCTCGCCAAAAAAAATCTCATTTATTTAGTTCAATTAATATTTTGCTGGTCAAGAGTAGAAAATCTGATGCATAAGTTTTATACTTTCTTTATCCAGTAATACTTTCGCAAACACTGTACCCTTTCTCCTACTTTCAGTGTCTATGTTCATCTCATAATTAGTTTACCTGTTTATATGTTCTGACAAGTATATTGGGTATTTGCAGTGGAGTACAGTGGCAAAACTCCAGGAAGAGTGGGTGGAAAACGCAGATCGCTGGGTTGCTGGTTTTCTAGAGAAGTTCGAGGAAGGTTGCCATTCAATGGTTAGTTACCTTCGCCTGTTATTAGTCTACGACTGCTCCATGTGCCAATAGGTATTCCATGCTCATTTATGCCTACGTTTTAATGACTTCTTAGGGAACTGCCATCAAGGAAAGGATCCAAGAAAGGCTGAAGGCACAATCCAAGGATTTCAGCCTTCTACAATACGACAGTGACGATGCAGATGATGACGAAGAAGAAGAAGAAGGAGAAGAAGAAGAAGAAGAAGATGACGATGATGATGATGAAGATGTCAAAGAATAGTGCCTTCATAAATATAACGAAAATATAATAGCGATCATCACCAGTCCTTCACCATGTGTCTGATCGACCGTGAGATTTACTGGACAGGTACATTCGTGTTCTGTGTTTGCAGCTGTGCTTGGTGTTTGTCTGGGCACCGTACGCTTATAAAAGTTGTACTGGAAGACCTGTACACACTGGTTTTCATGAGGATACAGATTTCATTTTGTCTTCATTTACAAGGCCTGAATTTATTTTGTATTTTACTTTGTATTTCTGTTTACACCTGCGAATATATTACGCAAGCCTGGGTATGCAGCAGCGCTGGATCGACTTGTGCGCCTGGATAGGATCGAAGTGGGCGAAGGAATTTTCATAGACCCATCGGTTTGGAGGCGTCTGAAGAGTGCACGGTCGTGCATTAGCCTTACAGCGAGACCCATATCCTCCGCACTTTCTCGGCCGTCTCCCTAGTGGCAAAAGTAAGTGAGTGCCAGTATTGAAGCAAAAGTGGGGTGCCAGTATTGTTTCTAAGCTCAATTAGCAAATGAGCTCCAAGTATTCAGGGGAGTTATACAGGAAATTACAGGACTGCAAGGGGGTCAAGTCCCGCTCCACTAGCTCCGGGGCTGTTCCTCCCCTGCCTTTCTTCTTTGACGCCGTCCTCCCCGTCTTGAACGCCGCACCGTCCTGATAGCCTGCCTCTTACGGTGGCTTCCGGCTTCCAGCGTCTTCGACGTCCGTTGCGCTCTCGTGGCCTCACCACCTCTCGTTGTTGCTTCCCCACAGAACAAAAAATCAGTTGTCCTTGTTGTTGCTCTGCTCACATTCGTCGCCCATTGCTCTCCTTCACCAGCGGCACCATAGCCATGGTGCCGCCTCATCTTAGGACCCCCGTCGTCGGGCCTTTGCCTCGCTGCTTTCCTCAGTGAACCCGTCCTATTAGCGCCTCGGTACCTATTGTCGGAGACAGTGCAAGAAAAGCACCCCGTGTGAAAGAAGCTGTTGCGCTTCAAGACTAAAGCACGAGTGCATGATAATCATATTTACTTTATTACTTAGGCTTATTTTGTGATTACTGAATTGTGCTGTAGACAACTTATTTCATAAATTGACGTATAAAAGTTAAAGTTATATTTGACAAATCAGATTATAATCTAACTCACTTCTAAAATATCAACAAAAAACTATTTCAATTATCACGCAAGAATAGATATATCAATCAAACAGGATTATCACAGTTTACCGCAGCGGAACAAAAACGGCTTAACGCCACCCTAGGTTGGAATTGCGACTTCTCATGCAATCCTGTATTAACCGTTCGATCAATCTTGTGCGGTTGCGATTTGATTGAAACAGAGGAACATATCGAAGGGATTATTGCGAGAAGGTACCCCTGACCTATCTCGCTCATCGCCCATCTCCGGCGAGTGACGGCCGCGGCGGCGGCGCGGTCCCCCGCCGCCGCTGTTTCCACCGCAGGAGCGAGAAATAGAATGGCAATACGTGCCCAGGAGGAGGGAGTTCTTCGGAGCTCGGAAGACGATGAGGCGAGACTGGCTTTGAGGGGGATGTTGCTGTTTAATCAAGAGGTAATCACGTTGTACTTCAGCTCGAATTAAGCGCGAAAGTGAGGAAACCAGAAATTAATCCAAGCAATTTCCAACCCCAAGATTAAAAATCTTGGGAGATTACAAAATCTTGGGAGATTACAAATTTCTTGGATTCCTTGGCACCTTGTTTTGTCATTGGTACAAATTTCTTGGATTCCTTGGCACCTTGTTTTGTCATTGGACCTTGGTGTCTTCTTGCCTCCCTTGGAGTCTCAGCCCCAGAAAGTGAAACCACAGATTTCAGGTGGTATTGTATGCACTGTGTGCTGGACTGTTGGAACCAACTAGAAGTATAGAATTGAGGTGATTGGAGATTGGTTTGTTTCTTCCTTCTTGCCAATTCCTTGTGCTAGGCATTAGTATCTTCCTCGGAGCATTACTCTGTTTCTTGCATGGCTCTTAAGTTTGTTCGTGTCCTTGCAGGCTGGAAATACCATTTGGGGAAGACAAATCTGTTGCCTTCTTTATTCGAGGTAACGACGTGTGTTACTCAAACAGCGTCCCGTTTAGAACGCGCAAATTATTTCTTGTTCGCGCGGGAATAAACTGAATTCTGTGAAATTGCCGCGTTCCAAACATTCACCAATAGTGAAGTACTTTTCTGTGTGGTCTTTAATCCTGTTTGATGCCTTCTTCTGATTCTTGCAAGGTCGTCCTGCATATCTTCGTGTTAGTTACCTCATTTTGTTTGAGGTAATGAGGTGCACTATTTGTTCTCTTCGTGTAGGGTCTCTATTAGTGTTCCATAATCAGAAGGAGGTTGCCCAATTGTTTACACTGCAGTTTTCTTGTGAAGCAAGGAGATGGATACTAAGACTTGACTTGCTCCCTTTTCTTTACAAGTAAATGGCAACTAAATGTGGGCTTTAAATATTCTTGCTTGGATTGCTTGAAAGAGTTTGATTTGATCTTTCCTCCTGGGAGTGGTTACCTGAACTCGGAGAGTGCGGATTTTGGGGTTGCTTTCATAGAGGTGGTAGCTTCTTTCTTGCCTTCATTTAGCCTTGTAGATCAAGGCACTGGTGTTATAAGTTAAGCCAAGAACTATATGATCTTGTCCTGCTTTCTCTGCCAAATGTTTCTCCTGGTATGCCGTTTGCAGTGAGGTTTGGTTGTTACAGGTAAGGAATGCTTGAGCTGCTGCTTGTAGGATGCGACACTGATCTTTGATTCCTTTTTAGTTATTTCACTTTGAAAACAGTATTGCGCCATTTTTTCAGGCTCTATTCTTCTTTTCTTTTCCTGATGATATATTCCTATATGCATGCAAGTACTTGATGAATTCATAGCTGATTGCACATTACTCCTACATTATCCAATTGTGCATTCTTTTCCTGAAAATTTTCTTTAATTTACTACACTTACATTGCCTATTAATGGAGTATATTATAGATAAATTCATTTCAATGTTATCTTCATAAATAGATATATAGTTTGGCAGAAACAGTAGCTGATCATCACCAAACATGACGCTCCTATCAAAGGTGCGCTTGATCACCGTGGATGTGACGGGAACTCTTATAGCTTACAAAGGACAGCTCGGTGACTACTACTGTATGGCAGCCAAGTCTGCTGGGATGCCATGCCCTGACTACGAGCGCATGCATGAAGGGTTCAAGGTTGCGTACACTGAGATGACAAGGAAACACCCATGCTTTGGCCATGCATCGAGCATGCCCAATATTGATTGGTGGAAGATGTGCGTCAAGGACTCGTTCATCAGGGTAAGATTGTTACTTCCTCTGTTTAAGAATATATAACTCGTTGGACAAGAGACGGTCTCCAATGAACAATGTTCAGATGAATTTCCATTGTAATATAATAAAAGTATGAAAAATATATATTGGAAGTGTTTCTCATACAGAGTTAATGGTACTACTTTCATATGATCAATGTAATAGCCTTGTACATATCGGCGGTCAAAGTTAAGGAAGTTTGGCTACTGGAATCCTGAAATGTCATATATTTCTGAATAGAGAGTACTATTGTGTAAAATATGCAACTCTTCTGATTCAATAACTAATGCTCTTGTAGTCTTGTCTCTGATATGCTGTAGTCTGGCTATGACTATGATGATGATACGTTTGGGAAGATATTCAGACGAATTTACTCCGCTTTTGGTTCCTCTGCTCCATACTCGGTGTTCCCCGACGTGCATCACTTCCTGAGATGGCTGCGGAGCAAGGGGATCATAGTTGGAATTGTCAGTAATGCGGAGTACCGTTACAGGGATGTCGTCTTGCCTGCACTGGGACTGAATCAGGTTAGCTGCCCTCACCATCTCAGACTGCTGTTAAATACTTCAAGCACTGTTCTGACAGTATTTCTTGATATCGAAAGCCTTCGGTCTTGAGATGTCTGACAGGACGGTCAGGAATTATATCAGCTGCAGCTCCGTCTGCACTACATAAATGCGACGTTCTGATTTATTGTTTGTTTTGCAACGAAGGGGTCGGAATGGGATTTCGGGGTGTTCTCGGGCATCGTCGGTGTCGAGAAGCCTGACCAGAGGATCTACGAGATGGCGCTGGAGCTCGCGGGGAGCGTGGCGCCGGAGGAGGCGCTCCACATCGGTGACAGCATGCGCAAGGACTACGTGCCTGCTCGGAGCATCGGGATGCACGCGCTGCTGCTGGACAGGTTCAGGACCGTGGACGCTGAGAGCTGGCGACGGTCCGGCGCGGTGGTGCTTCCCGATCTCGTCTCTGCCCAGGAGTGGCTCACCAGGGATTATCCCATGGAGGAGCCAGGAACAGCTGGGCAGAATGCCTGAAAAAATAGGGAGCACTTGGAGTGGAGTGCTTCAATCTGCCATTGTCATTTCTGCAACTATATGAAATCTAGGAGCCAAAGGAATCTTGGCTGGGGTAGTTAGCTTTTATCTGTTACCATTGCAAACTGTTTATGTAAGCAAGAATGCAAGTTTGAGCAGCTCATTCAGGTTCACTATGCAATGACCAGTGCAGGGATTTAATGTCTACTTTGTGCTTTAAGTTTGCAACCTTGCCCAGTCCGGAATGAGGGGTGAATTCTTTCAGATTAAAAGATTGGAGTATATTTAAATAAAAAGATGAATGAATGATTTTCGTCTAAAGAGAAGCATACTACGTCGCTCTAGAATGAGTGCAGTCTATTAAAATTTTGACCGTTAAAATGCACAAACAATTTGGAGTCATGTGCAAATGTTGTTTGGTAGATTTGCCATATTTTTTTCTTACATCCCATAATATTACAAATATCTTTTACTAAACATATAAATAGAAAATTGATGATAGTCAAATATGTATATCGTTGTTGACATACAGACGACAAGAGAAAAAGAGAATCGACACTATCAACAAGCAGGTAGTGGTGGTTCTGTGAGTGTGCCCACTGACCAGGGATGGCCCACGTTGCAGTGGCAGCGAGACAAGTTGAGATATCAATCCATCCACAAGCCTGTAACCTAGCGAGCGTTAGAGGCAACACCGACGCGAACACGAGCGACGCGATGCTCCGCGCTTGCGGCGGCGCGGCACCGGCTTCGGTGCCCGCGCTCGTCAGGGCGCGCCTCGCGAAGCCCGCAGCCTCCGCCGTCGCCTCCTCCTCCTCCTCTTCCTCAGCCCTAGAAGAGCTCGCCGCCGAGCGCAAAAGTTCGCCCCCTTTCTCATCTCGCTTCCTTGCTCATCTACTCTCTGTGGCATTTCGTCAAACACCCACCCGCGCCGCGATGGCGTGGCGCTAAGTTGTTTGCGGAAATTCCGAAGTGAACTGCGCATTGTTTTCCGTGCTACGTTTCGATCTCGTTATGGGTCGTCTAATTGCTAATGCGGCTGTTTCCTGGGTTGAGCCGCCCATTGTTTAATACGACTATAACCGGTATATTAACTAACTGCTGTAAATGGCAAAATTTTGTAGCCAGTAGCCACTATCCAGAAGCATTGTGTTAGTGCAGCTAATTGTATGAAAATAGGCGTTACCATGCGAGGTTATGTGTAGAGAGACGCCTGACCATTGTTTCATAGCCTGGTACCTCCATTGCTTGTGTTGCTTGCTCAATAATCCTCAGAGTCAGGAGTTAGCAATTCTCGAAAGCTCTCCTTTTCCAGTGGATATTTATGTATTTGGCTCTAGCCTGCAGTGCTTCAGTGATGCATTATCCATCATTTTGCTGTTAATAACTACATTAAGAGATGACAGTAATTACAGTCTTCTAGAAATGATTCATAATTTGTTTTAAGTAAATCATTTAAATAAAGAGTTGTATGCATTACCACAAAGTGGAATGGTGGGCCTGCTCCATCAAGCATCTTTGATTTTGCTTAAATACTAAATTCTAAACACCATTTTTAGGTTTGGCAAGAGTGGTATTAAAGAAGGGCAAGACCCAAATATTCCGAGATGGGAGTCCAATGGTGTACAGTGGTGCTGTTGATAGAATAGTTGGTCGACCTCCTCCGAAAACTGGTGACGTTGTTCTGGTGGCTGATGGGACAGAGAAACCTATCGGGTGGGGTCTCTATAACTCCGTGTCTATGTTCTATGTTCGGCTGGTGCAACTAGAAGAAGAGGCAAAAAGGTGATACAATCGTAGGCTCAGGTTCTATTGTTAATGAAACTTTTGAGAGCTTGAGCTAAAATATCCCCTATTTTGGTTCTTTCTCAGAGATCCAAGCTCTGCACTAAACATGGAAAGGTTGCTCGAAGCAAGGATCTCTTCTGCTGTTGATTTGTGGCATAGTTTGGGTTTCCCCTCAGCTAATACAAATGCTTATTGTCTCATCAACAGTGAAGGCGACAGGTATATATTATTCTCTAGACTACTGTAGTTCAGTTACCAAAGAAACTGTTGCCAAACCGGCCCTAGGCAACCATGTTGAGATCAATCATCAAAACAAGTATGAGTAGTTCAACATTCAGCACCATTTTGACTTCTAGGTATATATGGACCTCCAAATAGTTCCAACACTACCGTAATATCTTTGTATAAAGAATAAAGTGTTATTATTGCTCTTTGAATTCACCACATGCAGCAGTGAATGCTGATCATTAACAACGAATGGATTTTACTATTCTGATATTTTTCTCTCGGGAGTCTTTATGGCTTTATCTCATTCTTGACTTCATGCAATTTCCATAATAGTGCAATTATCAAATTTCTGTTTACTGGTTTTGAAATGCAGATTGTCTGGTCTGATAGTGGATATCTTTGCTGATGTTGCTGTGATTGCTTCATCTGCTGCTTGGGTTGAAAAATATAGGCAAGAAATCCAGTTCCTCGTCAACAAATTTAGTGATGTCAAACATATAAAGTGGAGGTCATCAACACATGTTTTAAAAGAGGAAGGATTAGATATATCAGAACAAAAAGAGCCTGCACCCCCTTCACATTCTGGAACGGTGAAGGTGAACCTGCTAAATTAATGTTTTTGAAGGAAGCTAAGGAATTGTATTTTAAATTTACAAATTATGATTCAGTTTCCATTGATTTTTAGTAAGCCATGTTAAATTTGGTTTAGCTAATTCCAGTACTTTTTTGCCGTACTCAATTACATCTATACTACTATATAGTGTACCAACTTTGAACTAGACTTGACAAGCAATCTGAGCCATTGATCCCACGAATCTAACGGCTGTGACGGCTGAGATTGGAGGGATTAGCGGCGAACAGTGACCATAAACAGTACCCATAAATAGTACCACAAATAGTGACCATGAACTATCCCATCTACAGTACTTGACGTGCGCTGCACATACTGTTTACTAGTAGCAACTAGTGTCAAGAGACTGATGGTGTCTGTGCGCTCTATTCAGCATGGCAATTAGCTTGACTTAGGATTTGGCAATCTTTCTTCCTGCTATATTGTGTTTCCCGTTGTTCCAACACTTATTAATTGCTTTTCTTTCAGGCCATGGAGAATGGCATTGCCTATCTAGTCTCTTTGGAGGGTCAAAAGACCGGGTTTTATGCAGATTAATGGCAGAGCCGCCATTTCATATCGACAATCTCTCAGGATCAAAGGGTTCTTGACCTTTGCTGCTACAGTGGTGGTTTTGCTCTAAATGCAGCAAAGGGTGGTGCTAATAATGTCATTGGTATAATACTGTAAGCTAGTGGACATTTAAGTCCTCTGTTCATATACTTCTGAAGTTACAAGTTACAACCAGATTATAGTTTAAGTGCATCATTAATTTGTAAACTCCACAGTGGTGTATCATTTTTAGTATCACTTTATATCATTCTGCAGGTTTAACTTGTAAAAATATAATTTAACTTTGTATATCCATTTTCAGGCGTTGATTCATCAGGATCAGCACTAGACCTTGCCAATGAGAATATTCTTTTGAATAAGCTGAATGCTGAGAGAATTTCATTCATAAAAGAAGATGCAACTTTATTCACGAAAGGTGCTATCTCAAGAAATGAGCTCTGGGACTTGGTAATCCTTGATCCTCCGAAGTTGGCACCTCGGAAGAAGGTACACATCCTATTGGAGCATTTACTTGTACTCACTAATTTGACTTGAATGAGATATTTTTTCATCTGTGAATGTGACATGCCAAGGCATGTTATACATCCAACAGTTCATGAATCTTTGGTTTATTATTCAGCAGGCACCTAAATAAACTTGCCCCTTAGCATTTACCATGAATATCAGCAAGATCTGTTGTCTCAATGTCAGACTGTCTGTACACATTCAACCCACAATGGCTCTATGTAAGTGAATGGGATTCTCTGTTGTATTTGTAGGTGCTACAAAGTGCATCCGGTATGTACAGAAGCTTGAATGCTCTTGCAATGCAAGTGGTAAAGTGAGGGGGCTTACTCATGACATACTCTTGTTCTGGAGCTATGACCCAAAGTGGTCTCTTCCTCAGAACCATTCAGGTATTTTGCTTTGCTCATCTTGCATAACTAGTTAACTACTCAGCATACACCTTATCACTTATAGATTCTTGGGTGCTACTCCTACATACCCAAATCATCTAGCATCTTATTACTGTGCCAATTGAAATATTGGACAAATTTAATGATTTGCAACATGTCAAACTGAATAGCATTCATGGGGAAAAAAATCTTGATAGATGGTCTGCAATGAATATTCATGCTCCTTTTGAGTTCTCGTTGTGTTGGCTATAGATGCCAGGTGGCCAAATATAAATTGAATTCAATTAGCTTGTCTACATTCACATTGAAATTTGCTGTTAATTTATCAACATTGATGATAATAAACCTTCCTCTTGTTTCTAACTTCAAGGGTGCTGCATCAATGTCCGGCCGAAAGGTTACAGTTTTACGTCAAGCAGGGGCAGCATGTGATCATCCCATCGATCCTGCGTACCCTGAAGGCCAGTATCTCAGCAATTACTTGCTCCGAGTGACGTGAAAAAGGAGAGGTCAAAACCTTCTACTGACCAGTGACAGTTTCTGAAGTTGTACTTATAGTTTGATCTCATATTTAAGTCATACAGGTTAGATCTAGACATTTTAAAGATTCTCTTCAATTTGTATTGCAGATCGTTATTAATCTTTGTGGAGATTGACCCCTTTATGCAAGGAAGTTGGAAAACAAAGAACTTACCGCACGTGGTGAAAATAGTGTCAAATAGAATAACACAATGCACCAGTTTAAAATCAACATTACTGAACATGGATCTGATCATTCCATATATTCATTTCACTTCTGGGGAATGCAGTTTTTGACAAAAGGTGTATGTATTGTTTCAGTATAATGTACATCCGTTCGTGTCGCTCATACACACGGGCCTACTTGGTACATGTACTCAACCACAGCTCACAAATTAAAAAAAAATACTATTTAGTATTAAGATACATTTCAACCACAAGACTCATTGCTTGATGCTGAATGCGGAAATCAACTTTCAGAACATATCAGTGGCCTGCAGGGTTTCTGTTCCATGACAAGTAGTCGTTATTTCCCAATTTCCTGCAGGAGACCAAAAGAAAATCAGAGGTGCACTTCAGATCAGTGAGAAAGGGTGTGAAACTTCATATGATTGCATTATATAAGAATTGAGAAGTTACAAACCTTGGTTTTATCAAGTACAACAAGGTGAATGCAAATGCCAGGAAGAAGCAGAGTCCACCAACAGTAAGATATGCAAGACCAAGAAAATCATTCTTTCCACCAAGCCAGGTTGAGGTAGAAAGGACCAACTTCTTTTTGCCACCAAAGCTATATGTGTTGTAGTTGTTCTCCAGTGTAACTGTAATGGTGTCATTTTCCTTGAGGTCAACATATATCCTACCATACAGCTTTCTGAATGTAGGAAGTGCTGCAGTTCGCATCCAAACAATAAGGTCCTCCTGCTCACTCAACTGCACGGAATATAACTAAAATCATTAGCTTCAGGGCAAGAAATGTTATTCTGACTGCTCAAAGAACTTCTCGTGGTCCATGTCAATGAAAATTGACTGGACTTCAGTTGATCGTTAAATTAGATGACCATGATATACTAAAAGTATAATTGGCTGCCCACTACATATGCAATTATCGAACGGTACAGAGCGAAACGATGAAATCCAAAAGCATACCGGTATATTTGGATCGAGTGATTTTCCACCGATAAGAGCACCTTTCTGGAAGTTCTTTGGAAAGACATCACTTCCAAATTTGTGCTCTCTGTCACTTTTCCAAGAGATGTCTTTCTTGTCCACTGACAAGTTCTTACTGTTGTGTACGAAGGTATACGAATCATTGAATGTGCTCCATGCAATCAGACCACAAGGGACGACTGCCTTTCCATCTGCCGTGGTTTTCTCGGGATCACAAAAGGAGGTCTCATTTGCCTTGCTAGCATCTCTTAGCTGTGCATCATTTCGACTCTTGACATATCTGAATGTGAAAAGTGTGATATATAAGCAGGGTCATGCAAGGCAAGATGAATCCTCATTAACAAAGCGTAAAATAAAAGCTAAGCAACTACAAATGAGCTTTAACTGCCAAGATATTATGTTAACGTGTCAAAATCTAATATCATTTTAGCCATCTGAATAATACTGGGTAGGTATAAGTTCATGACCTCCATGCCCGTCTGTGTACATGATATTAGTACATGGTGATACGCGATAAGGATTTCGATCCATTTATTATCAGAGAGAAAGAGAAGGAATTTGTACGCATATGTCACTATAAAGGGTACTTTGAGCTCAATTCTACCATGCAGAGCCTTTTCTTTTGGGTAAGTTATCAGAGAACGTAGGAGTTAAACGGATCCTTAACCAGCTTGGCTATGTACGTAGTGTAGCGGTACTGTAGTGGCTAGGTACTGTTCACGTTGTTCATGTGGGCCCTACCAGGGCGACATTAGTTCGAAATTAGAGACAATATTAGATAGTCCTTGATAGTTGGGTTATTTCCTTATAGATATACTCCATGTACTAGAGATAAGTTTCGCTAGTCAAGTCAAGTCATCCCAAGCAAGAATAATGAATTACTCTCTCATCTAAGTTATCTTATTCCAGTCTTTAGTCCAAGCTTCTCCCTTCTGAAATCCCAAGACCTTTCAAGCTATGACATTCTAGCCTTCCTCTGCATAGTATTATCCCTTTGTGACCTAACATTCATAAACATGTTTTTTCTCTTCATTTTATTCATTTCAATACAATTGCTACAAAACTGGATGCAAATATTTCAGCCAAGGACTAATTGTATCATTTCAATGCCTTTGAAAAATTGGCGACCTCAGAAAGCATAGTGCATACCTCCTATGGTTCTGGTAGAAGTTATTCAGCTGGTAATACACAAAAATCGGTTGCTTCATATCCTTTGGAACCTGGAAACGAACATGCAATCAAATATTTCAGCCAAGGATTATTTTGATTCTTAAAATAAGCTGCATATTTGTGAACTAACTAACATATCACACACTCTGTCACTAGTTGATGCTCTTATGGCTATTGTTTTTCCATTCCCAAAATTTAGAGTAGAAGAATACTCGTGCAGCTAAGCTCATTACCTTTAGAGTCCTTTTGCAGATTTTAGGTATTGTTGAGTTCTGGATGTAAGCAAGCCTGTCAGTAATATTAGCTGGGACACATGCATCATCATATCGATCAACAATCTCAACAACCTACAGCAAAGAAAACAATCAGCATCAGCAAATATGGCGAACATATCTTTGAATCAAGCATACAACATATCCAGCATACCTTTTGCGAAGCTAGCAGCGAAGCAACACCGATCGGGACAAAAATGGCGCCAACAAGAACAAATACTGAAATGACCTGTATAACATAAGCACAATCATTTGTGAGGTGCTCCAACATATGATCTCTCTCAAGATAAGTCTAATTCACACCAGAAGAAAAAAAGAAGAGAGAAAACCATCAACCTACCCATTTTGGAGTAAGAATTGGCTTGCAAGCTGGGAGTTCCTGCTGCGTAAACTTGGAATCTGCTTACACAAAAGGGAGCAATAGATAAATTTCAGGGCAAGTTTAGCAGTTCCACCAAAACTTTAACCATCTGAAAATTCTAAGGCATGGTATTAAAAATTGCAGGACTTGGTTAATGACTCGAAGCTCAAGCTCCGGGTCTAACGCTAGAGTCAACTCCTATTCTTAACACAAGGGGGCAAACATGATGAACAAACCATATCTTCCAACATGCTATCCAAAAGAGAGAAATCTAATTTAATTAGGGTCTCATATCTAAGCACTTAACCAAATTAAACCTCACGAGATTACATCTTAACCTCTCCTAACTTAGATATTCCAGCGTCACAACTAGCACAAAACTACAAAGAGAAGAACGCGATTATTCCAAACCCCAACCAAAAGGAAAATGGAAGTAAACATCACAGCAGCAGGATCAAACTTGGACGAGAGATCTCACACTTGGGCTTCCTGGAGGTCCTCCTGGGCGCGCCGCCGTCCCTGGATCCACCGGAGCTCGACCCGGCGCCGTTGTTGCTGTTCATCCCACCAATCCACCGCCAAGAAACCTCGCCCAGAATCGCACCAAGCCGGTACCAAGAACCAAGAATCGGACTTGTTCTTCCCGGACACCAAAACGCACGCCCTTTTCTTGAGTTCCTCGCTTGGGATTTGGAAGCAAGGAAGCGAGGGAGCAGGAGAGAATGGTGAAGGAAAGCTGGGAACCTGCTGGCCTGGTGCTCTTGTTGTTGTTCTTCTTGCGAAGTTTACAAGGAAGGGAGGAAGGGGAGGGTGGTTCGACCTCGAGAAGAGAAGAGTTGGGAGGTGGCGGTCGTGGCTCCGCGTTGAGCTGAGCCGGCGGGGGCGACCAATTGGAGGTTGAAATGTCGAATTAGTCAAGAAGATTGTCCTTATTTTTGTGTTTCAGTGCTTTTTTGTAGTTTTGTTTTGTTTTTCAGCTCAAAATGAATAGAGCGGTTGGGTTGGATGGAGGAGTAGTTGGAGCGATTTGGCAGTTACATGGATATTAGAGCAAGGATGTGCTAAGCACACGCTAACGGCGAGAAAAAATGACTAGCGCTGATGCTAAGGGAGGTAAGAATAAGTGCTAGGAATAAAAGATTTAGCACCCAATAGTAAGCTTATCTTTTGAAATTGTTATCAGTTTTTTAAAATTTCTTAGCACCTACAGGTGGTGCTAAGAGATATAGCAAAAGAAGTTTAGAGAGATAAATGGAGAGAGAAGACTGACGTGGCCATCTTAACGTCTAATTTAGGGTCAGCTGCTATGGCTATGGGAAAGTAAACATATGGCTTTTGGTTGATTCAAACCATCTACAACATTTTGAAAAATGAGCACTGAAGTTTCAGCACATTATAAAAAGCTGACAGAAGACAGCTTTTCCAAACAGTTGAATATGTACTGCAAAGCCCACAGTTACCGTGGCAAAAACTGCTGAAAAGCTGGCCGTTTGGTTGGACTGTATCTTTTTCCAGTGAAAAGCTGCTGAAAAGCCCAACCAAACAGGGCCTTAGAGGTGCTTTTTTTTTATTCAAAGGGCCTTAGAGGTGCTAGTGATGCAAATCTTTCTAAAGGTCTCGTTGGTTCATAGGATTAAAAAACACATTAGGAAAACACACATAAATTTGATATCTATGACATATTGAATCCATAATAACTAATTGAAGTGGTTCGGTTGTATCATATAAATTTTCTTTAGAGACTGCATGTATGCTGTAATGACCCACCTATGTAACTTCATGTAAATGAAATCCTTGCCAATCATCTTGTAATAAAGTAAACTTTAATTCCCATCTCATTTCAGCATATAGGACAATTAAAATGGTTCAAATAAAAAACCTTACAAATTTAACATAGAATCAACTTAAACAAACTTTGTGAAATCAAACATCAAAATTTCATTCTAATAGTTTTTATAAGCCCAAAACATCCCAAGGAAGCCCTTTGAAAACTTTCGTGTAATTTAAAATTAGTTTGCACATTTAAATAAAATATTTTTTAAAACTATTTCAAAATGGACAGAACTGTAATATCTTAATTAAGTGAATTTTATCTTATTCATAATTTATGAAATTTTATATCTGTGATTTATTTATCTTCCTGAACCCAAATATAGATTTTTCATAAATATTTGAGAAGCATTTCACCTACTTAAGGTTCAAACCTCAGTTTGAGAAAAATTTGGATTTATATTTAAATGACATTAAAAAAGAACTGAGTCCGCTACCTGCCCCCTCTAGTCCGCTGTTTGCCCCGCCGTCGACCGTTTCATCGCACCTGAGGACTCGTGCGCTTCCCCATGTAGCCACCTGTCCGTTTCTATCGCCCGAGACCTGTTGCAGTGCACGCCGTCGAGATCGCTGGTTGCCGAACGTCAGCATCCATTTCTCCCCTTCTCAGTTTCCTCGCCTATGAATCTCCATTCCCTCATCCGCTTCGCCAGTGAGCTCCCCTCGTTCCTATGCTTTTTCCACACCGAAACCGGAGCCTACCATAGAGTTCCCTGCCAGATCGCCTTTGGCATTGAGAGCTCCTGCGAGAGCGCCATCTCTGGCATCATCGAGTTCTTCGCGTCCGACAGTGAGTCAATCCCACGCACTTTGCCCATTCACTCCACCTTTCCCTCCTGATCTCATTTCTATGCTCGTCCTGTACAGAGCACCGGTGAATTGACCACTACGCTGCCTTCGTCTCCAATTCCGACAGAGATCCGCTGCGGGCCATTGCCACTGTTTTGGTGAGTCTCAGCATTAATCGATGAGTTCGTTAGTGTAACGCCCCAATTTTCCGAAACCTGAAAATTAGGGCCAACAAAAACTTTTTGCTAATGATATCAGTTAAATTACACCATGGTAAAAATGTTAATCAAATCATGCTTCTAGTAACCCTAAAGCAAGGCAACCAAAATCCTTTCCCCCTGTTCCTGCTCCCTTGATCTCTACTTTGTCGGAGCCCTGTTCGGCAATGTTCTCAAACCCTGTTCTACCCTTGTCCTCACCTCTTACGCGGCTAAACACCTTGCAATCTCGCCACGAATACATCTTCGGCATCTCTTCCCCTCCCTCCTCGTCGGTGCAACCTAAAACCACACCTGCCGCTAAGTGCCCCCGCAGTACTTCTGCGGAATTGAAACATATACTCATCTTGAATCTTTCCAAATGACTTGAAATTCTACCACCAACTTCGATATGACCTATCGCGAGCATATGCAAAAAATATACTGCTTTCCAATACACGCACATATGCAAACCCTAATCCTCGCCACCCCCGGTTCCTTTCTTGACATCGAATCTCATGCATATATATATGCGTATACTAGTGGCATCATGCAAGCTCCAACTCACTGTAATATCGCATGCCCGTTCCATCCACATACAAACCCTATATATGCTGAAATTCCAAGTGTATGTGTATACATACACTTCACACCCTAATTTATACTTTCGGTAAAACCATAACAACCATGGTTATCTCTTCCCTTACCAGATGTCATCTAAATATTTTCTCACCTCTACCAAGTTACCATGCCGGGAGATAAATATCTGACCTGTTACATTTCCACCAAATGACCATTTGCCCATTTATCCATTTACCCGGCTATCCTTTTTGCTATAGTCAAAACCCTATTTACCGTTCGCCATACTTACCCGTCACTCGGACACGAGCGTTAGGTCAATCCTTGTGCATGTATATGGGTACATATCCTTCCCAGGATCTATGCCACCTTTTCTCTCTCCTAGTAACAATTTAAACCTAAACCTAACCCATAACCCTAAACATCTAAGCTTTTGACTCCGACTCAATTCGAGGGCCATACTTGCTATAGGTCTCAAAGCTCCCTCGCTATCCCTTGTTCCATCACTCGGCTGATCTACAAACAATCCAATAAAAACACTCCAAACATCTCTGTTATTTCTCTTTTCTCTATTGCATCCACAAATTCTAACACGGCAGAAACCAACACTCCATTTCTCCTGTCCAACATTTTCTTGCTGTGCTACCCTTTCCCTTGCCTTGCGCTTCATGTGGTTCCAATGCCCAACCTCTCCACCCATCCCTGCTGCTACCAGCACTGCTAATAATCGTGTCAACTGTTCCCCCATGCTTCTACAATGGCTGTACTAGCTCTACCTCACTCCATAAGTGCATGCCGAGCTGCCCTACCTTCCTGAGCAGCTCACCTTTTCCTTTTCTTTTCTAGCTCTAGCACGAGCTCCTCTCAATCCTCTAGCCAAGCACCAACAGCACTGACCAATACCCCTGCCGCAACAGCATCAGTGAGCAACCCATTGACTTTCCATTTATCTCTTGCTAGCTCCTGCTCTCCACTTCTTTTTCTGCCGCACCACCATAGCAACAGCACAGCTGGCCAGCTACTCACTTCCCTATTTAATTCTAGCAGCCAAGCACGACAGACAATTCTATTTCTTCGCTCCTCTACCCATGTTGCTGCTGGTGCTACCTCTTCTCTTTTACTTTTGTGTTCAGTACCTAGGCTATTACAGCGGCCAGCTCTCCCTTTTCTCCATTTCTGACCGAGCAGTCACCACCAGTCCCTTCTGCCACCTCCCATCAACTCACTCCTCACTCCCCTACTGCTCTCTTTTCCTCCCATGTCGTGCCATTTTCTCCTCCAAGCAGCAGTAGTACGGCAGTTGAGCAATATTACAGCAGTCAACTGCCCTATCCTTTCTTTCTCATCCCTGCTTTTTTCCCCTAAGCAGCTCAGCACGCCACCAGCAGACCAAGCTGCATGCGCATGTCCTTCTTCCCCAACACGCCTCCCCTACCTTTCTCAAGCTGCCCGAGCTACCTCTTCTCTTGTCTGCCAAGCAGCCTTGTCTCCTCACCAAGGCAGCCAAGCTCCAGCTCTTCACCACTTGAGCTCCACCCCTAGACTTCTCTCTCAAACTCTCCTCCCTCGAGTTCTTCTTCACCTCTCTGCTGAGCTTCTAAGCAAGCTCCCTCCTCTTCTATTGCCAAGACCAGAGGCCGAGTCTCCCTCTGCACTCTGACCCGAGCAACCTTCCTTTGCTCCTCTGCCCAAAAGTTGCTCCTCTTTCTTCTAGCTCCAAGCTTTCCCAAGTTCTTCCTCCTTTCCCCAAGCTCCCTTGCACTCTTCCTCCCGAGCTCCATGGCAGCCGAACTCCTAAGCTCCCAGCTGGAGCAAGCTCTCCCGAGCTGCTAATTCCCCTCCCCCAGGCTCCCCATTTTGCCTCGCCCCCAGCAGCCGGGTTTGCCCACTGCAGTTGCCCCTACCACGGCAGCCATTCCCTACCGTGGCAGTCCTCCCCACCGTGGCAGCAGCAGCCTCATACCTCCTCCCTCCCGAGGCAAGCAAGCTGAGCTACCCTACTCTAATTACTTGCTGACAGCTCACCTCCCTGCTGAGCTACCGAGGCCTACCCGAGCACAGACGCCGCACACAAAACTTTGCCGTGGCAGCTGATGGCAGCTACCGCCACTTCCTTTCCCTGCCGCTGCCCTCGTAGTCCGCCGCGGTAAAGCAATTCCCCGCCGTGGCAAGCCATTCCCCGCCGTGGCAAAGCTATTCCCCTATCACGGCAGCGCTGCGACAACCTTTTCTCTGCCACGGCAGCGCTGCAGCATCTGTCCCGTACCGCGGCAGCCATTTTTCCACCGCGGCAGCCCATGGTAGCTGCCTCTGCAACCCCGCCTCGCCGCGGCAGCCCACGGCGACTGCTCGGCCACCATGTTCCTGCCACGGCAGCTCACAGCAGTTGCCGCTGCTGCCTTGTCGCCACCGCGGCAGCCACCTCTCACCACGGCAAGCCATTGCCGCTGCTGCTCTCCTCGCCGCAGCTACCTTTTCCTACCGCGGCAGTTACTGGCTGCTGCCGCGCCACCGTTTCCCCGCCGCGGCAATGCCACGCCGCTACTCCTTCCCGCCGCGGCAGCCAATGTCCACCACGGCAACTCCTTTTCCCTACGCGGCAACCTTTCCTCCGCCGCGGCAGCCCTTCTCCTCGCCACGGCAGCCCGTGGCAGTACCACATCACCATTTTCCTCGCCGCGGCAGCCTAGGGCAGTTGCCACTGCCAGCTCGCCCCTGCCGCGACAAACCGTGGTAGCTGCCACAGCCAACTTGCTCTGCCGCGACAGCCCATGGCAGCCGTTGCCGCTGCCACGCTCTTGCAACGGCAGCTGCCGCTGCCCATTTCCTCTGCCGCGGCAAGGCCTCTGCCACCGCCGTTGCTATCTTTCTCTGCCGCGATAGCCGTCGCACTTCGCCACAGCTATCGTCTTGCTACCCCCGTCAACCCCATTATGGTTCCTGTGTTCAATTAAAATTAAAATCTATCTAATGACACTGATTTCATAATTCTTGTAATTATTTAAATTTCAAGTTTAGAATCGATTTATTTATGAGCATGTTATATATATACATATATTCCTTTAGCATGGTTAACGTGGTTAATCCCTTATCGCAATAAAACCCGTCATGCCATGTTAGTTTCAGCATGCGCATATATGTATATACATGCACGCATGCCTTCATATTTATACACATAGGTCGTTTAAGTCTTGCTCTAACGAATTTCCTATAGGTCTCTAAAACCTTTGCAACATGAATGATACCCTTTGGACCCAACCCCTATATGAAAACATGTAAACGCTAATATAATCCCAATCACGCAAACTCTAGTTTTCCTGCATGTAAAAACCGTTACCTCATGTAATGATAAATACATCGCAACATTTTGAAAAACCCTAGCATCCTTCTAACAGCAATGCATGGTTTCAAATGTGACATGAGTGTATTTTGGTTCTTAAATGGTTCTTCCTCGCACTATTGGTGATTCGCTGTTTTTCTCAACGTGTAGTTGCGACGCGGCGGTACCTCACGCGCAGGATTCTCGATGTTTGTCGTACCAAGTTTGCGATCGACTCGGCCGATGACGCCAGGCAAGCTCTCCACCTTTGATCATGTTGAAATCCCAAGTTTATGAAATATTATGTTGTTTACGAAACATGCATGCTATGTTTTATAATTGTTATTTTACGTAGCGTAGCTATGCCGATGCTTAGAAAACCTTAGTCCGACCCTGAATTCCTTGTAGTCCTAAGGACTATGTATTCCAGAAAATGTTATTGGAAAAAAACTTAGGGTAGAGTATATACATATATACCTGCTTAGCCCTGCTGTAGAAAAATTAGGGTTTTTAAAAAGGAAAAGTAATAACACCCCATATTTCATGTGGTGAACTTTTGAGAAACGGACCGTCGTGTCCAGAGGTGTATGAAGGTAGCATAGCCATGGGTTGGTATGTTTTACCGTAAATGGTTTTGTGAAACCAAGCTGAAAATGGAGAGGATTTTGATCCGGGTTGGAAATGAAGGGTGAAAGCAGGGAGTTTGTTAAAGAGCGAGGTAAGGCCCGGCGTGGTTCTCGCTGTCCGTTTACGGGAATGGTGTGGAGTCCCTCTCGGATCACCTAAGGACCGATCTTAAGTGCCGTTTGGCGACATAGTACCCAGCCTGAACTAGCATAAACCCGTGGGCAGTTAGTAGAGTGCGGATGGGGTGGTTTAACTCCTGTAGAGAACAAATACAGCGGTTTAGCGAGGCATTGTTCGACACAAAGTTGGAACACCAACCTCCTTGCAAGCGATGATACTGACTCAAGCTAGGTTTGGGACATGTCCTTCTGGCGGGTTCATGGCTGGGTTCACACCGGCGAAGAGTCTCGTTGTACTAGCTCTGGTAGCATGCGGCGCGCAGTATGCCCAGGGTGAACTACATCATGTGGGTAAAGCCGTACCACCTCTGCAGAGGGTTAAAACTATTCGAATAACCGTGTCCGCGGTCATGGACGAACTTGGTTAGGCCACACTAAAGTAGACTGACTTTCAAAGTCAAAAATGGTTATGGGTTTAAGGACGTGATCCGCCGTGTTCGCAGGGCAGCATGCCAAGTTCCCGTCGTGTCGGGAAAAGTGAAGAAGGGGTTCCCCATGGACTCGGGCAAACCCTAGAAATCCCCGTAAGTACCGGGAGGACGATGTTTCCCTCCCCGAGGAACCGGGTGATTGCCGTGTTTTCGTTGGTATCCCCATAAGTACGAGGTGAGCTGTGTCTCCCTGAGGAACCGGGCGAATACCATGCTTTGCCGTTGTAGCGGAAAGCACAGAGATGAACTCCCCGCTATGACGGGTAGAGTGAATCAAGCAGGTACCTCATCTCGCTACGTCGAGATGTTTTGCTAAAATTGCTTTTATATCTATTTACATATATTTCAAATGCAAACTTACTTTCTCGCACAATATGAAACCTAGGATAGAGCCAATTTCTTGATAATTTCCTTGCATGCTCATATCCGTGATAGACTCCCTGGCGGAGTGCTTGCGAGTACATTCAATGTACTCACCTGACTTGTTGATTTGGCCAGACAGAAGGGCGACCGTTTGAAAGCGACGACGGTATCCACGATAACTAGGGCGAACCCCCAGTCAGTTGCCTGTTGGGAACGGCATATTGATGGGCTCATCACCGCTCGATTTTCCGTTGCAAGATTTCTAACCTTTGGGCTAAAGGTATAGTTTTTTGATCTTGAAGATCGGATTGCATATTCTATTCTAATTAGTGTGTGTATGATTTTGATACACAGATTAACTTGTGGGTATCGACTACTGATCCAGGGACCGGTACTGTAAACACAAGGGCTTATCCGGCCTTAAAACCGGGTACGCCACAGTTAGCTTCTTGCAGCCCTTCCTTCTCTCCCTGACCTCCCCTCTATCCTCGGCAAGCATTAGAAGCCTTTCCCGTCTTCCACCGGAGCTCCGTCGCCACCATCAACATCAACGTCCTCGCCATCAACCTCCCCTTGAGTAGCCGATGATTGGAATGTACTCAGGAAGTCTCTAGGAACCCTTTCCACAAAAATCTAAGCCGCTGCACCCTTCGTCCACCTTGTCAACGAACTTCGTGCTGACCTCGCCGCCAACCACTGTGACATCGCCTTCTCCAACCACTTCAACCTCGGCCGATCACCCCTACTTCCTTGTGGTGAGCACCTGGACCAGATCCACCTCTTATTTCCCTCGTTACGATGTTGTAGCACCGTCCGGTGCTACTCTGTTCCCGACTGCCGCCAACGAGCCTCGGGTTGGAGCTCCGATGAGTCTCCGACCTCACTAATCACAAAAATGGGTCGGCGACGCATCCAAGAGCCCAACGCCGCAAATCGGGCGTGAAATGGTGCCTGGATGCATGCATGAGCCTCTGCGCCACCACGATCTGGACATGTTGAGCCGTCGGCTGATCGGGCGATGGGTACCGGTGGGTTAGTTATAAACGTTAGACTAATGACTATTTGACAGATGGGTCCGACGGGGTTAGTTTTCTATTAAATACCGGTTTGAGTTAATGTGCAAATGACAGCTAGGCCCCGTCACTTAACTGGCCGAATTAATAAAATGTAAAAAAAAATCTGACAGATGGATCCCATCTGTCATAGACTCATTAAAATAAAGAAAATAAAAAGGGAATTCCAACGGAGGATGATAAATGGGTCCAAAGGCCACTTGGGCCAGTCAACCCTTGATCAGCTCAAGCTGACCTTTGGCCCCACATGTCATCCACCTTGGATAGCGTTATCTAGGTATAAAAAGTATTTCCCTAGTTATTTAAATGAGAAGAAAACAAAAAATTGCTAAAAATACTTTAAATTTGTAAAATCATAGAAATTTCATATAAACTCCAAATGAGATGATTTTTTTTGTAAATTCATATTTAAATTTGTAGATTTTAATGGTACCACTTTTAGACATATTACTATTATGGAAAGTTTCTAAATTACAAATATGCTTTTAAACCCTAAAAATTTAATATGAATCTTAAAAATTTCATAACTTTAATTCTAGAACTCCAAATTAAGTGAAACCAATTGCATTAGTTTTATAATTTAATTTCCTACATTTTAGGATGCATTTCATTCATCATATATCATCTGAGTTTCCTGGCATTGATTTTATTGCCTTCTTTTGTTGTTTCCAGCGTTTCGCTAATTCTTTCGGTAGAACCCGACAACGAGGATTTTTATGAGGTTGCCTCATTGCGATGAGGAGAAATACTAGCAATACAAGAATGCAAGCTTTCTATAATTCCCCGTTCAATTTATTTTATGATTTGTGGATGAGATGATATACTTGGTTGCATGATTTGAACGTGGTTTGTGGTGGTGAATGAGTCAGTAGCATGTTAGAGTTTGGATGTGGATCATGAAGTTAATTTTTACTAATGAAATATGAACCTAATAAGTGGATGTGAGAGAAGGGATTTTGCTTTCACTGATGGATCCATGGACGAGGTGAACGTAAGCACCTCAGTCGTCTAGTCGATGCTGGTGTCGTGGGGCTCTACCTGCCTTCACCCACGGTGGAAGTGCTATGTAGGAGTGTCTCTTAGTCATATCCGGCCAGTTATGAGCTAATGACACTTTTGTAACGCCCGAGTTTTTAGCATTATTCTAAACATGGTCTTTAGGTCTTATTAAAACCCCTAATAGCTTTCATCTACATTTTGCCTCTGCATTTTTCTCGCATCACTTCATGTCACAAAGCTAAAACACAAAGCCATGCATATATGTGCATATACGCAGTTGATGTAACCCTAAATAATCTCTATGAACTACCTACTCAAATCTTTCTCAAAATGAGTGACATAGATGCAGTTATATATATATATGCACACATCCAAACCCTAATTTCCTTTCTTTCTCGACATCCTTATGAAACCCTAATTCGATTCTTCTCCCGACGAAGGGCGAAACCCTAGCGACGGATACACATGATAACACATGTCTAAAGATGTACACCAGGCACCTAGTAGGGCCCACATGTCATAAATGTGGCCCCACCCTCTAAACCCTAACAAGCACCTTTTTTCTTGATTTAATTTCTTCAAACTAGAAACCCTATATCATGATTTTATGTGATTTCCTTTCTCCAAAAATTATGAAAAAAATTTCATAAAATATCTGAGACCCATTTGCACCTAGGTATAAAATAATATGAAGTTGCTCAGTACAAAAGTTTTGGATAACATCTGGAATACAAATTAGGGCAGAATTGGCATTTGTACTACAACACCTAGAATTAGAACTCAGAAAAATATGCAAAAATTCTACAACATACTAGGGACCTGTAGGACACCAATTATGAAAAAAAAACCTAGCTATGTCCAGTACAAATTTCCTGAGCATCTTCAACAGGAAGAATCTACCAATTTGAGACTATTCTTGGTTAATTTGACCCATCTAAAAGCTTTGCAAGGTCATGAGGAAGATGTCCTAGCTCCCGTAGCATGACATCAACTCAGGCATGTCACAGAATTAGCCAGACAAAGTCCCTTTTGCTCCCTACCATCCTAAGCCCTAGCAAAGCCAGGGTTGGCATGCCCTTTGCTCTCACTTTTCCTCTGCTATTCTACCTCAAACTTGACATGCTACCTCTCCTCCCTACTCCTTGTCCCGTGACACGATCACTTTTGCAAAGATGCGGGCGGACACGCCAGGATAGCACCAGTACCGATGTGCGCATGCCCGGACATGCACTGGACGCGTCCAGAGCACGTGCATATGTGCACAGCGCCTGTCTGGGGCCTCATCTCGGAGCCTCCGGTGCTTCGGCACAGCGCCGCCTTGTCAGCCAACACCGGGGACCTCCTCTCGACCTAACCATGAGTTGCCACCATGCCCAGACTAGCCGGGGCCCTCCCCTTGCCGTCCTCATCCCCTCTGGCGGCAAGCTCCACACCTGACCGTGCTCTGCCTATAAAAGGGCTTCCCCCGAGCTCTCCTAACCATCCCTCCATCTCCCCCTCTCCCTCTCCAAGCCGCTGGGGTCACCGGTTGGTCCCAAGGTCCCTTCTTCCTCCCCCTCGGTCACCAATCTCTTCCGCCACTACACCCATTAAACCGAGAGATGGAGACCTCCCCAAGCTAATTAGTCCACACCATTCTACTCCCCATCTTCTCCGCAACATTTTCCACCTTCCAATTTCCCGAGGCAGCTATCGAATTGAAAACACCCAAATCCTCGCTGGATTTCTCACCGGAGCCCTTGCTGGCTCGATCCTGAGCGGCGGTGCACTCCCCATCCGACCGCCAGGTGGGCCCGCGACTCGCCTCCCTTAAGAACCGAATCGGTAAGCACCTGGGACACTTACTGGTGGGCCTTTGGCCACTCCCCGGGCCCGAAGTCAGGGTAAGTGGAGGCGTACTCCCTAGTACGCCTCCGGCAGCACCTGCTCAACCGAAAAAACCAGTCCGGTTCGGGTTGGACCGTCCCATTTGTTTGGTCCGACCGGTTCCCTGGGAAAATTTTCCGGTTCTGGAATCTAAGATTTATTCCCCATCTTCTCATTCAAACACAATTTTGAGATTCAAACATATTTGCGTATGAACAGAAAAGAAGTTATATCCATTTAAGCAATTGGTTTTCTTTAAATTGCTAATAGGATTAAAACTAATTCCAGAGCATCTTACCTAAGGTTTTGTACATTTTTAAAGTCAGTATCCCTTCTGCAACCTGTATAAGCCATATGACCAATTTAAGTTTGAATGAAACAAAACGATCATGATTTTTATATCACCGTCATCACTTCATGCTAAAACGGCTGTACTTAAAATTTTTGAACATAAGTCCAGTGGACCCTAGCTTGGTGTACTAAATACTTGAGAACATTAGTTCCGTCTGTACTTCATCAAAAGTGTGAATGTCATGAATACTAAGATGAATTGATAGCCTCACCACATTGCTATTCATCGAAACCTTTATTTCATGCAACTACATACTAAAACCCTACGTTTCTAACCTAAAAAAACCCTTAAGTCCAAAACATGACCATGCATGACATGCTGCATCTTTTGGCTCTTATTTGGAGTTCCCGACATTGTCATTCATTTGCCGTTCTTTCTAACGTGTAGTTGCCGACGCACCGGACTTTCTCGAGGAGGATCTTGGATTTCCACAAAATCAATTCCAGAAGGAATACCAGTACCCCAACTCGCTAGGCAAGCATGTTATATTGATACTACCCTATATGTTGAAACTTAATTATGTTGATTGCAAACCATGCATGCTATATTGATACTACCACTATTTTGTTAGACTAGATACGACCTATTATTGTATGTCGTCAATATACCTTCCCTGTCGCCTTAGAAGATATCCCGCTAACGGTATATTTCTACCGTCAGGAACTTAGGGTATGGTAGCTTATGCTAGTGCCACCATACGGAAAACCAATTTCAGATATATGTTACAAGATACTTACTCTTGTGTAGGATGGAACCTCAGGGAGGTGTCCATTGTTTGGGAAGGGTGTTTTAAAAAGGTTTTCTGACAAAACCCTAAATCAAAACTGGAATTGATTTGGATCCGGGTGAGAGATATAAAGTGGTGTTGGGAGGAAGGTTGTCGAAATGAGGATGCCTTATGTGGCATTGTTAGAATCTAGTCCGGTGTGACTCGGGATTAAATCAGAGTCTTGCTCGGATCAATTAAGGACCGAATCTAAGTGTCGCTCGGCCAAGTTTATATCGTACGTCCACATGTCCTTTATGGGAAGGACTTGGCCAAGTATTTTATTTGGTACTAACGTACGACGATAGGTGGAAAGTGCAAAGAGTGGGTAGACTCCGGAGAGCCTTCTCGCAGTTTAGCGTCGGAAATTGTTCGGCACAAAGGTTGGTCTGCACTGTGCCGTGGTTCAACAAGCAGTGCGAGAATGGCTCATCTGGCGGGTTTCGTCATTAGGGCTAGGTGGGAGAAAAGTCTCGTTATAATAACCTTGCCGGTACACCTCGTGTAGTGTACTAGCTAGTTAGCGATTGACATCAAGGGTGACTTACATTGTGTGGGTAAAGTCGTACAACCTCTGTAGAGTGTTAAAAATCTATTCGAATAGCCGCATCCACGACCATGGACATAACTTAGTTAGGCCACACATTGGTTAGACTATGCTTTGATTTTAAAAGGTGGGACATGGGTTTAAAGACGTGGGCATGATGTGTCTGCAGTGTGCGGTATGAGCTACCGATCGGTAGCGGGAACCACAGAAGTTGTCATGAAGTTGTGCCACACGGTGATGGCATGATGTCATGGTGAATTAGCTCGGTGCGGGGCTATGGAAGTCGATAGCGGGTTGCTATCGTCTTATTAATGTTATCATCCAATGAGGTTTGTCAAAATGCCTTCCAATCTATTATTGTATTACCCATAAGAACTTACTTCCCGCACAACATGCAACCTAGGCTAGTAGATTTTCCTTGAAATAAAGCCTTGCATGACATAGCTGTTATACTATTCCCTACGGGATGCTTGCGAGTACATTCAATGTATTCATCTGGCTTGTTGATTTGGCCAGACGAGGAGGAGTACCTCTTCGAGGATGACAGCGACTACGAAGGTTAGGGCTTACCCTAGTCGGTTGCCTATTGGGTACGGCATACTGATGGGTGTCTACCACGTATATCTTCTTTTCCACTGCAGAACTTCTTGAATTTGACCAATAGGCCACGTATGTAAAATAAAGACCTTGCCAGTCTATGTACCAGACTCTGTATCATTTGTTTGACTGTGATATCTAAGTCAACTTATGTGTACTAGCTACTAATCATGAGACCAATACGGTAAACATAAGGGTTTATCCGGTCTTTAAAACCAGGTACTCCACTACTTTGGAACACTTCCTGATTGAGAAGGAAATGAAGTAAGTCTTGGTTGATTTAATGAGTTGATGAATTAAGTCTTGGTTGACTTAATGTGATGAAAATGATTGAAGAATTGATTGATTTCAAATACGTTGTTGATATGATATTTATATGTTAAATCTTAGAACTAATGATTGAGATATATTGTCGGACCTCAAATTTCATAACGGAGAGCTTTAGGAATAATCACCTGCTAAGTCGGAGCTTCAACCCCGACCTCAACTCTCCGGGATTTATTCCGAGAGGAGTAGAGTAATATGGCTTCAAATAGCCCGAGACGTCAACCCCAAAGCTTACTCCGGCAACTAATGCACAGAGCAGTAGGGTGATATAGTCTCCTCACTCTTTCCCACTGAGCCGGAGCGTCAACCCCGACCTCGTCCCGGCAAATAAATGCACGGCTGGAGTAGAGTGATATAGCTCCCAACATCTCAGTGGAGAGTCACTTCACAGAGGTGATTAAACTTAATAGCTCTACAATATAAAACCTGAAATCCTCCCTGCATCACGTACTTCAATCATACACGCATTGCACATGACGCAGGGGAGAACAAACCGATACCATCACAGAGACTCTACGACCGAAACTGCAATAATACCAGCTGTTCGGAAACTTAACAACACATATACATACCAAAAGGTATTCACACAGCGGAAGGTTAAGTTGGCTGAGAAGCCTAAAGGTAGGGCCGAAAGCGGCGGCAGCACAAACCAACTACCGAACCCAGGGTAAGACCACTGCCCGGGATCACCAGCGACTAGTCGATGCCGGAGTCGTTTTCAACGTAGAAACCATCCATTGCAGGAGTGGTTTCCTCTGCACACAAATTATCAACGAATGCAAGGTGAGTACAAAAATGTACTCCGCAAGACTTACAAGGGGAAAGTAGTATTAGATGCATCAGGTATCAAGAAGGGGCTATTTGTGGGCTATTTTGCAGAAAGCTAATTTAATCTTTCACAATACCTGTAATTAGATTGAAATCCGTCTACTGGAATACTTTGCAAAAGAGATGAGCTGAAACTGCATAATAAACCTAAAGCAGACCATTGAACACAGCAAACCCTCGATCCTTTCTCGACCACCAGGGAGCAATCGATCGCTAACCCACGTCCTTAGAGTTGGTCCATTTTAGATTAAGGTTGTACTTGTCTAATTCGACGCAGGTAATTACCAAGCTGTCCATAACCGCGGACACGGCTATTCGAATAGTTTAAACCCTGCAGGGGTGTACATCTTTACCTACACGTATCAACCGTCTCTTAGTGCTATCGAGTACACACTTTCACGAGGTGTGCTAGCAGAGGGTGGTTGAAAACGACCTTTACAATGTTTTCGACTTAGGCATGAGCCGCCCTAATAGGCTAGTCCGCGAACGACAGTTCGGCTGCTACTTCGACGCGGTCCTACTAGTTGTGTCAGGTGATACATCCCCGGTCCCGGACCGTGTGTAACCCTCACTCCTATATTGTTGCACCACACCACCTTCTCATTTTCCACGCACCCAAGTCACGAAAACGGCAAACTATGCGGCTCATCACCTAAGTCTAGACAAATTATTCAGTCGGGGGTGGCCCATATACACCCGTGTAGTAGTACGCGAAATCTTGGGTCAATGTACGCCAGAAACCGGTCCTTGTGGGATGAATGAGACAACCCACCATGCTCCGAGCATGGCCTCTCGTCCAAGCCCGATTGATATTAGTCAGGTTTATTAAGCACATCCCGGTGAACACCCACCAAATCCACTAACCCATCCAGAGTGTGTTTTGTCTGCCATCCCAGGAATTACGACGTTTGCCCAACTAAGCAGGTCTAAGCATCGTGAGCTACAATAGCAATATTACAACCACAAGTAATTCACTCTAAATAGGTTGGGAGGGTCGGTGGTGTTGATTGAGCGACAAGATAAGTTTTCATGCAACGGATAGGGTTCACACTTAGCATAAAATATCAGTGGAACGCATGCAATACAATTTTAAAAACAAATAGTAAGTTGCAAATAATGGGTTATGCTCAAGATGGTCAAAGGGGGCTGCTTGCCTTGCGGTTCCGCTATTAGGTTTTATTCCTGCTCATGGTTGTACTCGTCGAGATAATCCGGTCCTATCGGAAAGAACGAAAACACCCAACAAACAGACAAAAGGATAAATACCATGAGGCGGAGCATCGGCATGAAATGCAATGTATGCCATGTCCTAAAGGATGCAAAATCGAAGCTAATGCAAGTGGAATCAGGTTAATCGGAGTCCGGACGCTCGAATTATCGCGATCCGAATTTCTCCGGCTAATCGGGGAAACCCTAATTTGAGTTGTTAGCAATTTTCATCTTTCCTAGTATGCAAACATGGATGACAATGATGTAATCGAGTAGCTCTCATTTTTCTGACATTTTGACATAATATTTGTATTTTTCTGAGTTCAGATGAATTTTCCTACGAATTGAACAAGATTTAAACTAATTTAAATCCCCTTTGTTGTATTTTTCTCAGAAAAGAATTACATTGATTATTTTTGCGACTCAGCTGAACCCTAGCTACAGAGAATGACAAGTGGGTCCCTCGGGTCATACCTATTTTCTTTATCTTTAATCTTTTCTCAAATTCTAGTTTGTGGGACCCAGCTGCCATAGAGACATAGCCAAGTAGCTCATTTAATACAGTGCTAAGAGTTAATGAAGGTCATACTCATGTCGGATTAACCATATATAGCCATTATTAACATTATAGGTGCATTGATCACAGTTAATCAATTAACGCACTACTAAATTATACCCTAACCACCCTAACTAACCTAACTGCACTACTAACCTTAACTAACTTAACTACACTACTAACTTAACTAACCTGTTGGAACTAATCATGTTGTCTAGGGTCGTTTCATGTTTAAGTTGAGTTTTGTCACGTCATGCGTTAGACGTGTTACATTCACACATTGCTTAGGTGTAGAAATTAGTCCTAACGCATGCATGCGACGTGTTGGTTGCAGAATGTGTGTTGGCTAATTAGTTGCTGGTCCAGCTAGCTAGCAGAAAGTCCTAGTCGAAGGTTTGTTGCTACTTGGAGCTAGAAACGTGTTGCGTACACGTTGAGGCTGTTAGTGTGGTGCGTGTGTGCGTACGAGTTGGTCATGGTCTCCAGTCGTGGGATGGCACAAATCTTTGGGATCATGGCATGAGAATTGGCCGGGTTGGTTGGGCCGTTTAGCAGTGTGCGTCACGGAATAAATAGAGGGGAAACAGAAAGGGCTGCGGCAAGTTAGCAGCACAAAACTTCAGTGCGTCTCTGAGTTATCCAGGTGACCGCGTGTGTTGTGTTCACTGGTTCGCGTGTGAGCTACTTCCAGGCCTGTGCTGTCATAACCAACCAGCCATTAGTATTTAACTTACAGCAGTAATTGCACTTAGCCCTAACTGATTTAGCTAACTACTAACCTAACCAACTACTGGCTTAACTAACTATTACTTAACCACTTAACTACTAATTATCCTAACTAGCCTACGAACATATGCCCTAACCGAAATAACAGCAACCGCAGCATTAAACCCACTGGCTATTAATTAGCTAACCATTAGCATTTAACACACTAACCTAACCAGCTAACCATCAACTATCCTGCTCACTTAACTAACTAGTTACCTAACAAAACTAACTACTAACATTGCTAACTAATCCTAACTACCTTACTAACTGGCTGGGAGCTCGGTTGGACCGGTTGAGGCAGCACGGCGACGGCGGGGCTCAGTGGAGGCGGCGTCGAGGTGGTTCCGGCGTCAGGAGTACCGAGGGCGGCGGGAGGTCGGCCGGCGACGGGGCTGGATGCTCGGGCGGGATGGCGAGGTCGAGGGGCGCCCCGGGGTAGACGGCGTCGTCGGCGGTGAGACGGAGGGCCGAGGGGAGGAGGAGCTCCGGGACCTGGGGGCGGAGGAGCGGCGCTCGGGGCGAGGTGGTCTAGGTGGTGGGGCTCGGTGACAAGCTCGACGGCGGTGAAGGCTCGGGAACCGGGCGGGGCGGCGGAGGGGAAAGAGGCCGGCGGCGGCGACTTGCGGGCGGGGCGAGCGGAGGGAAATGGCTCGGGGCTTGGCTCCGGTGGTGGCGACGAGGGAGCGGCGCGGTGATGGGGTTCCGGCGGGGAGGAGGCGTCGACCGGTGGCGGGGAAGGACCGAGGTGGAGGAGGGGCGGTGAAGAGGCGAAGGCGACGGGGAGCTCGGCAGAGGGAGCGGAGCGAGCAAGCGAGAAAGGGGGGGACGAGAAGCAGCCGAGGAGGGCTCTTAAGGGGAGGGGGCGGCGGCGAGGTGGCGCAGGGGCAGAGCGGAGGCGCCACGCGGCAGCAGGAGGAAAGCGGAGGTGGCGACCGGGGGAGAGAAGCCGGGGGCGGTCGGGTGAGGGAGAGAGAAGAAGGGGGTGCGGGGTGCGGGGTGGGCCAGGCGGGCCGGGAGGGAGAAGGTGGGCCGTGGGAGGGAGAGAGCCCAGCCGGGAGGGGGGTTTAGATAGGTTTAGGGTTTTTTTAAATTTTCTTTTTGGTTTCTAAATTTCAACATACTTTGCAATTTAAACCGATTCAAAACTCTTTCCAATTCAATTTCCAGAATATATTTGGTTGACTTCTTTCGGTTCCTTTTGAATTGGGTTTCTCTTTTAAAAAAATTTCTAACTCAAATAATTCCAAAGAACATTTTGATTACTCAAGATGTTGCCCATTACTATTATAGGTAAATAAGGCATTATTTAGAATATTTCTTCGAATCATTTTCGTTCAAGACATTTTAACTTAAAGTTTGAAATTCCTCCTAAACACTTATATGCGAGTTAGGGTTTATTTCCTCGGTGATTTGAAAAATTTAAGTTTCTTCTCATTTTTAATTTCATGCATGCATGCCATGATGCACAACCAACGGAACTGAAACTGGGGATGTTACATATATGCATGGTGATATTGGGTTTATAACTCATGTTCATGCCATGTTGTAATATTTTGTTGATGAAATTCTTGCGTAGTATTTTAATTCTTATTCGATGTCATGCTTAAGTTAATTGGGATGAGCTTAAAAAGCATCTTGTGAGTACGAAAGTACTCATGGAAATTCCGTTCCTAAAATGTTGCAGGCGATCCTAGTGTAGGTGGTTACTACGACACCTAAAATGCCAAAAATGACGTCTATTCTCGGGATTGCTCTCTCGGTCATATGTGAGTTTGATGTGGCTTTTGTGGGATGACAGTGATTGCTATCTCGGGTATTTTGTATATGTTTTCGCTATTGTTCCATATTTTCTATTTAGATGTGAAAGACTTTCGACTTGTATTGTTTGTAAAATATTTAACTATTCTATGTATGTGATGTGAAATATGTATCTTCTAACTCTTTCTTTAAAGCTTCAAGTTGTGACATGCAAGCTGTAAATGTGACACCCATACACCATGTGTGTATGATATTGAAGTGTATGGGGCAGCCGTAAAGACTTGACGTTGTTCTCTCATTTCATTAAGTACGATGGTTAAGGTTCAGTGACCCGCTAGCTGTGATGCATTGATTGGCTAGGCATACTGTGGGTGATTGTACCAGGCTTTCGAGCGATCCACTAGCCGTGTGGCTATGTTAGGGTGAGGATACAATTATCGGGCTCTTCCAAGGTCATCTTACTTAACGTACTTGATAAAGGCATTAACTCTTTACGTGACTTTTGGAACTACGTTTGACTCCTGTCTTAATGTGTGTCTTTGCCTGGCTTGGCCAACGGCGAATTATACATCTACGGTGCATATGAGATATTGGCCCAGTGTTGGACTATCCAACAATGATGGATATATGTGTTTTTATACGTATGGTATGTTGGATGGTTACTCGGGTATCTAGATGACACATTATGTACAAGTTGGATGTAATTTCGAGGTCCTGACACGGAGAAAAGTTTCTAAAAGGTATGATATCATACTAAGATTTTACTGAAATAAAGGAGATAGGAAAGCAACCGTAGAAACTTGATATGAGATAATATCATATAGCGTGCGACAGCGGGCTCTCCGATAACTCCTCCTTTAGCCAGCCCTCTGCTCCACTCCATCACCCCGTGTTCCCTCCGCCTAGCTGATTTACAAAGCTGCGTCGTGCGTTCGCAACTTGAAATAGCGACACAACTTCGTAGATTAGTAATTTCGGCTACATAAGTCTCATTGCACAATTCATCTGAACTGCACCTAGCATGTAATAAAAGGAAGAGGCCTTGATACCGCCGAATCCATGAAGCCTGATATGTCATGGTATTTAATTTGTTCACCAGTGGCTGGTGCCCGCCGCCGCCGCTCTTGCCCGCCTCCATTGCTTCCCCCGCTTCTCCCACGTCCGCAATTTTGAGCCGAAGTCGGGAGGTTGCGAGGTCACTACCACGCAACATTTAAAATCCAAAATCTGCACAACTCAATAGTCCATATATAAAGCGCTCGTGTAATTTAAGGTGACACATATATCATGTAGTCAATATCCTTGATGCCATTGTAATAGTCATGAAAATTGTTTTGAAACTTGACTGGTCTTGTGCCTTTTGTGTTTAAAAAGTATATACTGGACAGTATGGAAAATCAATGGCATATTGCTACTGTATTTTTTAACTAACATATTGCTACTGGAATAATCTTATTCACTGCTTTATAGCTTTGTTATATGTCAATGTTGATTGTCAATCTTTATCATTGGAGTAACTCTTTTTTTTCCTGTAGGTGCAAAATCCAGCAAGTGGCGAGGTCTGGGTAAATGTGGCCTGCATGGGCAACAGAGAAACATTTGATTAAGGGTGGAAACGGAGCAAATATGGATCAAATAGTGCCCTTCCCACTTCTTTTTCCATATTTTTCAAATCGAATATGGATATGAATACGGATGTTATCAAATACGAATATGGATCGGATGTGTACTCAATTCGGTAAAATATAAATATCCTACAATTTTCTTGAAAATATACCAAAATAAGCTTCATAAAATAGAAAATTAGAGTCCACCTTGACATCCGCCTCGCTGAGATAATCAAAATAGATATCTAGTTTGTCCAAATGGGAGTTGGATGGTAAAGTTACAGGTTTGCAAAAGAATTCACATCAAAGTCTAGATATTATCCGTATCTCTACTCATCTCAATCTACAATACCATATCCAAATGGGGAACGACAGGATTGGTGGAAAGGCGATAGGAGCACATCAATTGCACGAGCTTGCTGAGCGATCACATGATCTAGCAACCTCGATACAATGGTACCCATTCTACTTGAGTATGAGGAGCGACCACTCTCATGATGGGGAGAGACAAGGTACTGGATTCACTTGGCAAGAGGACGAAGTCGAAGGGATAGCTCAGGAACTCGGGGAGACGGTTAGGCATGTCCTTAGACGAAGATGGAGAGAAGTCACCTTGCGAGTTCGCGACTGCAACTTCGGCACCTGTGGGTGGTTACCTTAGCAGAGGAAGGTTCCACGACCAAGGGTTATCACGAGTTGACATGGGGTTGTCTTCGTTATTCGCCAGGCGATTATTGGCATATCACCAACAGTTACCATAGCTAAAGCGAATAACTTGGGTTGAGAAGTATAGTCTGGTTGTGGCATAAGGACCTACCCGAAACGGGATTGAGTGCGTCCTGAGTTTCTTTGGTGGTGACACGGTTCTTCTTGCCAAGTCTAACGACTGATGGCAGAATAGGAGCTGACCTCTAAGCTGGAGAGCCAGGTCTCGCTTAGCTTTGAGGTGGCCAAGAGCAAAAGATGGACTGATGCGGGAATAGAGGTTATCATGGTGGGGAAAACTTAGGACTATCCTTTCTGGGATTATGGGTAGCTAGATGGACATACCATCTCACAATTGCATGACCCAGCAAGGATATCTTCAACTGAAACACTCCGCGAGAACCAATTATGCAGAACCCGTGCGGTAGATGGAAGTGTTAACCGGATGAGGGAAAGAGATGTCGATTTACTCAACTCAGAGCAAATCAAGAGAGAGGCTCTTAGATAATTTACCAACTTGACCATGGGCCAAGATATAACCTGATCAAGGGGAAAATGGGAAGGGTTCGAGTTCTGCTTGGATGATTCATAAAAATCACTTCAGAGGGGAAGGGATACTGATGCGGTCACTTGGATGAGCATTGAGCCCATCTCGTTAGAACCTCAAGGAGGTGCTTGAAGCATTCACCTTGGAGATCCCAGAGACAACAAGAGTAAAAGAAACAGGGTGCAAGGGCATTTAACAAGCAAGCTACCCATGACATCAGCTTCATGCTACTCTCGGTGCAGTCAACTGTACTCGCGGACAATTCGCATGATTGATGCTGGCCTTCAACCTCAAAGGGCATAATGACCAACATCTAGAGGTTAGGGACATGGCGCGCAGTCAGGCTGGGTTGTACCACCTTGGTGAGACTTCTCAGAGCGCACACTAATGTTTCGTCAGACCTCAACCCATAGTGCGAGGGTGACCACCAGCACCAAAGGTAGACCCCAACTAAGAGGGAAGGGGTGATAGAGACTTCCAGGATTTCAGCACGTCGGTATCGCTCGAGGTGAGTGGCGCTGCTCGCTACCACGAGGCAGCGGGTAGGGAACAAGAGCTTGCATACCCTATTGGTATGCTAAGACTAGCTCCCCACCAGTTCAAAAGAGTTGGGGACAGGAATTCGTCGAGATTGGCAGCAGGGGCAACACAACTCCATTGTTGACATGACATAGGGTTTTATCGCTTGAATGCACCGAAACGAGCGGTAAGGAAAGGGTAACGGCACAAGGGACGTGCCAAGCACCGAAATATGTGAAATCCCCAAAATGGATGAGCATAAAGAAGCTATGGGGGCGGGTTGTCAACTAAGTGCTGACAATCCCAAGGGATTAAGGATGAACGAAGGGAAGGGCACAAGAAAGCTGACGGCGATTTCCCGAAGGAGCCGGTCCTTTGAAATTGAAGAACTTGTCAGGACTAAGGATTGGAAGGCGTTTTACTGGCCAGGGCCAGCAGCAAAAGAAGAGCTGCAGGGAAAGGGAGAAAGCATGTGGAGGATTTGCGAGATGACGAGAGATGCATATGAGAACCACATCATTTGAGCAACACCTCTAGAACAAGATGAGCTCGACATGAGTGCATACTAATGCAAGGTCAAGTGAAGTCGAACGGTAGCATGCAACAAGATATGAACCTTAATCGCAGCCACCATTTCAAGTCTTAACATCTCGACCACTAGCTTAAGGAACAGGTTTTGGAGTACACTCACACTACCAAAACACAATGGTGAGGGACCAACTAACCGGAGGACAACCACACCTACTTGAGTGAGGATCACACGAGGTGACCAAAATTACACAAGGTATATGCAGCTGTTCGAAGCTGAAATCAAAGGACAAGAAGTGAGATTTCTCCATCCGGAAGCGCTGCGGCATGGACTCAATAGCAGCTCCCGATGGAACTCGGGCTTTGCTCTTCAAGTAGCAATAGTGGTCATGCTACTTAAATACAGGAGCAGGGATTCTATAAGAGGATCAAGAAGGGTTTGGTGCCCATTGCCTTGCAGAGACAACGAAAGCACCTTGGGGGCATCAGGATGAAGATAGAGATGAAAGAGAGGCGAATCCAGGGTTTGGCAAGAATAGAGGCATTGAACACGAAAAGGAAAGCTTCGGCATGCCACTCACAGAGAAGCCACGAGTAGCAAGGACCAAAGCTCCAAAAGACACCTTGCATAGGAATACAAGATAAGGTAAGGGGTCATAAAAGCTTTGCAAACCCAAATATGAGGAAGTTAAGGAGAAAATTAAGATACTAAGACTGAAGGGGTAAGGAACAAACATAGTCTTACTTACTATTTTCCGAACATAAATTTAGTTTTTATAAATAGTTTTTGCAAACCAGAAACCCTAACTAACGACCACCTGCAAGATTTACCTATAGCCAGCTCAGCTCTGATACCAAAGCTGTCGGGGCCTGGAATCGTACATGACTTAGGAAACGATATTCCGCCAAAGACCGAGAAACCACGTAGCGAGGACACACGCTTACCTTACGTGCATCCGCCGTTATGGGTCCGACACCGAACCAGCACCGCATACGAACTCCACCTGACTACCTAGTCGTATGTCTCACTACTGGTCCAGCCGGCCAGAAACGGATATCATTCGATAAATCAAATACCATTTCAAACATCATGTAGGGAGTTAACACCATTCAGCTGCGATGAGGATCACAATCACAAAGAGGAGCCCGACGTCTATGTCCACACCCTAACCCGATCGGCCGAAGCACGACTGGTGGGTCACCCGAAGGCCCGACATCGACGCCCACACCCTGCCCAACCGGCATTCTCATCTCAGCTGGCGGGTCACTCAACTTCACGATCGGTAGACTCACACAGAGGATGAATATTAACTCTCTACCGCCGATTCATACACTTCATCCAGATACGCACTGTGTATAAAGCGACGTGGTGAACAACTTGATAAACATAACACAAGCTCTACAGAAGGATTTAACAAATAATTAAACACATCCCTTATACATGGGCAAATACTCACATTATAGTCAAAGGACCCGTAGGTCGCAAGTATCAAAAGATAAACAGCGGAAGTAATAACAAAATTAAACCCGATGGTCCGGAAGACCATCATTAACCCAACAGATACCCACAAGATCTTCTAGCTGGAGAGGTAAACAAATCAAGCAGGAAAAACAAGCTACGCTTCAACACCAAGCTCACCTACGGAAATTGAATTCCTTGTGAGTACTTTCGTACTCGCAAGTTGCTACTTATTCCAATTAACTTAAACAAGGCATGGAATGCTACATTACTTCATAGACGGTTCATAACATAACATTGACGTAAACAGAAGCATGGCAATTACCAGGGATAGAACAATTAAGCATTCATTAAGCATGAATACGACTAATTGAACATTCTTAATACAGCAGATATCCATGGCATGATGATGGATAGCATTAGCATAAATAAATCCACAAGTTCCACTTAACAGCAGCACCACAAGCGTACAATTAACCAGGAAAATCATTTAGATCATACGGACCTAGTTCAGATCTAATATCAATCATCAGACTATTCGAACCAAGTTCAAGTCTGCATCAATTCTTTATACGAGGAACTCAAGGTAAGACCTAGCAGGTCAACACCAACCAGTTCATGATAAGACCTAACAGGTCAACATCATCTAAGCATGTGAACTCAAGATAAAACCCAAACGGGTGATAAGATCTACAGATCAACATCATCTAATTGAACTCAAGATAAAACCCAGCGGGTTAACATCAACCAGTTCATGATAAGACCTATAGATCAACATCATCCAATAGCAATTGAACTCAAGATAAAACCCAGCGGGTTAACATCAACCAGTTCAATTTCATCGGTCGCTCGACCATCCCACAGGTGCTCTCAAGGGCCCTCACATGGGGGTAGCTAGTCCCCATTGAGCGGTTACCAACCAGACTACACCTGGGGATCTCTTACAACCAATATTTACGGCTTCAGGGAGCATCAAGTGTGGATCGCCGCTGTAACCTCCAATTTAAGCAACGAAGTCGGGCTCGTGCAACCCCAACAATATTACAGCTCATCCACACAACCATGCTCCCACGTCTTTCTCTCGATCAATTAGGGGTTTCAATTGAATTAATCATCGATTTAACAATTGGTCGACCCCAAGCAACATTTGGACAAATAGACGTAGTAATTTAGCGTCCATCCAATAATAAAGCAATTAGAATATTCAACAAGCAGCAGAACTTGCCTGGGAGCCTGGTGATGAAACATAAAGAGCCGAAATGCCATGAAGGTGCAATTGACATCTAGAAGAAGAAAAAGGCAGATCTAAGATGCTATGCTTAACATGGCAAGATGCATGAGATGCGACTATGATGCATTTAGGCGGAACATGGTATGAACCTATGCATAGTATGTTCGGCTCCACATTTTGATTTAGCCTAAGTTGAGGTGTAACCTTAATCGTGAACAACCCTACACATGGATGCATGTACTATATGCAAGATGTGACTAAGATGAATTAAGAGGGAGTACGGCGTCAGTTCAAGCATAATATGGTAAATCCTACTTTTTGGTTCAGTTTCAGTTGGGTTACGTCTTAAGATGGGTGAACTTTAGTATGGTTATTTATGCGTGGTTCTATCCAGATGTCGTTTAGGCATGTATGACTATGGTACGCGACTAAAGAAAATTAAGATGATCTCCTAATCAAAGATAAAGTTTAAAGTATTGGGATGTGGGGTTACATCTCGGATTGCAGTGCTTACATGAAATGCATTTGACAGCTTAAAGGTGTAGCTTAAGGGTTTACAGATTTTAACCCATGTACTTTGATTCTAATAAAAGAGATGACATGCAATACTGCGAGCTTATGATTTTGGGAACATTCTAACATGATATCTTCCTATGGGCATGGGGATTAATAATGCTACAACTTTGTACAGATGGCATGCATAGTTTAAACATTAAAATGATGTGAGTAATAACATGGTTGGGCTCTTCGGGCTCATATATCTGGTTTGCAACTATTTTCATAATAGATTCATACTTCACTATTGTCTTTGACATGGTCGTTTCAATTACCTTGAATTGCATCTTTTGATTAAAGCAAAATCTGGCCAGCAAGGGTATTTTGGCCATAGGTCATAAAAGACTGGTCGGGAATAGATAAATGACCATTATCGCGAAGCTAGCGATGGTATCTATAATTTTTATTTTAAGTTCACCTTACAATTAAGTTGCATCTTTTAGTAAACAAGAGATCTGGACATCAGAAGAACTTAGGCTTTATCTCCTAAACGACTCATCGGATGGAGGCAATTAAGTACTCGAATCGAAGCTATCGACGGCATTTACAATTCTCCTGTTTTGGCCAAAGTGTCGAAAGTGATGTAAGGTCACCGAGCTAAGCCTGGAAGGCCTCAGATTGCTTAATTGACCTACAACATGCAATCTATAACTAAACATCCTACAACTCGTCGCTCCTATGGTAGGCTCATCACATAACATCGTATATAAAAGTAGTGGGGAAAGATATACCCTCGTCGCGTGAGTCACAAGGAAGCCGATGACGAGAGCGGTTGGTCGCGAATCGAGCTTCGTCTTGCTATAAAACTCCTCCTTCTTCTTCTTCTTCGTGGCGGCATCATCATCTCCCTTAGCCCTGGCCGCTGTCACCCTACTCTTCATCCTTGCCATCTCCTTCCAATCTTCTTCTCCTCTATCCCCCTTCCTTCATCCCTTCCATAGCCGATGGAAAAAGACCACAAGGGAGGTGGCTGGCTTGGAAGAGGAGTAGCAGTAGGGCGACCTAACACGGCGGTGGTGGACAGCGAGCGACGGGGCACAGCGGCCCCAAGGTGTAGAGGCAGCGGGGCGGTGACACGAGGAGGGGGAAGCGGCGCGCGGCGCAAGCAGAGGAGGTGGTAGAGGCGGGGAGGCGCCGGCGGTGGGGAGTGGGCGGCAGCCGGCCACCGAAGGTGGCGGCGGAGCGTCCGAGGGGGTGGCGTGAAGGGCGAAGGGGAGACCGATGCAGCGGGCAGGGAGTAGAGTGGGAGGGAGCACGGCGGAGGGGAGCCACTCGGCGGCGGCGGCAGCGGCCGGGCCGTGGCGACCCGCCCGAGGAGGCAGCGACGGCGGCGGTTACAAGACGGGGCGCGCACGGTGAGAGGTGGAGCTGGGGTGGCCGAGTGTCCCTGGCCCCTTTAGATTAGGGGTTTTTATTTTTATTATTTTTATTTATTTCTACTATTAATCCCCTGAGAAATAATCCGAGCTGTTAACTTTAGGTTTAACGCTAATGTTCCATCCGATGCCCGATTCGAGCAAATGAGTAGTCGATTTCGAACGCCTTGACGAGATGGTCGCGACTATGGTGTCTGATCACCCATGCGAAGCCTGGATTTTTAGTTTTTATCTTTCTTTCATGCATAAATTCATATGCCAATTAATGTTTGATCTCGCAAGTTTTATTTAACTCATCGTTAGGTTAGCCTTGTCAGGGTCTTTTGTTTCGAATCGGTTTCAATTATCCTACATGTATGCATGAAAATGAGAAAAATCAGAGTTTTATTTCCCTCACAAATTCACGAAATCAATACCGCATATTCGGGTTGTTACAAGCTTCTTCTCACAATACAATCCATTGTGTGTCAAACACATTAGTGCATTCTATTTTTATGCCTGAACACTGTAATCAAATGATGTTTCTTGAGTATCATTGTCAAACTATTTAATAGGCCTAAAATCTTAAAATATGTAAATTAATTTGCTTCTATGTCTGAAGAGCATAATACTTGGACTAAACGTTATATTATGAATCAAGTGAACTTTGATTGTTTTAGTCATGTTTCTGTTGTGCCCGAGACAAGCCAAGTCTCGCAATCAAATAAAGAGTGCTAGTTCTCATATGTGGCCTATATTTGCAGTTCTCCACTATCCACTTATGTTGTTCGTATCTCATAAATTGCTTTCTGTGTTGCTTGGATATTCTATTGTTATATACAATACCCTTAATAATAGCACTTATGGTACCGAGAATAAGTCTATAAGAAAATCATAACTACTACTATCATGTACTCCCTCCATCCCATAATGTAAGACGTATTTTGATTGGTTAGGACAAGACTTTGCCCAACAATTACTCCATTTCTATGTGGTTTATGTGGCATAAAATTGATATCATTAAATCTATATTCAAAAGTACTTACTTATGATTGTGATTTTGTATTACATAAACCACATATTAATAAAGTAACTAATGGTCAAAGTCTTGTCTTAACTAATCAAAATATGCCTTACATTATGGGACAAAAGGAGCACCTAGTACATGGCAATCGAATAATGACCCTAGGGCCTACTCGAGGTGGTCCTGGACCCAAGGAGCGCGATGGCACCTTGACGACAATTATACCTCAGGGGCGGGACTTGGAGAAGACTCAGGAAATAGATTGGTTTATGATTTGCTTCAATTCAACCAAAGGATGTCGAAACCCTTAATATAGGAGAGACTTTCCCATGACATGAGTAACTAATCTTATTCCCAATTTCTTAAGTACCAAATATAAATGGAACAAACTATGGAAAGTAAACCTATAAAAATAACTATCCTTATATGCATAGCTGCTTAGTTGGGTACTCCTCCGAGGGTTGTACGCTCATGACATTACACCCCTCCCTCAAAGGCAGCTCATCCTTTGAGCTGTGAGGTGGTGGCCATGGTGAAAGTGCATCTAGACCTCTAAATAGATTTTAGTGATTAATGACGAATTGATTAAGGGACTACTGTGAACCTTGAGTGTGTAAGCAGGTTTTAGTCTCGCATGTGATATTCAACCCATAATGATCACCCCTAAAAAGATGAAAAGAGGAACGACAGAGCTTAAAGTGCTTTAGGCCTCATTTCCTAGGTTTTAGTGATTTGATAAACCACATTGAGAATAGGAAAAACCGTACTATAAAGAGAGTTGTGCTTGAAGGGTCGGAGTAATATCTTAGTGTTCAAAATGCTCAACGAAATCTTTAGCCTCAAAAAGATTCCTAAGTTCTTGAAGCCATATATGCTCTGTCTGACATTCGGAGTGTCTGGATTTCTACCCGGATACTCCAGGTGCAGAGCAAACTTTCTACTAAATGTTGGCCCGGATACTCTGAGTGAGTTCCGGGCGTACAACCATTTTTTGGAGAACCCTCTGTCTTGGTCCCAGAGTGTTCAGACTTATTCCCATATACTCCGGGCAGCTGGACTGTCTGGGTGAAGTCTTCAAGAGTGCAACCATTTTTTGGAGAACCCTCTATCTTGGTCCCAGAGTGTCCAGACTTATTCTCGGATACTCCAGGCAGCCGGACTGTGTGGGTTAAGTCTTTAGGAGTGCAACCATTTTTTGGAGAACCCTCTGTCTTGGTCTCGGAGTGTCCGGACTTATTCCCGGATACTCTGGGCAGCCAGACTGTTTGGGTGAAGTCTCCGAGTGTACAACCATTTTTTGGAGAAACCACTTCTTGGTCTCTGGAGTGTTTGAATTTATTCCTGGATACTTCAGGAAGCTGGACTGCCTGGGTGAAGCCTCTGGGCTGACAATCCATCTTTGGAGATCATTCTATCTTGGACTCGAAGTGTTCAGGTTGTTTCCTGGATACTCCGGAGGTCCGGACTATCTGAGCATAACTCCGAGAGTGGAACCCATTTTGAGGGGTTCTCTGTCTGAGACCTCGGAATGTCTGGCTTTCTTCCCGGATACTCCTGATGTCTGGAGTGTCTATCCCTTTCCTCCGGCAGTGTTGAACCGTTTTTTAGGGGTTTCTGTTACCCCTCCCCTTGAGTGTCCAGACGTTTCCTGAATACTCTGAGATAATTCATTCGGGGCCTTTGTTCAGATTGTCCGGCCATGAAAATAGAGCCGTTGGAGTAGATCCCACATAATCTGGATACTCTGGCCACATATTTTCTAGGCAACGGCTAGCTTTTTGTGAGTGGGTTATTTATACCCTCACTCTTCCATCCACTCCCAACTATTTGCTAAATCATTTCTTGCTCTCAAGAAAGCTTCTCCACCTTTCTATAGCCTCAAACCTTTGATTCTTGTAAGGAAGATCTCAAGCGAGTGAGTGTTGACATTAATTGAGCACTAGAACATCGAGTTCATCTTCAAGTTCTTCATCCTGCTTGTTATTCTTGGAGATTAGGATATCCTAAATGGCTAGGAGTGCTTGAGAGCTCCAAGAAAGGTGTGGTGAGCCTCAAGAAGTTTGTGAAGCTTGGGATCCGCCTCCGAAAGGGAAGGATCACCAAGAACAAGTCGAAGAGACTCAAAGTGCGTCCTCGAGGGATAAAGGCTTGAGCGGAAGTCGGCTCTTGATCAAAGTGATCGAACTCCCCAATGGAAACGTAGGTCTAAGAATCCAAGCTCCGGAAACAAATCACTCACGTCTTCTTAGTTTTTTTTCTATCATTTACTTCTTGCAAGCATTACTTTTGTTGCTAGATTATTGTGCTTGTGTGTGACTAGTATCTAGCGGTGTCCATATAGCTATTGCATTAGATAATCTTTAAATTTCACATAGTTGCAAGTCCAACATTAATTTGAATAAAATTTATTAATCGTCTATTCATCCCTCCCGTCTAGGCTGAGATCTTGATATTTTACATGGTTGCAATCCAAGGAGACCCATGTCAATAATAGGGCACGACATTGACATCGCGTTGGTGGTGCCGATGATAGAATGGCCCGGCTATCATGGCATCAAAACATCAAGATCGTGTCACTCGCACCACTACTAGTAGCCGTCGACTTATCTATCGTGGCAGATTGCTACAACACTATGATAGGTTGCGATAATGCCGCCCATGGGGATAGTAATGGCAAAGCCAACCATGGCAATAGTAGTACGGTCGACAGGAGGCACAGTCACATCAAGGATGGCCTCAATGGCGTTACCCATCGGTGGCACTGATGTTGATGGCGAACGACGTTGGAGGTCATGTGGCACTGAAATCCATAAGTTCAGAGCCCCCACTGCTAGCCATTGATGGTGGAGCAGCATTTGACTCTCATACCAATTATCATGTCATGTACCCTGCTCGAGGTGTCCTGGACCCAAGAGGCACGACCGCGGGTTAACGGTAACCACACCTCAAGGGCAGAACTTGGAGAAGACTTGGGAAATAGATTGGGTTTTTCTCCGCTTCAATTCAACCAAAGGATGTGGGGCAGCCCTTGTAGAGGAGGGATGGAATCCCCTAACACAAGTAACTAATCTTATCATTCCTTACTTATTTGATCAGTTCCTCGCAAAATAAAAAAACTTACTTGATCAGTTGATCCCAATCTCTTAGCTACCAAATATAAAGATATGAACTGTGGAATGATAAACCTATGGAAATAACTATCCTTTATGCATAGCTGCCTAGCTTGGCGCTCTTGTTTCAGAACTGCTCGTTCCAAGAAATATCTAATGCAAACTCTTCTTTGGATGCAAACCTTTCTTATATGGATCACCTATGCCTGATAGGGCATTCGTCTCCACCAAAAATAGGAGTTCTACATGAAATTGGGTTTTGCAGGTTTTATTTCCCCATTATAAATATTTGTGTACTTATGCAATTCTTTTTTCTTTGTATATTTGATTATAGTTGCTTTCAGGTTCATTACTTCTACTTCTGCTTGTTTGTTCATATTCTTTCCTGTTCGTAGCTTGGGGCAAACTCACTGCAAGTGTGAAGAGCACTACTATAGAAATGTCTATTCTAGATTCTTTGATTATAGACGGTCTAAAAAACCCGTTTATGATAAGATCAGCACATATAGTTTTTATAAAAATCCACATCATAGAAGATTTTTTTAAAAACCGTCCGTGACACATTTCACAGACTGTTTTAGACCATTTCCAGGCCAATTAGGCTCATCTCAACCCCCACACTGACATTACAGATACCAAACCCTAAACACTTCGATACACAACACCAAGTCCCCAAGCTCCCTGCCTCCTCGCGCCTCCCCCTTCTCCCTTTCTTCTCTCGCCCGAGCAAGCGCGTCGCCCCTTCTCCATTTCTTCTCTAACCCGAGCCACAGTGCGCCGCCCCATTCTCCTCTCATTTGTGGCACTCCTCCTCCTCAGCACCGCCTCAATCTGGATCCTCTCCCGACGGGTTCGGAGGACACGAGAGCACCATCGAGGAGAGCGGTCGCACCGTCGTCTCCGACCATGCACATCTGTGGCCCTTGGCGCCGTCGTCCCGTTGCCGGCGGCCCTTGGCGGTGCACCTCGCGGTTGTGCCCTCGTTAACGGCGAGTGCCGGCGACCGCCACCGGATCTGGTGGCTCCGATGCTCACGGCCGCCAGATCTGGTTGCCCCGATGCAAGCGGTGGGGCAGCAGCAGCACGCGAGGAGCAGCTCCAGGGCTGGATCTGTTATGTGGCTTCTGGTTGATTGGAGCAAACATCTTTGTGCTTGGATGAACAAAATAGTTGTAGTAGTGGATTCCGTGGTTAGTTGTAAGTCTGTTGTATAAATTATAAGTTGATCAAGTTGTAAATTGATTATGTGGTTGGGTGGCCCCAAGCGCTCCTATGTATGTTCATGTTCAAGTTGTATGTCTTGCTTCTTCTGTGTTGATTCCAGTGGCGCTGAGTGCCGGTGGTCCGGGTGGTGCCGATCCTGCGGCCTAGCTGCTTTATTCTTTAATTTTGTAAATTTTCATCTCGGATGGTTCTAAGAGATCGGTCTGTGATTCAGCTTTCTTATCGTTAACCAGTTCAGAAAACCATCAACCAGCTCAGAAAATGTGACACTCTGTGGTAGTGTAGCAAGGCACTAAGAAAATGGTAGTTTGTAAACTATTAGTGACAATATAAATTTGGAAAACTCTACACGCCGTCATGCTGATTCGCGTCCTCTACTTCTCGTCTAGAGCCGTTGATGGAACCAAATAAGACGGCCCAAAACCAATCAGTTTAATTACGAAAAATTGCCACCGCCCGGAATCTATTCCTTATTTTTCGCACGGTACTGTCAGGTTGTTTCCTTGTTTCCATCGCGTTAGAGTCATCTCATCTTCTCCAGCCGACAGACGGTTCATCTTCCACCGTGTGGTGGAACCCCACGCGGCGCCGGTCCCTCTTGCATTCTCCGGCGCGGCGACGCCAGTCCTCCTTTCTCCCACGCGGCACACTCTCCTTCGTCTTCTCCGGCGCGGCGCTGCGGCTAATCCGCCGCCCTGAGCGCCCGTGCCGAGGAAGAGAACCTCCTCATCCGCCTCGCCTCGTCCGCCTCGCCGCACCGGCAACAGCTTCGTTGCTACCAAGCTCCACACCCGCGTCGTCCTCAGCCACGCCGGCAATAGCTTCGTCGCCACCAAGCTCCATCGCCTTCGCCGATCTCAGCCAACTCCGTTGCGCGCACGGCGTGGCTGCGTCCCTCACACCGCTGCCAATGCCTTCGTTTGGACCGCCCTGGTGCGTGCGCCGATGCCGAAGCACTTCTTGGAGTAGTTCGAATGCACGGCGGCGCCGGACGTGCGCAGGCGGATGAGCGCCGCCATGGATCTTCGATGCCACGTATTGTCCACAGCGACCAGCACCGCGCCCCCGCCCCGACTCCGAAAAGGGATGATGGGTCGCCGCGCTTTTGGCCATCGAACAGAGCGAGCTCGGCGCCAACGGCGATGATGCACAAGAAGCCCAAGACGAAGGATTCGTTTGGCAGCAAGATGGTGATGGAAACAAATTATTGTTTTATATGAAACAAAGTTTTGTTGTATAGGAAACAAAATACTCGAATGAATGAAACATAAATAAATTAATCCGGATGAACGTAACATTAGTTGTTGTATTGGTTTGATAAATCTGTTGCACAAGTTTTAGTAAAACATTCTCCTCTCACTACGTAAATATTTTCACATTGTCATAACAGAAGGAGCCCATGGTGCCAAAAATCTAGTGATTTGAACCAGAAGTTTCTCAAAAATCCGAGATTGTGTTGTATACATTCCATTGTTGTATTGGTTCGACAATTTTGTTGCGCAAGGTTTAGTAAAATGTTTCACTTGCACTATGTAAATATTTCACCAAAAATTCAGCGTTTTGTTTAAGGAAACAATCTGCCTGTCTGTTTCCCATCCTTCTCACTACATGAATGTTTCCACGTTGCCATAACAGAAGGGGCCCACAATGCCGAAAATCTAGCGATTTGAATTATATGTTTCCCAAAAATTCGAAATTGTGTCGTATAGATTCCATTGTTGTATTGGTTCAATAATTTGGTACGCAAAGTTTAGTAAAATGTTTTCCATGTACTATGCAAATGCGGCAACCCATATATTACCCTTACGGATAATATGCTAGTCTTTGGCATGTCACAGACGAAGTGCCTTCTCGTCAGTAACACATCACACAGAATAGCACGATAGAAGCATTGCAGTGGTCCATATATTACAAACTTAATGTACAAACTCGAAGAACAATATAAAATATTACAACTGATTCCCAAAAGTACGGGAAATTTAATCCCGTTATCTGTTGGTTACAGCAAAAGACTTTCTACAACTCTCAACTACCTGACCTATTACTTCTACTCGGTCGCGTTATCGTCGTGATAGTCGAAGTAGTGGTCGACGACGTCTTCTTCTTTTGTCGCTGCCGGTTCTTCAGTTCCTTCTTCATCGACTTTGACGTAAACGACCTCCTGCTCCGCCGTTGGCTCACAGTCTAATCAAAAGAATTAAGATAGAGGGATGAGTACAGAAGGTACTCAACAAGTCCAGGAATAGCAAAGAGGTGTTTGATGTACTATCTACTAAGAACAGCAATGCTCTCCAAAAGTAATGCAATTTTGTAAAGTAAGAGAGTCAAGTTTTAGTTTGAGAGATTAATGATCTCCTGTTTCACAAGCTGCTAGGATTCCCGATGAATCCCTTTCTTGCCGGGTTTGCAGTTCTAACCAGGAACATGGAGTGACAATGCCACGATTTAATACACTCTGGAGAGGTGCGCAAATGTACCCACAAACAAACTTGGTCATGTGTCTGAATTTACAAGGCTCATTCACATTCCCAGAATAGCACGATAGAAGCATTGCAGTGGTCCATGTATTATAAACTTAATGTACAAACTCGAAGAACAATATAAAATATTACAACTGATTCCCAAAAGTACGGGGAATTTAATACCGCTATCTGTTGGTTACAGCAAAAGACTTTCTACAACTCTCAACTACCTGACCTATTACTTCTACTCGGTCGCGTTATCGTCGCGGTAGTCGAAATAGTGGTCGATGACGTCTTCTTCTTTTGTTACTGCTGGTTCTTCAGTTCCTTCTTCATCGACTTCGACGTAAACGATCTCCTGCTTCGCCGTTGGCTCACAGTCTAATCAAAGGAATTAAGATAGAGGGATGAGTACAGAAGGTACTCAACAAGTCCAGGAATAGCAAAGAGGTATTTGATGTACTATCTACTAAGAACAAAAATGCTCTCCAAAAGTAACGTAATTTTGTAAGGTAAGAGAGTCAAGTTTTAGTTTGAGAGACTAATGATCTCCTGTTTCACAAGCTGCTAGGATTCCCGATGAATCCCTTTCTTGCCGGGTTTGCAGTTCTAACCAGGAACATGGAGTGACAATGCCACGATTCAATACACTCTGCAGAGGTGCGCAAATGTACCCACAAACAAACTTGGTCATGTGTCTGAATTTGCAAGGCTCATTCACATTCCCAGAATAGCACGATAGAAGCATTGCAGTGGTCCATATATTACAAACTTAATGTACAAACTCGAAGAACAATATAAAATATTACAACTGATTCCCAAAAGTACGGGGAATTTAATACCGTTATCTGTTGGTTACAGCAAAAGACTTTCTACAACTCTCAACTACCTGACCTATTACTTCTACTCGGTCGCGTTATCGTCGCGGTAGTCAAAGTAGTGGTCGACGACATCTTCTTCTTTTGTCGCTGTCGGTTCTTCAGTTCCTTCTTCATCGACTTCGACGTAAACGACCTCCTGCTCCGCCGTTGGCTCACAGTCTAATCAAAGGAATTAAGATAGAGTGATGAGTACAGAAGGTACTCAACAAGTCCAGGAATAGCAAAGAGGTGTTTGATGTACTATCTACTAAGAACATCAATGCTCTCCAAAAGTAATGCAAATTTGTAAAGTAAGAGAGTCAAGTTTTAGTTTGAGAGACTAATGATCTCCTGTTTCACAAGCTGCTAGGATTCCTGATGAATCCCTTTCTTGCCGGGTTTGCAGTTCTAACCAGGAACATGGAGTGACAATGCCACGATTCAATACACTCTGCAGAGGTGCGCAAATGTACCCACAAACAAACTTGGTCATGTGTCTGAATTTGCAAGGCTCATTCACATTCCCATAATAGCATGATAGAAGCATTGCAGTAGTCCATATATTACAAACTTAATGTACAAACTCGAAGAACAATATAAAATATTACAACTGATTCCCAAAAGTACGGGGAATTTAATACCGTTATCTGTTGGTTACAGCAAAAGACTTTCTACAACTCTCAACTACCTGACCTATTACTTCTACTCGGTCGCGTTATCGTCGCGGTAGTCAAAGTAGTGGTCGACGACGTCTTCTTCTTTTGTCGCTGTCGGTTCTTCAGTTCCTTCTTCATCGACTTCGACGTAAACGACCTCCTGCTCCGCCGTTGGCTCATAGTCTAATCAAAGAAATTAAGATAGAGGGATGAGTACAGAAGGTACTCAACAAGTCCAGGAATAGCAAAGAGGTGTTTGATGTACTATCTACTAAGAACATCAATGCTCTCTAAAAGTAATGCAATTTTATAAGGTAAGAGAGTCAAGTTTTATTTTGAGAGACTAATGATCTCCTGTTTCACAAGCTGCTAGGATTCCCGATGAATCCCTTTCTTGCCAGGTTTGCAATTCTAACCAGGAACATGGAGTGACAATGCCACGATTCAATACACTCTGGAGAGGTGCGCAAATGTACCCACAAACAAACTTGGTCATGTGTCTAAATTTGCAAGGCTCATTCACATTCCCACGATCACAGAGCCATTTCACCGCCCGCTCAGTCATACTCCGCGTCGTAGTCCGTATAGGACTACCGGTCTCAAATCAATATGTGGCTAACCCGACAGCCAATACCACCTTTTTCAATAAGATGTGGCTAGCCCGATGGCCAATACCACTTTTTCCAATAAGATGTGGCCAGCCCGGCGGCCAATACCACCTTTTCAATATAATGTGGCTAACCCAACAGCCAATACCACCTTCCCGGTAGTCGATCCCACTACCGAGGTCTTGCGTTCCCAGGGGAGTATGAACCTAAGGCAAAGGTACTTTAGCTCAGCCCCGCCCATACAGGGTATGTGGTATGCACGATCACTACGGTCCTTGAACACAATCGATCATTGGTTGCTTTAACCTTATATGCAACAATCCCGTGTGATGAAACCTGCCTTCCAATGTGCCTTCGGCACCTTTCCAAGGTTTCACCACCCACCATGATCACGCCCAAAAACCGACGATCAAAGAATAACAAATTCATTCATATTTAGAAAATATGTTTTCTTTTATGCATGTTATAGACAAGAAGGAAATTTTGGAAAATGTTCTCAACGGACATGAACAAGAAACTGGACTTGCCTGGTGACGGATAAGTAGTGGAGTTTGACTGGTCTGCTTACTGAACTCTAGTTTCTGATAAAAAGGCAATAAAGTCCGAGAAGTACTTGTTCTAGAAATTGCAAATATGAATGCAAATGACATGGTAATGCATGCATGGAAGATGTATTAAAATGTTTTAAGAAATGTAATATACATATTTTAAACATTCTTCTGACGATTTGGTATTACTCAAGAGAATAATCAAGACTTAGTTATTTTAACATTTGATTTACTTTACATAAAGTTTAATATTCTCTCTCAAATCTCTTTTAGTTGACATAAGATATTAGGTCAAGATCTTAGAACTAATTTAGGGTTTCACTCTCTTCTTTAGAAAGAGATAACATATTTTATTTAACTTAGAACAATTTATAAACCTAGATAAACCTAAATTCCTTTCTAAGAAATAAAATATTGTTTTACTTAAGCAATTATTTTAATCTTTAATCTATTTTTCAATACACATGTTGGACCCCAGAATCCATAACAGAGAGTCTTAAGTGAAACCACCCGCTAAGTCGAAACGTCAACCCCGACCTCAACCCCTGGGTATCAATCCCAAGAGGAGTGGAGTGATATGGTTCCGAATAGCCCGAGATGTCAACCTTTCTCCGGCAAACTAATGCACAGATCAAGTAGGGTGATATGGTCTCCTCACTCTTTTCTTACTGAGCCGGAACGTCAATCCCAACCTCGTCCGGGCAAATTAATGCTCGGCTAGAGTAGGATGATATAGTTCCCAACCTCTCAGTAGCAGAGTCACTTCACATGGGTGATTAAACCTAATAACTCTATGATATAAACTCTGAAACCCTACCCACAACATGTGCTTCATCAACATACACACATGGCACATGAAGCAGGTGAAAACAACCAGATTTCACAGTAGTAACTCTACGACTGAAACTGCAATATTATAAGTTCTTGAAACTTAACAACATATATTCACACAGGGATCCGAAGATCCAACTACACAGTGGAAGAGTATATATGGCTACGAAGCCAAAAGGTAAGGCCAAAAGTGGCAGTAGAACAAACTAAGCTGCCAAACCCCGGGGGCAGGACCACTGCTTGGGATTTCCAGCGACTAGTCGTCGTTGGCGTCGATCTCTATGTAGAAACCACCCTCGGGAGGGGTAGCTTCCTCTGCAACAAAAATGTCAACGATAGCAGGGTGAGTACAAAATTATACTCAGCAAGACTTACAGTGGGGAAATTAGTAATAGATGTGATAGGTATCAATAAAAGGGGAATAGTGGACTAGTTTGCGAAAAGCCAGTTTTACCTTTGTCAATAGAAGTTAAGTAGATGAAAAACCGACTACCAGAATACTTTCAAAAGGAGACGAGTCGAACACTTCACGAACATTCCTTACTGCAGATCACCACACCTTAGGTACCCTGACTCTTCCTCGACCACCCTGGGAGGAAGCAATCTCTAACACCACAGCCTTAAAGTTGGCAAGTTTTAGAGTTTGTTGTAGTTTTCTAATTCGATGCAAAATCTTACCAAGCTGTCTATAACCGCGGACACGGCTATTCAAACAGTTCAAACCCTGCAGGGGTGTACATCTTTACCTACACGTATTGATCGTCTCTTAGCGCTAGGCCAATCACACACTTCGCGAGGTGTGCTAGCAGAGGGTGATCAAACACGACCGTTACAGTGCTTTCGACCTAGGTATGAGCCACCCTTACGAGCTAGTCCATGTGCATCAGTCCGGCCGCAACTACGACACGGTCCCATAAGTTGTGAATCGAGGTACATCCCCGGTCTTCCAGACCGTGTGTCCACCCCACCCTTATATTGAGATACCACACCACATCCCCTTTTTCACGCACACGGCAAATGGAAACGGCGAACTAATGCAGCTCATACACTAAGTCTAGGCAAATTATTTAGTCGTGGGTGGCCCCTAATCCACCCGTGTAGAAGTACGCAAATCTTGGTTCGAAGGGACACCGGTAACCGGTCCTTGTGGGAAGACGAGACAACCCACCATGCTCCCAGCCATGGCCTCTCGTCTAAACCCAGTTATGATTAAGCAAGTTCATTAGTTAATCCCTGGTGAACACCCACCTACCTTGTAACCCATCCAATGGTGTGATTTGTCTGCCATCCAAGAAATTATGACTTTTACATGTCTAAGCATGTCTAAGCATTAATAACATAGCAAGCATTATCACAGTGCACACTATACTACCCTAAATAGGTTGGGATGGTGGTGGAGTTGTTTGAGCGACAAAGTAAGTTTTATACACCGGAATAGGGTTCTACTTAGCGGAAAAATAGAATTTGAACGCATGTGATAATGAATTTGAAAACAACTAATACTTTGCAAATAGTAGGTGTCTACAAGGTGACCAAAGGGGCTGCTTGCCTGGTTGCTCTGCAACAAAACCCTGCTCATGATCGAGGTGGCCCTCTTCTGGATTTTCCGGCTCTAATGAAGAAGAACGAAAACACCAGAAAAGAAAAGGGCATAACCGTAAATATTAAAATGCTAAACATCGACATGAGATGCAATGCATGCCATGGCATAGAGGATGCAAAATAAAGACTTATGCAAGTGGAATCAATTTAATCGGAGTCCGGATGCTTAAAATATCGCGATCCGAAAATCCTCCGGCTAATCGAAAACCCTAATTTGAGTTTTAGCCAATTATGTTTTTCCTAGCATGTAAACATGTATGGAAATGAAATTTTTGGATAGATCTCATTTTTCTGAACATTTTGATATATTGTTTGCATTTTTCTGATTAAAAATGAATTTTCTATGAATTTTCCAAGATTTAATCCATTTTAAAATCTTTGTTGTATTTTTCTCAGTAAAAATAATTAATAAAAAATTTCAAATAATAACAGAGGCTGACAGGTGGGCCCCATGGTCAAAGTTTGACCAAGGTTGACTGAGTCAATGACAGGTGGGGCCCACTTGTCATATTTTTCCCTTTTTCTTTAATTTTTATTTAATTCCTGTCAGGTGGGACCCAGCTGTCATTCGGACATAATAAATAAGTGCAATTAATACACTGTTAGTTACTAATTGAGGTCATTAATGTGTCAGTTTAGTCATAATTAAACATGATTAACATTTAATGAAGTAATTAATGTGTCCGGACAGTACTTATGGTATTAATTATTGTTTTAATCATGGTTAATAATTAATACACATTTATTAGTATTAAATGTGTCTTAGCAGCACATTAAATAGGCCATTAGTGGCCTAATTGAGCCCGGTCGGGAGCTTAGCCCGGTGCTCGGCCGTGCGCTCGGTCCGGCCGTGGCGGAGCCACCGCCGGCGGTGAGGCAGGCTGGGGGGGGACGGCAGCGCGGCAAGGGTGGCGGCGGCGGGACCTTACCGACGGGAAGAAGCAGCGCGGTGGGGAGCGGTGCCGGGCTCGGGAGCGGATGGAAGGAGGCGGCCGGTGAGAGGCGAGGCCGAGGCGACGGCGGGGATGGGGCAGAGCGGAACAGCGGCGCGGCAGGGGCTACCGAAGGGTGGAACGGCGGAGCGGAGGCGGGCTCGGGATCCGGCGGGTCTTCGGCTCCGGATGGCCGCACGGCGAGGCGAGGAACCGAGGCAAGCGGCGGCGTGGTGCCGGGAGCGGCCGAGCTCGGTGAGGCGGAGCGGCGGCTTGGGGTTGGAGCGGCGCATGGGAGAGGAGCGACCGAGGCAAGCTCGGGTGGCGGAGCTGCTCGGGACAAGGCGGCGGCGGCCTTCGGCAGAGGAAGCTTCGGCGGCGGGGAGCAGAGGCGAGAGAGTGGGGCGGGAAAATGCGGGAGAGGGCACCGGGCCGAAGAGATAAAGGAAAGGGGGAGGGAGCAACCCGAAGCAGGAGGTGGCCGGGAGGGCGCCGACGCTTGCCACGCAAGCAGGAGGTGGCGAGGCTTGAGCAGCACAGGGAAGAGAGGAGGAGGGTGGCGGCGGGGTGGCTTAGAGGAGAAGGAAAGGAGGGGACTGGGCGGGCCAGGCGGGCCAGGAAGAGGAGATGGGCCGGGGCAGGCCCATGCGGCAGGGGAGAGAGAAAATTTAGGTTTTAGGGTTTTTCTTTTTAAATTGTCTTTTCTGTTTTCTTTTATTCCTTTTCAAATTTGATTTCTTTTCCTGCTTTGATTTTCATCCAATTCCCAAAACCAAAAATCAAATCTATATTAACATTAGAACATCTTGCCGCATTACTTTAAATGTATAATACGTAAAAATCATTCTCGTGCCCTTAGGATGAGATTAGGGTTTTTCGTGAGGATTTCAAAATTTTCAAAAACTTACTCAGTTTTAGGTTCATGTTTTTAATGCCATGAAATGCACATGATGCACAATAACACTGGTTAAGAGATGGGGACGTTACAACACACACATACATTTATTTATTTTTCTTTTTCTTTTCTCTTATTTCTTTGTTCTGGGCTTACTTCTTCTCTCGCCGGCCTACTTGGCCCACAATCCTAACCTAACCTAACCCTAACTCTTCGCAGCCCGCACCCGGCCTCTCATCCACACCCCTTCTCTCACTTTCTCCTGGCCGACACTCTCAACCTCTTCCCTTCCTCTCATGGATGCGCCGCCGCCTCCTCCAACCCATCGCTGCCGGACCGAGCTCTCTCATCCCCGTGCTCCACTTCTTCGGCGTCCTCCTCACACAGCGCGCGCCATCGGCTCCTTGTGCCCCCACCGCTATGGTTGCCCTAGCCCGGCCCTAGGCCTTCGTCGCTTGATGCCCTCACATCACTGTCCGAGGCGGCCCGCTGCCATTGGCGCCTAGCGCCTTGCTCCCAACGTGCATCGGCTGCCGCCCCTCTCTCTCCCCTTGGTGCCCTCGTCGCGCCGCTCGAGATGGCCCGTGGCCCGGCGTTGTAGCCCGCCACCGGCGGCGCTCCGCTGGGCCCGCCCCTCGCTGGTGGCGCGGTGGGGTTGCCCCGGCCGATTGATCCGTTCCTCACCGGTAAGCCCCCCGATTTCTCTTCTAAAGCTAGGGTTCCACCCTTACTGATCCGATTGTGATATTTGATTATTTATGCTTCAAATGATTGGGTTTGGCTAAAATCTAATGGAGTATTGGATGGTCCGGTTGCTAAGCTTGTGCTGGTGATTAATTAACTATTGTGCAGTGTGTATGTCGTGTTCCTGATGCTATTTATGATTTCTTTGTATGTGATTCTTTTCACCTATATCAGATAACTCATGCTGTGAGACAGATTATTACATTTAATCTTTTAAGATGTTTACTGATGATGCTTATATGAGAATGGTTTAGGGTTTGGTACAATTTCTGATAGAACAGACTACTACCTTGGTCCTAGCTTATTTTACTTCCCAAACATATATATGTCGGCTATTAATCTAAGAATAGACGCTAACTGCTTTAGTCATTTCTTTGTTTTCTAATTTAAGCATATATTGATATCAATTTATCGAACTGAAGAACAGATGCTTGCTTATCAAAAAGGTTTGAGGCATGGTATCAATTTGAATAAGGACAGTTAATGCCTTGAATCTTAGCCTTTTCTTGATGCCTAGATGTAACTATATATCTACAATCAGATTGTTTTACTGAAAGAACAGAACTATACCTGATTTATTTTTCAATCTATGATAACTAATTGGGAATTAGGCTTGAGGAAGGTATTAACTTGGATAAGAACAGATATTATACACGATGCCTAGCTTTGAATCTCAGTACATATATCTATATATATTGATGAGAGCAGATGCTACACTATTGTTGCCTATTCGTTGACTTAACACATTCTGTGATGATATCTCTGAAAGAAGTTTGAGAAAAGTAAATAAGGACAGATTACTATACATGTTGCCTTAGATAAAACCCGATGATGAATTTATATTCTGAGGGTCCCCATCATCATGCTAAAATGCATGTATATGAGGGTTTATGGTGTCTTTGTGATCCTTACCTTATATGGGTTTGGACAAGGTAAGCTAGCTCCTTCGGTCTGTCGAGTCTACTCCTAAGCTTGTTGAGGTCTTCTCTCTTCTTACTCCTCTTCCTTATGTCCTGGTGGCCTTCTCCTCCTAAGTGCGCCCTTGGTGTTCTTGAGGTCTTGCCTTCTTGGAGCTTGCTTCCGAACTGCTCTAATGGTTGAGGTTGGTGGTGATTACTATTGATACTGGAGTCCTGGTTTCGGATGGTTTACTAGTGCTACTATTCTACTTCTCTGGTTGTCTTACTTCTATATGCACTGAGCCTTTACAGGCTTCTTCGGTGGATAAATCTGGCCTCTTGCTGCCTTAGTCGGTTGAATGGATATGCTTTGGCTGATCTTTTGCTAGTTGCCTTGGGAGCTAAGTAAATTTGACTACGGTCAAAAATGTGGCTACTGCTGCTTGTGTCCTTCGGTTGGCTTACCGGATATGCACCTCGATGGGTTGCCTTGTGTTCAAGTACTCTTAACCTTGGTCAAATGCTAATGGCTAATGGATAAGCCTTCGGATGGATTGATGCCTATCTGATCTGAGATATTTACGTCATCTCTGCACTGATTTTTATGAAATAATGTTTTTCAAAACAAAAACATGGAGGTAATGTAGTATAGGAAAAATAAAATGTATTTTCCTACTTCTCACCTCTTTTCTCCCTAATACAAAAATACTAGATTGAATTGTCCGATGAGGGTCTTAGTCATGTGGCTCGGACATTTTTAAAATAAATTTTTTTCTAAAAATTACTTTCGAAACTAAAAACTATTTTAGGCCCACCTCGGCACTATTTTGCCCTTGCAACTAAACCTGCGGACGTTGGCAGAATTATGCCGGTGGTACCGCTTAAATTTCAAAATACTGTTTTCGAAAACCTCTGCCTCCTACAGCAACGGCGTGATTCCAATGGTCTCGAGTGCATATACTCGATGACCTCAAATGTCGCCAACATTTTCGAAAGGCTGCCTCCCACCTTCCGACTCTCGGTGTTTCACTACCACTCAAAGACTCAAAGATTAGGGTTGGCATTAATGTAGATATATTTCATCATGAAATTTTCTTTTCTTCTTCTTTATTTACTTTTGCACTCAATAATTGTTGTACCAAGACATTTGTAATATTCTCTAATTAATAAAATTTAAATTCTAATTACATTTGAACATATATGAGTGAGCATGATGAATGCCATGAATGATGCGGATGCACAACAAATTCCCCCCTCCTACTATAACTCTCAACACAACTCGGTAGAATTCAGTCAACTCAGCAGCGCGAGTTAACTGAATCCCCTCTTCACGCCTCTTTCGACTAATTAAAAATCTAGGGTTTCCACAGCAAATGTTTCCGTGTTGCCATAACAGAAGGAGATTTTTTGAATAGAATTAACTACCATAACGGGTGTTTCCTAAGGTCAGTACAGTTGTTTCCTAAGGTCACTGCAGTTGTTCCATCTACAGAACGAACAATGAAGAAGAAGATGGCAGCCATTGACGTAGCAGAACAAAGCAACAAAATAGTAATTTCAGCTGTTCCCTTACATGCATTCAATCAGTCCCGGATTTTTAGCTCTTTATTTCACAGAAACAATCCACATCCTTTATGAATACCTGGGTCCAGATATTAGATGCAGATCCAACCGTCCATGAAAAGGGAAATCAACATCCCAGCACTATGCCTACAAATGCTAAAATAGGTATGCCGATTTGTAGCGGTCGCCTATAAATTTTTGTAGTATTACCTTTTTGCTGAAACTAAAACTTCACTTTCATTAAGATGGAAGATTACAACCCCTATGGAAAGAAGACCAAAAAAGTAACTGAAATTACAAAACTTCCCTGAAGCACATGTGCCCCCACAACACGCAGGGAGGGGGCACGTATCACACTACATGTCGCATAGGGAGAGCCATTATTGAGCAAACCACCACGGGCAGGCAACAAGCCAGTGAAGATGTTGATGAGCATGATGAAGAAGTTATCGCCAAGGCAAAACATATAGGAGGCAACCATCCTCTAGCGAGCAAGAACTGAAGGGCACCACGAGCTTGATCTGGCTGATGTACGCCTGTGGTCATCAGAATCAACAAATGGGCCTCTGTGGCGTACCTGGTTTTAAGACCGGATAAACTAATGTGTTTCATGTACTAGTTCTATGATCAGTAGCCAGTACACACAAGTTACTTGATAACATAGTCGTACATTACTGAGTCTGATACACAATTAGGCCTTTATGGTCTTTATTGTACACTCATAGCCAATTGGCTGAATAAAAGAGTTTTGCAGCGGAAATAGAAATACGTAGAGGTCGCCCAGCAATATGCCTACCCAATAGGCAACTGACTAGAGTAACGCCCTAGCCCTCGTAATCACTGTGATCGTCATCGGAGTAGCATTCCTCTTCGCCTGACCACATCAACAAGCCAGGTGAGTACATTGAATGTACTCGCAAGCATTCCCACAAGAGGGTATAACAGCTATATTTTATGCAAAGGAGGTAGCTCCATCCTATGTTGCATATTGTGCGGAAAAGTAAGTTTTTAGTTGAATATAGGAATAATAGGTTCCAAAGCAGTTTTGAAATCAGTCTTAGCTTAGATGAGCATAAAATCACATGTGGTAGCTCCTGCCACCCTTTTTCACAACTAAGGCTGATAGCTCCGTCTATCACCTGCTATAAACCCCGATACCTGTTCGTACTATCCCTTATAGCACGACTAGGTCTTTCTTCTGCAATCCCTTGCTACCTGCTTGTAGCTTAAATTGCACACTGTGGACACATCATGCCCACGTCCTTAATCCCTTTCCCAAGTTTTGTAAACAAATTTAGTCTAACCAGCGTGTGGCCTTGCCAAATTGTGTCCATAACTGAGGACACGGCTATTTGAATAGATTTTAACACTCTGAAGAGGTTGTACGGCTTTATCCACAAGATATGTCCCCCCTTGTTGCCGAGCACTACGAGTATACTTCACGAGGTGTACCGGCAGGGTTATTACAATGAGACCTTTCTCCCATTTTCGTACTAGAGCTAAATCCACTAGCTAGATGACCTAAACCCAGTTTCATTTATGTTCGACGGTCCTCGACACATAGACAGAAATGGACCCATCTTTGTGTCGAACAACTTCCTACGTCAACTACGAGGAGGTTCTCTGGGATTAAACCATCCCCTTGCACATATCACCCTACTGCCCACGGGTTCAGACGCTAGCACTCGACTGGGTAGTTAGCCAAGTCCTTCCCACAAAGGCCATGTGAACGTATGAGGTGAACCTGGTTTAGTGGCACTTAGGCTCGGTCCTTCTTTGGTTCGAGCAAGACAGCACAATACCATCTTATAGCCATGTCCCTACATGCTACGACAATCTCTCAACTCCCCCTTACTGTTCTCACCTGAATCGAAATCATCATCCGCTTGATTTTGGGGTTTTAGTAAAATCACTTTCAACATCCACCTTGGGCAACTCCCGTCACCCAAGGGTTTTGTGCCCTGACCCAAGGAAGTTCCCAAACCCGTTGAAATTTTTTGGAGTTTATTCTACAGCGGGTCTAAGCACAGCCTATAGCCTATAAATCTAATACTTCACTGGAGCTACCATGTCCAACGGATAATACTAGGGTTACAAAAGTGTATTTTGTTGGATCCTCGGTAATGCAACTATAGGTCCTAGCTATACCTTAACTCAATATAGTGTTGTAATCACATAGCGTGCATGGCTGAAAACAAAATATTTAAGTTTGCTACATATAGGTTCCAACATGGTCAAGATGAGAATGCTTGCCTGGCAGTTCTTGGACCTGGTCCTGACACGAGGGTGTTTCTGGATCCTCCTTGTGAACGTACATCACTCCGTCAACTACACGTCGAGTAAACAACCATCCAATAAATCCAGGGAAGATCCAAATGCATGTGTTAACAGAGAAGGATGTTGCTATGGTGAGACACTGGGTGTCTTGATTTTAGAGTTATCGAGCTAGGGTTTTTGGCAAACATATTCTTCTATTAGTTTTTGGGTTCTTAAGTATCCTGGTTAATTCATGACCAGGTTCAGAAGGTGTTAATTAGGAAAACCATTTGGAACTTTGACTCTAAGGTTCTGGACTAGGGTTTAAAAGTTTGAGCAGGTTCCATATAGCATGAAATGAAGTTCCTTGCCTATAAACGAAACCCATGCCCATTAAGTTTACCCTAACATGATCTGGTTCCTTTAGCTCCTTTAGGTTACACAAATCTTAGAATACTTGAAAACAGTCAAACATCCCTTAAAATAATATATACATCATATATGCCATTTAAAGAAAAGAAAGTCAAGCCCTAAATTCATTCTTTACTATTTTAAATTAAAATATTTTGAACTTTGGAAATGTGTTTGAACAGAAGAACGGGAAATAATTCTAAGATTCTAGAACCGAAAGAATTTTGCAAACACCGGCTAGGAACACGTTGAACCGGTCAAACCAAAGAGTCCTGGTTTAATTAAACAGAAAATCAGAGTTCTAGAAGGGAATACATCTTCAGCTTCGTGGAAATATGCTTTCCAAGCGTGAAGACGGAAATGCGTCTGGGCGCCACCACTTACCGACGTGGGCCAAGCGGGGTGGACAGGCCCGCCCGTCGGTGGCGCAGGATAGGGGCTTACCGATTCGAATTATCCCCCTCCCCCACGGCGGTCCCACCCGTCAGCTAGGGAGGACGATGGCTCTACTCGGATTAGACCGGCGACGGCGACAGAAAAGGGCAGCTTTGGTGAGGAATTAGGGGTTTTAGATTTGATGGGATCCTTGGAAATTGGAAAAGGGGAATCGGCCCAGGAGAAGATGGGGAGTGCACTGGTGTGGGTTAATTGGCTAGCGGGGTTCGACTTTGCTCAGATTTACTAAGGCAGAAGTGGAGCAATCTTTAAGCAATGGAGAAGAGAGGGGAGGGTTGGGGAGAAATCGATGATTGCTCGATACTTGGAGAGGGAATGGGCGGCTCAGTGTGGTAGAAAAGGGGCTCCCGGGTGCCTTTTATAGTCAAGGCGGAGATGGGCAGTGGCGGGGAGCTGCTTTGCTTGCCATTGGCTGGCGATGCAACGATGCAAGGCCTGATGGAGTGGCACTGTTTTATGAGGAGGGCGAGGCAGAGCACGTGGAGCACGGAGACGCGATGGGTGTTGCTAGCATCAATAGACGGCGCGTTGATGTCGGCGTTTGGCGTGCAGTGCTGCTGTGCGCTGTGCTCTGTGCACGCCTGTGTGCGGCTAGAGCGCGCGCACAGGTGGCATTGGCATGCCCGGACACGTCCTGACATGCGTGGCCATGCCACCTCGCGCCAGTAGGCAGTGATGAAGTGTACAAGGGCATATGAAGGTTTGGCACCGAAAAGGAATAGCAATAGAGGGAGGAACAGCTTAGATGCTCGAATGCCATGATGTGCCAACGGCTAGGGCTAGGTGGGGAGGACAAAAGGAAGCTCTGCTGGGGGAGTTATGAGGGAGATAAGTTGATGGGACAGATGAGGAGATCCAGGAATAGCTAGAGATTTTTCTTTGAGGTTTTGATTGTGATTTCATGTGAAAGAAGAATTAGGGCAGACTTGCTCGATGGGTGCTATTCAACATTTTTGAGCTGGAGGTGCCCATGTTTTTATACATTTGGGCTCCTGGGATCATGGGGAGTGTTGTGGAATTTTCTCAGATTTTTCTGAGATTTACTTGGACATGTTGTAGTTCAATGCTTGATTCTGACCTGAACTTTAATATATTAATATTTAAGTATTTTTGAGTTAGACCTCCCCATATTATTTTATATCTGGGTTGGGAGTGATCTTAGAATGTTTCTTAAATTTTCCTAGAATTTTTGAAGAGGCGGGAATGCATAAGATCATGGTATTGGGGTTTCTATCGTAAAAGGAACTATTAGAGAAAAGGAGGAAAAGATATAGGGTTAGGGTTTCGAAGCAAGGGTGGGATATTGGCTGTATAAGGGATTCCATTTATAATGAATTGAGATAAATGTGTTTGCACGTCATCGTTAGGGTTTGTATATATGTGTATATGGTGCAGATGTCGGTTTAGGGTTGTATGCACATGAGTGCTTGCATTCTTGCATGACTAGAGATTAATTTTAATTCAAATGTTTGGATGGCAATAGATATGCAGCATATCAATTCTACAAACATGGCAGCAGGCAACCAGATTGGAGAGTGACGGTACAGTATATTTATTGTTCTATATATCCTCGACTGTTTGTATGTGATCTAAAAATGCCACCATGAACTTCTTCAGGGTCTAGTAGCTCTAACAATGAAAGTATCATATACATTGATAGCTTCAGTGATGACTGCAGCAGTCAAAATTCCATTCCTTCAGACAATCTAATTTACATTAGTGATGATGATGGTACATGGCACATATAATTTGTATCATCCAATACTTCTTCCTTACATACATAATTTTACATAACTCATCCTTTCTCTCTCCTGCAGACCGTAGCCTTTCCAAGAATATGAAAAAATCTACACCTTCTCGTGTAGTTAAAAAACCAAAAATGTTAAACAAGCTTAAGCAGAGAGGTGACATGATAATACTATTTACCTGATCGGCCATTCCTAATACTTCATTAGATTTATTTCCTTGCATATAGGCCCCTATGGTCAACAATTCATGGGAGGATACAACTCTTATTTCATATTTGGCAATGAAGTTGCAATTACACAGACAAATATAAATCGGCTGAAACAGATAATCGGTACTGCAGAACGACCCATATCGTGCTATATGTGCACAATGAACAAAACATTTGTCACTTCCAACCAAAGAATGGTAATTTTATGCTTTTTATGTTGCATTCTAAACAGAGATAGTATATTGAAATATTCCTACTCTAAACTTCCTGTTGTATTTCCAGTACTTCTTGACGCCCTTCCCAAATGTATACCTCAAAATGTTCCTGGACAAACTAATTGATAGCCTACCTATCAGAAATGCACAGGGCAACACTAAACATCGAGTCTGGCTCATGATGAGACAAGATAAACGGGCTACCATAATAACCAACTGGACTGAATTTGTGCAGGCTGCCGATCTTAAAAAAAGCAATGTATGTGTCTTCGCATGCAACAATAAGAAAGGTTCTCTATCAGTCAGGCATACCATATTTCCCCCCTTTTATATTATGATCCCCAGTTAAATGATACTTCCCGACAAACTGACATACAATATTTTAGTAATGTGTTCAACCGGACATGCCGTGGATTCAGTCATTCCCTTACTATTCGCATATAAAATGCTTCTAGATTACGTCATCTGATCCACCTTTCCAGTCATCCATGTTTAGAACACACGTATAATATATATTAGTCCTCTTATGCAATATTTGCGTTCCGCACTGCTATACTACTGCTCTATGGTATCCTAAATGATAAACTTTTTGGTTTTGTGGGCGACTTCAACTTTATGCCTTCATTTTTTTCATACATGCCTACATTAACTTGACTTAGTTCGTCCACTGCTATGTGGAAGGAATTCCAGCCTTTCCAAGGGCCTTCTTTGAAGTAAACATATCGATGATTTTTTGTATTTCCTGCCAGTTGATTATACCTAGTTCACTTTCTTGTATGAATGGAACAAATGCAGAAATCAGGACCTTGTTGTCCAAATCGATGGACCGTCACAGGGTCAGTGGAGCATTTGTGCGTGATGTTTTTTCTTAAGATGCTTCCACTATCCAGGAATATTGGTGAATTAATTTCTCTTCAAACCATTTCCATCTGAGCACGAACTGTTATGGTAAGGAATTAATAAGTTGCCTTAAGACAGGTGCCTATGTTCTTACAACTGGTTATTATTCAGATCATGTAGCTAGGTACTTATTACTTCATTGCCTATGATAGTTATGTCAGAATTAATGGGCTAGGCCTAAGCGAGTTCTACATTTAATTCTAGATAAATCTCAAAGGCCTACTCATGCATGGCAAAGACTAGTGGCTTTAATCCCATATTACTAGTGGAAGTGGAGGGAGACCACCTTATAAGAATTGGTGTTCCACACCTCTCCAAAGCAATGCGTGGCAAAGGGTGCGCACACACGACATGTGTGTGAATGGTCCGGCGAATTCAGGCTCCCCGTTGGGCCCTGTCGCAGCTCTCTTTTACCATTTTATTTTGTCACGTGATTTTTGGATAAGGATCAAAACCGAGTTGGAGTCGTGCGCCGTAACCGAGTTCGGGTCGTGCGCGGCTCGTTCCAGACGAAGACACCCGGAAAAAAATCAATATGTTCTCTGTTTTTCCACCCGCGCTGCGCCGTCGTCCGGTCTTCTCCATCCCGTTCCTTGGCGTGCACTGAGCGACGGGAGAGCAGGTCTTCGAAACCCTCCGCTCTTGAGATCCTGTACGGGAGAGAGCGAATAAGGTTTTTGGGAAGCGTCTATGCGACTGCTCGCTGCTGCCGATCTACTGCGCTGCACCGACCTCGTCTCGGCATCAGTCTCTTCGCTGCGCCAAGCCACGCTGCATCGGCCTTTTCCCTGCGGCAAGTTCCGCTACGTCGCTTCTTCACATCTCCGGTAAATTCCCTGGAACCATAGATGGAATTGGTTGCGGTGTTACTAGCTGCGCTTGTGTTAATCTGTGATCTAGATATGTGCTGCGAGATAGTACCTTTACTGTTGATCATGTCTAGATTTAATTCGCTGTTTCTGGTCATGTTAAATATTCTGATTAATCTCATTATATTGCCTAATTTTCTAACAAGTTATGATTATTGTTGTCCGGTATTACAACTACTGACATTAGCAGTTTTTTTATTTTGCCTATGTATGCTCAAGGATAGTGTTCTGGTGTTCATATGTCCTCTAGCTATGCACAGTCTTAGTTCTCCGTCTCAGTTCCTTTTCCTCCTGTGTACAGATGTATAGAATTTGTGTGTTGAAAATAACCAAAGTTACCATGCTATATTGCCCTCTAATAACATAATCAGATGTGATCATTCTAAAAGTATCCTCCAATGGTACAATATGCTATGTAAATTTAACTTTCAATTGAATAAAGGACTGTTATATTAGCTATGTTTCTAATTATACGCCTCTCTACCTGATAACTGTGCTTAAAAGAAATACATACTTCATGTTTTCCATAAATTCTTCTTTAGGATCCGAATGCAACTAGAAGGGTCTTGATTTACAGTGTTATGTTTTTTTTCGTGTTCATATATATAATATACAATACGATTCGGTGGAACTGTGCTTACTGCAGAAATCATCTTTTACTGGTCCGTGGACCCGTGAAGTGTCATTGCTTTGGATCCTTTTTTTCTACATTTAAGATTCAGATTTTAGATCACTCAAATGATTTCATAATTCGATGGACTGTTGACCATTTTTGGACAGGCACGGCAACACGCACATCTCCGATCTAGTTAAATCTTATGTAAAACCTGCTGTCTATATCTAACAGGTTTCACCACGGGAAAGGCTGCCATTTTATGTTGATGGACAAAGACATGCAGGCCACCTCTTTCTAGTTTAAGCATCGGTTCCCTCTACTTTTTTCTTTAAGCTCCCTCGCTGAAAATATGTATAGCCAGTAAATTAAAGCATCACGTTTTGTGGGAGGAAAGGCTTACAAATATCAGCAAGCAAACAGCTAGCAGCTCCCCTTTTTGCCTTTCGTATTCGTAAAACGATTCTATATGCATGGCTCCCTCGATCGCGACTCAAAGCAGACTAGGCGGCGATCACGAGCTGGCCGAGCGCGCGCTGAATGCATATATAAAAGGGGCTGCGGGCGGCGCATGGACGTACGAGCGCGCGCGCAGAGGGAGAGAGGCGGCTAGCAAGCAGAAGCAAAGATGGCGGAGGCCGTCATGGGGCCGTTGGTGGGGAGGCTGCAGGAGCTGGCGATGAACGAGGCCCGGGCGATGGTGGCGGTGAACAACGACACCCGGACCCTCCGCGACAGGCTCATGTGGATGCAGGCGTTCCTCCGGGATGCTGACCCGCGGCGGCGCGCCAAGAATGACGAGCTCGTCAGGGTCTGCCTACAGCAGACCCGCGACGCCGTCTTCGATGCCGAGGACGCCGTCGACCAGTACTTCCTCCGGGTCGACCTCTCCAGGTACGTATATATAGCGATCTACCTCTCGCCTGCCCTGCCGGTCCTAATTAAACTGCCTTTTTTCCCTTCAGAAAAGAAAATAAATAAATCAACAGAGCTCTTACGACGTCTCTTCCTCGTGGACATTCTCCGCGCTTGCTTTAATTAATTTTTTTAGATAAAGGCTTGCTTTAATTAATATGGATAAACAATTATACTACGTCGAGTCGTCGTCAGGCTGGGCCAGTACACATCCTTGGCCCGACACTCGGGCTTGCCTAAGCTCCGCCGAGCCTGCTTTGAAGGCCGAGGCTTCCTTCGAGCAACCACGTTACATCATATTATCTAAATTCTTTATACACTTAAATCTAAAGTTTATGTCTCAGATTAAACCGAGAGAGCCGTGAGTTATAAAGTCACGTACTCACGTGATCGATTTCATACAATTTAAGATCATTACAGATCGTGGCAAGCCAATCTAACTGGCCTAGATACAGGATAAGAATATGTACACAGGATCACCAGCAGTCGCGTCTCCTGAGCCGCAAGGTAACCACCGCCGCCGCACCACAAGCACCCTTCCACCTCCTCGCCTCCTCGCCATTGCCGATGGCTACTAGGCTTCTCCAGCACCGTTTGTTGGCTCCGTTGGTCCATCTTCTCTTTGTTTGTGCTAGATTTTGCACTTCACCTTTGACATCCACCGTGATCCTCCTGCTCTTTCCGTTTCGGATCTGGGCCGTGGGAGTGGCACCATCAGTGTGGTTGTTGCAAGTGGTGGGAGGGGTCCTGGCAGCGGTGCCTCCTGGCATCACGGAGGTGCCACCTTTTCCTCCTGCTGCTGCTCCCTGTGCCGCCACTGCCTTGGGGTTTATCGGCGGCTTTCATGCTCCTTTGCTTTGTCCATTCTGGATGTTGCAAAATCAGCCTCAACATGGGCTAATCTTAATGAGGACACCGGCCGTCCCGCAGCAGTTAGATCTTGATGCAATCAAGAGAAAGAATCGACATCGATATTTATTAACGAGATTCAACCGAAGCCTACATCCCTAGGGCCGTTGTTGGGCGCACCTCTCCTTTATTCCTAGATTATCCCTATCGACATCCCCGCATTCCGAGGGTTGGCCAGTCTGACCGCCCTATAGGACCGGTCAGACCGCCTTCTGCGGAATGACTCCGACATATCCAAATTGACTTATGGTTACAATCAGCGGCACCACCTTTTTATAGGAACCCGGGCTATAGATGTTTCTAACTCAAACTCTACTAACCATATCCACTAGTTAGATTCCAATTCCACTACGTAACCTACCCGTACACATATTCGAAACTTTTCAACAATCTCCACCTTGGCGAATATGGTCCTCCACCAATGAAGTTGTCATGCCCGAATCTCTGTGCACCGTGGAATTGAGTCTTCTCTTTGTAGCTCACTTGGAGCCACCCGACAAGCCTGACTTGGCCTCAGACTTGTCGTCCTCCACTGTTAGGATCTCCACCCCTGGTTCTTCTTTAGTGACTCCACCTGAAAGAACAAATCCTTTTAGCTTGTAAAGTTTATTCATGGTTTGATTTTCATGGTTTTCTTGTCTCTGTCCACCTTGTAAACATAACTATCATCATGAAGAGACCCCAGCGAAATTAGATTTCTTTTGAACCTTGGCACATGTCTCGCATCCTTGAGTAGATGTTCGCTATCACTAATCTTAATCTTGATATCACCTATCCCGACAACACAATGACCTGTGTCATCACCTTGGTAGATCTTCCCAAAATCACCAGACTTGTACGTGCTGAACCACTCCTTATTTGGTGTACATGAAAGGAACTTGCTGAATCTAATATCCACGCTGTCGTTGACTGATTATCTGAAAGTATAAGAATATCACAAGTATCATCTTCACTATCGTCACCTACCATAACCACATTGGCGTCTCCATCAGTGCTTCTTTTCATTGGACAATGCCTCTTTATGCCCCCACTCCTTGCAATTATAGCACTGTGCCCCTTTCTTGCTCTTTGACTAAGCCTTTGAACCTCCGGCCTCGAACCTGTCTTGCTTCTTCCCATTATGGTCATACCTGACCAGCAATCCTTCAGCATGAGGAGCCTCCACTGCAACGTTCTTCTTCTTACGCTGATCAAATGCCATAATTGCTGTAGTAATCTCCGCCATAGTGATGGTATCCTTGCCATACGTCGGTGTAGTTACCATATGCTCATAGGAAGGAGGCAAATAACACAAAAGAACAATAGCTTTCTCTTCATCATCAACTTTCACCTCTAGAAGAGTTAGGTCCGTGATTACCTGATTGAAGATATTGATGTGCTCCGCAAGCTCAGACCCCTTTTGCGTCTTCTGCCCATACAATTTCTACTTCAGGTACAGCTAATTGGTCAGTGATTTAGACATAAACTGAGCATCCAATTTCTCCCAGGTTTCATTAGGTGAATCCAAGTCCATCACATGGTACATGACTCGATCTGATAGGCTCAGCCATATGATCCCAGCAGCCTTGACCTTTAGATCTTCCCAGTCGTCGATGAGCATCCTGGCAGGCTTCTCAGTATCTTTCTTGATCACCTTCAAACACCCTTGTTGTGCTAATAGATCTTTAACCCTGGTCTGTCATAGCGCAAAGTTCCCCGTACCATCAAACTTTGTCACCTCGAATCTAGCACTCGACAACATCAATGCCCAGGCTGGTCTGACCGGTTCTGCCCAGAGCCATCCGACGCCTCGCTGCTAACCTCCTCCTCCTCTGACTCGTCGGTCCGATTGGTCTCCCACCCGGTCTGACCGCTCTCCTCAGATGTAGAAGCCTCAATCTCCTCAATCGCCGGATCCTCCTCGCCCTGGTCAGCTGTGGTGGACTGCCAATCTGACCGCCCGAGAGCCGCCGCCTTTGCTGCCTTTGAAAACCATGCGCACCGCTAGTCAAAGACCTTGCTCTCGTTGTTTTCTGGCTAGAGGCTATGAATCTCCGAGCTCTTACTCCATAGCACTCCCTTGCCTCTCTATTAAAGAGATCCTGGAGCCCCCACCTACTTCGACTCGAACTCGAACCCCAAACCGGATTCCGATTCGAACTGGAGTCTGACTCGAACTCCACCTCCACCTTCAATAAGACCTCTTGTGGTTGTCCCTAGCCACCCACGTCCTCCGATCTGGCCTCCTCTTCTCCCGTGTACACGTCATTGTAGATCGGTCTACGTCCTCATCAAATTGAAGTCATTGGGCCTTGTCCGACACCTCCATGTCCTGGACCCAATCCTGTACATCGCCGTGTACTAGAGACCCTAGCCCTTCTCGGCCCGGCGAGCCATCGTGGCTCGCTCTCCGCCGAATAGTGCCTCTGTCAAAATCACCGTCTGACCGGCCGATGCCGCTGCCTCGACACCCCGGCTGGCTCGGACTCTGGCCTGAGTCTGAGTCGAGCCTGCCTCCTCGGCTGGTCTGACCGCCCCACCTGGCCGATCTGACCACCAGTGCCGTGTGTGGCGTCCCCGGTTTTAAGGCCGGGAACTCCCTCGTGATCACTGTATCGGTCCCTGGATCAGTAGCCGATGCCCACGAGTTAACCTGTATATCATTGTCATACATGCGTAAATAATTAAACAGACCGTTAAGGTCGATAATCTGATACCTGTAGCCCATCGGCTATAAATCTGCAGCGGAATTCAACGGTGAGGTGGCCCATCAGTATGCCATACCCGACAGGCAACTGACCGGGGTTACGCCCTAGCTTTCACGATCGTAAGCTTCTTCGGACTTGACGTCTCCTTCGTCTGGCCAAATCAACAAGCCAGGTGAGTACATGGAATGTACTCGCAAGCTATTCCCACAGGAGGAAATATACGGCAATATTTCATGCAGGGAATAGTTCAAGGGATAGCTCTACCCTACGTTGCAAGTTGTGCGGAAATGTAAGTTCTTGTTAGAAATACGGAATAGTAGATTCACAAGCATTTTCGAAATCAAATTTGTCTCTGTCGAGACAACATTCGGTGCTGGATGATCCAGCAAAACAGTCGTCAGCTAGAGGCCAGTAGCTCCGCCTACCGCTCGAACAATCCTTACCACCTACCCGCGCAACCGCCTCGCGGCCCGGGCTAGGTTTCCTCTTCTGCAGTTCCTCGCTACCAGACCGTAGCTTAAACTGCTCACTGCGGACACATCATGCCCACGTCCTTAATCCCATTTCCCAGCTTTCACAAACCAAAACTCAGTCTAACCAGTGTGTGGCCTTACCAGTTCATGTCCATGACCGAGGACGCGGCTATTCGAATAGATTTTAACCCTCTGCAGAGGTGGTACGCCTTTACCCACAAGATGTAGTTCGCCCTGGGTACACTATGCATCGTATACTGACAGGACTAGTACAACGAGACCTTTCGCCCGTGTTCACACTAGAGCCGGACTCGCTAGGAGGACTACCCAACCTTTTGCATCTCGGATGACAAAAGTGGGACTCTCCCCCTTTGTGTCGGACCATATTCCACGTACCTTGTAGGACTCTACTGAGCTTTACCCCCACGTCGCAGTGAGGCTCACGAAGAGCTTTCCCCCTACGCAGTCCCGTGGAGATCCTCTAGAGGTTCTGGATCCACCTAGCACTTCACCCTAACTTCCCACGGATCCGGGCTCTGGCATTAGACGGGATACCAGGTCCAGTCCTTCCCATAAAGGACATGTGGACGTACGGTGGGGGAACTGATTTAGCGGCACTTAGGTTTGGTCCTTAACCGATTCGAGCAGGACTCCATGTCCAACCATCACCTCAGGTAGCAACGGCCACCCTGCCTTCCCAGGCCTCAGGTCGCAACCGGTTCCCTACCCTTTTCTGATTCAAGTAGCAACCGGCTACTCTACCACCTCCAAACTCCCTTAGTATTCCTGCCCGAATCCAAATCCTCCATCATCTCATTCGGGGTTTAACAAACATTCCTTCTTAAATGGCACCTCAGTTTGCATTTACAAACCAAGGGTTTTGATCCCAATCCCATCGAATCGATAAAAATTAGTTTTTACTACAGCAGGGCTAAGCGGGGCTAACGCCTATCTCCTTAATTATTTTGCCGATACTCCAATTATCGGCGAATAGTACTAGGGCTACAAGGGTATGATTTGCGGACCTAGGCTACTGCAGCTACTGGGAATATCTACTCTACATAAAATATTGGTGATAACACATAGCATGCAATTTTCGCAAACAATATAAATAATAATTTGCAGATATAGGATTCGACATGGTCAAGGTGGGAATGCTTGCCTGGCAAGTTGTCCGGGGCTCGGTCCTGAACTCGATCCCGCAGTTGTCCAAGTTCCTTCGCACGACAGTTCCTAACGTTGTATCTACACGTCGTAAGAACGGCGAATAAATCATCGATGCAAAGAAGAACCAAGAACATCGAACACAAAACCTAATTTATCAGTTCATGTAACCACACGTATTGGATTAGCTATTGTGATTTTATGAAGTTTTAGAGCGTTAGGAATGGGTAATTCAAGTTATTTCGGCAGGGCATCTGCCGCGTTAGGGTTCCAGTGCCTTGGAAGATCGTTAGGGTTTGAGGAACGTAGCCGGGTGCTTTCACTTAGCAGAACACTCAGCGTGTTACGGTTCTAGGGTCCCCAGAGGGCATACGCGTGTACTTGCCGTTAGGGTTTTGCCGTCTTTGGTTTCTCCTAGTCCATGGCTAGGAGGTGCTAGACTTGAAAATGGCTTAGAAATATCAGGCTCTGTGCTTGCCTAAACCCTTGGTTAAAGTGTTCATTACATGAAATGATGAGGCAGGTGTATACGGGGACTTGGGTCTACTAAGCTTTGCTCACGAGCCATCAGAGTCACTGGGCTGATTTGGGTCAGGGAGCTCCATAAGGGTTCGGATATATCTTGGATTTCCGTTGAGTGTTCTGGTATGTGGATATATATAGGTGCACTTTAGTTATGGTGAGGGTTTTGAAGGGATCTGCATAACCAATACTTGTACTTTTATTACCACGAACGAGCTTAGGTTTCCGAGAGCATTAAGAATACTAGGTTCCGATATCTCGCATGACTAGTGTAAGCAAGGTATGACAGTATAGCACTCCTATTTGAGATGTTATCGAAATCGTCATTCCCGGGTTCTTTAAAACAAAACAAACTATCTAACGACTAAACGCACAAACTATCTAACGACTAAATACGCTCCTTAATCCTCAATTCCAATCGGTTAAGACCGTTTGTCCGAGCACGAGCTGCAGCACTAGTTCTTAGGAGACCGGCGGTAAGGAGAGAAGGGAGGATACGTTTTCATAACTGGAAGACATGCTCCAGAGCATTACGCATTCTGCTAATGGCGACTAAACTATTTTATAGCTGGATTAGTAGTTCGCATCAAGCTTTGCTTAGGGTTTAATACCCAAAATTAGACGGGGAGAGAGAGATTAGGAGAAAGAAATGGGGCATGCAGCCAACGGTGCTCAGGCAAAGGAAAATACTTACGCTTAACCAGGACTAAACACTCCTTAACTGGGGTTCGATTTCTTTCTGGTTTTTCTCAGGTGCGGTGAGAGGCAAACACTGACTCAGCTTACCGGTGGCGGCAATAGCTCCTCGGTACCAGCTGCGGTGGCCGGGCACTGTCGCGGTGGCGCGCGAGGCAGAGGTGCGGCAGAGGATAGAATCCTCCGGGCGGCACCGGGGAGGAGGCGACGGCGACGTGCTCACCGGTGAGCTCGACGGGGCAGGCAGGGGTGTAGGCACCCGGGTTGAGCGGCGACTGGGGCGGCGCTGCAAGGTGGCTGGGGCGCGGGGAGGAACGGGCGCCGTCGGCGGCGGGTCAGTGCTTGACGCGGGAGTTGAGGCCGGAGCAGGGGGAAAATGGGGAAGATCTACTGGGAGCTGGCCGTTGCTCTAGATGGGGAGAGGAGGAAGTGCACCGGGGATCTCGGGAGCAACAGCGTGCTCGGCGGAGGTCTAATCGGCGGCGGATCTGGGACCGCTAGGAGCAGGGGCTGCTGGGGAAGTCCCATGGGTTGCGGCGCCGCCACTTGGACCGGTCGGGGCGGCTTCGGTGGTGGTCCGGGGTGACGCGGCAGCGGGAGGCGGAGGTCCACTCCGGCGGCTCGGGTGGAGCAGAGAGACGGCGGCAGCGGAAGTTGCTTGGGGCGGCTCGGTTGGGCCTCCGGGACGAAGCTAGGGAGCTCGGCATGGGTGAGTGAGGAGGAGAGTGTAGGAGGAGATTGGGGAGGAAGAAGGAGCTACTGAAGAAGGAGGAATGGGGTGAGCAGCTGGGTTCTAAGCAAGTAGAGCGAGAGGAAAATGGAAGCTCGGGCAGGCTTGGAGGTTGAGAAAATATCTGGGCAGCTGGAGTGCTCGGCTGGGGAAGGAGTTAGCTAGGGGAGGAGCTATGGAGAAGAGACAGGGAAAAGGGAGAGGGTTCCGGCGGGTCAAAGGGCAGCACAGCAAGGTGACTGACGCCGCTTCTTGGCGTGTAGCTGATAGCCAGCTTGGCGTGTCCCTGGTGGTGGCAGGAATGGGGTGACACTTGCTGAAGTTAGGCGCCGTTTGCTGTAGGAAGGAGATGAGGTGGCCTGGCAAAACAGAGGCTCATATCCAGCTAGATGTGATCCCTCGTGCACGCCTTGTCGTAAAATGCAGGTGAAGAAACAGAGGAAAGCAAGGGTGGAACTGACATGGTGCATAGGAAAAAGCAGGCACCGAAATACAGCTAGCAGGAGAAGCAGTGCTTGCAGCAGGGGAAACAATAGGATTCTGGGAAATGTCTCAGATATTTTGGTCAGGTTCTCGGAGCGTTAATTGGAGCAGATATATAGGCTTGCATACCCTAGGAGAGAGAAAAGATGGCAAGACATCGAATGGCGCATGCAAATGTTTCTTTGGGGTTTTCAATATATATATATATACATGTGTCCATATACACTTGGAAAACTTAAGAATACTTTTATATAGGGAATGGTGGCCGGGTCGTATGACAAAATAGGGTTTTGGAACTCGCTTCCGTTCAGAGGATTGAAGCAGCATACGGAGTGTATGTGCACACATACACTTGGGAGTTTCCGTGTATTTATGGTGGCAACGACGTCAGGATACAAGGAAGAGGTTGCGGTGGCTAGGGTTTGGGGAAATACCCCTGATGCACTCGTACATACGCATCGGATTTCAGTTCAGCGCCCGATGTTATCCTAGGGTTTTATTATTTCCATTTTCAGGTACCTCCGGATTGAGCATCGATATTTTATGTTACATTCGAGCTGGGAATATTATTTTGCTGCTTCACGAATGTTTTCCCGGAATTTCAGGAAGGCCGAGGGTCGTTAGGTTTTGCGATTAGGGTTTTAGGAAGAAATAGATTTAATCGGGAAATAGAGGGTTCAGGGTTGGAAACTAAGGTTTCAGGGCGCGGCAGGGCGGCGCAAGGTATGGAAACTCTGGGATTCCTTTGCTCCTTGACTCGGGTCCGCTTGACGACAAGGTGCCGCGGCTGCGGATGTCCTGCTGCACGGTGTCACCGCACTAGGGTTTCGGAAAGGGGTTCGAGTTAAATCAGTAGATGGGATTCGGCGTGTGGTACCGGGGTTCCGGAGGGTGGCAAGGCATGGGGCAGCTATGGAAACTCTCGGAACTTTCCTGCCTCGGCTTGGGCTAAGCTACCGCAGGGTGCCGCGGGTGGTTCGGCACATATAACGCAGATGCTACTTTATCCTTGCGTTAGGGTTTAGCAAGCATGTAGGTATCCAAAGACAGTATATATTTGCACGTGCTTACGATTCGACTTGGCAAAGTGGAATGCAAAGGATCGTGTCATTCGGAAAAGGTCTAGGGCATGTATATGCTTAAGTTTCTCCGAGGCACCGCATGGTTTCTGACCTAGGGTAAATGGTTCAGTGGTACCAACTGTGCAAAGGAAGGGAACCAAGTGAAGGGTTTTGGGTTGCGTCGCTTGGCGGCTTGGCACGACTTGTGATAAAGTTTTTAATCGAGTGTATTTCAGTTCGCATTATTACTTAAAAAGTTTTTGTTGGCCCTAATTTTCGGGTTTTGGAAGATCGGGGTGTGACACCGTGTCCCTCCTGGACGCCCTGACCGGATTGGATCCAGATCTGAGTCCAAGTTAGATCCGACCGTGCGACCGGTCTAACCAGCCCTCCTGGCTGGTCTGACTGCCCGTGCCGTCGTTGCACGCCACTGGTCGCCGTCTATGACCGGTTTGACCACCCCTCAGGAGGTCTCACCATGTCATGACGAAGTGCCCAGAGATTTCACCGTTTCTTTTTCGCCTCCATATCAACCAAAAATTCCAACAAGGTATCATCCATACGTGCAGTGCTACCGTGGCCGAAGCTGTTGAAAATGACAAAACTACATGAGATGAATTTTCCTCTCTATCCATGCGCACTTCATGCAATGTTATTTTAGCGTGGAGCCTCACATGGTGCCATATATACGTGTTTTTCTTTCTTTCGTAGCTCGAATCTAAAAAGCCACTGCTCTCGGACCGCATATCTAAATTATGATTCATTTTCACCGTTGAAAACTTCTTGACGACACTTTCAAAACTAAATCTCAATTAGATATATTTTAATGACTTTTATCTACTCTATTCTATATTACTATCTACTGCATTATTTAGTGCTATATTCTTTTCTATGATTCATGTCGTACTACAGCTCCACTACATAGTTTTAGTTGTCTACCGCATTTTTTGATGGTTCCCTACTGCATATTTTTTTACAACATTTTCTAATTGTTCTCTACTGCATATTTTTATCTACTTTTTTTGTTAGTTGTCTATTGCAATTGTTGATAGTTGTCTACTGCATATTTGTTTACTATATTTGTCTACCACATTTTTGTGAATGTTCTCTATTGCATATATTTTTCTATCAATTTTTTATTGCTCCCTACTATGTATTTTTATCTACTGCTTTTTTATTAGTTGTCTATTGTATTTGTCCACCGCTTTTTTATGTTTCCCTACTGCATATATTTCTCTACCACATTTCTTGATTGTTCCTTATTGCTTACTTTTATCTACCTTGTTTTGTTAGTTGTCTATTGTAATTGTTGGCAGTTATCTACTGCATATTGTCTACTGCATTTCTCCTTACTTGTTCGTGGCATAGTTTGTTTGTCATCTTTTGCATTTTTTCGTTGCCCTTTACTGTAGTTTTTTAATCCTCCATTGTATTTTTTGGTAGATGCATATGGTATATATGTATGTTGCGTTTTTCATCCATTTTTAATATTTATTGTTTTACCCACATTGGTTGCATAAAGATATTAATGAAAATGCGATGAAACACTGACAAAAAAATAGAAAACCTAGAAAAAACATGTTGAAAATCTAGGTGTAAAAACATTTAAAATCGTGTGAAAGAACTGGAAAGAAAACTAGTGAAAAATCGAAGAGAAAACCAAAAGAAAGAAGACAACTTAAAAGCCATTGTAAAAGGTCAGAAGAAAAACCAATAATAAAAGCGGTGGGAAAAGAAAAGAAAAGGAAACTAGGAGTGCTTTGGAGCACTCCACACGCTGCAAGTACCTACAAGAAATTGAAAAAAATACCTCGAGAAAATCAGAACAGGAAAAAACAAAAGAGAGAAGGGAATAGCGACGAAAAATAGGTCACCTGGTCCACACGGGACATGGGGCGCTGGGACGGAGGCGTGGAGGCCTCTTAATTAAGGAGGTGTTTACTAGTTAAAAGTCTAGTAAACATTTACCATATAGATCCTCCCTTAATTAATTCATAAAATTATTATATCTTAACGTTAATCTAAAGTATTAAATCGTCTTACTTATGTCCCACTCAAATTAGTAGTGAAATATAGAAATACGGGAAGATTATTTCGCAAGTGACCGTAGCCACGGTCAACCTGCAACAGACATACACTTTTGGTGGGATCCATGACAGCACATAGTTATCACCTTTTCCTCCTCCATCTTGCTCCCATTCACTTTCTTTTTTGTCCAGCACACGAGCTTCGCCCTCCCGTGTGCTCTCCTGATAATCGATGAGCCCAGGACCACTCGCCTCCCTCCCTGTGCTTTCTTGATGGCAATGCCGCTCCAGATGGGGCCTCCGCTGCCGCTGTCACGCTCCCATGAGCTAGGGTTAGCTATGGCGGAGGTCTCGGCGGTGGAGCATGGTGGTCGGGGCCACTACCGGCGCCACCACTCTGCGGCTGGTGTGCTACGACACGACCTTTCTTGTCACCGGTATAGTACAAGGTGGGGATCGACCCGATCTAGATATCGATTTTGGATCATATTTTTCTCCAAAAAATAGTTGAAAGCTCCATTTGTGTTCTAGCAGAAGCTTGCATACAGATTTGTGGCAAGCTCCTTCATGTTGAAATAAAAATGTTGTGAAATCTTAGTTGGAAGTTCTCTTGTTTTAGTTGGAAGCTCTCTATAGTTTAGTTGGAAGTTCACTTATTTTTGGTGGAAAGTTCTTCTGAAATTTAGTTGAAAGTCCCAGAATTTTAGTTGAAAGCTCAATCTCATGTGGTTGGAACCTCAATTTCGTGTAGTTGGAAGCCTGATTTTTTTGTCTTGTTGGAAGGTCGATTTCATGGAGGCGGGAGGATGGGGGTGAAAAGAAAAAGATGACACACATAGGGGGCACTTCCGACCGTTGTCGGAATCCCGTGCGGTTGCCTGTAAATTAGCTCTACCCGTAGGAATGTTGGATGCATTGCGGTAACCACCTTGCTACGCTGTTGACCTCAACGAAGCTCGGCACCGGCAAGCTGCACGAGGCTCATGACAGTGGTTTTTGACAATGTTATGTCACTATTGCAAACTATGTGAGGAAGACTCGATCTTATTCCTAGATAAAATAGTAAGAATGGGCACACCTTACCTAACCTTAGACTCAAACCAAAGATCCCATAAGAGTTTTAGAATTTTTAACTCCAATTTAAGCTTTCATGAAATGTTTCAAGTCATTTTATGTGTGATACATCTTACATGCACATATACATGCCATCATTAGCTCATTTTATTAGTTGAAATGAGCTTGAATTTTGTCTTTTGGAGCCAGTTAACCTAGCTAATCAACACACTGTCTCTGAAGGTACCCAAGCTGGAGTCGTGCCATCCTCAGGTTCTTCGCTGGCTTCAACGCACAAGTGCGCGTGCGACACGACCTTTCAAGGAGGATCAAATTAATAAACATAAGGCTCGAGAGCATCATCACGAACAAGGACAAGTACAAAATCGACGATGCAGGTGACACGTCAATCACCACTTGGAGACCATCCACTGCCATCTCCGCTACTGCTGAAAAGCTGTGAGTAGTTTACACTCCCATGATCCCATCACCGCACAAAAGGGCTCTATATTGAACTATATATTTCGTGTGCATCTCTTTGTTCTGTCCACTCAATGCAATAAAGTTTGCACCCTAAAGCGAACACAATGCATAGAAGTAATCCTATTTTTCTCGTTTCAGCAAACCGCCAATGTCAAACAATCATCAGAATTTGTATCTCCAAATATCCCCAAACTCTAAATTTTTTCATATCAAAGTGTTTGTGTTAAAAACAAATTGTATGCTGCATATATGTCTGCCATTGCTTCAAAAATAGTTTATATATAGATATAATGATATAGCAAACAATAGTATTGATATAGCAGCAGACCATAATGTTTTCTTTATTTTCAAGGATAATACATATTGTTATATGGTTTTGATAATTTCAGTCACCTAAAACTTTTTCTCACTTCCAATTAGCTGAATTTGCATAGCACTAAGTCGAACATTATGATGCTAAGTGATATGCAATTTTAATAAAGTTATACTTCAATTATATATTAATTATATTTGTTACTGTATCGGTAGAGGTTCACCTAGGTTTAATTTATTCTTTTTGTCTAAGTTAGAACGTTTTGCCTTTGTAGTTTGTAGGGGTCTACCAAATTTAAATTTATTTGTTTTGTCTAGGTTAGAATAATTTTGTTTTGGTCTTTGTCATAAGGTCAAGGGTGGGTTTAGGGATTGATTAGACTAGTTAGATCTTTATTCAAGGGAGATAATAAAATGGCTAAGAATTGAGTCATTTAAAGAACAAACATCACCATAGTTCTAAAATATAAAATGTCAATTTATTCATTTCTTGTGCAAAAATGAAGTATACATAACAATGATTTAATTCATCTAAAAATATAAAGGGATTATCTATTTTGAAATTCGGTGGAAGGGGGAAAGAAAATGAAATTTTATATGATGCCTTTTGTAATGAGGAATATCTAGTGGAAACAAATAACTAATCGAGATAACACCACACGCACACACAAATGCTGGTGTGCCCCTAAAAGCATACATAGAAATGATCGAGACAAGTGGTGTCAAAAGATTGAATATGAAACGAAACATTGAGACGCGCATGCATGTGTGAAAAGGTGGACACCAGGATTTGAAGCATGGTTAGTGGAGTTGTACACTCATAATTCCACCACTCACCATGAGGTATTGAGGTGGTTCCCCAACACATATTGAATGTCAATCCTGAAATTTTTAAAAATGCAGTATCATTTGAGAAGTGTTTCTATATCTCATTAAAAACCTTTCATGTTGGTGTGAGGCCCAAACCAAAATGGTTTTTGCATGACATCTGCATCTGGCTACTAGCCTACTATAGTTTGCACCAATCTTTAAAAATAAAAGAGGCTCCAAACGTTTGATATTTTCTTGTGCTGATTAACATTGAAATTTGCATTCTAAAAAAGGCATATGTTGCAATATTTAGTTCTCTTGTTAACGTGAGTATAGACAATGTATTTTCCTAACACATAAAATTGAACCGCAGGGATGGTTTTGTGCTACCTTTGGTGGGACGGGATGACAAGCTGGAAAAGCTAAAAAATGCACTTTGGGGGAGAGAAACTGAGCGGCCAATGGTGATCTCTGTGATAGGCAGGAGTGGTGTCGGCAAGACAAAGCTTGTGAAGGAGATGTATGAGAAGCACCGGACCAAGAATCATTTCAGTCTGCAGGCATGGGTGAACATTGCACCCAATCTCAGTGCGCTCAACATCCTGAAGCTAATCTTTTTGCGTTTGACAGAAGGCAAGGTTACATGCCTCAAAGGTGAGGCCGGGCAGAAGTTGCGTGAAAAATTGAACAATAAAAAATACTTGTTGGTTATAGATGGTGAAGTTAGCAGCACGGAGTGGAATACAATTACAACCTTTCTCCCGACGGACAAGGCCGAGAGCAGAGTAGTGAGAATCACACAGACGACCAAACCAGAACCACCAGATGCCCACTTTGGACATAATAGAATTGACCTTCACAACTTTGAAAATAAAGACACCACTACCCAACTGTTCCGGGATGCACTCTTCATGCACAAGGAAAGTGAAAAGCACAGCGATGATGTGGTCAAGTGGGCTGAGCACGCTCAAGACATCTTCGAAGTCACGGGTGGTCTGCCACTGGCGGTTGTGCTCCTGTCGGGCCTCCTGCGGACCAAGGAGTACCCTGGAGAATGGAATAAGGTGTTTGAGCACCTCAAGGGCAAGTCCGGTGATTGGAAGCGGCTCGACAACATACTATCCATGTGCTTCGATGACCTTCCACATGACCTGAAATCTTGCTTCCTCTACTTCGCTGCCTTTCCGGTGAACAACCTTCTCAAGGCACGCAACCTGGTGTGCTTGTGGATGGCGGAGGGTTTCCTGAGACCAAAAGAGGGCAAGACAATGGAGAAGGTCGGCAAACGCTACCTGAACGAGCTGGTCCATAGGCGCCTGATAGACCTTCCACCATTGGAGTATGCCGCTCCTGGGGATGAGCGTGTGACCGTCCAAACCAGGGTGCATGACTTCCTGCTGCTTGAGGCGCAAGAGGCCAACTTCGTGGAGATCCACGGCGGCGACGATGTCCCCACACTGTCCACTGCTCGCCGCCTCTCCCTGCAGAATCATAGGGACAAGTATGCTGCTCTCGCCGACCCTTTGCCCAAGCTGCGGTCCATCTTGTCCAACTTCGAGAAAGAAGAGGCTAGCAACGAAGGTGCCGATGAGACCAAGGAAGGGAAGCCCAATGCTCAGCTAATCCGGGCCTGCCTGGCCTGCCTCCATCCACGCAAGGCTGACTCCAAGGATTTCATACGGAAGCTCCTGCAAGGATCTGAGTTCCTCCGTGTCATCAGCCTGGACGGCCTAGAGATTGGCGACAAGCTACCCTCTGAGATCGGGAACGTGGTGCACTTGCAGTACCTTGGCATCACCTCCTGCTCACTCAAGGAGATACCACGGTCGATCGGGAAGCTCACCCGCCTCCAGACACTAGACGTTCGAAGCACCGAAGTCAGCGAACTCCCCCATGAGTTCTGGAGGATTCGGACCCTGCGGCATGTGTTTGGCTCCCTCTTCTTCCCCATGCGAGTCAGAAACTTGGAGCAGCTGCAGACACTGGCGGCCATAAAGCCCCACAAGGCTGATGGCTGGGATAAAAAAACCCTCGCCAACATGAAACGCCTTCAGTCCTTGTACATCAATGGGCTCTCCAACGAAAATGTGCGGGCCTTGTCGGCTGTCTGCACACTCAAGTACCTCGTGCTCCTAGTCATCCGCGGTAAGGTAATTTCCTATGATTTGTTCACTGGCTCCAACCTTCAACGCCTTCAGGTGATGAGTTTGAGGGGGGAGATCTTGCCGCCAAACTCGGATGGGGCTCATGCGCCATCATCCCCGCCAGGGACAGGGAGTCACCCCTTTTACCTCCCAAACCTGACAAAATTGCTTCTGAAGAAGACCAAGGTGTCACAGGACTTCATCGACAAGCTGGGTAAGCTGCCCTTTCTTGCCACTCTCGCCCTATTCCGTCAGTCCTACAAGGGGACACATCTTGCCTTCACTTGTGGGTTTCGGAGTCTCAAGGAACTGACGCTGGACGTGGACCTGGAGAAAATTGTGATACAGGAGCCAGCGTTTCCTGATATTGACAGTCTAGAGATTCTCTGCTACTCCACTCATCTTCGTGTCGAGATCCATAACAGACCCGACATTGACAAAAAAATCAAATCTGAAGATAAATCTATATATGTATATAATATGTAATCAAGCGCCATGGAGTTCCCACGAGCAAGAAGGAAGCTACTGATCAAGATCAACTGTGAGGTTCGTACTATGTGCAATATTCATACAGCACGATATATTTGTCATATTCCTGTGTGATTATTAGGCTCGAGAGTGTTACTTGTGCCGTCATGTGCGTGTATGCCCTGTCTATTTGTTAAACGTCTGTTTGAATGCGTGAGATGATTGTAATTGGGCCTATTTGTGGGTTAATCTCCGGTCACTATTTCAATATTTGTATTAATTATGTAATAAAGTGGCAAAAACTGCTTGATTATGCCAGAGTTAATAAAATGATTGAGCATCTTCAATCAAAATGGCTTTCTTACTTTGGTGTGTATGTGATATGTGGATAAGAAGGAGAATATTAAGGTCTGCCACTCCTTTCTTTGGACCGTACGTTGGACATTGCGATTGTTGATCTTGGGCCTTGAGATTTTGACAGTGTATTTAGCTTGATTAAGAAGTCCATTTGTCATGTTGCTCCTACATATGATCTCTCTCAAGCTAAAGCTCATTCACTCCAGAAAGAAAAAGGAAATGTACTATAAACCTAACCATTTTGGAGTAAGAATTGGCTTGCAAGCTGGGAACTCCTGCTGCCTAAACTTGGGATCTGATTACACAAAAGGGAGTAAATTTCATTTTGCACAATTTATTTGTTGCAAGTTGTTAACGTTTTCCAGATAATAAAACTTGCACCACATTTTAGACCTATAATACTTATCTGCACCATATTTAAAAATTAGTTTGATTCTGACAGCGAGGATCCACTTAACAGGCTTACGTGGCAGGCCAAATCAGAATCATATTTTGTTGGACTTTTGTTTAGGTGTTTCCGACGTGGCATTCTGCTTCGAATGCGCGCTCGCCACCACACCCCAGTACGCGTCCACTTGTGGGTTCGAAGCGGTGGAGGAGCCACAGCAGAGAGAGGCGACGCCTTAGACAGATCATCATCGGTGATCGCCCACCACTCCCCTCTCCGCTGTCTCCCACGCCCCCTTCCCACTCGATCTCCCCCTCCGGCCCGCTATTCTGAGCCCAAGTTTAAAACTCCAAAAATACGCACAGGTCGGTAGCCCACGTATAAAGGCGCTCGTGTAGTTTAGTGCGAGTGCGACACAAGGAACAGGTGGCTTGCCCCAAAGCTGGGACTCAGGCCGGGCTTTTCCATGCCAGCCCTAAGCCTGACTTGCACGGCCCGAGGCCCGTACGACATGGAACGGACAACTGTGCAGGCTGGACTGGCATGGCACGAAGGCCCAGGCCGGCACGCCCAGCTCCCTGCGGCCTACCCCGACCCCCGCTGCCCCGCTCCCGCCCCCGGCCCCCGTCGCCTCCAACCCTAGCTCCCGCTCCCACCGCCCCACCGGCCTAACCCTAGCTCCCGCCGCTGCCGGCCTCCTCCTCCTTCTCCCTCTTCCTCCCGTCACCACTGGTCCTCCTCCTTCTCCCTCTTCCTCCCGTCACCACTGGTCCTCCTCCTCCCGCTCAAGCGCGTGCCAGCAGTCGGCCCTCCTCCTCCCGCTCCTCCCGCGCTGGCCCTCCTCCCTCCCCCGCTCCTCCCATGCCGGCGGCCGGCCCTCCTCCCTCCTCCGCCCACTGCCCTCCTCCTCTCGTCTTCCCGTGGCGGGCTCGTGCCGGCACGGCACGGCGGGCCACCGTGCCGTGCTTGGGCCTCGGCCGTGACTCCCCGTGCCAGCACAGCACGGCAAGGCGGGTTCGCCGGGCCGCGCTGACACGGGCACGCTCCAGCCCGAGGCACGGCGTGCCGGCACGACCGGTCCCGAGTCCCGGCACTACCTGCCCCTCGTTCGTCGCCTTCCTCCCGCACCCACCGGCTTTCCACATGGCCATGGCGATGCAACGCGCTGCGGCGCTCGGCGCCTGCCACATCCTCGCCGCCTCCGCCTCCGCCTCTGTCGGCGTCATCAGCTGCCGCCACGTATGACTCTCCGCTCCCCTTCCCCTCTTATTCGCCTCTTTATCATCCCTCGCCGTCGACACTGGAAGATCAGTACTGTGTCTTGCTCACTTCATCGAGGTTTTTTTTCTGTTTTTCGGGTGCGCAGATGAGCGGCATGGACGCGGGGACGGCGATGGAGAAAATCCGGGTGGCGGGGCTGCTCAGGACACGCGGCCTCATCGGCGGCAAGTGGGTCGACGCCTACGACGGGAAGACCATAGAGGTATGGTATCCCTCACTCCATCTCAGTGTAGCACTTTTGCGGTAGCTTGTGGATTGGTGCGGTTTCGAGAGCGTTGAAATTTGAGGGGAATCGGGGCTTTTTGTCGTGCCCCGGGTGGTATACGGGATGTGTGGCAGTCGGAATTTTGGGGGCGAAATTACTGGAGTTGGAGTTCGCTCAGTTGGACTGTGATTTAGTTGTGAATTTATTACCTGCGTATGTCTAGGTTGTGAACATACTTGTTTTCTAGCTGGGGCATTCTGACGAGCAGTTTGTAGGTGACACTGTGAAAACTGGTCGAGTGTACTGAACAAACTCTGTACTTGGTTGCAACATGTTTCGACCTCCGCGCAGTAAGGTTTTATGCCGCATGCTATGCGAGTTTGATGAGGGGAACACAGAAGTTGGAGTGTGCTGTAGTAGCACCGAGTGTTGCCAAGTTGAAGAACTAGTGTTGACTGTTGAGATGGGAAAGCTCGGAGGATCACACTTAGTGCAGCATCTATGAGCTCTGCTCGGCTTGTTGACCCCTTCCTGGGACATAAGTGCCATTAAAATTTTCCTCTTGCCTGATAAGGGTTGGAGCTCTGGGAGTTGAGCTGAATTCTTTAGTATGGCTGTTTGAATGCCTTGATGCCACTGTTAATAGTCATGAAAATAGTATTGGAATCTGGCTGGTCTTGCACCTTCAGAATTTGCTACTTAGGTTATTGTTATCAAGTGTACTGGATAGTATGGAAAAAAATAATGGCATGTGGCTACTAGGATAACTTGTTGCTACTGGGATAACTTCATTCACTCCTTTATATCTCTATTCTCTGTCAACGTTGATTGTCAATCTTTATCACTGGAGCAACTTTTTTTTTCTTCTAGGTGCAAAATCCAGCAACTGGCGAGGTCCTGGCAAATGTGGCCTGCATGGGCAACAAAGAAACATCTGATGCAATAGCTTCTGCTCACGATACATTCTATTGTATGTCAAAGACATCAGTGCATTAAATTTTTATGCTTGAACACTGTGATCAAATGATGTTTCATGGTTGTCATTGTCAAACTGTTTAATAGGCCCCAGAATCTTAATACTGTAAATTGATTAGCTTCTATGTCTGGAGAACATAATCTTTGGACTAGATGTTATGGATCAAGTGAACCTTTGGTGGTTTTAGTCCTGGTTTCTATTGTGCCTGAGGCAAGTATGGTACTATGATTTTCTAATCAAACTCTTCTTTTGATGGAAACCTTCCTTACCTGGATGAAGTGTAGTCATAATTTTCTATGCCTGGTAGGACACTCGTCTCCACCTGACAACAGAAATAGGAGTTCTGCATGAAATTTGTCTTTGCAGTTGTTGTTTCCCCTCTATAAATATTTATGTGCCTATGCATTCCTTTTTTTTCTTTGTATATTTGATTATAGATGCTTTCACATTCACTACTTCTAGTTCTGTTTGTTTGTTCTAACCCTGTCCTTTTCGTAGCTTGGAGCAAACTCACTGCAAGTGAAAGGAGCAAGGCACTAAGGAAATGGTAGTTTGTACTAATTTTTTTTCTTCGTGATAGCATATAGTATTACTTGGATATTTCTTCTCACTATGTATGTTCCACAAAGGTATGATCTAATTATTTCACACAAGGAAGAACTTGCACTTCTCATGACACTGGAACAGGGGAAGCCTATGAAAGAAGCCCTTGGTGAGGTGCTTGCTAAAATTGTGCACTGATATTAGTTAGTTGGAGCTCTTCATTATCATGTGTTATCCTAGCCTGATTTGTTACTAATAATCCATTCAGGTCAACTATGGTGCAAGTTTCATCGAATATTTTGCTGAAGAAGCAAAGCGTGTTGAAAGGACCGAAGATGCCGACTAGAGGGGGGTGAATAGGAGGCTAATTAAAATATACTTCTTTTAACTTAGTTAATCAAATTAAGCCTTAACTAAAAGCAAGGATAAACTAGCTGTGTGACAGGTGAATAGCATAGACAGTATAAGATGTGTAAATTAACATGTAGTTGTCACACAGGTAGCTAACACAGGTATGCTAATGACTTAGAAATAGATAAGCAATTTATATGGCTGTGTAACAGGTAGCTGACACAGGTAAGAGATATGATCTACAGCAACTGTGACACAGCTATGCTAACACAGGTGAAAAGGTGATCTATCACTGATAAACAGAATATATCTAAGAGTACACAAGCATGCAGATATAGCAAGTAACTGGAAACAATACAAAAAAGAACTCAGAGAGACAAGGTGTTTTTCACCGAAGTTCCAAAACTCTTTTCAGAGTGGTACGTCTCCGTTGGAGAGGCTACTCCGAAGAGATCGCCAGCACCGAACCGTGCTTGTTCTCCGAGTACCTGAACGATCAGGCCTCTTCCTTTGCTTGTGGAAGTCCTTTTGCCTGCAGCAGGTAGACTTTAGATCACCTTCATAGACTACTGGTTCAACCCACGCAAGCTTAGGTAATACCAGCAACTCCTACGCCCGTTTAGGAGTAGATACTCCAAGAGTAACAGATTCAGCAGCAACAACTCTTAGAGGAACCAATGCTCTTTGCTCAAGAACTCTAACTCTCTCGAACTGACACTTAGGAAACTTGGCTTTTGTTCAGAGGTGAGAGGCTTTGCAACGGTCGAATATGATTCACTGGGTTGAGCAAGGTTGAGGTCGACGACATCCCCTGGTCCCCTATTTATAGGGTCCATATGCACCTGACCGTTACACTGTTGCTACATAGGATTGAGTGGATCACCGGTGTTAGACACTGGTGACACAGCCAATCACTCCACTCAACTATAACCGGCTCAGGCAGACCGATACCTGTGTCACCAGAGGCACACACAGGTAAACCCTTAACTGACGTAGCCGCACTACTCAGCCCGGTCTTGGCACATGACATGCCCTCAGCGCACAACAACCTCTGAAACCTAATAAGGAGAGAACCTCCGACAGCCTTCTAACTCAGTAGACAGACTATCGCAGTGCAGGTCCCTTAGCATTTACAAGCTCTCCCCTGGTACAGAGATGTACCTGAGTCATAGAGCGCTAGACCACCTGTGACACAGCTGCATCACATCGGTGACTCTAACCCTTAGGGTTTTCTACTGCTAGCACTGCAGAGTGCTAACGCAAGCCAGTTTCACACTTGTGCAAAACTGTTGACACAGGGCCAATGACCTCAAAGCATCAGTGCCACTGTCCAACACCCTGAGCATTGAGCAAAAGATCATCCACAGATTATTACTACTTCATCCCTCTTGATAGTACAGACGTTTCCTATGGACTCAAAGAAACTAGCAAATCTAAGCTATACTTGCCATCAACTGTATTCACGGCTCTTGACGCATCAAGCCACCATCACCTTGCTTGCAACTTCTTGCACAGCACCGGCTTCCTCACAGCTGTGACACAGCTGTCTAGCACAGCCATTTCTTTGTCCTGGAAACCACCTTTATACTTTTGGGTGGTCAACATTCTCTTGATGACCCTTCTTCCTGGAACCTATAAAACATGCTTACACTCACTGTAAAAATTAGATCCCAATTTGAGTTGCCATTAACCATCAAAACCACTTAGGGGCCTAGATGATCTTTCAATTGTATATGGTGATATTATTCCCCCAACTCTAGCTGATCGCAGACTATTGGTTCTGAAGCAGGCAATATGCTAATACCTTTAACCTTTATTAGTATGTGCCTTGTGCTAACAATTTTAGCCCCCATCATTACTTCATTATCGTTATATCTTTTTACATCATTTCATTGTCAGTTTGTCTTGAGCCCCTGGTTAGTTGTTACCTGTTACATATAAAATATCAGTACAATGAGATTTGTCAATTTTACAAGCTTCTCTTAGCTCATGGGCGGACCTATGTTGTGCTACAGGGGTGGACGGAACACCGGGTCCAACTCTGTTTTACCTTTACTGTATCCCATATATACATAGGTGTGCACTCTGTAATCGAAGCTTAGTGACTCTACACACAGTGGTGATATCTATGGGGAACACCTGGTCATTTTTTGTTCTGGATCTGCCACTGCCTTAACCTGTACATAGGAAAAACAGGGAAAAACAAGGTTTCACTTTTGTATGACTTTTTGGGAACTAGAAAGTATTGGGTGATAAGTAACTTTAGGATTTAAACATCTTCGTTTAGTAGTGCGTACGTGGAAGGCTTTAATGTAGCACAAATTTCACCTTTCATTTCATCAAGCAAAGTTCCATGCTAGTACTGAACATGCGGTATCATTTTCTTGAATATTTATTTATCATGAGATAACTTACACATGTATCATATATTTTTGCAACCTATTGGAGTAGTTGGAGCTATTACACCATGGAATTTTCCTTTAGCAATGATAACAAGAAAGGTTTCAAGCAAAACACTGCACTCATCCATTGGTTAAATGTTCAAAAGAAATTAGTTGCTATGGTTGTGCATTTCTGATACATGAGTTCACGCAGGTTGGACCAGCATTGGCTTGTGGTTGCACTGTTGTTGTCAAGCCATCAGAGTTCACACCTCTGACAGCATTAGCTGCAACAGACCTTGCTCTTCAGCTGGAATACCAGCTGTAAGTTTCTCAAGTTTTCAATAGTTCCAATCTTATTTGTGTATCTAAAACTGTTTCTATATTACTGTATTTGCCAAAAAGTCATGTTTCAAAAGGGATCGCTAAATTTCTATAACGACTTTTACGAAGTAAGGAGTTGGAATCAAAGAGGTTGTGGGCTATTCATGTAAGGTGCACAATTACATATCAAATCTGATTGCTCTGGCATTATAACTAAAACTGTAAGTGTACCGGACACATTCTCTTCCTTGTATTGAGAAGTAAACCGTTACGTCATAAACCTTACCAGTCATAACTGCAATCCCAAAAGTCAGTAGGGGAAAATTTCAGGTTTTGGGTAGGTTAGAACAAATCATACTTCCCATCTTTTACTTGCAACAGCTAAGTTGTTTCTCTGGCATTGATTAACTGAAGGTTTTGTTCATCCAGAGTTTTTTTTTCTCTCATCAATTTCTGTGCTGCTATTGATGGTAGCTATCTTGATCATATACTTCATTCAGGGTGCACTAAATGTTGTGATGGGTAATGCTCCTGAGATAGGTGATGCACTACTGCAGAGTACACAGGTTTTATTTCCTCCCGTTTTATTGCAATACTAGAGTTTTTTGTATAGGAACAATTATGGTTGATATGATATTATTTTTTATTAGGTTAGAAAGATTATATTCACAGGATCAACAGCTGTTGGCAAAAAACTGATGGCTGGATCAACAAATACTGTGAAAAAGGTATGTATTGAGAAGCTACTTAAGAAAGGTTAACTGAACATCAGCGAGTCCTGATGTTTGGACAATGTTAAATACTCTGAAGTTTAATGTTTCTTGTGCATGCTTACAGCTTTCTCCTCATAGAGCACATTTGATTCCTGTGCATTGTTGTATAGGTTCCTTTGATGAAATATTACTATAGCTATCCTTGTTTTAGACGAACATGCAAGAGATCAGTGCAGAAGGGTACAGTAAACTGGCAATAACTAGTCGTTTTCGGTCAAACTGGCCCCTACTGGTTATTTGGAAATGGCTTTGGCCAGTTCAGGATCATGTGTATAATACTGCTCATCAATGCCCCAGACATAAATCTTGAAAATCTTGCTGGCTAGTAATATAATTGTGTGTCAATGGTGTGTTGCTGTGACATTTCCACTTCTAACTTTTTTGGTGAAGTCTTGGTCTTGGTATACGCCATATTGTCAGTAAGCAAGATCTTTTCACTGTGCAGTAAACTATATTTTTAATGAGACCTTTTTTGCAAAGCTTTTCTTTAGCTATCATTTCAATCTTGCCTTCTAGTGTCCATGCTCACAATGATAATTCTTTTGTAGGTTTCTTTGGAACTTGGTGGGAATGCACCTTGCATTGTTTTTGATGATGCAGATATTGAGGTTGCACTACTACAACAAACGTCATCCTGGACCCTACCATCACTGACGGGTAAGAAAAATCCGTCAGTGATGAAAACCATCAGTGACGGGTTTTGATTAAAACATCATCACGGACAGGCAAAATAAATACCCATCAGTGATGTCGAGCATATCACTGACGGGTCATAAAAAGACCCGTCTGTGATGTGAATCCCGCTAACTCTAAAATTTCAAAACCCAAAATTATATCATCACGGACAAAACTCATCACTGACGGGTTAAAAAGAGACCCGTCCGTGATGTGAATTCCGCCAACTCCGAAATGCCAAGACCCGAAATTCTGTCATCACGGACGGGTAGTTTTCTCACCCGTGAAACTCATCACTGACAGGTTAAAAAGAGACCCATCCGTGATGTGAATCCCGTCAACTCCGAAATTTCAAAACCCGAAATTTTAGAATCCCGGGTGTATATAATTCACCTCAATGCCCCTCAGTGCAGTGCACTCACTCAAATCCAGATTCAGATCTAGATTTTTTCCTTCTCCTTCCACCCTCCTCTCCTTCCTTCCACCCTTCTCCTTCTCTCCTCCTCTCCTCTCATCCTTCCCGTCCAAATCGACCACGGAACACGGGAGCATATCCTCTTCATTTCACCATCCCCGTAGGAACACGGGAGTTTCAGTTGGATTCGAAGTAAGAAAGATCCTCCCGAGTCAATTTTTGTGTCTTTTGGGTAAATTTTTTATTTTTAAATTTTTTTCTCGTATTTTTTGTAGCAGTTCTACTCCCTCACGGTTTGAAATCCACAAAAATTACTGTATTTAGAGCTCGGGAAGAAGTTCAATGGAGGGTTCGGTAGCGGCGATTTTTCGTTCGTGGCAAAAGTCAGTCTTAGAGGCCGAATTTGTCGGTGAAAACTTTTTATTTTTAAAATTTGTTCTCATATTTTTTTGTAGCAGCTCTACTCCCTCACGGTTCGGAATCCACAAAAATTACTGCATTTGGAGCTCGGGAAGAAGTTCAACGGAGGGTCGGAAGAGGCGATTTTTCATTCGGAGGGGCAAAAGTCAATCTTAGAGGCCGAATTTGGAGATGAAAAATTAAACAAGTATAAAGACCAGTAGATTTTTTAGATGTGCCTCGTCTATACGGTCATTTTGACTGGTCATGGACCGAAAACGGACACCGTATGTAAAAGTTATAGCCGTTTTAGTGAAACCTTACCCGGCAATATCCTGGTAGGGCTTTTTTTTACACCTCTGAAAACATCATCACTGACGGGTTAAATTTTTACCCATCCGTGATGAGTCTCATCACAGACGGGTAAAATTTCTACCCGTCACTGATAATTAAGTTATCACTGACGGGTATTTTTTCTACCCGTCCGTGATGACCTTTCGTCACCTGTGAAAACGTCATCACGGACGGGTAAAAAAAGTACCCGTCAGTGATGACCTACCATCACGGACGGGTAAATATTTAACCCGTCTGTTATGACATTTATTGGTGACGGGGTAAATTACTCGTCACTAATAATACGAGTCATTACTGACCTTTAGTTGCTGACGAGCCAAAAACCCATCACTGATGTGGGTTTTTGGCCCATCAGTATCGACATTTTCTGTAGTAGTGTTGCTATAAAAGGCAGTGTAAGGAAAATAACTTGTCCACACTTCCACAACTATTTTTGTGTTACTTTTGTTTTTCCACTAGTATAGTGACCAATAAGGAGCTTTAGTTCTCTAGGTGGTATGACAATAGCTTTGATTAATTTTGTACATAATGTCTAAGACTTTACATAACTTAATTGTTTGTTGGGTGTATTGTTTCCTTATTTTGTGGTTTTTAATGTGTGAAGTAGAATTTGCAATGTTGTCTAATGCTGTCCACTTCAGGTCAATGAATGCATTTTCTTTTTTTGCACTTATACTCTTTTGACTTCTCTTTTCTTCTAAGCTGCTAGTGAGAAACATACTAGGGGCTAAAACATGTAGGCTTCTTTTGTTCTGTGTCCCTGCATAGATTTTATCAGAAATTCAGTGCTGGGTCTTCTAATGGTCAGTATCTGGGTGATGCATCTGCCTGCCTGGTATATTGTGTGGTGTGTATGGTAGAGTGTAGACTCTGCTTTCTTGCTTCTGACTCCATCTATACCGTTTTATTGTCATCAACTTCCATTCATCCCTAGCTGGTAACCACAAGTCTGTTCTCATGCCATAAGCATGTCCCATGTTACGCACGGTACTTCTATTCAGATTAGACAGAGTTGGCCATCATTTATTCTCAAATGTCAACCACCCAACCACATGGAGAAGCAAGTGACAACGCTGATCCATGTGAAAATGTTCAAGCATCCTAATTTTTCAAAGACCTGTCAATCTATAGCTCATTGCTTCTGCCAGTTCAAACAATTATTCTTTGAGCTCTGTCTACACCTCATTGCATAAAAGGGGCTGGTTTTTTAAGCAAGGAGAATATAACCTCTGGCTTCAATTATTGAAACCAAAACAACTATTACAAAGTTCAGATCCAACACAAAACAGCATGGCAAGGCGTGTAGCCTGCCTGAGCCTGAGAAAAACAAGACTAAAGAAAAGCTAAAACCATTACACGGAGGTCATTTCATATGTAATACTTATGTTTGACTCCATAGCACATTTCCTAACAGACTTTGTTGAGGTGTGAAAATTGTATGGTTTTGTGTTATAGTAATCATATGCACCAATTCCATTGGTGCTCAGCTTGCTACCAAGTTTCGCAATAGTGGACAGACGTGTGTATGTGCAAACAGGATATTGGTGCAAGAAGGTATATTGATCATTTATGCCATGTACACGTTATTGGGGCCTCTTGTTCCGTTACAAAGCTGCAGGTTGCATCTGTAGGTATCTATGAAAAGTTGCAAGAGCATTTGTCAAGGCTATTCAAAGTTTGCAGGTTGGTAATGGGCTTGAAGTGAGTACATCACAGGTACGTAATTCTAGTATTTTATAACCATGATAACTATTGAACTAGCTATATTTTCAGCTATGTGTTTCTTGTGTTCATTGCTTGGGCAATGTTTTATCATGCAATGTATATGAGCTGTATAAGAATACCTATTGTTGCAGCAGTACTTATCATTCACCTTCTTGCTGCATCGTCATAGATCAGTCTTCTGATCTGCTATGTTCTCTATTTTGTTTCCCTATATGTTATTTCTTCGGGCAACTATCTACCCTCGCCTAAGGAGTTACAGTTTCTTTCATATGCAGGGTCCTCTGATCAATGAAGCTGCTGTTCAAAAGTTTCATATTTTGCACTTGCCATAATTTCTCCATATTGTTAAGTATGTCTCCTCGGTAAAGTGATCCTCACATGTGTTAGAATTAATGGGCCTAAAGCCCATGTTCCAATTAATTCCTGGGAAAATCTCAAAGGCCCATTTGGTTGGATGGCATGAGTGGAAGTTTAGTCCCATATTGCTAGTAGAGGTGGAGGGAGACCAACTTATAAGGAGTTGTGTTGTCCACCTCCTTGAGGCTTGAGAAGAGGACTAGTTCACGCGCACTCCTCCTTCGCCGCCCGCCACGTCGCGCGCGCCGTGTTTCGTGATTGAGCCGAGCCGAGCTAAATCTGTGCGTGAATTTTTTGTCACTCGGGACAGAGTTTTTGCACGAGTCGTGGAGTCTTAGATTGCATCTGCTTCCTCGTGCGCACACTTCGCACCGCCGTCTCCGTTCCCTTTTGCTGCCGCTGTCTTCAGGTTTTTCCATCCCGGCGACCGCGTACACGGCCGTACGGGAGAGCAGGCCTCCGGAACCCCGCCTCTCGAGAACCTGTACCGGGTGAGGGGCGATAAGGTTTTTGGGGAGCGTCTCGGCGCGACTACTCGCTGCTTCCTCAGCGTCGAACGACTACTTCGGCTACGATCGACGACTGCACGGCTGCCTCGACTGCTTTCTCGTCGTCGGACGACTGCTTCGACTACGAGGACTTCATCACCATGGCTACTGACGCCAACACTGGATCGTTCGCTGCTACTATTCCCACGTATGTGTTCCTAAGCCTTCTGTGGTTCTGTTTTGCTTTTGTTGCAAGTGAGATAGACATGCTAGTCTGTTGTTTAGTTTTGAGTTGCATGTCTAGTTCGTCTGAGTTGGTTTATCTCATTTGTGCATGTGTCATGATTTTTTTCTGGATTAGATTAATTCAAAATTGCTAATTAATGCAACAACATGTTCTATGTGTTGGCCTGTTTCCTTGTAGGTAGAGAAGTTTGTAAATGATGCTACTTCAAATGTAATCTCAAAAACATCAAAAGGACGTGCATTTTTCCTTTTGATATTGGAAGGCGTGTTCGAAAAACAAGAACTGGACTGATTCCTGGCACTAGCTGGACTGTCTGTAGCAGGGTTCTCAAAACCGTGAGAAACAACTGGACATCCATCAAAGAACATCTATACCAAAATGCTTGTGTTTGCTTATACCTTGGACCTGAAATCTGCAATTTTAAAAATCCCTGGTGGAGGCAGGCTGGTTTCTGGATTTTACTTGGAAAATGATAACTTACTGATATAAACCTGAATTCGGTACAACTCAGGGTTAACTTGGAACTTATGTTGCTTGCTTCAGTTAAGACTAGGACCTTGTTTGTTGCTGTCGATCAGTTCTCTTTGCAACTGCATGTAAAGTATCTCCTTGGTCCTTCTGTAGGGAGCCAACGTCATGCTTGGTGGTAAAAGGCACAGCCTCGGGATGTCATTCTATGAGCCAACTGTAGTAGGGAATGTGAACAGTGATATGCTTCTTTTCAGGTAGAGTTAAAATTCTACCTTTCCAACCTGACTAATTACAAACCTACCTTGTTTCACTGCATAGATTCTACTTTCATGTGATGGGTCCTTTGCAATTTACAACTGTGTCCAAATTTCTACTCTTTATGATGTGATAGGTTAATCTATAATTTGGTTCAGGGATGAGGTCTTTGGTCCAGTTGCACCACTTGTACCATTCAAAACTGAGGAAGAAGCAATCCGTTTGGCAAATGACACCAACGCAGGTTCATTAGCTGGCCCAAGTGCACTGATAACATTTTAGGATTTCCTTTTAAAAAAACTGCAATCACTCTTGAGTAATATATCAAGCCCTGTAACAAAATTGCAGTGTAACATGATGTACAGGGTATACTGCAGTGAGAAAACATCAGTAGTGAATGATACAACATTCATATATTTCTAGATGCTGGAAATTATAATCTGTGATATATAAAATGTTAAGCATAACCATCTTAAGAAAACCCAGCAGTAATGAATCTTATCTAAGTGATGTTGTAGTCTTTCCTTGAAGCTATCTATCAGAAAAGTGAAATATATAAGGAACCATGCGTGTACCTGACCTGCGTAAATTGTGGACACTGTCTGCACTCATATTTATAATTTGCATTTGTTGGCCTGTTTTCCTTTTTCTTTTTTATCTCTCAAGTATAGTAGCCTCATTATGTATGATTTGCAGGCTTAGCTGCATACATGTTTACAAAGAGCATACCTCGTTCATGGCGTGTTTCTGAAGCTCTTGAATATGGGCTTATCGGTGTGAACGAGGGATTGATTTCAACAGAGGTAAGGAAGTCCGAAATAGAATTATATAACTTCCTGATTTCTGGCCTATTAACATGTCAATATTCTTTCCGAATTCAGGTAGCACCATTTGGTGGGGTTAAACAGCCTGGCCTCGGGCGAGAAGGATCAAAATATGGCATGGATGAATACCTGGAGGTTGGTACATACAAATCTTTAAATTTTTTCTGCTGTTCCTCTTGGTGACGCTATTAGAAATATGTCCTAGTGGCAATCATAGGGATGATCATATTTCATTGTATCCATGATTTATTAAATGTTCCTTGAATAATATCATTTGTATTGATTGGCAAGTCACCGGCAAGTATGTGACTTGTTTGTGGAACTCATATTAATCTTGAATGATTATTCTAAATTGGTCCCTAGTCAGTACTCATGTGAGGACACATATGAATAATAGACTAGCATATGTATTGGTCGATGATCATGTTTCACGAGTCATGGACATAAAGATGTCGAACCAATTGTATGAGCACATGTTAGGGAACATGGGTTGGACAGACCCAACTTAAGACACAATGTGTGTGCTATGTCCTTTGACCTGAGATTGTCGTATGTACTTCATATGTGTAAATGACTTACTTAGGGGTTGTCCAACGCTACTCCGTAACTGGGTAGTCATAAAGACTGCTTTCTTGTTTGTCATGAAGCATGATACGAGTCATGGTCAATCGAGATGGGATTTTCCCCTCTCTGTGATGAGAGAGATATCTCAAGGCCTCTCGAGTGATCGGATCTAGAAATGCATGGCCGTGCTACTTATGGTTAAAGAGTTAACCTAGTAAAGGAATCCGAGACACACGATCAAGAAAGAGCTGTCAAGCTCGAGTTTGAGCTTGACAAATATCGTGAGGCAAAGGGAGTTGCATACATAACATTGTGATGGTTCGTCCGATACGATCTTTACGTACGTTTGGGAGTTGGCACGTCCTGCTAGGGGCCGCTACCAATTGGTGACCGAGTAGGAGTACTTGGTTCATGTCTAAATGTGCGTGAACCTATAGGGTCGCACACTTAAGGGGCAGGAGCTTAAATTCGGATTAGAGTCCGAATTAGACTAGGCATAGAGTCCTAATGGGTCTTTAATGTAGAAGCCCATTATGGGGACGTTTATATAAGGAGGAGGGCGGACGTGTTAGGGTAAGCCAACTGAGATTTCCCGAAATCCTAACCGTCATCCCTCCCACGCCTGAGGTTGCCCGTTCGGATCTAGCAATCCGGACGAGCGACGTTCCTCCCCGAATGTGTGGATACCTTGGAGGCGTTGCAGCTGTGACGCTTGGACGATCCGCCCGAGGACAGCAATTCCTGGTTTACACGGTAGAAAATTTTATTTTGCGCTAGTGTAGCCTACCCGTGACCCTACAGACGCTCATTGCTTGACTGCAAATTGCAGCTTAAGTACATCTGCATGGGCAACCTGAGTTGATGCTTGAATTAGCCTGGCTAAAAACACCTGAATGACGATGAATTCGAGAAACCGGAGTCAGGTGTAGTGATAAGTGTGGAGTAGCTGTAAGATCGGACAAAGAGGACAGCAGTAGTGGCTCTTGGAGAATAAAGTGAGTAAGCCGCGGTGCCCGAATAAAAAGGTTGTAAAGAGTAGTAAATGATCTGAACCATAAAGCACCTCGTCATCTCCGATCTTAGGTATAAATCATGTTATTCATGATCAGATTAGTGTACAATATGTACTAGTACAATCTAAAGGGGTTTGCCGTAAACAAAATCTCAAAAAGGGTTGATGAGTTACTGGGATGTGCTGTATTACAGTCCTCGATACGTATATTACGTCTCATTCCTCAACACAAGATACATGGACTATCATGGTATACTGGTGTCCAGGCGCCAAGGCCTATCTTTGAATCAACCCGGTATATTTAATCTTACTAATACCAGATTCACTATATCTCATTATTTTTTCTTTTTTTTGAAGGTATCTCATTATTTTTTCTGGTAACTATGATTTCTACGCAACATGCTTAGCAATCGCCTTTTATAGTACAGTACTCATGTGATCCTCAGTAATCTTCTTCCTGGTAGTTCAGTAGTATATATTACGCCACTAAGTACAGTACCATTCCGAAAGCAGAGAGGATCTCGTTCATATCTTCGTCTTTTCCGCTTACCGAGGAGCTAGACACCAGAGCGCATGCAGAGTACTGTACCAGAGTGTATGGTACACGCTGCTGCGTCTGCTTCAGCAGCAGGAAGGAATAAACGAAGCTTCCTCTCTCATGAACGGCTTCTTTTCTATCCCCTCTCTTTTTTCCCTCTCCGTCTCTTGCACGCCGGACCCACCGGCAGCGCAGAGTCTGAGGCAAGCCAGGCTATTGGCTAGGTTACTTTGATGCACCCCAAGATGATTTGCCTCGGAAATCGCGCTCTCTCGTATAGTGCTCTGAAGACGCTCAGCATTTGGAATTTACTCCTACTGCTACTGTATGGTTGGAGAAGAAGCTTCCTCGAAATCCCTGCATGCATCTCCCTCCCTTTCTCGTATAGTGCTCTGAAGACGCTCAGCATTTGGTATTTACTCCTGCTACTACTGTATAGTTGGAGAAGCTTCCTCGAAATCCCTGCATGCATCTCCCTCACTTTCTCTCCATACATTTTTTATGCACTAATAAATAATACTCTATTCAACAATGTAAGACGTGCACGCATCTCAAAATTTACAATTAGATCTATAGTATTTTAGTTATGTGGCACAAAAGTGGTATCATTGGATTCGTTTTTAAAAATATTTTCCAATCATATCATTTTTGTGTCATATAACCAAAATGCTATAGGTCTAATTGTAAATCTTAAGATACGTGCGCGTCTTACATTGTTGGACGGAAGGAGTACAATACCGAGGATATGATACTACTATACCTCTGCAGCCTTCCTTTTTTACTCCAAAGACCTTAGGGAAAGAGAGAGGGAAGGCAAAAGGTTGTCAATTTAGCAACATTTTTTGATTTCTTAACTAGGGTACGGGCGCACACAGACATTCATAAATGGATTTTGGTGCATATCCCATTTGCTAGGACAAGTATTATGCTCCTACAAGGGTTTGAAGTATATACTCCTACGAGGTACTCCCTCCATTCCGAATTAGAAGGCGCCTAATTATTTGCCCAGCGTCCACAAAACAGGGCGCCTAAGCCTAGTCTGCATCATCCTCTTAAAAATGCCCCCCAGCCCAGCCTACCGCATGCATGCCCTGTGGGCAACGCTTCGTGATGCCATTGGCTGCATTAAGGCTGGCTGGCACGCATGTATGAGAGCAATGAGGCATTTTGGCTAATTAACGAGGGAGTAATTAGAGGTAAGATTGGAAGAAAATGAGATCTGGGAACGCTCCTTGGTCTCGATGAAATTTTTTATGCTCCCTCCTTTTCAGAACGGAGGGAGTATAATATACCACTCCGTTCATTTTTTTATTGTGTTTTTTGAACCGGCACATAGATTAAGGAAGATCTGGGATTCAGAAATTCACTGAGAAGTGCTATAGAAAGATATAAAAGATAGTCATGCATAAATGTATAAGAAAAGAAATAACAAAGGTAATCGATAAAATAGTATTTATTGTGCAGACCTGACTTATAATTCCAACGAGATTGCAAACAAATACTCACTAGTATAGAAATGCCCATCCGTTGCGGCATATCCAAGGCGGTTACAGAAAAACACCACGAATAACATATATCAGAGGCGGTCAGTACGAAAAAAACCGCCCCAGTTAACGAGTGCGGGCGCAACCGCCGCGGATAACAACCACATCAAGGCGGTCAGAAAAAAGAAACTGCCTCCAATATTATCCGAGACGGTTATCTGAGATGAACCGCCTCAGATAATGGTCAAATCCGAGGCGGTTATATACTGCCAACCGCCTCGGATAATTTAGTAAATATCGGAGGCAATTGCTGGTATATAACCGCCTCCATTTAACCGATTTCTGAGGCGGTTATGTGGATCTAACCGCCACCAATATGTTTCACACTATTAAATGTGTTGCGCGAGTAGATAGACGACTAGAGGAAGATATGTCTTAAATGTGGCGATTTACTGACGATTTTTTGAGCTATTTTCTGGTGATTTTTCGGTGGAGAAGCTACATTTGGAAGAGTAATTGGAGATAATACTTCCTTGTTGATTAGCAAAGGTTAGTGCCAGGAAGGAGCTGGGGAAGAAGGGGAACGTTAGTTCCTTGTGACAGAATCCAGGAATTTGCTAGCTGGGTAAGCAGGTTGTGCTTAGCGGCAATGTACTGGGCGAGGTGGTTCACTGTGGCATCTTCTTCTTGGAGCGAGTTGGCGTATACAGTGTCTTCTCTAAGAGCACAGCCGGGATAGAAAAGAAAAGGTTGTTGATTCATGCCTGGAACCAATCGACGAAGACAGAAGACGGCTTCCCACGCGACCAGTTGAATGACCATCGTGGAAGTAGGCATGGTTCTCCCGGTAAAACCAAGGGGCATGCCTGGATCAGTGTCGGCTGGATAGACGTGCACTGCTGCCCAAAACTCGTGCAGAGTGCCAGGGGCATCGCCTAGGTACACGCGATACTTAGGGCGTTGAGTAGCTCCGAGGGTTTGTTGGGCTATGGTCCACAGAATGCTGGTGAACCCGGCGAGTTCATTGGCGGTGGTTTCCTGACGTGAGCCGTAAAGCATCGTGCTCCTAAGAGGAAAAGAGCGAACAAGGAAAGGAACACGCAGGAGCGAAGGGCGCTTCCAGCGAGGAAGGTGTTCTGGGTGAGAGGGAAGTGGTACGGTGATAGGGTGCAAGAGCACCGATAGAGCTTCATATAGCCACTCAATGGTTTGAGGGTTGGCCGAAAATTCAACGAAAGTTATCTCAGATAAGACGGGGCTTACGTCTTGTCTGGTCGGTGACGTAAGGATGAGGGGTAGCCAAAACTGTCGGAAGAAATTGACGTATGGCTGTCGAAGAGAGGTGACATCGGTGAGAATCAAGGGAAAAGGTCAAGCGTAGTGGACAACAAGACGTAGTAGGTCCTGGAGATAAGGTAAGGTTTATTAAATGTTCAACAGCGGATGTAACCGCTACGTGTGTCGGAAGACATACGTGTAGGTCACATTTTTCACTCAAGCAAGAAAACACAAAGCAATGGGCACATTGTGAACAATACTACAAGGTATACTGCGTATACCACAAAGGACGCCTAAACTCGAACTACATGGGGTACATATCTCGCGGCGTAAGGCAAGCGAGCTCTAGTGGCCTATTTTACATGTCCAGGTCAAATGGCTCTTCATTTTCCTAACTTGCCGTACGAACGAAGTAGGGTTCTCGGTCTAGCAGGCGAACGTTGTAGATGCTGCGATAGCCCACTCTCGGTCGAAACTGAATCCACTGTAGGTATGCGGCGTTGCTCAGAGAGAGTAGAAATACACGGTGGTTCGATAACCAACATCAATTCCTCCAGCATAATCTTCTCGTAGGAAGAAGATAGGTCGACGTCGAACTCCCAGGTAGCGAAGTAGCCTTCTCAGAATTTTGGTCCATGGGTTCCCACATTCACGGCTGACGATGATTTGATGCATCTAGAATTTGAATGGGGAGAGAAGTTAGTAAAATTTTTGGAAATCCTCTGGATTTTGGGAGGTAAGGGTAAGCAACTAAAATGGGTAAGACTGAAGGAAGAACCGTTAATAATGCTGACTTTTAAAATAACGTTTGGTAAATAGTCCTTAGGTTCTGACTATCGTCTGTTCTAACTAGGGTTAACCTACAGTCAGTATAGCTCTGATACCAAGCTGTGGCATACCCGGTTTTAAGGTCGGATATACCCTTATGATTACTGTACCGGTCCCATGATCAGTAACCGGTACACACAAGTTAACCTGTGTATCAAGGTCATACACGCACATATCAGTAATTTATATACAAATAGACCGTCTAGCTGATGTATTATACCTGTAGCCCAATGGCAAAAATTTGCAGTAAAAATCAAGCGGTGATATGGTGCATCAATATGCCATACCCGACAGGCAACTGACTGGAGTTACGCCCTAGTTTTCGCGATTATCATCTTTGTCTTCAAACCGACGTCTTCTTCGTCTGGCCAAATCAACAAGCCAGTTGAGTACATTGAATGTACTCGCAAGTTTTTCTTCACGGAAGGTAACGACTATATTTCATGCAAGTATTGATGCAAGGAGGGAGCTCTAGCCTATGTTGCATATTGTGCGGAAAAGTAAGCTTTCAGCTGAATGTAAGAGTAATAGATTCAAAAGCAATTTTGAAATCAATATAAATTCAACTCAGCATATCATCGCATGTGGCAGCATCTGCCACCCTCTTTCATACTAAGGCTGATAGCTCCGTCTATCGCCTTCTACATTTCCTCGATACCCGCCCGTATTACCCCTTGTAATATGGCACGGTCTGCCTTCTGCAATTCCTTTACCAGACTGTAGCATAAATTGCACACTGTGGACACATCATGCCACGTGTTTAATCCCATTTCTCAGATTTTGCAATCAAAACTTAGTCTAACCAGTGTGTGGCCTTGCCAGATCATGTCCATAACCGGGGACGCGGCTATTCGAATAAATTTTAACACTCTGCAGAGGTTGTACGGCTTTACCCACAAGATGCAAGTCCCTCTTGTTGCCAGAGCTCGATGGGTACATTTCACGAGGTGTGCTGGCAGGGTTATTGCAACGAGACCTTTCACCCATTTTCATACTAGAGCTGGACCCGCTAGATGAACTACCCAAATTCACGTCCCGCAGACCAGAAAGAGGGACTCATCATCTTTGTGTCGAACGACTCCCTACGCTACACGGTGGAGGTTCTCTAGAGATCATTATCCATCTAGTCACCATACTTCCTATTGCCCACGGGTCTAGACGGTAGCACTCGACGGGGTAATAAGCCAAGTCCTTTCCCATATAGGACATGTGGACGTACGGGGTGGACCTAGTTTAGCGGCATTTAGGCTCGGTCCTTGATTGATTCGAGAGAGACTCTATATTTCCACTATGTAGCCATGTCTCAACATGCTACGCCATCTCCTAAACTCCTCTTACCATTCCCACCCAAATCACAAATATCTCCAATTTGATTTTGCTTTTGATAAAACATTTCCAACATCCACCTGGGGCGACACACGTCACCCCCATGATTTTTATTTTTCTAATTCCTAGAAATAATTCCCATCATCTGTAAAGTATTTTAAAGTTTATACTACAGTGGGTCTAAGCCTAGCCTATGGCCCATATATCTAGTAAATCACCGGAGCTACAATGTCCGATATCTAGTGCTAGGGTTACAAGGATATAACGTATCGGATGCTAGGTCATGCATCTATAGGTCGTAACTACTCTTAACTCAACATAATCGTTAACAACATAGCATGCAAGTTCGCAAACAAAATACTTTATCTCATAACATATGGGTTTCAACATGGTCAAGGTGAGGAAAGCTTGCCTGGTAAGTACTATCCGGTTCTCGAGCTGGAACTTGATATGACCACTATCCGGAATCCTCTGCAGGAACTTCATAACTTCGGTATCTACATGTCTGAAGGACGTCGTATAAATCGCGGTGCGAGCAAAAGTCCAAATAACACCAAATATACAACTAGAACATCTAATAATACTTGCACGGTTTGCTAGGGTTGCTACTGATTTTGAAAAGTTTTTTTTAGGAAGTTGATGCAGATGCCCTTAGATCATTTTACGTAAGATATCAACTATAGGGTGTATTGCCACATTTGTGCTTTATAGGTAGGATAAAGCTTCACTACTAAACCTTGGGTAATTTAAGGGATGGCATGATTTGGCTAAGACCAGAGGATGTTCTTTATTTTAAAGTGTTTTAGGATTTCTTATATTCATATATATGGCTTCGGGTGAATACTGCAATAGATACATTCTTGAAAATATATTGAAATAATGAAGGAGTTCATACCCTGAATTGTTCTTAGTGTATAAACATTTAAATCCCAAAAACCTATTGAAGCTAAAATACTAGGTTTGATTTTTGTTAGTGCTAGGAAAAGGACCACTTAGTTTGAGCTACGTAGGGGAGGACATATATGTGTGTGTGTGTGTGTGACAGTTATATTTGAATTGTCTTCAAATTTGAAATTAAGTAATTTCAAAAATTATGAAAATGATTAAACTAGGTAGCTTTTGAATTTTAGAAGACCACAGGAAAAGATTTGCGTTCGGCGTTGAAACGGTGGAGAAACAGGTTTCTGGATTTATGCTGAGAAGAGGGAAAAGAGAAAGATTCGGACTGGAATAGAAGTGATGTCGAAGGCAGGTTTTAGGGATTATGCTTCCGACCACGGGAAGCACTTTCGACCAGAGAACGGAGGGGAAATACATGACGATTGTCCAAACACGAATCGCAAGATTCCCGATCCTGTGATCACCGGTTCCGCATAAGGCATCTCCCAATGCACATGTGCTTAGATGAGGTGCTAAATGCATGAAAGGGCTTAACAACTAAACTTCCCAATACATAAATGCTTAACTTTTTGTAGCTAAGCTTCCTTCATTTAATTGTTTAGCAACTAAACTCTCCAATGCATAGATGCCACATAGGCGTTTTGCATAGGTTCGTGCGTTTAGCATCGTTTTTTCCTAGAGTCATCAAAATGATCTCTCTCCTCCTTAATTGCTTTGCTACGTGTTTTCATCTATGTGGTATTCTTAGCACCTATACACCGTGACGCACTGGGAAGGGTCTAATGCCAACTTCTAGAGAACCACTAACAACCCCAAGTCAGAAATGCATACGGAGAAATTAATCCAAGGAGGGTTTATTATCCAAACACAAATAACCAGTTCTCCGCTCCTTCGATCACCGAACCAGTCGAGCTTCAATCCAACACCAAAAGCTTCACCTCAGAAGATCTGACCATATGAAAATAAGCATTGAACCATAACCGATCAAAATAAGCAAAACCTGTTAGCGGGCCGCTGCGGTTTGGGCCGTGGCTTAGCGCATGGAGATTAGGGGGGCGGTTAGTGTGGGAGAAAAGGGATTATGGGGAGGGGTTAGGCGCTGGGGCAGTGGCTTCGGTGGCTGCTTACCAGCGGCAGGGGGGTGCTGGCGCCGACGGCAGGGCCTCCTCGGCGGTAGCTTACGGCGCTTCCGGTGGCTGAGTCGCTTGGGAGGTTAAATGGGAGAGGTAGACTGCCGGTTGGATGAGAGAGAGGGGAAGGTAAACGGCCGGCGCGGGTGGCGGGATCTCACCGGTGGTGAGCCGGAGCACGGCGGCTGGCGGAGGGGGCACTGGACCCGAAGTGAGGCGGTGGTGAGAGGAGGAGATCCCACCGAGTAGGCGACGGCCGAGAGCTCCTCCGGCGGGCTCGGGGAAATATTCCGGCAACTCGGCGGCGGAGCGGTGGGCCTCTCCGAGTGGGTGGAGAGATCCTTGCCGGGTTCGAAGGGAAACGGCCGGCTTGAGCTCACAGGGAGGGAGATCCACAGGATGACGCCGGCGCTTGGGAAGCTGCAGGGAGCGAAGGGGGCATGAGTGCTGGCGAGGAAGACCAGTGGGCAGTTCAGGAGAGAGTCTGGTGGAGGGGAGGAGTGGATGAGGAAAGGGGCATGCGGTAGAGGCATTTGGGAGAGGTTTGGAGGCAGGGGAGAGCTCGGGTGCTTGGGTAAGGGAGGAGCTCGGGATGAAGCAGAGCAAGGAAAAGGAATGGGGAATAGAAATAGCTGCTCGGGTGCTAGAGGAATTCGGCCGGCTTGACTGGTAGCTGGAGAGGAAGCAAGGGAAAGGAGTAAGAGCTTGAGGAGCATCTCGGTTTTAAAGAGAACAAAAGAGAACGGGATGCAATGGAGAAGAATGGGGAAACGAAGAGAATGGGGGGAGCTTGGCTGGTCTTTGTACTGGCATGAGGAAGCACTAGCGGAAGGAGACAGGTAGCTAGCAGGTGCTGATGCTGTCGAAGAGGACGGATTTGAGGGAGAAGCCGACTGTGGGGTGCTGGCCCGCATGGAAAGGAAGTGAAGACCGGTCGGTTGGTAGACTTGAGATTTTTTTTTATAAATAATATTTTTAAAATCAGAAATTCTAAATCTGGATGTCTGGACTCAAAAATTGCAAAACTATGCGTCTGTCGGCCAACGGTTAGCCGACAACGCGTTTGTCAGCTAACCGCGGACCGAAATGACCGTTGTCGGCCAACCGTCGGCTAACAACACCGTTGTTGGCCGACCGTCGGCTAACAACGGCACTGTCGGCCGACGGTCGACCAACTGCGCGCCGAAAGCAGCGGGACGGGCCACCCGCGTCGAGTCAGCCGCGCTGTCGGCCGACGGTTGGACGACAACGGCTAACGCCAGCCACTCTGGCGTGTGACTGCGAGGGCCAACGCCACCGTAAATGGCGTTTGGGAACGCTCCACACGCTACTGTTCTGGCAAGTGGGGGACTAAGGTAAACGTCATAGAACCTGGCGTTTGCGCTGTATATCAAACGCTAGAAGCAGTGGCGTTTGGACTGTCGCCACAAGATTGGCCATCTTCCTCAAGGCAGCTGAGGACACCACTTGGGTAGCTATAGGAGCCTCATCTCTCTTTCCTTTTAGATCAGTCCTAATTGACCGCGTCTGGGAACTGAAGAGTTGACCAGGAAACCAAGATGGCTTTGATCCTGATGGTGCTTCACAAATTCCTAGCAATTAATTTAACTATGCCATGGGGGTGATGTGTGTCCATTGACCAATTCTAGTTGACTTTTTTGCATGTTAGGGTGAGTAATTTGCACTTAATCTCCAATTGTTTTTTGTGACATTGTTGGGTGACAAAAAAAAAGACCTTTCTACAGCAGAAGGGTCAAATGATAATTGGTACTAGTGCTCCTGTTGTTATGGTCTGTCAGTACGACGCTGCTTATTACAACGGGACTGCTTCTGTCCAAACGCCACTGCTTCTGGCGTTTGATATACAGCGCAAACGCCAGGTTCTATGGCGTTTACCTTAGTCCCCCACTTGCCAGAACAGTAGCATGTGGAGCGTTCCCAAACGCCATTGACGGTAGCGTTGGCCCTCGCAGTCACACGCCAGAGTGGCTGGCGTTAGCCGTTGTCGTCCAACCGTCGGCCGACAGCGCGGCTGACTCGACGCGGGTGGCCCGTCCCGCTGCTTTCGGCGCGTAGTTGGTCGACCGACGGCCGACAGCGCCGTTGTTAGCCGACGGTTGGCCGACAACGGCATTGTTAGCCGACGGTTGGCCGACAACGGTCATTTCGGTCCGCGGTTACAAACGCGTTGTCGGCTAACCGTTGGCCGACAGACGCATAGTTTTGCAATTTTTGAGTCCAGACATCCAGATTTGGAATTTCTGATTTTAAAAATATTATTTATAAAAAAAGTCGTAGACTTGGGGTGCTCGTAGCAGATTCCAGAGAAACAACAGAGAAAAGATCAGTGCACAGTGTTGGTATTTTATTTATTACTTTTTTTGTCAACGCTTTGAGGAAGTTTATCAGGATACTTCCGGAAATTATTTATAGGATTGTAGTTCAAGGTCGGAGTATGCCCCAATTTTCAAGTCTAAATAAATTTGAAATTTTGGTCCTTGCTGTATCATTATTTGAGAATAAGCACAAGACAGCACCATAACTTATTTGGAGTCGTTTTTATACTATTAAAGTCGTGAAATTCTGAATTAAGATTTCACCCAATTGTCGAGAGGGAGAAGGGACTAGGGTTTCAGGAAAAATTTGGTTAGTGATGAGGGTAGTGTGAATGACTTTGAGTTTCATGCTAAGGATAGATCCAACAGTGACATGCAAACAAGAATGGGGACGTATATACATATATACAATGGTTGGATAGATGGCATTGGAGCCGGGGTAGAAAAGCTACCGCAAGGCATTTTAGGGTTTGAGGATACTTAAGCCCGTACGGAATATCCGAGTACAAGTCAGTAATGAAGATGAGGAGTTCAGTATAGGGAGAGAATAACTTGGGTCATAAGATTGAGTTACGGTTTAACCCGTAGCTTGGAAAGGGAAAAGGTTAGAGTGTGTATATGCGTATGTATAAAAGCAGTATATATGTGTGTATACCCATGTTAGGACATGGCAAAGGAGATGGGAAAAGAACGTGGCATAAAGAAGAGGTTCGCACCATATATATGTTTTAACTTTGCAAATGTACCAGATGGGTACTTAGAGTCGGATGCCAATCCAGGATACACTGGCGAGGAGAAAAAGGAGAAAGGATGTCGAAGGTGCATTCACGGCAGGAAGGCAGGACCAGGTAGCCGTGCACAAGAGCAGGGATAGAAGCCGGGGTTGGATGCTTTGTTGGGCACAACCCAGAGGATTAGGGTTTCGACAAAACAAGAGGAAGGACTTTTGGTTTGACTTACCATATGCATGATTTGATCAGAAATTTTTAATTAGGTGCATCCTAGTTGGCATTATTAGCAAAAAGTTTTTGTAAGCTCTAATTTTCAGGTTTTGGAAAATCAGGATATGACACCTTTGGTCTTCTTCCTCGCCGTGCTCTAGTTCTACGGGATTGAGTTCGTCAACCTCAACCCGAACTCCATTGTGATGCTGAGCGTCTTTGCGTTTCTGTGCGAGGCGTATCTTCGCACATGCCCATCCCTTGACCTCTTCCAATACTTCTACACCTTGAAGAGACTATCGAACGAGGTCGTCGGTGGCGCGGGCCTTCGACTATGAGATGGCAAGTCGACGGAATATATCAACTTTGCTGGCAATAGCTCGTGGTCGGGTTGGTGCAAGAAGTGGTTCTACTGCCAGCTGCCCGCGCCCGGAGGCATGGAGTATCACAGACTCGCACCGGCCCAGGGCGCGAGCTGGTCGGAGATGCTGCGCTAGAATCCACGGCTCCACGCCCTTATTCTTGAGATAGCCAGTCTTATGGCGCGGGGCCTGACCGCATGGGATGTGGCCGAAGACTTCATCAGGCGGCATTTGAGTCCCTTGCGCTCAAGGATCTCAGCCGCCTTGGATAATAGGTAAATCAATGTATGTGTCATGTGTGCTCCTAACTTCCATTGTATAATTGTTACTCCCTCCGTCCAGGTATATAAGGCGTATTTTGATTGGTTAAGACAAGACTTTGACTAACAATTACTCTATTAATATATAATTTATGTGACATAGAATTGATGCATTAGATTTATATTCAAAAGTATTTACTTATGATTATAATTTTGTATTACATAAACCCCATATTAATAAAATAATTATTGGTCAAAGCCTTGTTTTAACCAATCAAAATACCTCTTATATACCTGAACGGAGGAAGCACATAAATATTTCATAATTGCTATATGTCTAATGTGTGGTTATTGGATCTATTCGAGCCTATACATTGAATTGTTGTCTTGTTGAAATTGAATGTGTTGGAGCATGAAGATGATGTTTGCTTTCTTTTATTTTCAGCCAGCGTACGAGGAGGATGAGGAAGAAAATTCCTTTAATAGGAATGACAACATATCTAACATGTCAATGCCAGATATGGGAGATGATCCAAAGGGAGAACATATTGATATTTCTGATGATGAAAATTCTGGGGATGCAGATATGGTACCTCAGAGGAAGAAAACATCAAAAGGGGGTGAAAGCTGAACCGAAGGTTGCTGTTTAAGCGGGTAGTAAGCAGAGTTCAGATGTTTGGAACAGCTTTGAAAAGGTCCTAGTGTCATCCACGACGGAGAAAGGTGTGATGATACTGAAGGCCCAATGCTTGTTTTGCCGAAAATTCTACTCTTACACATTAGGAGGCTCTACTACCCATCTTGGAAGGTACACGATGGCATGTGCGGCGTACAAGAACATGAACGCAAATAAGGAAAATCAAGATCTTCTCAATTATGCTCCATCTAAGGCAGGTGATTCCGGTATTCCTATTATGCAATCTCCTACTGAGTATAGTCATGAGTAAACTCGGAAAATACTTGCTAAGATGATCATATTTCATGAGTATCCATTCAATTAGGATGGTAGAGCACACATGGTTCAACATCTTGCTGAAGTACTTCAATTCTGCTTATCAGTTTATTGGTAGAAAAATCATAAGAAGTGAATGCCTGAAGGTTTTTGAATCTGAGAGAGAAATCCTCATAAAGAACCTTAAAGGTGTGGACAGCATACCTTTAACTACTAATTTGTGGACATCCAACCAAACACTTTCCTATATGTGTTTATTTGCACATTATGTTGATAAAAATTAGAATATGCAATGTCGTGTGCTGAATTTTATTGAGTTAGACCCTCCACATACTGGACATGTGATAGCTCAAGCTGTGTTTGATTATGTGGCTGCATGGAAGAGAGATGATAAGATAATCTCAATCACTCTAGTAATGCATCCAACAATCATATAGCTGTCCGAGTTTTGAAGGCTAAGTTTGCTGCTAGATGCTCATCTTGTTTCATTCCAAAATATTTCCATGTTTGCTGTTGCTCATATTATTAATTTAGTAGTGAATGATGGGATAGCAAGCATATCACATCGATAACCAATATCAAAGAATCTGTGAAGTACATAAATAAGTCTCCATCTCGCTTGCACAAGTTTGTTGAAATTTGTAGATCTCTTGCATTGACCATGGGGGAGGACTGAAGCTTGATGCGTCCACAAGGTGGAATTCCACGTACAGTATGTTAAAAACATCCATTGCCTACAAAGAAGCATCAGTTTCATATGCGGATTTAGATGCAAACTACAAATGGGAGCCCACATGAGATGAATGAGCAATGTTTGAAACTATTCAGCCAATACTTGCATCTTTGGCTGAAGTTACTACTGTATTTTCAGCTTCCACATATCCCAATTCAAATGTACTTTATCCTTGCATTATTAATGTCAATATTGCATTGATATGTGCTTCTAATAATGAACATTTGAAGACTATGGGCACTGTAATGACGGAAAAGTTCAACAAGTATTTGGAAGAAAAGAATAATGTTATGGTGCTTGCTACTATTCTTGACCCAAGGTACAAGCTTAACTATATTGCATGGGGATTTAAGAAGATTTATGAACTGGAGAAGGCTAAAGCCAAGACTTTTGCAGAAGGAGTTAGAGAAACTATATGAAAAGTACAAGATGGATTATAGCCAAGAGAAGATGGCTTCTCATAAATTTGGTGCATCATCATCTTCAACTGCATACAAGTAGCTCTCTACCCTCAAGGGCAAGTGAGTTCCAGTCCTTCTTAATTTCATCTTCTTTGGAGCCATCAAAGAGCAAGCTTTCTCATATGTATAAATGACTATCGGAGTTCTCTACGGCTGGCTATGACAGAGCACTACTATGAAACATGCCTTTAGAGGCGGGTGAAAATGATCATTGGAGGCGGTTCGCCCAACCAACTGTGCGAGATGATCTCTGATGACCCCTAAGTTCACAGTCGGTTGCCAAAAAACCGCCTGTGATGACTCAGTCATCAGAGTCGGGCCTTTAGGCCAACCAGCTGTGATGACTAAGTCATCAAAGTCGGTTCCTTATGCTAACCGGCTGTGATGAGTAAGTCATCAGAGTCGGGCCTTTAGGCCAACCGGCTGTGATGACTAAGTCATCAGAGTCGGTCCCTTATGCCAATCGACTGTGATGACTAAGTCATCAGAGTCGGGCCTTTATACCAACCGGCTGTGATGACTGTCATCAGAGTCGGGCTTTTATACCAACCGGTTATGATGACTGTCATCAGAGTCGGGCCTTTATACCACCCGCCTCTGATGTCTGTGTCCAGAGGGCATGATTTCCCTGTATTTTGAGCTAGCCTTAGGTTTTGCTAGCCATGCCCTCTGAAAAATTGATAGATGCACATATATAATGATAGATTCATAGAATAGACCAACTGACAGCCAATAATCACATCACAATAAAGCAAATAATCACATCACAGTTCACAACCAACAATCACAAGTTCTAAAATAATCGCAAGCTTTGAAATAATCACAAAGTTCTGAAATTATCACAAGTTTTGAAACAAAGCTACTCCGCTACACCTCCACCATAGAAATCGCCTTGAGGGTTTAGGACTTGTGTGTTGATGAAGAATGCAAAAATCCCTCTAATTCGCGCTAGCAATGCTTGATCATCAAGTGGGCCTCCCTCATCTTCTACCTTCCAAATCTTTCACAAACGATGGAGAGGAGAAATTATCTGACATGCAAATACATATATGAATATATGTTGAAAAATAACGAACCTTGATATCTTGTTTCCTTGTGATGAAACTCATCACCTTCTCCATGTGGAGGCAAACGTAGAATCCACAAGTGTTAGTTCCTTTAACTTGTTGTCTGCACCGCAATTAGAAAGGAATGTATTGTTATATACATTGAAACGGTACTTAGCGGAGATGTGATATAATAACATATATATTACCGGAAAGTTAAATTTGTGCGATAACTTGGATCCTTTGCCCTTCCCTCCCCGAGCATGGAATTCCAAGAATGCCTTGTCAAGTATTTGCCTAATGGGCTTGAAGTCGCGAGTAGGATTTTTTGAAGAATCAAGGTATATCAACTTGTTACTTCTTGGTACGAGGACTACCAAAACCCAATGGAAGCTGCATATATAGATGTGTTTTCATGGGTACTACAAAATATTGATTTGGTTTGAAAATAACCAAATAGTGGAACACATACCCAGGTTTGTATGAAAACATGAAGTATTCCTTATCCTTCTGAGCCAACAATGCCTTGTCACATACTGCAACACGAATTCTTTGTTGTCCCTAATGGCTTCATCCGTGACCCTGCATGGGTCAAGGAAACCAACCGGTTCCTTGAGCGTCTTGGCCTCGTTATACATGTATCTACAGAAATTGTAGGACGATATTATAACTAACATCTACATATGTAGATATTCCAATTATGATCCGAGTGAGCAGACTTACAATGTCCAGCATCTCAAGAGGGATTGATCGAGGGCGTCGAGTCTTAGCAAATCAAACAAGTCCTTGAAGTACACATAGAACACCCCATCGAGGTCTTGGTGCCACAAGTGCTGCTCTCGAAACTTGACCTTGAAGCTTCATGGCCTGCTTCCAGTGTCTCCTCGAAGAATGTTGCTCTGTTCCATGTACCACTGGTGCAATCTCTGACATGCTGTTGACAAGGATTTGAACTCATGCTCGTTCACCATTGGCTCTCCATTAACGAATTTCAGAGCCAACTGCACCTTCTCAGGAGATGGTGGACTGACACTCTTGACGCTCTTCCCACTCTTCGTGCTCTTGATGCTCGTGCTCTTGCTGGTCCTGCTTCTCTTCTGACCTTTTCCGTCCTTTTGTTCAGAAGGCTTTGCAATTGCCATTTCTTGGTGAGTTGTTGCCACAATGCCATGCTCCTCTGGCGGCGATGCTACTAACTCGACGACGTCAGGGATGTTCTCATGCACCGTCTCCACTACAAGCTCCATGGGGGTTGGATTCTTCTCGCACGCCTATGATGCCGACTACGATGAAGGCTGGTCCATAGGATGACGTCCTTCTTCGGCCATTGGATCAAGGTGCCGACGGACTCTTGCAGGATGGTGATCTTGTCAGGTACGGACACGGGCACCGGTAGGAGCTTGAAACCATCAACAACAAAGTCCACCATAACCTTCACGAAGTTAGGGCGAAGGGGCACACAATGCACCATACTCCCCGGCTCCGAAGGATGTACCACCCCAAAAGTAACATCAAGGAGATTGTCACCCATCACTCTGGCCATGAGCTTGCATCGAGTTGGTTCCTAGAAAATAGCGTGAAGATTTCGTAAGACATGTTCATAGTATAATTGAACATGCGACAACAAATAGGTTTATTGTTGTTACCGTGATACGCTCAACCGGTAATCCTTGGCTGCCTCCTTCATCTCCAACCAGACCACTGGATGCGCAGCTACTTCGACGGTTGCCGGGACAGTTATACCATGCGTTGTGCGACTTCCTCATCTGCGGGATTCGAAAATCTTGTGGTGCCGCTTGAAGGGTCAGACTTGGCACGAGCTCTTAATCAGGAATGGGCCCGCCCTTGCAGGCCTGCAAATGGAGGGATTACATTCTGCGCCCTTGCTAGTTGGTCCTCACGTGCCCATTTCTCCTCTGCCTGTTCGTATCCCCCTGTGCCAAGGTGATGCGGGTGCTTGTTTCTAGCCGATAATTCTCTCTGCTTTGCACTGAGACGGTCGAACTCAGGAGTGGACCTCATCCCAACAAATCTCCTATACACTTCTGGATCCAAGAAGCTGTACTGATTGAACGGACTCTGTCCCTTCCTTATGAATTTAGTTGTGAGCTCGCTCTTAAATCTCCTCCAAGCCTTCGAGATTTTCGTGAACACAGCGCGTTCGATGCTTTTTTTCAAATTCTAGAGGGAACTGGAACCACTCCTTTATCTCCACCATCAATTGATTTTGCATCTCAACAGTGACTAGCTTCCAGTTATCTATACAGATGTCCACCTTCTCACGCCCGAGAATCCCGCAAAACAATCAGAATTTGGCAGCCACTTTGTCCGGCTTCTTCGGGGCCCCAGATCGCGTTGATATTTCAGTGATTACCATGCGTCATGTGGGTCTTTGCGAAATTGTTCTAGGTTTCCTGATCTTCTTGAGTTTTTTGGGCGAAGAATGGGCAGGCGAAGAAGCAGGCGGCGGCGATGTAGAGGACGACGAGTTTGAAGAAGATTGTGCGTCCGACATCTTGTAAACTGAAATTAAACCCTAATTCTAGGTACAAACCCGAAAGTAAATTATCCACATTCATAAATTATCTAGATTTAAGCAAATGCAAATTCATATAATGCAAGAATTACAAGAATTAAAAGGGAGTCAAAACAGCATGGACATTAGTTAGTGTCCAAATATTAGCAATCTATTCTTATCCTTCTACTATTTCTCAAGTCCTTTCTCAGTTTAGTTCAACCAACCAATGCTAAGTCCCAAATTCAAAAGCATGGAAATTCTTAATTACATATCAAAAAGAGAGAGTTTTGATCTTCCTGCAAGTTTTGCTACTACCATCGCAAGTCAATATGTGCAGAACATGAGGGAGGCAATATTGGCTTTGGAGGCATGCAAAACCAACAAGTATGCTTGCAGTATTTGTCTCTTATGAAGAGTTCTTAATAAATATGCTTGCGGTATTCAATTTTGTTAACTGACACAGAAAATTGATATGAATTGAACTGTGTGAACTTAGAGGCAAAATCAATGAACTTATTCCTGATACAGATCAAGAATAGCATCAACTAATTCTCAGCACCACATCAAAATGAATATATAGCAATTGACAGAGAAAGAGATAGATGGAGGAGGAGGAGGAGGTGGAGGGGAGTGAGCCTTGTACCTTGTGTGCTGGATGGGGGAGGAGGTGGCGGCGGCGTCGGGGCGGCGTCGGGGTGGCCGGGGCCGCGAGGTCGGGGTGGCCGGCGAGGCCGGGGTGGCGTCGGGGTGGTCGGGGTGGCCGGGGCTGCGAGGTCGGGGCCGGGGCGGTCAGGGTGGGCGGGGCGGCGAGGTCGGGGGCCGGGTCGGCGAGGTCGGGTGGCCGGGGCGGCGAGGTTGGGGCTGGGGAGGATGGGGTGGCGTGGGAGGATGGGGCGACGAATTCGAAAGGGCTGCGGTCAGAACTGGCGGGATTGAAAAAACCCTAAGTCCCCGATATTTAAAGCAACCTCATCACAGTCGGTTTTGCAGAAAAGAACCACCTCGGATGTGTTTCATATCTGAGGCGGTTTTACAAAAACAACCGCCTCGGATGTGTAACTCATCAAAGGCGGTTTTATCTAACAACCGCCTCTGATGTTACATATCTGAGGTGGTTTTCGACTAATAACCGCCTCTGATGGGTCCTTTAGCCAGACATAAACTTCCTATTTTTAGGGAAAAACATCAGTTTTCATATGATTGAAACGACAGTTCAAATATCATTCATCATTTATACAAAGTTTTCACAGAGATCATAAATCACACAACACATAGAAAGGATTCACATTACACAAGGATCACATACATTCCGATAACGGATTCGAAAATTGAAATGCAATCAATGTTCAAGTGCTCATTTCAGCACAATGTAAGCATACATAACCATTTAAACCTGCACCCACATCAGTAATCATGCACTTGCTTTTTTCCCTTGAAAATAAGACCTTCATGATGATCATTGCGGATGTAGGTCTCATCATCATGACTTTGTGTTTCTTCGCACGTCACTTGGTCCGAATTAGGGATATCGCCAAATCTGTTGTAGTCATCCTCATCGACTACTTCATCGACACCGACGATACTCCTCTTTCCATTCCTTACGACATGACGCTTCTTATTAGATGGATCGACTATGTAGAAGATTTGGTGAACATGTTTTGCAAGCACAAATGGTTCAGTTGCATAAGCAACACGACCAAGGTCCACGGTAGTCACGCCATAATTGTCAACCTTCACATGGGAAAGATGCACCCAACGGCACCGAAATACGGGGATTTTGAACTTCACGTAGTCGAGCTCCCATATCTCTTCTACGAACCCATAGTATGGCCGTGCTTCATGGGCGACACCATCTACAGCATCTATACGGACACCACTGTTCTGATATGAGCTTTTCGCATCTTGAGCCTTCGTGTAAAATATATACCCATTTATTTGGTACCCTTGATACGTCATGACTTGGTATGATGGTTTTCTTGACAATCAAGTAAGCATATCATCGATGGATGATCTATCGGTGATTCAATCGTGAAGCCATTGATTGAACCTCGAGTTATGTTGTATAGTGATCCATCTTTGAGATTTATTCGGAATCTGTTTTCGTACCAACTCAAAGTGCTCGGCGATGTAGGGAGATACCACATCCATGTGTTCCAACACAAGAAAGTGGGCTTTCGCAAGTGCATCCGGATCGGGATTGATTCGTTTTGCTCCGAGAGTACCGATTCCTTCTAGCCTCCCAGCATAGCGTGATTCAAGTACGCCAATGGGTTTCACATTCGACATGTAGTCCAAACAAAACTCAACGACCTCTTCGGTTGCATAGCCTTCAACAATGCTCCCCTCTGGGCGGGATCGATTACGCACATAGGACTTCAAAATTCCCATATATCTTTCGAACGGGTACATGCTCCGAAGAAAGACAGGGCCACACATCTTAATATCTTTGACGAGATGAACCATGAGATGCGGCATGATATCAAAAAAAGTCGGCGGGAAATACATCTCAAGATGACATAGAGTTACCACCAATCGTTGTTGCAAAGCATCCAGCTAAAGGGGGTCGATGACCTTTTGGGTTATTGCCTGAAAGAACTGGTATAACATTATGATTGTCTCTCTAACCTTTGTGGGCAAAATGTCTCGAATAGCAACAGGGAGCATTTGTGTAATCAGAACATGACAATCATGAGACTTCATTCCAAGCAATTTCAAATCTTTCATCGACACAAATTTCTTTATGCTTGTGGAGTAACCGAATGGAACTTTGATACCATGCAAGCACTTGCAAAGTTCGGTTCTCTCAGCCTTTGACAGGGTGTAACTTGCAGGTGGAAGGAATGTTCGACCTTTTTCAGATTTCTGGGGTGCTAAATCAAGTCTGATGCCCATATCAACCATGTCAAGCCTTGCATTCACACTGTCCTTTGTTTTATCAGGGATGTTCAATAACAGACCAAGCAAGCTATCACATACATTCTTCTCTACATGCATGACGTCAATGCAGTGGCGAACTTCCAGGTGTTCCCAGTAAGGTAAATTCTAAAAAATTGACTTCTTTTTCCATATGCCCTTTCTCAATGGGATTCCTTTGCCAAAAACTACGTCAACGTCCTTTACCATATCGTAGACCTCCTTTCCTGAATAAGGCTTTGGAGCCATACCCTCCTCTATTGTGCCATCAAAATCCTTTTTGAGATTCCGGTATGGATGATTCCTTCGCAAATACCTATGGTGCCGCATGTACACTGTCTTGTGCGAGTGCTTGAGATACACACTTGCCGTATTTTCCGAGCATTGACTGCAAGCGTTAGCTCCGTGAGTGGTTTGACCAGACAGGTTACCATAGGTAGGATAGTCATTTATGGTGCAGAACACGAGGCCGCATAAGGTAAAGTGTTCCCTTTTGTCGGCATCCCATACATCGTCAACCCCTTCGTTCCATAGAGTCTGAAGATCTTCCATCAAGAGTGCTAGGTATACATCAATATCATTTCCAGGTTGCTTCGGGCCTTGGATTAGCATGGCCATCATGATGTACTTTCGCTTCATACAAAGCCAAGGAGGGAGGTTGTACACGCACATAGCCACCGGCCAGGTGCTATGTCGACAGGTCATGCTACCGAAGGGATTCATTCCGTCCATACTCAACCCGAACCTTACATTTCGCGACTCGGCTCCAAAAGTTGGATACCTAGTGTCGATGTTTCTCCATTGGATTGAATCAGCGGGGTGTCTTAGCATGAAATCTTTCTTACGATCGTCGGCATGCCATCTCATAAGTTTCGCGTGCTTTTATTTGCAAACAAACGCTTCAGACGCGGAATTATAGGAAGATACCACACTACCTTAGCCGACGGTCCTTTCTTGTCTTCGACACCCTCTGATTCATCACCTTGAACATCGAGCTGCTTGTATCTGGATGTCTTGCATACTGGACATACATGTACGTTCGCATACTCTTTATGGAAGATGATACAGTCGTTCTTACAAGCATGGAGTTTTTCTATTTCCAGACCTAGAGGAGAAAGAATCTTTTTCGCTCTGTATGTGCTCGTAGGCATCTCGTTTCCTTGTGGAAGCAAGTTTGCCATGATTACTAGGAGAGATGTCAAACTTTTGTTGGACCAACCATTGCTTGCCTTCAATTTGAATAGTTCAAGAACAGTTGATAATCTTGTGTATTTTGTCTTGCAACCCGAAAACAAAGGTTTCTCTGAGTCCTCCATCAAGCCCAAGAATTGCTCGTATTGTCTCCCCTCTAGGTCATTTCCTTCTGCGTCACGCAACATTTCCTCCAATTCATTATCGGCTGGCTGCATATCTTCATCCTCCTCGCAATCGGACTCACCGTCGACATCATCTTCATTGCTAGTTGCCTCATCTCCACCCGATAAAATTATATGCGCCTCGCCATGATTGGTCCACCGTGTATAACCACTTACAAAACCCCTACGAATCAAATGATCTTGTATCTGGGTTCTGTCCTTGAACATCTTCTCGTTCTTACAATCATAGCACGGGCAACACATAAATTTGGCTCCCTTTGCCAACATATCGTCTCGTGCTACTAATAGGAAATCGTCTACACCATTAATGTACTCTTGGGTCACACAGTTCTCGGGATACATCCAACTTCGATCCATCTCGCACATACTGCTACACAATACATATGCAAGAGATTTATTAACCTACCACATACTAAAAGATCCTAACTATATGATTAAATTTCACTTCATCATCTCTGAACAACTAAACCTAATTATCTCATCCAACCAAATGAAAGCAAAATAGGGAGAGAGGGGCAAGTAGTACTAACCTTCTTCAATGTCCAATGCAATTACTCCTCAGTATCTACTCTCCCTCCCTTCAAAATCACCTCAAAATCGCCCCTACCCGAACTAGCCGCCACCCAACAGAACAGATCAGGGAAACCCTAAAAGACTTCCCGAATCCACCTGATTATGAACGCAACATTTATCACAGTCGGTTGGGTACTTAAACCGATTGTGATAACCCTTAAGCATTCATCACAGGCAGTTCATCCCAGAACCGCCTATGATATATGTTATAACGAACCGCCTCAGATGACTCATTTCAGTCGGGTTGTATACCAACCGACTGAGATCTGCGTTTACATCACAGGCGGTTTCATTTGTGAACCGCCTCAGATGACTCATCTGAGGCGGTTTGTCTCTTAACCGACTCGGATGTGTCCATCGTGGGGACACAACATCATCATTGGAGACGGTTCCCATTGCCACCCGCTTGTGATGAGTGAATCAGAGGCGGTTGAGCTTTGCCCGACTGAGATGACACGTCCCGGATGAGCCTTTCTGTAGTAGTGGAGGCATTGGTGTGTGGTATGTTCATCATCAATGTTATAATTTTTTTATATTATAATTATTATCTTTTGTGTATATCATGGCTAACTCGATTAATATGACTCTATTTAGGAAGATGATGATGAGGATGACATCGAGCACATTCTATTTCTAAAAAAACATGGTGGAAAGTAACTAGTAGGTGCTAGATTGCTACTACTACTAAGTTTACATATAGGATGTTCAAAATACCAAATGCATATGATTGATATATCATTATTTTGTTTGACATGTAGGATGAATTGGTTCCGTCCCTTCGGTTTGGAAGAATGGAGAATAAAAGATATGAGTAGAGCTTGGTATTGACGGTGACATGACATGGTGTCCTTTTGGCTGTTTTTGATGTTGCAACTTTACATTTGATACTTTGTTGGACTTGGACTAAGTGCATGCATGAATGTTGATGTTGAGACTTGAAACTTATTGAAATGTTGAATTCATGCCTTTTTATATCATATGTGCTTGTAAATTGTGGAATTTTTCAATATATACTTGTGAATTGTTAGGTTTTACTAAATATCACACCAAAAAAAATATGCGCAACGAGCCTACGAGCAGCTCGCATCCTTTTTTCGCTCGGCTCGGCGAGTTTCACAAGCTGAGAAGTAGGCCCGGGTTTGACTCGTTGGACCTATGAGCCGAGCCTAATCTTGGTCGAGCCGCGAGCCTCGAGTTTTATGTCCACCCTGAATCAAATATAATAGTACAGACCTCTGGTTTCTGTTGCTATTAATTAATTTATTTTCTTCGGTACGACCAGGTATGGCCGGGTACTGTTATGCAAGATAACAACGGAATGGAGAGTTTTTTTTATAAATATTATTTTAAAAAATAAATTCAAGATATATATGTGTAGTTTCAGTAATTACAAAAATAACACCCTGTCGGCCGCCGGTCAGACGACTAAGGGCTTGTCGACCCACCATCGGACGACAAGGGGCTTGTCATCCCACTGTCGAATGATAAGTCCCCTGTCGTCCCCCGGTCGAATGACAGGTCCCCTGTCATCTAACGGTCGGACGACAGGGGTTTTATATCCTGCCTGCTCGTTCGCTCAGTTCCCGTTCGCGCTTTCGTCTCACTCTCTTCTCCTGCTTTCGCCCGTGCCTAGATGGACGAATCTATCGTCCCGTACTACCAACTCTATTTAATGAAAGCAACAATTACTCCATGGTCTTTTCACCTGTACAATACAAAAATACCCTTTTGGCAATGTACGCATTGTTTGATTCTAAAAGTGAACAGGTCGGTGAGCTGTTTTTGTGGCAACTGGCCTCGATCGGCACGTTTAGTCTTATTTTGTTTGATTGGTGTGTAATTGCAGGACCTAATTTGATGAGGAGAAAAAATGGATGTATACTATAGTGTTGTGCCCACTGATTCAGGGGCAGGGCGGGACTGAAGAGAGGATTAGGACGAACACTCAAGCTCTTAGAGCACGAGCGAACCGAGCGAACCGAGCTAGGCCGCGCCCTGTCGTCCGACCGTTGGATGACAGGGGACTTATCATTCGACCGTCGGATGACAGGGAACTTGTCATTCGACGGTGGGATGACAAGCCCCTTATCGTCCGACGGTAGGACGACAAGCCCCTTGTCGTCCCACGGTGGCTGACAGGGTGTTATTTTTGCAATTATTGAAACTACATCTATATATCTCGAATTTATTTTTTAAAATAATATTTATAAAAAAAACTCACGGAATGGAAGTATCAAATCCTATTAGATCTTATGTAAAACCTGCCGTCTATGCCTAACAGGTTTTACCACGGGCAAGGCTGCCATTTAATGTTGATGGTCCCCCTCGCGCAGTATTTATACATTTTTATCAAATAATAGTGTCATTTAGTCTCTAAAATACCTCTACTAAATTGTCTAGTTAAGCATCGGTCCCCTCTACTTTTTTCTTTAAGCCCCCCCGCTGAAAATATGTATAGCCAGTAAATTAAAGCATCACGTGTTGTGGGAGGAAAGGCATAAAATAATCAGCAAGCAAACAGCTAGCAGCTCCCCTTTTGGCCTTTCGTATTCGTAAAACGATTCTATATGCCTCCCTCGATCACGACTCAAAGTAGGCTAGGCGGCGATGGCGAGCTGGCCGAGCGCGCGCTGCATATATACAAGGGGCTGCGGGCGGCGCATGGACGTACGAGCGAGCGCGCAGAGGGAGAGAGGCGGCTAGCAAGCAGAAGCAAAGATGGCGGAGGCCGTCATGGGGCCGCTGTTGGGGAGGCTGCAGGAGCTGGCGACGGACGAGGTCCGGGCGATGGTGGCGGTGGACAACGACGCCCGGAGCCTCCGCGACAGGCTCATGTGGATGCAGGCCTTCCTCCGCGACGCCGACCCGCGGCGGCGCGCCAAGAACGACGAGCTTGTCAGGGTCTGCCTGCAGCAGACCCGCGACGCCGTCTTCGAGGCCGAGGACGCCGTCGATCTGTACTTCCGCCAGGTCGACCTCTCCAGGTACGTATATGTAGCGATCTACCTCTCGCCTGCCCTGGCGGTCCTAATTAAACTGCCTTTTTTACCCTTCAGAAAAGAAAATAAATAAATCAACAGAGCTCTCACGACGTCTCTTCTCCGTGGACATTCTCCGCGCTTGCTTTAGTTAAATTTTTAGATAATAAAGGCTTGCTTTAATTAATACGGATAAAAAGTTATACTACGTCGAGTCGTCGTTAGGCTGAGCCATGACACACCCTTGGCTCGACGGTCGGGCTTGCCAGCCTGCTTTTATTGCCCAGGCTTCCTTCGAGCAACCAGCGTTACATCATATTATCTAAGAGAAAAGCAAATGTACATGTACATGTGGGTACATGAGTTAAGAATTTAGTTCAATTCTCATATTTGTGCATCTCAAAAAATTCTCCAAAAATTCATAGATGTTCATCATATTATATTGTACAAACCTACAAAATTTCATGCAAAAATATAATCAAGAGTGCCCTACACAAAAAAGACAAAAAATTCACTCTTGATTATATTTTTGCATGAAATTTTGTGGGTTTGTACATTATAACATGATGAACATCTATGAATTTTTGGAGAATTTTTTGAGATGCATAAATATGAGAATTGACCTAAATCCTTAACTCATGTACCCACATGTACATGTACAAAATCCACTCTCATTATCTAAATTCTTTAGACACTTAAATCTATAGTTTATGTCTCAGATTAAAACGAGAGTTGCTGAGTTATAAAGTCACGTACTCACCTGATTGATTTCATCGCTACCATGAAAATCTGGAACATCTTAAGACGGTTCGACGAAATCATCTGAGATAAGTCACGTCACAAACGAGTCAGAAAATGACTTTTCACCCCTGAAACGATTATCAGGGACACCACATCACAGATGGGTTCGATCTGAACCGTCCATAATGAGTCATCACAGATGGGTCATGACTTGACCCGTCTGTGATCTAGTCTAGCCCATTAGGCCCAACAAAAGGTTCATATAAACCTAACCCCCTTCCTAAACCCAGGTCGTCACCAACCCTAGATCTCTCCTCCTCAGTCCCTAAGTCCTCAGGCCTCAGCCGTCCCTAGCTTTCTCCTCCTCTCTCCTACATCCTCCTCCTTCCGCCACCCCTCCTCACCGGCACGCCGGTGACCTCCTCCACCTCCCATGCTGCTTTCCGTCCACCTCGCTCCGCCTCTCCTCCTCCACCTCACCGGCACGGAGGCGGTAGGCGGGCACGGGGCCATGGGCACCACAACCACCAGCAGGAGCGCCACCACGACCGTCGTCGGGCATCATCAGATTGGGCCACTCCGACACCGGATCCGGCCACTTCAACATTGGATTCGGTGGCCTCGCTGTTCTCGATGCCGCGGCCTTCTCCGATGGAGGCAGCAGGCATGAGGAGGAAGAGGCAGCATAGGTCTCAAGGCGGGCGGAGTGGACAAAAGAGCCGGCCGCTTTGGCGACGAGGAGAGCAACGCCAACTTGGATCCAAAGGTGGGCAGTGAGTCGGGGGCTACCAGGAGTGTGGCGCCGAGGCGGGAGACGAGTGGAGTCGATGCTATCGGTAGATCCACGACGACAGGTAGATGGGGCCCCTGCTCCCGCCTTCTCCTCCCGGTCACCAGCGTCGCCATGGGGGCTTGCCGCCTCCTTCCTCAACCACGGGCCATGGCGGGCCTCGCAGCAGGTCGTCGCCCGTGCCCACGAATCGAGGAGGGCAGCCACGACCAATCTCGGTGCAGGCCATGCGGTGTCGGTCTGGACTAGATCTTGCCCCCGACCATGATGACGAAGGTTGTGGAGCGTTGAGGTCAAGCACTGACGGCCCGAGGAGGTGGCATGCTTTTTTTATTTCCTAATATTCACATCACAGTTGGGTCATTGTGAAATTATCCGTGATGATTTTTGTCATCACAGACCTTTTCCCATAAACGGGGTCCAAAAACCATATGTGATGACGGTTTCTGTAGCAATGCATACAATTTAGATTCATTACATATCGTGGCAAGCCAATCTAACTGGCCTAGATACAGGATAAGAATGTGTACATAGGATCAGGAGCGCTCGCGTCTCCTAAGCCACAAGGAAACCACCGCCACCACACTGTAAGCACCCTTCCATGTCCTCGTCCTCCTCACCAACGCCGATGGCTGCTAGGCCTCTTCGGAGCTGTTAGTTGGCCCTTCACCTATCAGATCTGACTGTTGGCCCATCTCCTCTTCATTTGTGCTAGATTTGGCTTCACTGTCATGCGTGGCCTTCATCTTCGACATTTGTGGTGCTCCTCCTACTTTGTTTGATCCGGATCTGGGCCGTGGGAGTGGCACCGTCAATGTGGCTGTTGCGAGCGGTGTGAGGGGTTCTGGCAGCGACGCTTCCTGTCATCGTGGGGCTACCATCTTCTCCTCCTGTTGCAACTCCCTGTGCCTCCACTGCCTTGGGGCTCATCAGTGTCTTCCGTGCTCCTTTGCTTTGTTTGTTCCAAAATTGGCCACTGCATGCAACTCAGGATCTAGACCGTGGGGATGGTGCCACCAATGCGACTGTGAGCAATGGGAGGGGTTCCGATGGCAACGTCTCTTGGGGCTGTGGGGCTACTATCTCCTCCTCTTGCAGCTCCCTGTGCCGCTGTTGCCTTGGGTTCCGTTGGCCGCTTCAGTGGGCTCTGCGCCTTGTCATTGGTTGGGAGGGCCATCCCGAGCTGCCGCTGGCCTCGTGTTTGCAAGGTGGTTCATGTTGGCAGTGTGGTCTCCGTTGATTGATTCCCTTTGACGTCACAAGAGGCACACCTCGCATCACAAAATGCTCAGGGTTATTCCTGTGGTGACGGCTGCCGAGTTTGCTAGTGAGAGACGTGTTTGTGGCGTAGTCTCGGCTTAGCGATGCCCTTCGGTGGCATTGCCGGCACTCCTCGCTATGCAAAGTGATTGGGGCTATTCTAGTGACTGCCGCTGAGTAAGCTGGCAAGGATGGTGTCGGCGATGTGGTCTCAGCTGTGTGATGCCGTCCGATGGTGTTGCCAGCACTCATTGACATGCTTGGGGTTTTTGCTGTGGTGATGATTGCTAAATCAGTGGGTGATTTTGGTATTTTCTATATGGTTTTGATTGATATCCTTCATCAGCGGCAGCGGCACTCCTTCGTGCAATTCTTGATATTCGCTGAGTATGATTGCTTGATGGTATTTGTCGAGAGCGCATGCCCTTACTGGTCTAACCATTCTATTTATTTTCTTTGTCCTAAGCCTGACAATGTTTATATTATAAGATTTACAATTCACATAGCATGACCAATGATTCCCCAAAAGGGAACAGGAGCATGGTCTTACAACATTAAAAGAAATATATGTTCAGTTGGGCTGCTTGACCCGTTTTGTTTCTTTAAAAAGAATCAAGCTCCTAACGCTGATAAAGTTTTTGTCCAATACGTGTTGCAGAAAAAAAAAGAGAGTTTGTGCCTAATACTTGGCTATTATTTAGGTGGTAGTAGAGATGGTTGTATCCTATTCACTAGGGATCAAACCCTAGTTTTAACGTTCTGGTGTAATCCATAACAAAAATTCTATGGTGAATTATATGTACATATATATCTACATGTTATACTTGGTCTTTTCATCTAAATGAGAAGAATGAACGACAAGCAAACTACTAACTAACAGAAAAGAAATCGGTATAAAACAAGCATATATATTCCTAATTAAAGAAAAAATCGTGAAACAAGTACGTATGTTCTTTTATCCTATGAGAGAAAAAACTACAAATTTCCACACTGATCTAAGAAAAAATAAAATACTTAGTAACTCTGATGTTAATCAAATCAAACAACTCCTGAACGTCGGATTGTTCACATTGTTTACCATCCAACAACGTACCAAGTAAACACTTTCTATTCTAAATTGACTTCCTTCATGAGCGATCCGCACTTACGTTTTGCTGGCCGTTTCTTTTCCGCCTCCATATCAACCAGAAATTCCGACAAGGTATCGTCCACGTGTCCAGTGCTACCGTGGCCGAAGCTGCTGGAAAACGACTAAACTACATGAGATGACTTCATGCAGTTTCTTTCCTCTATGCATGCGCACTTCATGCAATGCTATTTAGGCGTGGAGCCTCACGTGGTGCCGTATATACGTATTTTTCTTTCTTTCGTACCTCGAATCTAAAAGGGCACGGCTCTTAAACCGTACGTTTAAATCATGATTCGTTTTTATTACTATATTCAAAATTAGATGTCGATTTAGATATATTTTAATAAATCTTTTATCTAATGTATTCTATATTACTACCTATTGCATTATTTGGTGCTATATTTATCGTACGACAACTCTAATACATAATTTTAGTTGTCTACCATATTTTTTGATGATTCTCTACTGCATATTTCTCTACAACATTTTTGATTGTCTCTATTGCATATTTTTATCTATTGTTCTTTGTTAATGTCTATTGCAATTGTTGATAGTTTTCTACTGCATATTTGTTTACTGCATTTGTCTACCGTATTTTGGTGAAGGTTCTCTATTACATATATTTCTTTGCCGCATTTTTTATTGCTTCCTACTGCATATTTTTATCTACCGCTTTTTTGTTAGTAGCCTGCTGTATTTATCTACCGCTTTTTTTATGGCCACAATATTTCTCTATCACATTTCTGATTGTTCCCTACTGGTTATCTTTATCTACCTTTTTTTGTTAGTTATCTATTGCAATCTTTGACATTTATCTACTACATATTTGTCCACTGCATTTTTCCTTAGTTGTGTACGGTATAGTTTGTTTGTCATCTTTTGCATTTTCATCGTCTTTTACCGTAGTTTTTTCATCCTCAACTGTATTTTTAGGGTAACTGCATATTATATATATGTATGTTGCATTTTTCATCCATTGTTTACATTTCTTTTTTTTCACCCACATTGGTTGCATAAAGATATCAATGAAAATGCGATGAAACACTGACAGAAAACAATTAAAAACCCTAGAAAAAACATGTTGAAAAATCTAGGTGTAAGAACATTTAAAATCATGTGAAAGAACTGAAAAAAAAACTAGTGAAAAACCGAAGAGAAAACCAAAAGAAAGAAAACAACCAGGGAAAACTGACAAAGAAAACTAGTAAAAACCGTTGTAAAAGATTGGAAGAAAAACCAACAATAAAAGCGGTGGGAAACGAAAAGAAAAGGAAAGGAAAACTAGGAGTGCTTTGGAGCACTCAACATGCCGCAACTATCAGCGAGAAATAGGAAAGAGAAAGACAAACAACTATCAACAAGAAATCAGAAAGGGAAAAAATAAAAAAGAGGAAGAATAGCGACAAAAGACAGCTCACCCCACGGGATGTGGGCACCAGGATGGAGGTGTGGAGGCCTCTTAATTAAGGAGGTGTTTACTAGTTAAAAATACTAGTAAACATATACCACCTAGTTCCTCCCTTGATTAGTTCAGGAAATTATTATATCTTAACTTTAGTCTAAAGTACTAAACTGTATTACTTATGTCTCACTTAAATTACTAGTGAAATATAGAAGTGCGAGAAGACTGTTTTGCGGGTGATCATAGCCACGATCAACCTGCAATAGACATACACTTTTGGTGGGATCCGTAACAGCACGTTGTTATCACCTTTTCTTCTCTCTCGCTCCACCACACTTCCATTTACTTTCCTTTTCCTCCAGCGCACGAGCTTCACCTCTCCTGTACTCTCCTGATGGCCGACGTGCCCAAGACCATTCACCTCCTTCCCCGTGCTTTCTTGATCCCGATGGGGCCTCCATCGCCACCATCGCACACCCCCACGCACTAGGGTTAGCTATGGCGGAGGTCTCGATGGTGGAGCATGGCGGCCGGGGTCACTACCGGCGCCTCCCACAGTGCTACCACTCTGCGGCCGGTGCGTTGTGACATGACTTCCTCACCACCGGTGTAGTATAAGGTGGGGATTGGCCCAGACGTGGGTATCGATTTTGGATCATATTTTATTCCAAAGAATAGTTGAAAGCTCCATTTGTGTTCTAGAAGATTTGTGGCAAGCTCCTTCATGTTGAAGTAAATAATTTGTGAAATCTTAATTTTAAATTCTTTTGAAATTTAGTTGAAAGTCCTAGGATTTCAGTTGAAAGCTCGTTCTCATATGCTTGGAACCTCGATTTCGCATAGTTGGAAGCCCAAATTTTCCATCTTGGTAGAAGCTCGATTTCATGGAGGCGGGAGGGTGAGGGTGAAAGGATGAAAATGACACATGTAGGAGGCACTTCCGACTGCTGTCAGAATCGATCGTGTGGCGCGGTCGTTTATAAATTAGCTCTACCCTAGGAATATTGGATGCATTGCTGTAACCACCTTGCTATGTTGTTGACCTCAACGAAGCTTGGCACCGGCAAGCTGCACGAGGCTCGTGAAAGTGGCTTTTGACAATGTATTTCACTGTTGCAAACTATGTGAAGAAGACTCAAATCTTATTCCTAGATAAAATAGTAAGAACAACCACACCTTAGCCCAACCTTAGACTCAAAGCAAAGTTCTCTAAGAATTTTAAAAATTTCAACTCTTACTCAAGCTTTCACGAAATGCTTCAAGTTATTGTATGTGCGATGCATCCTACATGTACATATACACACCATCATTAGCTCATTTTATTAGTTGAGATGAGCTTGAATTTTGTCTTTTGGAGCTGGTTAACAGAGCTAATCAAAACACTGTCTCTGAAGGTACCCAAGCTGTAAACGTGTCATCCTCAAGTTCTTCATCGGCTTCATCACACAAGTGCGCATTCGGTACATCCTTTCAAGGAAGATCAGATCAATCAACACAAGGATCGAGAGCATCATCGCGAACAAGGCCAAGTACAAATCGAAGACTCAGGTGACATGTCAATCACCACTTGGAGACCATCCACTACCATCTCTGCTACTGTTGAAAACCTGTGAGTAGTTTACACTCCCGTGATCCCACCACCGCACATATTTGTATATTGTAGTATAATTAACAAGGGCTCTATATTCAACTCTATATTTTGCGCGTGTCTCTTTGTTTTGTCCATTCAATGTAAGAAATTTTGCACCCTAAAGCGAACATCATGCATTAAAATAATCCTATTTTACTCTTTTCAGCAAACTGCCAATGTCAAACAATAATCAGAATTTGTATCTCCAAATATCCCCAAACTCTAAATTTTGTTGTATCAACGCTTTTGTGTTAAAAACAAATCACATGTTGCATGTTTGTCTGCCATTGCTTCAAAGTAGTTTATATATAGATATATTGATATGTCAAACGATAGTAGAGTTATAGCAGCAGACCCTGATGTTTTCTTTACTTTCAAGGATAATACATATTTTTATATGGTTTTGATAATTTCAGTCACCTAAAACATTTTCTCACTTCCAATTAGCTGACTTTGCATAGTACTAAGGCCCTGTTTGGTTGGGCTGTGGCTGTTGACAAAGCTGCTGTTGACTGGCTGTCTAGAAAAACTGCTGTGGCTGTAGGAAAGTGAACATATGGCTTTTGGTTGATCCAAACTATCTACAACATTTTGGAAATTGAGCACTAAAATTTTAGCATATTGTAAAAAGCTAGCAGAAGGCAGCTTTTCCAAACAGCTGAATTTGCACTGCAAAACCCATAGCTACCGTTGGCTAAAGCTGCTGAAAAGCTGACTGTTTGGTTGGGCTGCAGCTTTTTTCAATGAAAAGCTGTTGAAAAGCCCAACCAAACACCCCCTAAGTTGAACATTACTATGCTAAGTGATAAGCAATTTTATATTAATTATATTTGTTGCTATATCAGTAGAGGTTCACCTAGGTTTACTTTATTTTATTTTTGTCTAAGTTAGAACGTTTTGCCTTTGTATTTTGTAGGGGTCTACCAAATTTAAATTTATTTGTTTTGTCTAGGTTAGAATAATTTTGTTTTTGTCTTTGTCATAGGGTGAAGGGTGGGTTTTCGGATTGATTAGACTGGTTAGATCTTTATTCAAGGGATTATAAAATGACTAAGAATTGAGTCATTTAAAGACATCAACATAGTCCTAAATATAAAATGTCAATTTATTCATTTTTGTGTGCAAAAATGAAGTATATATAACGATGATTTAAGTCATCTAAAAATACAAATGGATTCTTTATTTTGATAATTCAGAGGAAGAGGGAAAGCAAATGAAACTTTGTATGACGCCTTTTGTAACGGGGAATATCTAGTGGAGACAAATAGCTACGCGAGAACACCACACGCACACACTAATGCAGGTGTGCCCCCTAAAAGCAAACATAGAAATGATCGAGACAAGCGGTGTCAAAAGATTGAGTATGAATTGAAACATAGCTTTTAATTCCCACATTCCTTATCATAACTTAATTATATGCATTTTTTGCTTCCCACATTCACTACCATCCAAATATAGATTCAGATAAAAAAAGATCAATAGAGATAAATCCGTTATCTCACACAATTAGCACTGAGGCGCGCATGCATGTGTAAAAAGTGGACACCAGGATTTGAAGCATGGTGAGTGAAGTTGTACACTCATAATTCCACCACCCACCATGAGGTACTGAGGTGGTTCCCCAACACATATTGAGCTTGAATTCTGAAAATTTAAAAAATGCAGTATAATTCGAGAAGTGTTTCTATATCTTATTAAAAACCATTCATGTTGGTGTGAGGCCCAAACCAAAATGGTTTTTGCATGATATTTGCATCTGGCTACTAGCCTACTATAGTTTTCACCAATCTTTAATAAATAACAGAGGCTCCAAATGTTTGACAATTTCTTGTGCTGATTAACATTGAAATTTGCATTCTAAAATAGGCATATGTTGCAACATTTTGTTCTCTTGTTAACGTGAGTATAGGCAATGTAATCCTGATTTTCAGTTTTGGTTTAGGAAATACTTCGGACACCACCGAAATCATTGAAATTACTAAAATTTCAGTTATTTTGGTATTTGGCAAAACAACCGAAATTTCTGCCTGAATTTGACTGAATTCCAACCAAAGTTTGAGGAAATTTGGCAAAAATTGAATTCTGTTTGAATTTGGCTTGAATTCATGTGTTACTGAAATATTTTGGCCGAAATGCAAATATTTTGGTACCTGCTGAAATGACTAAAATTTCTGAAATTTTGGTGAAATTTCACTGAATATGAGAACCATGATCCTAACACATAAAATTGAACCTCAGGGATGGTTTTGTGATGCCTTTGGTGGGACGAGATGACAAGCTTGAAAAGCTGAAAAATGCACTTTTCAAGAGAGAAACTGAGTGGCCAATGATCCCCGTGATAGGCAGGAGTGGTGTTGAAAAGCTTAAAAAGCTGAAAAATGCACTTTGGGGGAGAGAAACTGAGCGGCCAATGGTGATCTTTGTGACAGGCAACAGTGGTGTCGGCAAGACAAAGCTTGTGAAGGAGATATATGAGAAGCACCAGACCAAGAATCATTTCGATGTGCAGGCATGGGTGAACTTTGCACCCAATCTCAGTGCGTCCAATATCCTGAAGCTAATCTCTCTGCGTTTGACAGAAGGCAGGGATACATGCCCCAAAGATGAGGTCGGGCAGAAGTTGCAGGAAAAATTGAAGACAAAGAAATACTTGTTGGTTATAGATGGTGAAGTTAGCAGCATGGAGTGGAAAAGAATTACAACCTTTCTCCCGACGGACAAGGCCGAGAGCAGAGTAGTGAGAATCACACCGATGAACAAACGAGAACCACCAGATGCCAACTTTGGACATGATAGAATTGACCTTGAAGACTTTGAAAATAAAAACACTACTACCCAACTGTTCCTGAAGGCACACTTCATACACAAGGAAAGTGAAAAGCACGACGACGATGTGCGGCGGGCTGCCACAGATGAGCACGCTGAAGACATCTTCAAAGTCACGGGTGGTCTGCCACTGGCGGTTGTGCTCCTGTCGGGCCTCCTGCGGACCAAGCAGTACCCTGGAGAATGGAAGAAGGTGTTTGAGCACCTCAAGTCCGGTTATTGGAAGCGGCTCGACAGCATACTATCCATGTGCTTCGATGACCTTCCACATGACCTGAAATCTTGCTTCCTCTACTTCGCTGCCTTTCCGGTGAACACACTTCTCAAGGCACGCACCCTGGTGTGCTTGTGGATGGCGGAGGGTTTCCTGAGACCAAAAGAGGGCATGACAATGGAGAAGGTGGGCAGATGCTACCTGAACGAGCTGGTCCATAGGCACCTGATAGACCTTCCACCAGTGGAGTATGCCGCTCCTGGGGATGAGCGTGTGACCGTCCAAACCTGTGTCCATGACTTCCTGCTGCTTGAGGCGCAAGAGGCCAAATTCGTGGACACCCACGGCGGCGATGATGTCGAGCCCACATGCACTGCTCGCCGCCTCTCCCTGCAGAATCACAGGGACAAGTATGCTGCTCTCGCCAACCCTTTGCGCCAGCTGCGGTCCATCTTGTCCAACATCGAGAAAGAAGAGGCCAGCAACGAAGGTGCCGATGAGACCAAGGAAGGGAAGCCCGATGCTCAGCTAAACTGGGCCTGCCTGGCCTGCCTCCATCCACGCCACTCCAAGGATTTCATACGGAAGCTCCTGCAAGGATCTGAGTTCCTTCGTGTCATCTGCCTAGACGGCCTAGAGATTGGCGACAAGCTACCCTCTGAGATCGGGAACGTGGTGCACTTGCAGTACCTTGGCATCACCTCCTGCTCCCTCAAGGAGATACCACGGTCGATCGGGAAGCTCACCCACCTCCAGACACTAGACGTTCGAAGCACCGAAGTCAGCAAACTCCCCCATGAGTTCTGGAGGATTCAGAGCCTACGGCATGTGTTTGGCTCCCTCTTCTTTCCCATGCGAGTCAGAAACTTGGAGCGGCTACAGACACTGGCGGTCATAAAGCCCGACCCGGCTGATGGCTGGGATAAAGATACCCTCGCCAACATGAAACACCTTCAGTCCTTGTACATCGGTTGGCTCTCCAAGGAAAATATGCCGGCCTTGAAGTTAACACTCAAGTACCTCGAGCGCCTAGTCATCCGCGGTAAGGTAATTTCCTATGATTTGTTCACTGGCTCCAACCTTCAACGCCTTCAGTTTATGAGTTTGAGGGGGCAGATCTTGCCGCCAAACTCGGATGGGGCTCATGCGCCATCATCCCCGCCAGGGAGAGGGAGTCACCCCTTTTACCTCCCAAGCCTGACAAAATTGCTTCTGAAGAAGACCAAGGTGTCGCAGGATTTCATCGACAAGCTGGGTGAGCTGCCCATTCTTGCCACTCTCGCCCTATTCCGTGGGTCCTTCAAGGGGACACGTCTTGCCTTCACTTGTGGGTTTCGGAGTCTCAAGGAACTGACGCTGGACGTGTACCTGGAGAAAATTGTGATACAGGAGCCAGCGTTTCCTGATATTGACAGTCTAGAGATTCTCCGCTACTCCACTCATCTTCGTGTCGAGACCCATAACAGACCCGACATTGACAAAAAAATCAAATCTGAAGATAAACATATATATGTATATAATATGTAATCAAGCGCCATGGAGTTCCCACGAGCAAGAAGGAAGCTACTGATCAAGATCAACTGTGAGGTTCGTACTATGTGCAATATTCATACAACACGATATATTTGTTGTATTCCTGTGTGATTATTAGGCTCGAGACTGTTACTTGTGCCGTCATGTGCGTGTTTGCCCTGTCTATTTGTTAAACGTCTGTTCGTATGTGTGAGATGATTGTAATTGGGCCTATTTGTGGATTAATCTCTGGTCACTATTTCAATATTTGTATTAATTATGTAATAAAGTGGCAAAAACTGCTTGATTATGCCAGAGTTAATAAAATGATTTGAGTATCTTCAATCAAAATGGCTTTCTTACTTTGGTGTGTATGTGATATGTGGATAAGAAGGAGAATATTAAGGTCTGACACTCCTTTCTTTGGACCATACGTTGGACATTGCGATTGTTGATCTTGGGCCTTGAGATTTTGACAGTGTATTTAGCTTGATCAAGAAGTCCATTTGTCAGGTTGCTCCTACATATGATCTCTCAAGCTAAAGCTCATTCACTCTAGAAAGAAAAAGGAAATGTGCTATAAACCTAACCATTTTGGAGTAAGAATTGGCTTGCAAGCTAGGAAGTCCTGCTGCGTAAACTTGGGATCTGATTACACAAAAGGGAGTAAATTTCATTTTGCACAATTTATTTGTTGCAAGTTGTTAACTTTTTCCGGATAATAAAACTTGCACCACATTTTAGACCTATAATACTTATTTGCACCATATTTAAAAATTAGTTTGATTCTGACAGCGAGGACCCACACTTAACAGGCTTACGTGGCAGGCCAAATCGGAAGCATATTTTGTTGGACTTTTGTTTAGGGGTTTCCGACGTGGCATTCTGCTTCGAACACGCGCTCGCCACCACACCCCAGTACGCGTCCACCGGTGGGTTCGAAGCGGTGGAGGAGCCATAGCAGAGAGAGGCGACCGCCTTAGCCGGATCATCACCGGTGATCGCCCACCACTCCCCTCTCCGTCGTCTCCCACTCCACCTCCCCCTCCGGCATTCACTGCTTTATATCTCTATTCTCTGTCAACGTTGATTGCCAATCTTTATCACTGGAGCAACTTTTTTTTTCTTCTAGGTGCAAAATTCAGCAACTGGCGAGGTCCTGGCAAATGTGGCCTGCATGGGCAACAAAGAAACATCTGATGCAATAGCTTCTGCTCACAATACATTCTATTGTATGTCAAACACATCAGTGCATTAAATTTTTATGCTTGAACACTGTGATCAAATGATGTTTCATGGTTGTCATTGTCAAACTGTTTAATAGGCCCAGAATCTTAATACATGTAAATTAATTAGCTTCTATGTCTGGAGAACATAATCTTTGGACTAGATGTTATGGATCAAGTGAACCTTTGGTGGTTTTAGTCCTGGTTTCTATTGTGCTTGAGACAAGTATGGTACTATGATCTTCTAATCAAACTCTTCTTTTGATGGAAACCTTCCTTACCTGGATTAATTGTAGTTATAATGTTCTATGCCTGGTAGGACACTCGTCTCCACCTGATAACAGAAATAGGAGTTCTGCATGAATTTTTTCTTTGCAGTTGTTGTTTCCCCTCTATAAATATTTATGTGCCTATGCATTCGTTTTTTTCTTTGCATATTTGATTATAGATTCTTTCACATTCACTACTTCTAGTTCTGGTTGTTTGTTCTAACCCTTTCCTTTTTGTAGCTTGGAGCAAACTCACTGCAAGTGAAAGGAGCAAGGCACTAAGGAAATGGTAGTTTGTACTAAATTTTTTGTTCGTGATAGCATATAGTATTACTTGGATATTTCTTCTCACTATGTATATTCCAAAAAGGTATGATCTAATTATTTCACACAAGGAAGAACTTGCACTTTTCATGACACTGGAACAGGGGAAGCCTATGAAAGAAGCCCTTGGTGAGGTGCTTGCTAAAATTGTGCACTGATATTAGTTAGTTGGAGCTCTTCATTATAATGTGTTATCCTAGCCTGATTTGTTACTAATAATCCATTCAGGTCAACTATGGTGCAAGTTTCATCGAATATTTTGCTGAAGAAGCAAAGCGTGTATATGGTGATATTATTCCCCCAACTCTAGCTGATCGCAGACTATTGGTTCTGAAGCAGGCAATATGCTAATACCTTTAACCTTTATTAGTATGTGCCTTGTGCCTTGTGCTAACAATTTTAGCCCCCATCATTACTTCATTATCGTTATATCCTTTTACATTATTTCATTGTCAGTTTGTCTTGAGCCCCTGGTTAGTTGTTACCTGTTACATATAAAGTACCAGTACAGTGAGATTTGTCAATTTTACAAGCTTTTCTTAGCTCATGAGTGGACCTATGTTGTGCTACAGGGGTGGACGGAACACCTGGTCCAACTCTTTTTACCTTTACTGTATCCCATATATATATAGGTGTGCACCCTGTAATTGAAGCCCACTGACTCTACACATGTGGTGATATCTATGGAAACCCCTGGTCATTTAGTGTTCTGGATCTGCCACTGCCTTAACCTGTACATAGGTATGCAAGGGGAAGAAAGATTGCCCTAATCAGCATAAGGAAAAAATAATAATCAAGAATGACGATTGATTGTTATCTGATTATGCAGTTGCACCTAGCCAGTTGTTCAGTCTGGATTTTTAATATCATTTTTCTAGAAGATGTCAGCCTTTTATGAAGTATGGGTATGCAGTTATGCACGATTTTCTCTTTGCAAGTGGCCCTTCAGACATTCCTTTTGGGCTAACTGTTTGCAACAGGCAAAAACAAGGTTTCACTTTTGTATGACTTTTTGGGAACTAGAAAGTATTGGATGATAAGTAACTTTAGGATTTACACATCTTCGTTAAGTAGTGCGTATGTGGAAGGATTTAATGTAGCACAAATTTCACCTTTCATTTCATCAAGCAAAATTCCATGCTTGTACTGTATCATTTTCTTGAATATTTACTTATCATGAGATAACTTACACATGTATCATATATTTTTGCAGCCTATTGGAGTAGTTGGAGCTATTACACCATGGAATTTTCCTTTAGCAATGATAACCAGAAAGATCTCAAGAAAAACACTGCACTCATCCATTGGTTAAATGTTCAAAAGAAATTAGCTGCTATGGTTGTGCATTTCTTATACATGAGTTCACGCAGGTTGGACCAGCATTGGCTTGTGGTTGCACTGTTGTTGTCAAGCCATCAGAGTTCACACCTCTGACAGCATTAGCTGCAGCAGACCTTGCTCTTCAAGCTGGAATACCAGCTGTAAGTTTCTCAAGTTTTCAACAGTTCCAATCTTATTTGTGTATCTTTTCTGTTTCTATATTACTGTATTTGCCAAAAAGTCATGTCTCAAAAGGGATCGCTAAATTTCTATAACGACTTTCACAAAGTAAGGAGTTGGAAACAAAGAGGTTGTGGGCTATTCATGTAAGGTGCACAATTACATATCAAATCTGATTGCTCTAGCATTATAACTAAAACTGTAAGTGTACCGGACAGCTTCTCTTCCTTGTATTGAGAAGTAAACCATTACGTCATAAACCTTACCACTCATTACTGCAATCCCAAAAGTCAGTAGGGAAAATTTCAGGTTTTGGGTAGGTTAGAACAAATCATACTTCCCATCTTTTACTTGCAACAGCTAAGTTGTTTCTCTGGTATTGATTAACTGAAGGTTTTGCTCATCCAGAGTTTTTTTCTCTCATCAATTTCTGTGCTGCCATTGATGGTAGCTATCTTGATCATATTACTTCATTCAGGGTGCACTAAATGTTGTGATGGGTAATGCTCCTGAGATAGGTGATGCACTACTGCAGAGTACACAGGTTTTATTTCCTCCAATTTTTTGCAATACTAAAGGATTTTGTATAGGTTAAGTAGGAACAATTATGGTTGATATGATATTATTTTTTATTAGGTCAGAAAGATTACATTCACAGGAACAACAGCTGTAGGCAAAAAACTGATGGCTGGATCAGCAAATACTGTTAAAAATGTATGTATTGAGAAGCTACTTAAGAAAGGTTTACTGAACATCAGCGAGTACTGATGTTTGCACAATGTTAAATACTCTAAAGTTTAATGTTTCTTGTGCATGCTTACAGATTTCTCCTCGTAGAGCACATTTGATTCACATGCATTGTTGTATAGGTTTCCTTTGATGAAATATTACTATAGCTATCCTTGTTTTAGACGAACATGCAAGGGATCAGTGCAGAAGGGTACAGTAATCTGGCAATAACTAGTCGTTTTCGGTCAAACTGGCCCCTACTGGTTATTTGGAAATGGCTTTGGCCAGTTCAGGATCATGTGTATAATACTCATCAATGCCCCAGACATCACATCTTGAAAAGTCTTGCTGGCTAGTAACATAATTGTGTGTCAATGGTGTGTTGCTGTGACATTTCCACTTCTAACATGTTTGGTGAAGTCTTGGTCTTGGTATACGCCATATTGTCAGTACAAGATCTTTTCACTGTGCAGTAAACTATATTTTTTTATGAGACCTTTTTTTGCAAAGCTTTTATTCAGCTATCATTTCAATCTTGCCTTCTAGTGTCGATGCTCACAATGATAATTCTTTTGTAGGTTTCTTTGGAACTTGGTGGGAATGCACCTTGCATTGTTTTTGATGATGCAGATATTGAGGTTGCTGTAAAAGGCAGTGTAAGTAAAATGACTTATCCACACTTTCACAACTATGCATTGTTTTTGATGATGCAGATATTGAGGTTGCTGTAAAAAGCAGTGTAAGTAAAATGATTTATCCACACTTCCACAACTATTTTTGTGTTACTTTTTGTTTTTCCACTAGCATACTGACCAATAAGGTCATCTTTAGTTCTCTAGGTGGTATGACAATAGCTTTGATTAATTTTGTACATAATATCTAAGAGTTTACATAACTTAATTCTTTGTTGGGCCTATTGTTTCATTATTTTGTGGTTTTGAGTGTGTGAAGTAGAATTTGCAATGTTGTCTAATGCTGTCCACTGCAGGTCAATGTATGCATTTTCTTTTTTTGCACTCATATTCTTTTGACTTCTCTTTTTTCTGAGCTGCTAGTGAGAAACATACTATGGGCTAAAACATGTAGGCTTCTTTTGTTCTGTGTCCCTACATAGATTTTGTCAGAAATTCAGTGCTGGGTCTTCTAATGGTCAGTATCTGGGTGATGCAGCTGCCTGCCTGGTATATTGGGTGGTGTGTATGGTAGAGTGTAGACTCTGCTTTCTTGCTTCTGACTCCATCTATACCGTTTTATTGTCATCAACTTCCATTCATCCCTAGCTGGTAACCACAAGTCTGTTCTCATGCCATAAGCATGTACCCTGTTAGGCACGGTACCTCTGTTCAGATTAGACAGAGTTGGCCATCATTTATTCTCAAGTGTCAACGACCCAACCACATGGAGAAGCAAGCGACAATGCTGATCCATGTGAAAATGTTCAAGCATCCTAATGTTTCAAAGACCTGTCAATCTATAGCTCATTGCTACAGCCAGTTCAAACAATTATTCTTGAGCTCTGTCTACACCTCATTGCATAAAAGGGGCTGGTTTTTTTAAGCAAGGAGAATACAACCTCTGGCTTCAATTATTGAAACCAAAACAACTATTACAAAGTTCAGATCCAAAACAAAACAGCATGGCAAGGCATGCAGCCTGCCTGAGCCTGAGAAAACAAGACTAAAGAAAAGCTAAAACCATTTCATGTCATATGTAATACTTATGTTTCACTCCATAGCACATTTCCTAACAGACTTTGTTGAGGTGCGGAAATTGTAGTTTTGTGTTATAATAACCATATTCACCAATTCCATTGGTGCTCAGCTTGCTGCCAAGTTTCGCAACAGTGGACAGACGTGTGTATGTGCAAACAGGATATTGGTGCAAGAAGGCATATTGATCAGTTATGCCATGTACATGTTATTGGGGCCTCTTTTGTTCCGTTACAAAGCTGCAGGTTGCATCTGTTGGTATCTATGAAGAGTTTGCAAGTGCATTTGTCAAGGCTGTTCAGAGTTTGCAGGTTGGTAATGGGCTTGAAGAGAGTACATCACAGGTACGTAATTCTGGTATTTTATAACCATGATAACTATTGAACTAGCTATATTTTCAGCTATGTGTTTCTTGTGTTCATTGCTTGGCCAATGTTTTATCATGCAATGTATATGAGCTGTATAAGAATACCTATTGTTGCAGCAGTACTTATCGTTCACCTTCTTGCTGCATCGTCATAGATCAGTCCTTGTGATCTGCTATGGGCAACTACCTACCCTCGCCTAAGGAGTTACAGTTTCTTTCATATGCAGGGTCCTCTGATCAATGAAGCTGCTGTTCAAAAGGTTCATATTTTGCACTGGCCATAATTTCTCCATATTGTTTAGTATGTCTCCTCGGTAAAGTGATCCTCACATGTTCTATGTGTTGCCTGTTTTCTTGTAGGTAGAGAAGTTTGTAAATGATGCTACTTCAAAGGTAATCTCAAAAACATCAAAAGGACGTGCATTTTTCCTTTTGATATTGAAAGGCGTGTTCAAAAAACAAGAACTAGACTGATTCCTGGCACCAGCTGGACTGTCTGTAGCAGGGTTCTCAAAACCGTGAGACACAACTGGACATCCATCAAAGAACATCTATACCAAAATGCTTGTGTTTGCTTATACCTCGAACCTGAAATCTGCAATTTTAATAATCCCTGGTGGAGGCAGGCTGGTTTCTGGATTTTACTTGGAAAATGATAACTTACTGATATAAACCTGAATTTGGTACAACTCAGGGTTAACTTGGAACTTATGTTGCTTGCTTCAGTTAAGACTAGGACCTTGTTTGTTGCTGTTGATCAGTTCTCTTTGCAACTGCATGTAAAGAATCTCCTTGGTCCTTCTGTAGGGAGCCAACGTCATGCTTGGTGGTAAAAGGCACAGCCTCGGGATGTCATTTTATGAGCCAACTGTAGTAGGGAATGTGAACAGTGATATGCTTCTTTTCAGGTAGAGTTTAAAATTCTACCTTTCCAACCTGACTAATTACGAACCTACCTTGTTTCAGTGCATAGATTCTACTTTCATGTGATGGGCAAGTCCTTTGCAATTTACAACTGTGTCCAAATTTCTACTCTTTATGATGTGATAGGTTAATCTATAATTTGCTTCAGGGATGAAGTCTTTGGTCCAGTTGCACCACTTGTACCATTCAAAACTGAGGAAGAAGCAATCCGTTTGGCAAATGACACCAACGCAGGTTCATTAGCTGGCCCAAGTGCACTGATAACTTTTTAGGATTTCCTTTTTAAAAAACTGCAATCACTCTTGAGCAATATATCAAGCCCTGTAACAAAATTGCAGTGTAACATAATGTACAGGGTATACTGCAGTGAGAAAACATCAGTAGTGAATGATACAGCATTCGTATATTTCTAGATGCTGGAAATTATAATCTGCGATATATAAAATGTTAAGCATAACCATCTTAAGAAAACCCAGCAGTAATGAACCTTGTCTAAGTGATGTCGTAGTCTTTCCTAGAGGCTATCTGTCAGAAAGTGAATATATAGGGAACCATGCGTGTACCTGACCTGCGTAAATTGTGGACACTGTCTGCACTCATATTTATAATTTGCATTTGTTGGCCTGTTTTCCTTATTCTTTTTTATCTCTCAAGTATAGTAGCCTCATTATGCATGATTTGCAGGCTTAGCTGCATACATGTTTACAAAGAGCATACCTCGTTCGTGGCGTGTTTCTGCAGCTCTTGAATATGGGCTTGTCGGTGTGAACGAGGGACTGATTTCAACAGAGGTAAGGAAGTCTGAAATAGAATTACATAACTTCCTGATTTCTGTCCTATTAACATGTCAATATTCTTTCCCGTATTCAGGTAGCACCATTTGGTGGGGTTAAACAGTCTGGCCTTGGGCGAGAAGGATCGAAATATGGCATGGATGAATACCTGGAGGTTGGTACATACAAATCTTTAAATTGTTTCTGCTGTTCCTCTTGGTGACGCTCATTGCTCGACTGCAAATTTCAGCTTAAGTACATCTGCATGGGCAACCTGAGTTGATGCTTGAATTTAGCCTGCTAAAAACATCTGAACGACGATGAATTCGAGAAACCGGAGGCAGGTGTAGTGATAAGCGTGGAGTTCAGTAGCTGTAAGATCGGACAAAGAGGACAGCAGTAGTGGCTCTTGGAGAATAAAGTGAGTAAGCCGCCGTGCCCGAATAAAAAGGCTGTAAAGAGTTGTAAATGATGTCAACCATAAAGCACCGCGTCATCTCCGATCTTTGGTATAAATAATCATGTTATTCATGATCAGATTAGTGTACATTATGTACTAGTACAATCTAAAAGGGCTTGCCGTAAACAAAAACTTAAAAAGGGTTGATGAGTTACTGCGATGTGCTGCATTACAGTCCTCGGTACGTATAATACGCCTGATTCCTCAACACAAGATACATGGAGTATCATGGTATGCTGGTGTCCAGGCGCCAAGGCCTATCTTCGAATCAACCCGGTATATTTAATCTTACTAATGCCAGATTCACTATATCTAATTATTTTTTCTGGTAACTATGGTTTCTACACAACATGCTTAGCAATCGCCTCTTATAGTACAGTACTCGTGATCCTCTGGTTTAGGTACCAAACTAGCTATAATTTTCTTTTTTGAATCGTTTGGTAGTAGTAACTTTCTTAACATAATGTCAGAGATCATCAGTAATCTTCTTCTGGTAGTACATTATATACTACTCCACTAAGTACAGTACCGTTCCGAAAGCAGAGAGGATCTCGTTCATATCTCGTCTTTTCCGCTTAGCGAGGAGCTAGACACCAGAGTACATGCAGACCCTGGGCAGCAAGTGGGTCAGCACAGCAGGGCGAGCAAACCGTATGGCACACGCTGCTGCATCTGCTTCAGCAGCAGGGAAGAATAAACGAAGCTTCCTCTCTCATCAACGGCTTCTTTTCTATCCCCTCCCCTTTTTCCCTCTCCCAAAGCCTGCTTGTCTCTTGCACACCGGACCCACCGGCAGCGCAGAGTCCGAGGCAAGCCAGGCTATTGGCTAGATTACTTTGATGCACCCCAAGATGATTTGCCTCGGAAATCGCGCTCTCTCGTATAGTGCTCTGGAGACGCTCAGCCTTCGGAATTTACTGTATGGTTCGAGAAGAAGCTTCCTCGAAATCTCTGCATACATCTCCCTCGCTGTCTCTCTATATCACCAATAAATAGTACGGTACCGGGACTGGATACCAGCGTGCTTGTACTTTTGTAACCTTCTTTTTTCACTTTAAAATTTTAGAACACTTCTAAAATATTATATCATAGGTTATATTTTATTATATTAAATAACTATTTAAATACAATATTCTTTATAGTTTATATCTTAATATTATATCTATTTTTTTTATTTATTATATTTTATGATTAATATTATCATTTTAACCTTATAGCTTATTTGTAACATAGCTCTAGTACATAGTAGTACGGATGTAAGTCACACATAATCGCTCAAGAATTAATTTGCATCGATCATACCCCTAAAAGCTGTATCTAGATTAAGAAATAGCTTCCCTCTCTCTCTCTCTCTTCCATAACTACTCCATTACATAATTTTTTTGCTAAGTGGCATGGATTAAAAGACGGTTGAGATGGAGCATTGGAACTACCCTTAGGGAACGAGAGAGATAAGGCAAAAGGTTGTCATGTCAATTTGGCAGCATTTTTTTGATTTCTTAACTAGGAGATGGACGCACACAGACATTCATAAATGGATTGTGGTGCACATCCCATTTGCTAGGACAAGTATATGCTCCTACAAGGGTTTGAAGTATATACTCCTACGAGGTATAATATACCCCTCCGTTCATTTCTTTATCGTGTATTTTGAACCGGCACATAGATTAAGGAAGATCTGAGATTTAGAAATTCACTGAGAAGTACTATAGAAAGATACTCCCTCCGTTCCATAATACGTGTCATACTGACATTTTACACTTCCACCAAAGACTTATTAAAAGGACTAAACTACCCTCAATTAATTTATTAATTAGCCTAATCAATGTACTATTGCATTCCCTAGAATCATGCATGCAGGCCAATGCCGTGACTAATTGTGCTTGGGGACACTACCTCAGTAAACACATTCACTGACGGGCGCAAAACTGCAATCACTGACAGGTTTCGCGCCCGTCAGTAAGACTATGTCAGTGGAAGTAGCTACTTCCACTGACGGGCGCAGAGCCCGTCAGTGGAGATACACAGAACAAGCAAAAAAAAATAGGGGCCCTGCAGGACCCAACCCTAGCCCTAGCCCGCTATGCCCGTGGATGACGCCGGCGCCGCCGCGCATCGCCTCTGCCCGGACTCCTGCTGCTCTTCTCGCGCTCGGCCGCCACCTCGCCGTGGATGATCTCCCGAGCTCCCACGCGCGTACCATGCACGCCAGCTCGCCGAACCTCGCCTCCCCTTTCCGAGCACACGCACCCCTCCCCCTTCTCTTCTCCCTCGAGTTACCCGAGCACCCGCAGGTTCTCCAGAACAGCTCCCCCGCCTCCCCTCGCCATTCCCGAGCCCAATCCACCGCGCCGCCGTTGCCCCCATCTCCGGTGAGGCATCCCGAGCCGCCTCCTCTCGTCGCAAGCCCAATCCCCCAAGAGAATCAACCTCCTCTGCATCAGATCCGCGCCGACCTCCTCTGCATCTCTCCTCTGCATCAGGTCGGTGGTGGTGGTGGTTCCGGCGGCGGGAGGTGAGGTAGGTGGCGGCAAGAGGCGGCGGTGGTGGTGGTGGTTCTTTGCGGTGGCGGGAGGGCAGGCGGCGATGTGGTGGGCGGCGAGAGGTGGGCGGCGAGAGGCGATGGGATCGGGGGGCGGCGAGAGGCGAGGGGCCGGAGTGGCGGGAGGGCAGGCGGCGATGTGGTGGGCGGCGAGAGGTGGGCGGCGAGAGGCGATGGGCGGCGATGGGATCGGGAGGCGGCGAGAGGCGAGGGGCCGGAGTGGCGGAGGCGAAGGGGGATCGGGGTGTCGGAGGCGAGAGGCGATGGGATCGGGGGGCGGCGAGAGGCATAGAGGGGATCCGGAGAGAGAGCGGCAGAGAGGGGATCGGGAGTGGATGGGGATTAGGTTTTAGGTTTTTATATACCTCACTTGGGTTTGGGCTTTGGGCTGTAGTTTGGGCCGGTAGGAATCACTGACGGGCTGAATTTCACACCTGTCACTGGTGTGCAGAAAATCACTGACGGGTGCGATTTAGACCCGTCAGTGGAGCAAACCTGTCAGTGGTAATAGGTCACCAGTGACGGGTCATATTTTGCGCCCGTCAGTGGTAATTTTTCCTCTAAAAATATGCCGCCGGTTGATAACTTCACTGACGGTCCAAATTGTCGCCTGTCACTGGTGTTAGTAACAGTGACGGGGGCCCACTCGCCCGTCACTAATGACCGATCAGCAAAGGTGTATTCTGCAGTAGTGGGAAAGTAAATCATAATAGCACGGCATTAATGATGGGAGGGGTATAGAGGGAACAAATGGTGAAAACTCACCTTGAGATAGTAGGATGACATGTATTATGAAACAAAATTTAAAAGACATTATGACAAGTATTGTGGAACAGAGGGAATATAGAAGATAGTCGTGCATAAATGTATAAGAAAGAGAAAGAAATAAACAAAGGTAGGATGGTAGTATTATACCAGAGCGCACGGATTATACTTACTTCCATCAGATAGGATAGTAGTATTATAACTATCTAATATAGAAGCTAGCATAGTCTAACTCTACTTAACCTTTGCTTACTGGTTGATAAGGGTCGGACCTATATACACGTAATTCCTATAACGGATATAGGAAAATTATAACCTAGCTAGTTGATGATTTGAACAAGCCCCTTGGGAATCGTGCAGATTCAATAGCCTCGACAACTGTGCCTCCATGCATGAGTACTACAGCATACTGTTGCTTCTTTTAAGTCATAAAAGCCCTACTCAGGGATGAGTATACTCCCTCTGTCCACAAATGTAAGGCGCGCACGGGATTTTAGGTTCAACTTTGATCAAGAATTAAACCAATACTATTGAATTATATAATATAAAAGTGATACCATTTGAAAATATGTTTGAATATGAATCCAATGATATCATTTTTTATGTCATAAAAGCCCTACTCAGCGATGAGTATACTCCCTCCGTCCACAAATGTAAGGCGCGCACGGGATTTTAGGTTCAACTTTGATCAAGAATTAAACAAATACTATTGAATCATATAATATAAAAGTGATACCATTTGAAAATATGTTTGAATATGAATCCAATGATATCATTTTTTATGTCATATAACTTAATATTATTGGTTTAATTCTTAGTCAAAGTTGAATCTTAAATTCCGTTCACGCCTTACATTTGTGGACGGAGGAAGTATATCGTAAGGGATTCAGGATGCAGAGTTCATAGTACTCTAGTATGTTTAGTACAGTAAGCAAGAGAGAATCCAAACAACGACAATCCAACCTTTTACAATTTTGTTTCCCTTTTCCTTTTTTTAATTTTACTTATTTTCATTAGCTTTTACGTCGCATCTTGTGGATGCGACGATGTCACCAAGACAAGGCTGAGACTAGCAGAGATCATCACTGAAGCTTTAAACGTATTTCAAAGATTATTACTCCTGCCGTTCACACATATAAGATGTATCTTAATTATTTAAATTTAGCTTTAATTAGTAGTTAATCTAATAATATATAGATTATGTAACATAAAATTGATGTTATTATATTTATATTTAAAAACACTTTTTGTGATTGTGATTCTATAACTATTAACAAAATATTGTAAAAGAAATTTATTGTCAAAGCTTGAGTTCGAATAATCAAAATACGCCTTATATATGCGGACAGAGAGAGTATCGAGCTCGGTCGTCAGTGAACAAAATTCAATAGAAGATTAAATGCAACAAATAATATATGTAACAAACTGAAAATATGAGCAGCATCTCACTGCCAAAACAAAAAAGGATAACTCCTGCAATACTTAGGTTATTATGGCTCACAAGTTCGAATTTGTGTTGATCCCGAGTAAGCGTATAAAGCTCGATCAATACATGTATAACTCTAATAAAACCTAATAACGAACGACGGGCCATCCTCATGTGAGGATCTTAAGGGTATCATTGTCGTTGTACTCAAGTCTAGGGTTTAGATGTGTCCTTCTGTACCCTTGTACTATATATTACCTTTTGGGCTCATTGCAACAACTACACACTCTCTTGAACCTCGTGCAATGTTGCGACGGATAGGGATGGCAACATGCACTGCTACAAATAGGCTTATCACATACAGGTGAAAAACCTCATCTCTGACAATCTTCCATTCCGTCTGTAGGCTTCTATTTGTGACGACAAAAGTCATCATAGGCAAACGGATAACCGTCAATGAGTGTGTCATCTCTGATGGGTCTCCTGTGAACGCCCATCTGTAATAACCCTCATCACAAACGGGGATTCATAAGAGACCCATTAGTGATGAGGTAATATCACTGACGAGTGTGAACTAAAGCCCGTTAGTGATGAGGTTGATGTCATGGACGAGTAAGTGCCGAAACCCGTCAGAGATATCTTCCTTATCATAAACGGGTTTTTTTGTTTATCCCTCTATGACAAGGTTTCTAGAGGGCATGGCTATTCCTGATTTAGAGCCAGCCTTGCATAAAAACAGATATATATATACACACATCAGTTTCACATCCCAGTTTTGTAGCCACAACAGATACATACATCCCAATTTTCACAGCCACATGCATACATACAATAAGCAATCAATCCCATATATTCATATTCACCCATATTGCAATGTACATATCACATCCACATGACAAATAAATTCAAAGAGACATAACAATAAGCATGTATCATAAGTTTTACACACACACACTCTCTCTCTCCCTATCTAAATCTCTCTATATAGGCGCATGGAACTCGCCTTTTTCGGCTATGACCTGACCATTGATGAGAGAGGCGAATCCGCTTGACGTCATCTCTTTCCAAGGTTTGATCCTCGCATGTACAGTATTATTGCATCACAAACTTGTAAATCTTTGTTTTTAGAGATAAAATCTGAGATGAGGTTCATGTTGTACATAGTGTAGAACCAGTAGAATTCGCTCAATGGGGGCTATTGTTTGCACTGTAAAAAAGAACAAATTTGATAATTAGTCATGAGGCCCTAATTAAGAGTCCAAATTGTGCTTTCCAAAATATTATAGCTCATCATACCGGGAATTTAAATATGTGAGAAAGCTTTTTTCCCTTGGTGTTTCCTCCACGAAGACTGAAGTAAAGATAAAACATGATCGAGCACATCTTTTATGGGCATGAAGTCGTGATTCTTTTGTGGTGAATCAATGAAATATACCTTGTTGTGCCGTAGTGTGATGACAACCGTAACCCAATGATGGCCACACATAAATGTCATAATACAGTCATTAAAACTATAAGTTTGTAAACTACACAATTGACCAATTATAGCTAATAGTGCAACACTTAGCTCAACCTGCATGCAAACACAACATATTCTTTATCCCTTTGAGCTAGAAAAACCTTTAGGATGTATTCCCTTATATAGGCAACATCTTGTCTTATGAATTCAGCCGACACCATGAATAGGTCGAGAAAACCCACAAGTTCCTTCCATTTGCTGGCTTGAGTGAACATGAAACTATATATACAAAAGCAATGAGTATATATGTACTATATATACTGGTTTCACACGAATGTAGATTGTGATGTACATAGCACACTTATAGTGTCCATCATCTCAAAATTGACATCTCAAGGGCATTGAGGTTGAAGAGCTCGAAGATGTCCTGGAAGTTTGCTATCCAACATGTTGTATGTACATAGCAGTGAAGCCAAAATCTTCTTCCTTCACATGTGAGTTACTATCCCAACGACATTTAAATAGTGGAATCTTGAAACATACATAGTCGAGCTCCCAAATCTCCGTTATGTACCCATATTATGGCAATTTTCTCCTAGCTGTATTGATGGCATCAACACACATGCCGCCGTTCTGGTATATGCTCTTTGCAACCTGAGCATTCGTATAAAATGTGTATCCATTTATTTTGTATCCTTGCCATGTTACAACTGAAAATGCAGATTGTCTTGCCAACCATGGTAGCACATCGTTGTTTAACAAGCTCCCCGTGAGTTGGTTGTTGAACCATTCGTTGAACCGTGAGTTGTGCTGATTTGTGATCCAAACATCTGATCATGACGGATTATCTTGTCGGAGCATTTTCATGTGCTCCTCGATATACGAGGACACTAGAGTAATGTGTTGCAAGACCGCGAAATAGGCGCGATCAAATGCATCCTTTTGTGGTGTGATTGCTTTCTTTCTGAGGGTCCCAATATCTTCGAGCCTCTCCTTATGGTGAGATTGAGGCACGTGTATTAGCTTGACCTAGGCCACTTAGTCCACACAGAACGCAATGACCTCTTTGATAGCATAACCTTCGATAATGTTGCCCTCCTGCCGAGATCGATTTCGTACAAGGGGCTTGAGAGTCCCCATGTACCTTGCATAAAGGTACATGCTATGTAGGAATACTGGCCCAATCATTTTTATCTCTCTCACAAGGTGAATTGAGAGATGGACCATGACATCAGAAAACAACAGAGGATAATACATCTTAAGCTCACATAGAATCTCCTCCAGCTCTGTGTGAAGAGTGTCTAGTGCTTAAAGATTGATGGCCTTCAGAGAAATTTTGTCAAAGAAATGGGAAAGCTTTAGGATTTTCTCTGGAACCTTGGGTGGTAAAATACCTCTAATTGCAATAGGTATAAGCTATGTCATCAGCACATGACAATCATGAGACTTCATGTCAATTAATTTCAGATCTTTCATTGAAATGAGCTTCAATATGTTTGAGGAGTCACTGGAAGGATGGAAGGAACTTTCACATCATGTAAGCTTGTGCACAATTATGCTCTCTCGGTCTTGCATAGAGTGTAACAAGCAGTAACGAGGAATGTTTATCCTTTTTTAGTCTAGAGCGTTGCTAGCCTAGGTCTTATTCTCATTTCTTGCATGTCATAACGTGCCTTCACACCATCCTTTATTTTTTCAAAAATGTTGAGTAACAAACCAATCTAGCTTTTACATACATTCCTCTCTACATGCATCACATCGATGCAGTGATGAATTTTCAAGTCCTCCCAATATGGTAACTCCTAAAATATTGATTTCTTCTTCTAGATGTCATTCCTCAATTTATGTCCCTTTTCAAATTCAACAGCTATATGCTTGACCATACCATGAACCTATTTGCTCTTTGGAATAGGATCTTCCTTCGTTTTTTCGGCGAATTCTGATGTCATCTTGTGGCATGGGTGATCTCTCTTTAGGAGTCTTTGATGACGCATGTACAAGGTTTTGTGGTACTTGCCAAGCCACACACTCGCCGTGTCATCTCCGCAAGAAACACAGGCTTTTTCTCCTTTTGTACTATAGTCATTGACGATTAAAAACAATAAACCATGTAATGTGAAGTTCTCCTTTTTTCTGTATCCCATACATCAACCCCTTTATTCCACAATTTTTGCATATCTTTCGTCAGTAGTTCTAAGTACACATTAATATCGTCCCCAGGTTGCCTAAGCCCTTGGATAAGTATCGACAACATAATGTACTTCGACTTCATACACACCCAAGGAGAAAGGTTGTAGATATTGATAAGCACATGCCAAGTGTTGTGTCGACTATTAAAGTTATGAAATGGATTCATTCCATCTGTACTCAGTCCAAACCTTATATTCCTTGGGTCTTCATCGAAAAATGGATACTTCATATCAATGCTTCTCCACTAGATAGCACTAGCAGGATGTCTTAGCATTTTATCTTTCTTACACCCCTTAACATGCCAACGCATCATTTTCACATCCCTCGACTTCGCAAACAAACACTTCAACCGGGAAATTATAGGGAGAACCACATGACCTTAGCTAGAGACCCTTTTGTCACCTCGTTTCCCTCGTATCATCATCTTAATTTTTGTGCTTCTTGTATCAAGATGTGTTGCACACCGGACATACATGCTAGTCTTCATAGTCTTTACGAAATAGGTTATAGTCGTTTGGACATGTGTATATCCTTACAAGTTCCGTTCCTAGGGGACAAAGCACATTCTTGGATTTATATGTGCTTGTGGGCATATGGTTTCCCTTCGGCAACATGTCCTGTAATAGAGTTAATATCTGTGTGAAACCTTTGCCGAGCTACCTATTGCTTGCCTTCAATTTGAGAAGTTCAAGAACGGATGACAATTTCATGTATTTCGACTTGCAGCCCTTGTACAAAATGTCTTCGAGTGCACCATCAAACTCAAGAATTTATCATACTCTTTCCCATAGAGGTCCTTTCCTTCCACCTTGTGCAATATCTGTCCCAGATCCATATCAATGCCGTTATTGGGAAACATATCCTCATTGGATTTAGAATTGACATGAGCAAGTATCTCGTTGACTTCATCGCCTTCCTATATAATCGGTTCTTCACCATGACTGGTCTAACGACTGTAATCCTCTATTAAACCCCGACGAATCAAGTGTCCTTGGATCTGCGTTGTGTTCTTCCACATCTGGTCGTTCTTGCAGTCAATGCATGGACAAAGCATAAAGCCATCAAACCTTGATCTCAACAAGACTCCTTTCCGACTCTCATAAATTCAAAAACACCATTCAAGTACTCTCTAGACACAAGGTTGTTGTACATCCTTCTTCGCTCCATCTGCCCAATGCATATAAAAAAGTAATTAGTTATGCAAACTATTATTATTCAAACCTAAATTATATATATATAATAATTACCAAAGATTCACTAATTACCTATATACTAAATCCTAATTATACAAATTAATCTTAGCTAAAATTGTAACCATCCTACCTAGCTCATCTAAAACAATATCCTACCTAGCTCATCTAAAACAATCTTCTACATTCCCCATTTACTTGTAATTACCTAATACCATTATCAGTGTAATCTCCTTTGGCTTGACTTCTACCTATTCCTCCAAATCCCCCAAATAAAAAGCATAAACCATAGCCATAAAGCAATAACTAGAACAAATACAAATTGCTTACCTTAGACCACCAAGAAGTACTACATCTACGATAAAGCCTCCAAATCTATGGTAAGATCGCCTCAAGATTACGTAGTTGCAGGCACCTTACAAACATATTTGGGTCTGGAAGAAACAGATCTGGGTTGGGCATGTAGGTCCGAGATACACCATTTGTGATAACATCTTAGTTGGGTCTGTATAACAAATCATCTATGATAATTACACTTATCACAGACGGGTTGATAGTACAGCCACTAGATATGTGTCATCACTGATGAGTGACAAAAAACCCATCAGTAATAATACGTCATTACTGACAGTTTTTATTTCTAGGCTTATCACAGATGGGTTATTATGGTGACCGGTTTGAGATTTCCTTTATTTCAAACGAATGAGGTCATTCGTCAGTGATGAACCGTCGATAATAAACCATTCTATAGTAAACGGCTGTTGTGGAGGTGACGTGGGAGAGGTGAACGTCGACCAAGCGACCGGATCTAGGTGGATCGAGCAAGGCCAGCCCCATCGTGATCCTCTCTGACCAGTGGTGGGCCGGTGGCGTGGGTCGAGTGAGGACGCACGGATCCAGGTCAGACTATGTCAGATTGGACTAGAAGACTAGTCTAGACAACCATGGCGAGGACGAGGGCTGCTGCAGGATGGTGCGCAAAAAGAATGCGGTCGAGAGCATCGGATCTGCGCTGCGGCTGCAAAGACGGAGCGGCGGCGGCGCTAAGAATCAAAACATATCTAGGCGCAGCAGCTTGAGGAGGAAGTGGGTAGCCCAATCTGAAGAAAGGCGAGGTGGCCTTCGACAGGCTACGGCTCTCTGTCATGAAGCTCCTCCACGCATTGTGCTTAATAAGGAAACTATTGGTTTGCGGTGTCCATGCTGGCCCCGGGGTTGGCGACTGCTCCTCCGGGGAGGCATTGCGACGAAAATTGGGAGAGAGCTTGGTTTGTAACCTTGCAGCTCCGGTATCATGCTGATACGGCAGGAATAGTGCATAAGTGTATAGTTAATTGTATTGTAATGAGCCTAGAGGACAATATATGTACAAGAAATCAACGACACAAAGGGACAGACTCAAACCTTTAGGCGCACACTGTCCCACGAAGAATACTTTGTAGCTTCAGTCTATTGATCCAATTAGCAGCAGGGACCCAGCAGCGAGCTATTTAGAGTTTCCGTTCGAATCAAATTCGAAAATATACATTGCTTGCGTGCAGTACGAGTGCTCTCACTTGCTTTGGTTTTATCTTTTCCTCCCTTTTCCTTTCGTCTTTCCCTCTTTAAATACTGTAGAATCATCATTTCGACTAGGCCCACCTCATGGATCGACTGCAAACTTGTGTTCTATAATAAGCTTGTTCTTAATTAGTCCTAGATATATAATAGTGTACCCATTTTACTATAAATAATATTTCCTTAAATTCGATTCCATATAATCACACAAGTATATACACAATGGTTGTTCGAACTGCTTTAATTTGCTTTGGCTTTTCGATCGTCATCACTTTAGTAGTTCAGACTTGCATGTTGATCACATGACATGATTAATTTGTTTTCATTAGCTTGCCCTAGTTATGAACAAGACATAACGTGGCACATATACAAACATAACCTAAGCTAGTTTTACTTTTCCTTTTGGTGGCATGAAGTAGATTACATATATTTCTGCGCATGAGAGCAAGCACTACATTAATATAGCGTGACAGGTGTTGCATGCTCTAATGCAGTCGATTTTAATTATGGTGCCAACATTTTCGAAGACAAGGACATTGATACTATCCCATTTACAGAGCTTGCATTGAAGCTACTAGCTAGAGTATGCATAGATATTCTGCGTGCACATATATCTATGCTGGCTCTGTTAATTTGGAGGGAATAGATCAATCACATTTGCATCAAAAGTACGTTACACGCTAAAAGTTTCAGAAAAATATACCCCCTCCATATCACAATGTAGATCGTTTTAGCTATTGATATATTCTCTAAAATGACATTTTACCCATCAATTTATATAAAAAAATATGTTATTTCACATAAACTTGATATACATTATGAAAGTATATTTCATGATGAATCTCATAATATCAGTTTACTTAGTGCTGTAGATGTTAGTAAAATATTCTATATTAATGATCAAACTTAAAAACATTTGACTTTCATAAATTCTAAAATGACCTACAACATGGAGGGAGTATTATATACATGTTTCGAAACCCAACCAACTAAGAAGAATTAATTAATACGTGGTACGTACACAATACTACAAGTATCAGAGATAGTTCCATTAACATGTTCTTGTATCGGTACATGCATGCCTGAGGATCAAAATGAAAGCTTGTCTCCTCGGCATGCAAGAATACCAAATTAAGTAACACATTTACACCCATCTTAATTAAGAAAACGTGCAATTACATAGAACCATCCTCAAGATAGATAATCCTAGACTTTGAGCATCATCAGACAATGTGATCGATACATGCACCACTATAAGATCATCCTGATCAATGACGCATTTGCCGCATGCTATATTTCCCCCATTAATTTCATGCACTCAAGCTATACTTATTTAGCCACATGCATGCACCAGTTAATTAAACAAAGCACTAGATAGTTAATTTCCTGCACTTAGTTTGATTGATTGATTTACCCGTAGATCACCGACGGGCTCCCCATCCTCTGGTGGCCTCCCATCTGCGGCCGCCGCGGCGACGGCCGCTCGAGCTTGGAGCCTGCGCCGTCGAAGCCTCTGCTCCCCGCCGAGTCACCGGACATCGTCATCGGCTTCGCCTCGTACATGCCAGCGATGGAGTCCATGTCGTCCATGCTGCCGTCCATCATCGGCGGCGCCATCTGGAGCAGCTGGTCGCCCTTGTCCTGGTCGCCGTCGTCGTCGCCCCACATCATCGGACTTTTGCCGCCGGTGTAATGGCCGGGCCTCTTCTTCCCCAGCGACCCGATGCCGCCGCCATCGCTGCACGCGAAGAAGCTCTCCATTGGCTGCTGCTGCTGCAGGTCTAGGTGGCCGCCGGCGCCGCCGTAGAGGTGCAGGTCCTGCAGGGAAGGGAAGCCCATGGAAGATCCAATGTCCTTGATGGAGCACACGTCGAGGACGGCTGCCTGGCTGCCTAGGGTCTGGTATGCTTTCTCCAGGATGGACTGCATGTACTTCCCCTGGGCTTCAATCCTCATCTGGAGGTGCTTCTGCACCTGCATGTCAATTGCCATGTTCATGCATTCATGAGTTAATTCGGCCTAATTAAAATTTAGTATTAGTTAGTGCTAGTTAAGTCCAGAAATATAAGTATGAACGTTTGTCAAGATTTATCTTTGACCAACAATTAATCTAATAATATAAGTCACCCATGCATTCCGAAATTTAAGTTTGACCAACAATTATACCAATAGAATGTAGATTACATGACATAAAAGTGACATCGTTGAAAAATGCTTTTGAATATGAATTAACTTTTGTGTCATATAACATACGTTTTATTGGTCTAATTGTTTGTCAAACTTAAATCTTAAAATGCGTGGGTGCATTACATTTTGGAACAGAGGGAATATAGATTATGTTGTACAAAATTAATACTATTAGAAAGTGCTTCTAAATATGAATCCAATGTTATCAAGTTTAAATCACATAATTCCCGTATCTTTGGATTGATGATTTGTTAAAGATAAATGTGTCTTATATTTCTATATTAGGGGAGTAGTAAGCTTCCTGAGAATGTTCATGCATGCAATTATTTAAAGTTGATGAGCATGAGCAGCATGGGAAGGGCACAAAAAAGGGAGTTCAGTAAACTTCCTAAGGCTTTTAAAAGGAGCAATTGGACTTCATGAGAATTTCACGATCTTTTTGCATGCATGTGCTTTAATTCTTGATTAGTTATTACCTCTAGCTGCTCATGTAGCCTTCTCTGGACCTCCATTTGCATTCTGATAGCCTCGTTCATGTGCACATTTCGGCTGAAAGATTCACAAAATTTGAAAGGAGAAGGTAGAGGGTTAGGACTTGAACATATCCATGAAAATTAAGCTTAATAATTAGGATGAGTGAACACAAAGCAATTCTACTTCAAAATTAACCTACTCGTTCATGCTTCTCCCCATTATGCCCGAAGAAGAGGCGGCGTTTTGTTGCATCTCCATTGCTGCTGCAGCTGCGAAAATGTATAGAATAATTATATATTGTGGTTTATGTAAGGAATCGGTGAACACTTAAACAGAAGAAGATATACATACAATTATAATAGTGAAGTAGTTAGTATATATACAAAATTGAAGGTGCAAAATTTGATTTTCATACTCAAATTACACTACAATATATGCATGAAAAAAGGGAGAACAAGTATATGGAGCTCCATAATAAATCCGGTCGATCTCTTCTTAACGCTCTTACCATCCTTAACTGAATGATCGTTGAAGTCCTTGTGCGGTTGCTTCCCTAACCTGAATTTCTGCTCATAAAAAGATCAGACAGGTTAGCCAACATGAGAGAGAGAGAGAGAGAGAGAGGAGTTTGCAACAGAATTAAAACCAGAGGGTGCAATTAACATGATGGACACACACCTGAAGGTGGCTCTTGAGGTGGTAGAGAGTAAGCCCCTTCACTCCCATAACCCTCATGATGGTCTTTGGGGTTGCCTCTACAACGTACACCAGACACAGAACTCTCAACAAAATGGAATCAATGATCAGAAGGATTATTACATGAGAAGAGCTAACGTAGTGATGATTAGCGTACTGTCGGGGCCGCCGAGCTGCGCGACGGCGTCGACGAAGCGCTCATGGAGCTCCACGGTCCAGCGGAGGCGGGGCTTGGGGTCGGTGGTGAGGACGAGGCCCGAGTCGCCCTGCACGCACATGCCCGCCCTGTTGACGTCGTTCGAGCCCTGCACGGCGGTGCCACCGCTACTACTAGTGGCCTTCTTGGAAGAGAACATTCTATTCCGATCTCTTCCGGTCCTCTCCTCCTCCTCCCTTCTCTCTCTCTAGATTTCCTGTCTGCTGCTCGATCTGCTGTAGGATTGGAGATGAGATTCAACAAGAACAAGGAATAGGGTTCGCCCCGCGGCCGGCCGAGACCTTCTTGTTGTGGTGGTGCAGGTAGCTAGCTAGAGGCGCTCGCCTAGCTAGCCTTGAACACTAGCTAGGAGCTCTAGTACGTTCGTGTAGTGTTGATATGTTCTTTCTCGCTTTCTCTCTCTCTCTCTCTCTCTCTCTCTCTCTCTCTCTCTCTCTCTCTCGCTTGGCTGGGGTGGCTTTACTTCTTTTCTCTCTCTCCTTCTCTCTCCAGCTTCTTTGTTTCTCCCTCTAGCCGCTAGGAGTCTTCTGCTACAAAGCCCATGGGTGATATTCTATCCTGGCGGAGAAAAGCCACCAACACTCGAACTTGGCCTCCCCCTCCCTCCTTTGGCAAAAGATGAGGGAGTCTTTTGAAGCGTGTGTTAATATTCCCGAAGATGATTTTAATTGGTTACTACAATAAAAATCATGTTCTTAGATGGTTCAAAATTGTCATTGTAGATGGTTGTGGCCACCGTCTGTGAAAATGTTTCAGGGATATTCGGTCCTTATCCTAGATGGTTCCTGAACCATCTGAGATTAAGCCTAATCCAAGACGGTTATCTTTATTGAACCATCTAGGATGTTGATGTTATTCGAGACAGTTCACTTTTTGAACCATCTAGGATTATCTGTACAATTTCTATTATAATTGAAATCCCAGATGGTTGCTTTTGCCTGAACTGTTTGTGATATCAATAATAACATAATTGTTTTTCAGTTTTTTTGGCTAGCCTCAAGTTTTACTAGCCATGCCCTCTGAATCAAGAAATTTGACAAAATACATACATGCACATTCAAAGCTAGATATTCACATTGACGACAATTCACCCGAAATGATATCAACAATATAATAATATGAAGAACACATTAATCCATCAGTATCCACACAAGTAGATGAAGAACAAATCAATATCCACATAAGTCTAAGATCACCTAGCTAGCTATCTATGGTGGATGGTACTCGCCCTTGCTATCTACTACTTGGCCCATGAATAATAGGATGAATTTCCCTTGAACCTCTGCGAGCTCGGCCTTCATAAACATCTTTGTTTCCATTTGTTGTACGAAGTAAGATTAACTTCGTGAATATATGTAGAAAGATATGTATGAACAATTAGTCATATGATTGAGAAACCTTAGTATCTTGGCTCCTCGGAGACATAGCATGTGATGGTAGACGTAGTACCCGCAAAGTTGGTTCCTTTGGTTGCTGACGGTATTGCAAAGAGAAAGGATATTAGTTCTAGACGGGATTATTATGAACTGAACATGATGATATGTAGCATTATTTGTACTAAGACCATGAAGTTGAGATCATGATTCAAAGTGTCGTGCCTTGCCAAATTAATCTCCCTCCACAGCGTACATGGTAAAGGCCCTACCTGTTTCCAAAAGTTTAGGCAATAAGGAAGAAATAACTAAAACAATAATAAAACGAGGAAATGTGTTAATTAATGACATGTCAATTAACTCGTTGATACGCGTGAAGTTGTGCTTGACACGCTTATAGGAATTAAGGTATATTACATTGTTCCATTTTGGTGTGATCACAACCAAGATGTAGTGACAGCTACAAAAGTAGGTTTCCATGGTTATAATGTGTGAGTATTGTGTATAAATTATTAACCATGAAGTATATAGTGCATCGATCACTTACTCCCAGTTAAAGGCAATGAGTATGAATTCCTTGTCCTGTTGAGCCCACAATGCATCTATCAGGTAGTCCTCAATAAATTTTTCATTGGCATCCATGCTTTGCTCAGAGACTAAGCATGGGTCGATGAAACCCGTCGGTTGTCTCCTTACTCTTGCTTTATTGATCACGTAACTAGATATACAAAACCGAGTTGTTATATGCATTAGTTTAGGCAACTGCAACGAATGTAGATTTTCATTGTAAACATTTACAGCGTCCATATTCTCATCAAGGAGGCATCTAATTCTCGTAGGTTTTACAAAATAAAGATGTTCGTGTAGTGCACGACCACATCACCCTTCACGTGGTGAAAATGGTGTGCCTTGAACCAAGCGGTTATACCCGTTCCTCTTTCCTGGCTCGTCCTGTTGGAGTGGTCCATGTACCTCGTGTGAAATGTCTGGCAAATAAGCCCTGCTCGGTTAAGTTTATTAGCTGAGAGCATTGGTTCTCCTAGGAGGAACCTCCTGCTAGTTCCATAAAAGGGAGATCATCGACATCGAGTCGCTTATGTTTTCCCTTGGTACTCTTGAAGCTCTTCATGGCCCGCTTTTGATAGGTTGCGTTCACCGGAGAAGGATTCTATTGTTGAACTAGCATATGTGTTCTCTGGCTCGGGCACTGTCGCTGCCCCGGCCCTAGGTCAATATGAGCAGGGTAGCTAAGATTCCGTTAAGATTCAGCTGGGAGCTAAGAATCTAGCTCCATTGAAGAAGGGAGCTAAGAAGAAGCTTCCATGGTCGTAGCAGCTGCAGGTGCTATTGATTGGTGTCTGTCCACAAGCATATGTTCCTCTTGGGCCATTGGATGAATGACCTAATGGCATCGGTTTAAAACTTGAAACTTGTCATCTAGACGTGCGTGATGCAGCAGTACTTGTTTGAATGATTAGTGAACAACTTCCAAGCTGCATTTCACGAAACCCCACGTGATCGGGACACCGTGCAACAATTCCCCTTCAATAGGAGGAAATGCCACCCCACATGTAGCTTCTAGGAGACACTCATGCACTTCACATGAAGATTGTACTTGGTAGGATTTTGGATGTCATCCACTGGATATCTTGCCTACATCATTGAGATCATTAGGGCCTGCAGATGCCCAGCTACTCCGACAGGCACTGGGGTTAGGGTGTCCTTGTGGCATTTATCTTGATAAAAGTATTTCCTCGATTTCGGCTGCCTAATATCAAGCAATTGTTCAACCTCCATGCGTAAGTCTGCATTAATTTCCTAAGATTTCCACACCTCTTTTGCTCTTTCCTATCTTGCTTAGAGGATGCAACAATGTCCTATGGGAATGCTTTGTCCCTTGTTGCTAGTAGCCCGTGACCCCGAGTACGTCCCAGGTGCTCCTAGCTCTTGATTCTCGCGGTGAGTATATCATTCATCATATTAGAGACGAAGGAGCCTTGTGAAGATTGCTAACTCAATCATTCCTACAGAAGATTATTTCAGGAACTATTAAGTTTTGGACAAATTGCAAAATCAAGTGGTTGTTAGCTTATCAATCATTGGTACACTTCCTGGTCTGCAGGGTTTGGGATGTGGACCTCCTCCCTTGAGGTGGTAGTTGATCATTCTCTACACTAGTCTCAAGCGCGACAGGTCTCGATTTTTGAAAAAGGTGCTTCAACGCCTGAACAGTGTGCTTCTTCATCATCTTTTTCCCATATTTCCTTTTACCCATGCATTCGTGCTAGAGGGCCTTGTCTTGTTCACTTTGATGCTCAAATTTAGGCGTCATCTTCATGGCCACAAATCGCTCTCAGTCCTCTTCTTTCATGCACGCGTACTTCTCGAAGGGCACCTTCTCTTTCCTCACATGATCTTTGATAAGGGTGTACTTGAAGTGCTTCCAAGACTTGCAAGCCATCATCACCACGGCTCGTTGCATGCCCTCGACCCATTCAGTAGGCACCTCGATGGACTGCACTATTTTGTCCACGATGAGTTGGCGCTCCAATGCAATAACTTTCTTCTAGTTTTCCAAGGCGATCTTCACTTGTTTCCTTGCTACCATATTTTCGTGAACTTTTGAGTAGTCTTCTCTAGGGATGCTAGAGCCCCAAAAACATCAACGACCTTTGTGACTACATAGTGGCCTGAGGGCTTCTTCGTGGGTTCTCTACCACAACGGGTCTTAGTGCGTGCCAAAAAGTCGAACGCTCACGGCGACCCCAGTGATCTTGATGAGCTCGATGACATCTTCACAATTTATATTAATGACCAATTATAGATAAAATCACAACAAGTTTATATAGATAAATTATAGAATATAATCACATAATTAAATGTACCACCACAAAATTATATTATCACAAAATTATAAAATTATGATATCGGATTATATAATCACGTAATCAATATTATGACCTCATATTATAACCATAGAATTATAACCACAAAATTAAAATTATGATCACACAATTAAAATTATGATCATGGAACTAAAATTATAATCATATTAGCAACAAGCATATAGTATCAATATATGCACCAATTTGGTGTCCATGTTAACCCTATAGCATCATATTTGCCCTAAATTAACCCTAGGATTCATATTAAGCATAGAGCAAAAAATAGCAAGCTTAAAACATCAAATAACCCTAAATTAAACATATAGCATTTATATTAACCCTAATTTAACCATCTCATTTCACCAAGTTAACCCTTAGCTATGCATGTGCAAAAACCCTAACCCTAATATTCATAGAGAGAGGAAGGGAAGGACGTCTCACCTAGCTGTCTCAAGGAGGAAGAAGAGGCACGCGCGGAGGAAGAGGCTGTCACGGTGTCATCATGGAGGAGGCCAGCATGGAGGAAGAGGCCGGCCGGGGTCGTCGATGAGGAGACGTGCAGTGGTGGCGGCGGGCACGGATGAACCGGCGTGGTGCGGGCGGGGTTTTTAGGGAGGCGAGGCGCAAGGTCGTCGGGCGGCTCGTGGGGTTGTCCGAGAGGCAGCACGTGGGGTCGTCAGGACTAACGTGGATGAGGACGAGGTGGCGGGCGGGAGCGGAGGAATCGGCATGGTGCAAGGTGTGATGGCAGCGGTGGCTTGGCCAGATGAGAGTGAGGTGTTTGAAGTGAATGGGCACGGAGGGAAAAAAACCCTAGCCCTAACATATATAGATAGATATCCCAAATGGTCCTGCACATAGAGCCATCTAGGATAAGCCACACCCTACACGGTTTAGGATTACAGTACATCCTAGAAAAATTCCGGGTAAGGAACCTTCTAGGATCTTATTTTCTATTTTCTTCTTGTTCAACCTATCCTCCTCGTAGCTCTTCTAAAAGAAGATACGCCATTGATGTAAATTTTGCTAAAATGGCTTTCATTGTACATCCATTTTCAATCCATCTGTGTTTTCAATATACAAATTAATTCAAGTTCGATCTCTTCATAACAAGCATAGTGATGTAAAGTACAATTTAAAAAAAATAGGTGACTTCTCTTTTACTTCTCAAAATGCTAACTATATTCTCACTACACATATATATGCATACAAATTACACTTTCTAGGTAGTTCTAAACCCTAAAACTTTCTATTGATCTAAATAATCATATACTCTCTAAACATATGAAACTAGACATGCATCATAGCTAATTCCCTAATAAATAGCCTCCTCTTCTCTCTTTTCAAAATTAGCATGGAAAGAGAGGAATACAATGCAATTAGAATGAATTACTAACCTTTGACAACCTTGATCTCCAATCACTAGGACCAAATTAATTTCAAATAGGGTCACCAAAATCATCCAAATCGTCCACCAGCCGCAAGCCTGAACCAAACAGATCCAGGATAGCCAGATCTGTCTGATCAGGCTCTGACTTATAGGGATACACATCAACCATTTAGGATGTACAGATCCTAGACGGTACAAAAGACAATTCAAAATTTGAACCGCCTAGAATGTCATCCTGGACAGTAAATTAGCACCTTATAGGATGTGCGCTCATCCCATATGGTTTAGGTTTGCCCTGAGGCCTTCGAAGGTTTCCCAGACAGCTTGCTTTGAAGAACTGTCTAGGTTGAGGCGTATGATTTAAGCATTTCTGTAGTAGTGGGTGCAACATACCCAACACCATTTATAGATAGCTATGCTAACAATATCAAAGAAAAATAGTGGGGAAGACAGTTCCTTTAGTTATTTAGAATTGATAGATAATACAGTAGGATTTATTGGATGTATATAAACTTGATTGGGAATACCAAACTGTTGGAAAGCATACTACTCACATTTCCTCTCATCACGTAAGGCCTTTTGGTTGATCTAGTTGCTGTAGTTCAGTAGGCAGTGGTATCAGTGCCACGACATCTTGGTTTCAAGACATGACTATTGCAATATTGATAGAACAATAATATTAATAAAAATTAATGTGGCCCACTTTGAGCCCATGCCTTAGGTCTAGTGTGGATCCTAGGCATGAGGCAATATTGATAGAATAATAATAATTTAGGCTCAATTTGATCCTAGGATTTTAAGCATGGTGTAGCCTAGATTGACGTGAGAGGAAGTGCTAAAGTGTATTGTCCATCTTCATCACTATAGTAAGATTGTGGGAGAACTGATTGGTGTATGAAATTGAATATGGTGTGTGAACAAAGAGGTCCTAAGTTAAAAGAAAACTAGCTACTCCTTCCGTTCGGATACATAAGGCTTATTCTAAATGTCTGAATTCAAGCTTTGACCAATAATTAATTCAATAATATGTAGATCATGTGACACAAAATTGAGACCATTGGATTTATAAAAATATGTTTTCTCATGATTATGATTTTGTAACTATTATCCAGATATCATGGAAGAAATTTATGGTCAAAATTTGAAATTGAATAATTAAAATACGTCTTACCTATCTGAACGGAGGGAGTAACACTTTGTCAATAAAAATAATAATTTCTGGTTGGTGCATGACCCTGGTCAACAGAAACATATATATGCAGCCTCCTCTCCTGGTTGCATTCTTCTCTGTGTTGAACTATAAGTTAGCGAGAGCACCATTAGCATCTGTTCAGCGGCATGCACTAAACAGAGATCCTGCGCGCGTGATTTTTCCTTTGCATGTCCCCACATAGTTGGATCAGTACTCTGCTTTTTTATATAGTTTTTCCCCTTCGGCACTAGAAACAAACAAGTTATCCACCTTTAATTTGTACTTAATGTGTGCATACTCCGTTCCTTTTTGACCAGCGAGCAACATGCATGCATGGTGCTAGTAGTAAGCTAAAAAAACCGATGCAATTCGTGTAATGGGTATTATTAACTGTTTTCTACAAGATCTAGTGTATAACCACTACCGAGGAATATATACGAGTAACTAATTAACCTAGATAGCTAGCTAGCTAGTACCAAATCTTCAGTCTTGGCTAAATAATTTAGGATGTTAATTTGAATAAACTCTTATATATATGATGTAAACTCTCTGAATACGCAACATAGGTCAAATATAACTATTTTATTTTATTTACAGTTAAGCTATACATGGATCAGGATGAAAAGTAATGCCACCAAACTGTCATGCAATTATGTTCTGTTGATTGCTACAGCTTGCTCCAGAGGACACACATAGTCGCGTCCAAATTTTGTTTCGAGACAAGCTAGCGCAGTTAACAATTATGAGTAGGACTATCACAGGGAGTGACACTATCATGTGTGAATGATTGCTCGTAGATCTTGTGCGAATTAGGAATGGGTGCAAATGCATTGAGCCCCGAGCATTGGTAGTTGGACACCGAAAAAGATGTACTCAAAAGCATCCATTGGAGCTAGCCACTCATGCCATTGTGGGCACCTGGAAGTCCTGCGTCTTTATTTCTTCCTTTCTCTTCTTTACATTGCTGCCGGGAGTTTGTGGTGTCAGATGACCGCCCCCCTTGATCTCATTTCAGGAAAAAAATGACACGAGAATGTGATCTCAGAGCATGAAACTTCATGAGATCAAGTTTGGCAAGAAATGTATGTTGACATGTACAATGCTAGTCTTTGAACGAAAGATGCCCTTAATTTCGTTTTAAAGTTGGTGTCTTCAGCTCAAACCAGCGGAAAAGATTCCAGTCTTCAGTAGCTGGATTCCTCGGTGACTGCCGGTTACCTACCAAGCCGGCCCAAAAAGCTAGGATAAATTTCAATTTGGCGTGTTCCTGCAAGTTTGTTTGAATTTGGCGTGTTTTCTACAGATTTCATTACAATTTGACACTTTCTATACAAATTTCATTTGAATTGAAAATTTTCTATCGATATTTTTGCCGGTTACCAGTTCAAGAATCTGAATTAACCCACTTACAGTAACATAGGGGGCACATCCTTCAATTTTCTTCGAACAAAGTCAAACCAAATGAATATTTCGATTCAAAGTTGGGTTTCTTCTCTGCTCTTGCGAGGAAGATAAGTCAGAAAATAAATTGGCGATGTTGATATGCTGCAGGGAATCAAAAGAGCACATGTTCTTCTTCATGCAATATCACACTCCTCTTTAGTAGGACAGAAGACTGTCCCCCCACATATATGTATGCATGCACATGTCACCACCAAAGCACTCACCAACTCCAAATGCAAACAAAATGTGAAGTTTATGGGAGGTCAAAACTAATTGGGGTTTGGCTTCAAGCTTCCAGGGGGTCCCATTTAGGAAGGAACGTAGACAGGATGAGTAAGAACATTGTAAAGCGCCCGTGCGCTGCCATCCCTGCCATTTTCTTTATCTGCAAGGGAATAGATGCTTCCTTCTTTGACAATTAAGCAAAGATTCTTCTCAAACATTCCCCAAATGTGGTTTTGTTTGGACTACTATAACTCTCTAGTGGCTTTCCTTAAGCAATAAGAAATCAATAGTAAAAAGATATGGGAGCCACAAACAATAATAGAAAATCTGAATTGCAGGCGGTGACCGGCCGGGATCATACCTAGGGATGACAATTTCCTTTGTGGTTCGTCTACTCCGGTGGCACTAACTCGCCGACGATGGTATGAGGACAAGGAACACCCCTCTCCCTCCCTAGGCTAGTGGGGCGAGGACAGGTCGAACCATCCACGGGGACCAATGAAAATCATGTTACTTTATTTCCATATTATAAATTTAATATGTAAAATATAATTTTCATTCACATATAGGTATTAAGTATTGAAATAATATTTTATATGCAATGTATATTCTGTTCCAAAACGATCTAGTAATCTGCTAGTACGTCATTTCGTACCAGTTATGTCTATCTCTTTAAGGGGGTGTTTGGTTAGGCTTTTCAGCAGCTTTCCACTGGAAAAAGCTGCAGCCTAACCAAATGACTAGTTTTTAAACAATTTTTGTCAATGGTAGCTATGAGCTTTGCAGTGTAAATTCAGCTGTTTGGAAAAATTGCCTTCTGCTAGCTTTTTGCAATGTGATGAAACTTCTGTACTCATTTTTTAAAATATTGTAGATGGTTTGGATCAATCAAAAGCTATATATTCACTTTTCCACGACTACAACAGCTTCTCCAGACAGCCAGCCAACAACAGCTTTGTCAACAACCACACCCAACCAAACAGACCCTAAGGCAAGGCATATCGTATACCTAAATAACTCAATTCTGGTAACTATATGCCCACAGCTTGCCGTGGTTTGTTCCAATATTTGAAAACTCCCGGCGGGAGCTTAGCTCGAGCAGAAGTCCTAAACGCATATGGAAATACATGCCAATAGGACTATATATATATATTCTGCAGCGCATATAGAAATTGATTTAGTTAAGTTGAGCGCGGCGGATACCCAAGCTTGGCTATTGGAGTGTTGCTAGCCGTACCAGCCTCGTATTTTGGTCATGGTCGGTTGCTTATTTGTCTATATCACCCCTACCTTTGATTTTGTCATGCATCCGCCAATGTTTCTAAACCTCGTAGAGGAGCCTAGTTCCTACAATTTTACTGCTAAAAAGTAATTAAACAAAACATCCACATATATCAACATCAACGTTTAAAAATGCATGTAACATTCTCATGATCACTCGCTGCGTTTTTTACTGCATGGAAGTGGAAGAATAAAGACAATATTCTCAAGAACAACGCAATAAATTAGCAGCCTTATTTGAGAATATACTCAATTTTTGGTTGATGCAAAAGTTAGTGGCTAACAGTCCTTGTCTTGTTGCCAAGTAACCTTGTTTTGTCTTTATCACGGATGCAGAACGAAAAGACAGCACTTCCATATCAAAGTCAACTAATCCATTTGAAAACATGCATGCAAGAAACTCGACGTTCCCGATATATTTTCAGGTAAATTTGAAGAATCTTAGCCTTGCATTGGCCAATTAGAACCAGAATAATACATACGTCAAATGAGATAATTAATTACATGATAGATATACATGTATGGACAGATGGTGTACCACTCTGTAGTCGGTACCCTCGCTCTATAATATTGTACGTAAGAAACACGTCACAACTATATGGAAGTTATGAGCTCAGCCGCTTTGAAACTCTCCTTTCGGAGAGCTCCTATTGGACCCAAATTAGTGACTTGATATGAGTGAGCTACTTCAATGGGTCTTTAATCTCTCTCTTTTACCGGAACATAATAACTTTAAGTGACATTTGCATTCGAATGGGTAGGTTCCGGTCCATTCTATGTATATGCGTTAATCACTACTCAATTCTAGTTTCATTCCAAGCACTTATGGCACCTGAGGATCCTGCTCAAAATCAAGATTTTTCTTTGGTATTTGTGTCGCGGGTTAATTTTAACTAAGGATAACTTAGCAAAGCGTAATTGGCAGGGTAGTAAGCAATGTTGTTTTTGCTACAAAAAAGAAACTATTCAACATCTCTTTTTTGACTACTAGTTGGCTCATTTCGCATGGCACTCAATCTACATTGCGTAGTATCTCTCATTTTTTGGTACGTGGTTGGCACAGTTAAGGGGTTATTACACTCATAAATTTGTGTCGGTGCAATGATGCTTTGTTGATCAATTTGGTTATGTCAGAATGATATTATTTTTGAAAATAAAAAAAGATCTCTAACCCTTTGTAGGTTATCTACTTGTGTATCAATTGGCTGCGATCATGGTCTTTGCTTAGCGAGGCAAGGAACTGATGGAAGATTGCTCCAGGAGGTTGCAATTGCATTGTCAGGGAATTTATGTCCCAGTTTCGGTGGCGCTCACGTAGTAGGCTTTGTAATTTTTGAATTTCATGTTTATGTGGTTTGTCACCTCTTTTTCACCTTTTTTATGAGTACTTTGTACAATTATTATAATAACTATAACCGTATGCATTCCTATGATACGGAGTATGCATTCCATGATACGGAGACCAAGATAATAATATCTTATATTATTAAAAAATATTACTACATAGTAACCGGAAACGAAATTATAGACACGTTACCACCATACCGTTTCTTCCAACCATAGTTAACGCCTTCAGAACTTGTTCAGAATACCGTAAGAACTCCACGAGAACTTTGCAATAAACAGAGTAAATTATTACTCTCTTTCTAAGAATATAAGACGTATTTCAGTTGGTTAAGACAAGGCTTTGACCAACAATTACTCTATTCATATGTGATTTATGTGACATAAAATTGATATCATTAGATTCCTCTTCAAAATTACTTTCTTATGATTATGATTTTATATCACATAAACTGTATATTAATAGAGTAATTATTGGTCAAAGGCTTGTCTTAACGAATCAAAATACGGCTTAAATTCTTGAACAGAGGGAGTAATATTTTTCTTCTTTTCAATTACTCCATTCCAAACTGAGCATAATTAAGCACGAACAAAAAGATTACTAATAAATAGCGAAGAGAGAGGGAAGATAACTAAATGTAAAAGCAGAACTAATGATTATGAAAATTGCATGCATGTAAACCTTGTACTTCCTCCACTTATCTAAAAGGTGTTGTTTTGTCTTGAAAATAATTTCATAATACCATAATTTATTGGGTTTTATAGGTACTAGCAAACAGTACGTGCAATATACGTAGATACTGTAGATGTACTGTTCATAGAGTACTGTAGATGGTACTGTTTACAGGTACTGTTCACTCGAATCCCTCCAATCTCAGCCGTCGGATTTATGGGATCAATGGCTCAGATTGCTTGCCAGGTGTAATTCAAATTTGGTACACTATATAGTAGTATAGATATTATAATAGAAATTAATTGTCAAAGTTACATTTTTGGGACCATTCCAATATACAAGGCGACAACTTTTATAAAAATGGAGACATTATGCCAAAACAATATATGTTATATTTTTAAAATAGGTGGAGTACTAAGAGCATGTTTCAGCCATTATTGGGCTTCGGCATAAGTTTTTGGTGATATGGAAGAGAGAGAAAGAAACGATCTTGGCTCTTGTACCAAAACACTAATAACAAATAAATACTTGTTGGAGAGACTCTTTGTACTAAAAAAAATCATTTGTGGTCTCCACCCTCTTATGCCAACATATATACAACTTTTTTTGTGTTAGTAACGAGCTATAGGGATATATAACTTATAGGAGAGCTTGTTACATTGGCGAGTTAGTGTATTATCTCTTCTCTTTGTAGTGAGCTTAGTAAGAACGGCGCTTCTAAAGGGGTGACATCAGCTATAATGTGGTCCAACACATGACTGAAGCTTAGGTGAAGGTAGAGTGAAGAGGAGAGGCCTGAGACGCAGCTTTGGGCACGAACATAAACAATTTGTGGGGTGATGAAGTGAGAAAAATGAGAGAAAATGAGTCTTCTCATTAGTTGGTAGGTCCATCTATAGATACAACTATTGTGGAGATGGTATCCTTTATAGTCTCTAGATGACACGGATAGTATAGATAATATAAAAAAACATTGATAGTGTCTTAAGCTGTTGGAGATGCTCTAACTAACTAGCTCACAAATTAATCTATATTAAAAAAAATATATAACTAGCTCGCAGATTCGACAAGGAAAAGTCAGGTGACAAAGCATGCTGTCGCATAATAAATCACTATAGTAGCCCAAGTAAAGTTGGTATTTAACCTTTAGCTCGACGATTAATTAAGCTAAAAAATCATATCCACCAGACATAAGTTAGCTTACATTTCAAGCACACATCCGCAGATGCCCCTTTGCTAGGCCGACGAGGATGACAGTTAGTTACTTGGGAGAGGTTCTCTCCTTTACTAGCACTCATGTACCATGCAAAACCTAAGTACTGATCTAAGATTCTAAGTATAGGTCAGTTAGCTAGGAAGTAAACCAACTCTAAGAAGCAAACTCATTTTCTTGTTTCATCTTAATTTCCATGATGGTCTAGCTAGGGATCACTATAGCTAGGTATAGAGCTAGTGATTAAGATTAGATTTTGTTATGTGCATGGACATTACCTTTTTTGTGTGTGCATTTTTTGTAGTTTCTGAATAAGCAAGGATTATTTATATATTAAATATTTTTTCATGTTTGACAATACCAAATATTCGACTAATTAATTAAATAGTTCTTTCGCGACAAAACTTAGTTATATAGTTCATGCAAGCTTACACCAGCTCTTGCAAGTAGAGCAACTATTTGATGCAACTAACCACAATGAAGCCGCATATATATCTTCCTTAATTGACTAGGTAAACTATCTGCTTACATACTAAAAATGTATATATATGTCGAATTTCTTTGTCTATTCTTTAGCAAAGCAACACTACAAAATATTGATCAGTACATTAGCGCATAAAAAGTCCATCTTTGGCCTGATCGACATGATTAAAGACTATGTATGAACAAACTAAAGCTTGCCTTCCCACCTTACATGTACTATTCACGACTTTAATTTCTAATCATGGTGTGGCCTATTGAATCTCCCAAAGGCATGTACAATCTACACATATGCCAAGGTTAACGTGTGTGAACTGTGAACGTGATTGATTTGTTTGTCAATGGATCCCAATACACTAGTGGTGAAAGAACAGTCTGAAAGCTTCCAAAGGAAATCTATGGAAGTGTCTAATATATGGATCCTTGCCATCCCTTTCTTTTCACTTTTGTGTCATCTTTGAACAAGTATGATTACTAGGTGACTAGTTTAGGGTTCATGAGGGTCCCTCTCCGTTAATGTACTTATTAGACAAATTAAATGCGGCTTCTTTGGTCTCTACATGATATAAAAAGTCACCTTTGAGTTATTATTATTATTTTTGAACGGGAGACATTATGTCTCCGATTTCTAAGAAACCACATTAGAAGCCTAGTGAGTTATATACTTGTATAATATGTATTTAATTACTTACTTCGTCTTAGAATGTAAGGCGTATTTTGATTAGTTAAGATAAAGTTAATTTTGATCAATAATTAATCTATTAGTACGTGGTTTATGTGACATAAAATTGATGCCATTAGATTCGTATTTAAAAATATTTACTTATGATTTTAACTTTTATACCATATAAACCACATATTAATAGAGTAATTATTGATCAAAAATTTATCTTAACTATTCAAAATACGTCTTATATTTTGAAATAGAGGGAGTACATCTATAATAGTAGACAGGGCTTAGTTCTAGCCTTTCAGTTTTCCACCGTCTCATTGGAAGGGCATGTACTGTGCAGCTGATTTTATGGATGTTTAGCGAAAGAAAACCCTTCTTTCTTGCCACGTATAAGTCAGATAAGGTGCTTAGCATCGTCGATTGATAGCCATTGTTGCTTACTCCCTTCGTTCAATTTTTATAGGACGTACTTTTATCTAGCATGGGAATTAAGGACAAGAAACTGAGAGAATGTTAGAGGAAAATGACCATGCTGCCCATAATGTTAATGTCTTGGAAAAAAGATAGATAAATTAGTGTGGGTGTTTAGTCATAAATGTTGAAAAAAGAGAAAAATAAATGAGGATAAAATAGAGAAAATCTCGTTAAGTACACATGCAACCCTTATACTCCCTTCTTTTAATATGTTGGGCATATTTTGATTATAAAAGTAATGCCATTAGATTCATATTCAGAAAAGTATTTTCTTATGCTTACGATTTTGTGACTATTAATAAAATATTGTGCAAAAAAATTACGGTCATATATCAAAGTTAGACAGTAAAAAAATATGTCCTAAATAAAGAAACTAAGGGAGATTGAATAAGATCAAAAAATATAGGCCTGCTATTTTTCTATGGTCTAAAAAAATAAATGATGACATCGATATAGATCTTGTTGAGGAGGAGACACCCGGGTGTGGATTTTGTGCACACGGCGGCATTTGCCCCCATTGTGCAAAACCCGATTTTTTAAATATATGTATAAGTTTTAAAAAATTCTAAAAAAATTCATACTGGTTTATGATGGAATGAAGCATGCACATGTAAATTTTCATAAAATAATATGCTCATTTGTGACCTGGGTAAAAAAAACAAATCTGTGCACTGTTCACACATGTTTACTGTTCAGTATTGTTCACAACCCCCAATGTATTTTCTTGTTTTTTTTGCACAGGTCACAAATGGGTATATTATTTTATGAAAATTTAACCGTGCATACCTCACTCCATGATATACATGTATGCATTTTTTCAGATTTTTTTGAAATATAACGTGTGATTTTTAAAATTTTGAAATAATGGGTGCACATACACCTGGGTGCACCCTGTGCTTTACCGGAGACACCCCCATTTCCCATCCAAGCTATAGGAAACTGGAGTGCGACGCTTACAAGGTTTATTCAAGGAGGAAATTTCATCCTGTAACTATAGCATTTCTCCCCCTTTTTTAATTCTATCCCAGGCTTTACAACATATCGAAATCGGGAAATTGCAATAGGAGCAGGTGCTATTAGAGAATAATTAACAGATTTAGATTATATTTTACTTTTTCAACCGGAAGGCCCGGTAATTAAAATCCCCAACTCGATCAATGGGTGTTCATTGGCCGTAGCTGTCGATTGGGGGAGCTCCAGTTGATGCCGTAAGAATCTGGTCGATCGGTAACTTAGCTAGAACATATACTTGTTTCTACTTCCTAAGATACGTGCAGTTTTACGGTCGCACAAAATCCAGTGTATGTATTAATGTTTTTACATGCACTCTGAAACATCCGAGCGTGGAAATGCGCGCATGGCTTGAACTTAGAGCGATCCGGTCGGCCGGCCGCCGGTCTCCGGTCAAGAAGATCATTTTCATCTCCCTTTCCCTTTTTGTACCTTTCACTAGGCTGTGACGACTCACGACCGACGACCGTGAGTTTTCAGTGTCCAAGAGTCCGTTCATGTCGACTTGATGTGACGCGATCACAAACCATGATCACTCTCTCCATTGTTGATAGAAAAATATACTTCCTTCCTGAAGCGACCATGCATATCAGCATATGCACTTTCTGTTGCCTCGCTGAACTTGAGTGTGTGCGTGTGTGACCATGCTTTCTTTGACTCCGGCTGCTTTAAAGTTTCTTGGTTACAGCTCAACAACAGGGACATGCACATGTGGGTAGAAAAGAGGGGAAAAGGTTGAAGTTTTCATAATAGTACAGATGCAAGGTTTTCGCAGTGTTGATGATGGGCCAAATTTGCGTGAGATGTTGCGACTTCGACCCATGTTAGCCCTCTTCGATCCACGTCGCGACTCCTTAATTAGCTTAGGCCCAGATTTTGCAACAAAATTTGGACGGAAGATTTTGCGATTTCTATGCGGAGGCCGGGGGTTTGATCTGTACGTCTGTATCAGCTTGATATGATAGTTAAGTTTTAATAAAGTTTCTTTTATGGAAAAAATATCCATGATAATGTGATGAAAAAATAAGGGTAATATACTTAGACACTTTTTCTATATGTGTTAAGTCTTATATATAAACCAGTTCATCCGAAAGCCAAAACTGATGAAAAAAAATAGACAATATATTTCACGGGAGGTGTGGTTCCACTGTCATTCCCTCTCCGATGTTCTTGTTGTTGTTAAGTGGGTGGGGTGATCTATTGCTTTATGGGAGTGGTACTACGGAAAAGCCCATTACAGGCTATTCAAAAATCCTAACATAGAAACCATCTATACACAAGGGTCTGTAATGACCCCATATCATCATAGATGGTTACCACGAACTACCTATTATGAGGTTATATCACAGACTATTCTGAGTAAGAAACTGGTGATATCGCAAACGGTTTCTTACTTATACAGGACCACAATTTTTCCTATTTATTGGCTAGCCTCAGGATATGTTATCCATACCCTTTGAAACAAAATAGAATAGTAGCACAAATGCATATATATCACATTCATTCACAACAAATTGATACATATCACGTTCATTCACAACAAATAGATACATATCACATATTCTTTCACAAAATAAACTTTGTATCTATTTCATCAAAGCTCATATCACATTAATTCACAAAATATACTCGACGTCCACAATTCAAATTATGCAAAATAAGTTGACACAACATATGCATATATGTCATCAATTCAAATTAAAGTTCTCATCTCTTAACGGCGGCAAACTCGCCTTCTTCCAAGTTGTAAGCATGAAACTGGGCATATTCGTCGATGATCTCTAATAAGAAAGGTGGTGAAGAGTTCTCATATTCTGTCGAGATGAGAATTTTGCAATGCTGTGGATGGGATCTCCTTATGTTGTCAATTTGAATATATATTAAAGTCATGCATTTATGAATAAAGTAAAATATGAAATTAAGTATAGCAAGATTGTCAAACGTTTCAGTCATATTTCTAAAAATTTGTGACCATGATTTCCGTGTTATGGAAAATGTAGAAGCCACAAACGCTTGTCCCTTCTTACTGTTGATGGCATTGCAAAAAAAAATTTAATTATTAGATCGAGAATGTCATAACTACAATATGTTACATAGTATTATTGTATATTAGAGGATACCTTAATGCCATTATAATGTATTAGCTTTTCAGTGTTGTAATTTTCTTCCATCTCGCCGTACCTGTTCCACACCTAATCTGAATCCAAATAGTTTGCCTTAGTCATTGCGACTCTAAGAGAGTGAATGGTAGAAAGTATGCAAGAAATATGCTTAACTGTTGAGTAATGTTCCAAGAAGTTCGGTGTCAAAGTTCTCTACTTATAAAGAATCCAAGTACATGATCCTTGGATAGTGTGGTATAATGACAAATAGAATCAAATGCTCCCTACATATAGTTATATCGCCATGGTTAGTGAACGAAAGTTATTTTCGCAGATAAATTTTAAATTAACAAGTATAGAAACTAGCTCGTGTAGCACTTACTCCTGGTTGTATGAAAAAAATATGAAATACTTATCTTGTTGAGCAAGCAACGCATTTGTCACGTACTTGAAGACAAAGTCTCCAGTCTTTTTGATCTTGTGCATTGAGACCACGTCTGGGTCGAGGAACCTTGCCTTGACTTTTTTCCTTCTGCATCGTTCAATCATTAGTTTGCGCACATATAGAAGTTAGGAGTTACATATATGTGAAATTATTTTGTATATCATGAATCTATACTGTGAATATAGACACTTATAGTGTATATGATCCAGTGAGATACTTATAGGGACCAGAGGTTGTAAGTTCCAACAATTCCTCGAAGTTCACAAAAAATTGGCATTTCTCGAAGTCATGGTGGAAATGATCCTTAATAAACTCCACCTTGATAGTCATGGTCCGTTCTCTCATCGACTTCTTGACCTCTTTCAAGTAGTACTCATGAAACTCACGGCTATACCATTCGAGGCTTTTTAGTCTCTCAGGCGATTTGACCATGGCTCTGTTAGAACGTATTGCTCGGCCAATGGCACCAATGCGTACTCTGACTCAATGTAAAGGCATGGGGCTTGGGCTCTTGGGGCTTGGACTTAGCGCCTCGCTTTCTTTTAGCAGCCAGCTTCAATGCCACTGTGGGAGACGAATGGGCCTTAGTTAGAACCCCAAGCACACATGATGTCATTCCCCTCGGCATGCTAGCCACTGTAGTGGCACTGTTTGGTGCAATAGTTGGCTCTAGGAGCATGGGTAGGGCTACCTTTCATGATTCAACCATGTCGATACATTGAGGGCACCGGTCCTCTAAGACTACGTCCAGCTTGGGCTGGATGTCCCTTCTACTTACCCTAGTCTTCCGATCTTGTCATTCGGGGGAAACTAGTTTGATGGACTTGCATGTGCCATATACACTGTCCATGATGATCTTTGCTTTCCCCGGCACCATTAGCACACTGTGCATGATAAGATCGCCTTCATTGGATGGTGATGATGAATAGTACGGTATCCCGCGTATTAGGGGTATCCGTATGCCGTTCCCCGGGACTTTAGGAAGGTACAGCGTATCCGATGAAGGATCCTCGGAAGATAAGGTAACCCCTCTGGAGAAAGGAAGACTCTCCTTAAACTAGGAAGTCGATCCCAACGTTTAAGGAGGCCAGAGTCCTACTCGGGCGTAAGTCCACGTCCAGTATGACCCTGGGAACCCCCTATATAAGGATGAGCAATCCCATAGGGGAGGACAGGTCCTGATAGGTTGAAAAGATTCTACAAGGTCCAACAGATCGATCTAGTCGCAGCACCAGGAGGCGAAGCCCTAGAAGACCCGCTGCCTCGAAGGAGTCGAGCCCGGCGGTTAGCTTAGATTAGTCTACGATTAGGTCTAGGGTAGCCACTAACATACACCCCCCATTGTAAAGCGTGTTCTCCATCAATATATAGCAACAGGACGTAGGGTTATTATCCTGAGGGAGGCCCGAACCTGTATAAAAACGGCTGTCCCCTGTTGTCAGATCTCCTGGCACTTGGGCCCTAGAGGTCCCTACCCCCCAGTAATCATCACTCCACGAGTACCGTAAGATCGCCGATTCACCGATCGTTGACAGATGGCGCCGACCGTGGGGACCTCTCCGGACCAAGCCGTCCAGGAAGGATCAGAGTCGGCAGGACGCGCAACTAAGCACGATCAGATCCCAGCACCGTTTGCACAGCCCTCACCGGTTCTGACCGAGGAGGAGGAAGCAAACTCGACAGGAAAACCGACCGCGATCTCGCCCCGTACTGGGTACTCGGACCAGGGTTTCTACGACAACTTTGGCCCTATGGACCCGTACCCGGTTACGGATCGAGTGGATTTCAGAGAATACGCCCCTGGAGAGGACTCGGACGGCGAAGCAGATCACTTCAGAACCGAGTGCGCCAGGGCCTTCAGCGGGAAGCTGGTCTTGAACGACGACTTCCCGGCAAGAGCGACCAGCCCCATGGTTGGAGTCTCTCCTGCAAACTCTGATCGTGAGAATGATCAAGATCTTACCCACGTCGCGTCCGATGAGGACAACGTGATGGAATACGAGTACACATCGTCCAGCCAAGGGCCTCGGATGGTACTCGCGATCGACGATGGTCGAGATGACCTCGAAGATCACAATTTACCCGGGGGCTCGCACATAGATCCCTCCCACATGAACGGGAGCTTACCCGCCGCCGAGGAGAGAACTCCTCACCGGAACGGGGACCTGCCTACCGCTGTGGAGAGATCCCCTCCGGGAACGAGGGAGTACGTGTCCCGCACTGCTCGAAGACTTGCGGAAGTGCGCAATCTGCTTTCACAGCCCCCCGTGGCGGATCTCTCGACACCCGCGGGCGTGCAGTGGCTACAGCGGCTGGGGGCTGACCTCCAAGAGGCTCAGAACCAGGCCGAGTCTTCTCGAGCCCAATCGGTGGCCCGTAGCTCTACTCGGGTGGACACCCCTCCTCCGCCAGAAGAGCGCAATCGAGAGGGACGACACCCCAGGAATAGGCCTCCTCAGGAGGAGCTACCTGTCGACCTCCGAGAACAGCTCGAAAGGCGCCGCCGCCAAAGGCGCCAGCAAAAGCAGCAGCCTTCTTGGAGAGACCACGTACAAAACGCCAATGCTCGGGGCCGATCTTGGACCTTGAATAGCGGCGAGACTGCACCTTATCGGGGCTCCTTCAGCGGATGCCAGACGCTATCCCAGGAACTCCGACAGGTACGTTGGCCTTCTCGTTTCAAGCCTGGCTCGCTAGAATCGTACGACGGAACCACAAACCCCGTGGAATTCCTCCAGATTTACACCACCGCGATCGAAGCAGCCGGCGGGGACGAGAAGGTTATGGCCAACTATCTTCCTACCGCTCTCAGAGGAGCCGTTAGGACATGGTTGACGAACCTGTCTCCAGGAACGATCCGTTCGTGGGGACAATTATGCGACATGCTACTCGGGAACTTCCAAGGTACTTTCCCAAGACCCGGTTGGGTCGACGATCTATTCCTTGTCGTCCAACGACCAGACGAGACCTTCCGAGAGTTCACCAAAAGGTTTAGCGCTGTCCGCAACACTATCCCGGAGATAACCGACTCGGACGTCATCCGCGCCTTCACTCGAGGCAGCAGAAACGAGATGTGCATGCACGATCTGATCATGCGGCCACCGAAAACCACCTGGCAGCTCATGGATTTGGCCGAAAAGGCCGCTTGTGCGGAGGAAACCCTGCGCTATATCAAACAGCAGCGGGGTGAGTCGACCAGCTCTCCCCTCCAGTCGAGGAGCGATTCGCGCAAGTCTAAGAGCAAGAAGAAGCCCTCCGGAGGGAATAAGGAAAAAAGGATCAGATTCGACGAGGTAATGGCCGAGGTCTCCGAGAAGCGCACCTGGCGGCCACGTTCCAAGGATAAACCTACCACGTCCTCCGACAAGTCGTCCAAGCCCTGGTGCGACTTTCACCAGACCGACTCGCATGATCTGCGACAGTGTCGCATCTTCAAGAAATACCTTCGGGAAGAAAGAGAGAGGTTCCGCGAGGAGAACCCTCAGGTCGCAAATAACAGTCGGGAAACGACTTCTGACGATGATGATTCCACTCCTGAGCCTTTCCAGGGGCATGTTAGAGCAATCGAGCACATATTCGGGGGCTCAACCTCTTACAAGTCCAAGAGGCAATATAAGGCGATCGCCCGAGAAGTTCTCGCGAGTGTCCCGCAGGTCCCTCGAGCGGTCAAGTGGTCAGAGGTCACGATCTCTTTCGACCAGACCGATTGCCCCGAAAATTGCGCTCGACCGGGACGGTACCCTATTGTGGTCGAGCCAACGATCAACAACTGCCGAGTGGGCCGCGTGCTGATAGACGGAGAGAGTTCCCTCAATATCCTATTCGCTAACGCCCTCGACGCCATGTAAGTGCCCCGATCATCTGTTCAGACGGTAACGCACGCCTTCCACGGTATCGTCCCGGGCTCATCGGCCACGCCGATCGGGCAAGTCACGCTCCCGGTTACCTTCGGTACACCGGAGAACTTCCGAACAGAGAAAATCCTGTTCGACGTAGTCGATTTCGAGACAGCCTACAATGTTATCTTGGGACGCCCTACTCTGGCCAAGTTCATGGTAGCTACGCACTACGCCTACCAGTGCATAAAGATACCCGGCCCAAAAGGTGTCCTCACGATAAGGAGCTCCCCCAGGGAAGCACTCCTCTGCGACAAGCGCAGCCTCGACCTCGCAGAGCAGCACCTACCCTCTAACCAGGACGCCAGCGCGGCGGCTCCCGCCACCACGTTGTCAAGACCACCTCCACGGCTACGAGCGACAGCTTCGGAAAGTACCCCCTCCAAGCCGGAGAAAGAGTTCCACGACTAAGTCGGAACAGGGAGAAAACAGGGCCTTCCCCCAGGCAGGACAACGGCTCCTCGGGAGAAGCCGCCCGATCCAGGTCGCTCATGCCAAAGGAAGAAAGGTCGCGTCCATTAGAGAGTCCAGTACAACCATCTTCGGTAAGATCGTACAACCGTCGCCTCCTCATCAGCAAAGTCCAAAGTTGCACCAGCTCCAGCCTTAAAGATCGTCAAGCTACGAACAAGTCGATGATAAGACGCTCCGGGCACCGCCGCCCAGCACGCGCACTCAACAAAGTTCAGTCAGCGGGTCACGAAAAGAGGACGAGAGTCTCTGGGACAACCGGCGACAAGCTAAATGAGGAGGGGACGACCTAGTTTTCCTTAAGTTTTCTTAGAGTTATTTTTTCTTACAGCAGCCTGTAAAACACACAGTTTTCTTTAAATAATACCAAGTCTCTAGTTCAGTATCTTTCATTATTAATTCAGACTGCCTATCCGAGATATCTCTCTAACAGGCAGTCGGGGGCTGGATAAGAACACGGTAAAGTCGAGATACGAGTACGAATACCGATTTCTTCGACCCGCACAAAGGAAAAAGGGTTCTGCGCTGCAACTGCCAAGGATGCGAGGAAAACCCCTTAACGCGTTTGCAGGTGACAGGGGAGCCACTGAGCCCCCCACCTGACCAGACCTAAGGCCTGGTTGACTAAGCTCCCCAGTTCCGTAGCAAGGTCCCCCGATCCCGAGTAAAGGAAGGGAAGGAAGTACGAATACGACTAGATCAACGGAACCCGCACGCTTATCCACGTCTTCGACTACTCGGAGCAGAAGATATTTCGGGTAGAGTGAAACTTTGTTAACCGGGCAAGTGCGGAATTTACTAGCCAAACACCAAAGTCTTCCCTCAGCAGAGGAATACGAAGGTGCTGCCACGGCCACGACAAGCTGTATGAAAGACCCCTTATCACATTTACTGATGACGAGGAGCCACCGAGCCCTCCATCCGACTAAACCTAAGGACTGGTCGATCAAGCAAGAGCGACCTACGGCACTATTCGTACACCTCCACCGAAGGAAGGCAAAGGGTACCGGTTCCGACTAAAGTCTACACTTGCACCCGACAAGGTTTCACATAAGCAGATTAAAACAAGGTTTTAAAAAACCAAAAAACACACAAGTTATTGCACAGTTACTAATCACTGTCTTTTATAGAAAAAGAATGTCATTACAGGGCCCCTACTCTAGGCCAGGCGCCTGGACTCGATCAGCGAAGGCGTCCGCCACTTTCTGCACGGCACCGAGAAGCTCCTCTTCCTCGTCCTCGGGCAAATCGGCAGCGAGCGCCTCCAGAGACAAGTCCGAGTGCCCGCGCTTCAGGAGAGCCAAAGCAAAGGCCAGAGCGTCTCGTACACCTTGCCGGAGCTCGTCTTCGAGAAGCTTCTCGACGGTAGGCTTCAGCTTGGAGACGGACGCCGTCAGCTCTGCCAGGCGGCCGGCCGGAGCAAGGCCCGGAGGGACAACGACGCCGACTTCACCCAGCGCCTTCTCGAGCGTGCCCAGGGCCCGCTCGAGATCTTCCTCTAGCTTCCTCGCGTAGGATCGACTCCATTGCAGGGAAGGCTCCATGTTCGAGAGGCGCGCCTTCGAGGCCGAAAGATCAGCTTTCGAGGCCGAAAGATCAGCCTCGACTGCCTCCCGCCGCTTCTCGGAGTCCTCAAGGCGCTTCCGCAGCTCCTCGCTCTCCGACCGCCATCTCTCGGACTCGTCAAGGTGTTCCTTCAGCTCCTCACACGCCGAGTCCAATTCCGCTTGGGCCTTCTCGAGCGGAGCGACCTGGGAGATAGCGAGCTGAAAAAGAACAGGTCAGTACAGGCAAAGTAAAATTACCTTATCACTAATTTCCCTTACGTTACCTGCAGCAAGGAGGAGAGGCGAAGACCTTCCGGCACCGAAGTACCCGAAGGCACGACCTGCTCGACCAGGGCCGACTCCGACTCCAGCGCCGGGGGCTGCAGCTGCTCGGTGGAGGCCGGCGGCGACTTAGGCGCGGGGGTCCGCTGCTCGACGGGGGCCGGCGCCGCTGTCGGCGCCGGAGGCTACTGCTCTGTGGTCACCGGAGTCGGATTCCCGGCGGGGCGGATCGACAACCTACTCGCCAAATGAGATCAAATCAAGTCTTCAGCAAGGCAAAGTCAAAAGAAAAAGGCGGCAAAGGAAAACTAACCTCGTGCGCTTCCCTAACGAAAGAGGCTTCCTTGCCAAAGCACTCGAATCTCGCTTGCCGGAGGATAGCGGCGCCTTCCCCTTGTCCGCCACGGTCTCCTCCTCGAGAGCAGTCGTAGGGGGGGAGTTGGCTCCTTGGGGAGGGGGTTGCTCGCTCCGGGCTATCCGACATATCCATCCTTATGTTTGTCGTCCGGGAAAGAATATGAAAAAAAAGGAGTAGTCGGGCGAGAATTGAAACCTGCGGTTGAGGGTCCCGGGCGGGAGAACTCGTCGAGAAGTCCTCCGCCCCAGCCTCGGCCGCGGAAGGACCTTCCGCCCTCGTCTCGGAGGGCGACGGGGCAGTGTCGTACATCTCGATCTCATCATCCTCGACGGGAGCGCCAACTCTTTCGGCTTCCGAGTCAGGACCCCCGCGGCCTACGCGCTGCGGAAAAAGAAGCCCGAGGGCCTTCAGTAAGGCTGCTCGAACGAGCCCAAAATTGACAAGGAGATAAGATGGATAACTCACCGAGAACACTTCTCGTCGGCTATCCGGACTCTGCTTCAGAAGGGGCAAGGGCACGTCCGTACGCCCGCCTTGGGGGCACTGCTCAAATAGGTTGTTCAACCTACTCTGGAGCTCCCCCGGAGACAACTCTGCATGGCGCGACAAGGCAGAAGTATGTGAGAAGTCTTGACAATTGAATTGGCGCGGAGGAGGTCGTAGTACTTACCCGTGTCAAAGTCCCTTGTCGGGTCTTGGTTCTGCGGGATCACCCAGGCCCCCGCGACCCTTGAACGGAGAGGGCTTATCCGGCGTCGAAGGAAATCCTCCGCGACATCCCACGCCGTCAGGCCCTTGGCGGCAAGATTGGCGATGTCGTGGACGAGCGCCATGAGGTGCCTAGTCTCCTTCGGGGCCTCCCCCCAGCTCTTGTTCTGAAGAGGGGCGAGACCGCGGTAGGAGATCCCAGAATTCGCGGGGGGCTGGCAGTAGAACCATCGAGCATGCCAGCCCGACCACGAAGATTTCCAGGAGGAGGCGATGTAGACCTCCTTCCTCCCTTCTCAGAGACGGAATCCGGCGCCGCCGACAACTCCTGCGCCGCTGCTCTTCATCCGGCGGAGGTTGTAGAAGTACTTCCACAGCTCCAGGCTCGGCCTGATGCCGAGGTAGGCTTCGCATAAATGCGCGAAGACCGCCAGCATCAGGACCGAGTTCGGGTTGAGATGAATCAACTCGATCCCGTAGAACTGGAGCGCGAGGAGGAAGAACGACGAAGGTGGGAATTGAAATCCGCACCGGAAAAAGTCCGCGAAGACAACGGTCCACTCCGTGTCGGGGGTGGGGACCTTCTCCTTCACGGTCTCCCGGAAAGGCACAAACACCTCCGGGAGAATCACCTCATCCGACACGAGCTTCTCCAAGGCGGCGGAATCCATCACCGAGGCCTCGAACTCAGCAATGGCGGTGGTCGGTTCCCCCGAAGCTTTCCCCGATTCCTTTGCGGGTTCGGGAGACTTCCTCACGGCACTTTTCTTGCCCATTTTCGCTGATCGATCGAGAGATTGTGAAGGCGAGGGTTGGCGAGGGCGCGAGGAAGAAGACGAAGGGAGCAAGAAGACTGGGAGACAAAGAGACAATGCGTGCAAAAACCCCAATTCTTGGAATCCTAAGGATTTAAACTTTCACCGGAGCCGAGCGCGGTTTTCGGCACGATCAGTTCCATCGCATTTAATGCGGGCAGTTGCTTTTTCCGCTTAGGCGCTTCGCGGGAAAACGAGGGTCTGACAATCCACGACCCGAACGAGCGCGCGGCACAATAGCGCAGAGAGAGAAAAGATTCTTCATCACCACGCGAAATTTCCACCACGATGGTTCGGTTTCCTAAAAATATGCCAGGCGGACGCGTGTCCGTGATCAACGGATCAGATCGGATCAGAAAGTATTCTGGGTTTTCCCAAGGATTATTCCGATAAGGCTTTCACGACTACTCGGTAGGGATTCAGCCTACTCGGGGAAGTCGTCGACCCGGCCTACTCGGATCGCCTACTCGGCGTTTCCTCCCTGACAAGGGCAGATTTTCAACAGAACCATCACGACCTCACTTCACGTATTGATGGGGGGTTTGATGATGAATAGTACGGTATCCCGCGTATTAGGGGTATCCGTATGTCGTTCCCCGGGACTTTAGGAAGGTACAGCGTATCTGATGAAGGATCCTCGGAAGATAAGGTAACCCCTCTGGAGGAAGGAAGACTCTCCTTAAACTAGGAAGTCGATCCCAACGTTTAAGGAGGCCAGAGTCCTACTCAGGCGTAAGTCCACGTCCAATACGACCCTGGGAACCCCCTATATAAGGATGAGCAATCCCATAGGGGAGGACAGGTCCTGATAGGTTGAAAAGATTCTACAAGGTCCAACAGATCGATCTAGTCGCAGCACCAGGAGGCGAAGCCCTAGAAGACCCGCTGCCTCGAAGGAGTCGAGCCCGGCGGTTAGCTTAGATTAGTCTACGATTAGGTCTAGGGTAGCCACTAACATACACCCCCCATTGTAAAGCGTGTTCTCCATCAATATATAGCAACAGGACGTAGGGTTATTATCCTGAGGGAGGCCCGAACCTGTATAAAAACGGCTGTCCCCTGCTGTCAGATCTCCTGGCACTTGGGCCCTAGAGGTCCCTACCCCCCTAGTAATCATCACTCCACGAGTACCGTAAGATCGCCGATTCACCGATCGTCGACAGATGGATAGGACATCGCAGATGCATCCTCCAAGGGCTCATCATCTAGAACCCTCACCAATAGCTTGCACCGAGTTGGACCCTTAAAGGTAACAAATGATAGGCAATATAATAATTAGCTACATCTAGCTTGTATGGGTACTGTAACTGGAGGATTAAAGAGACATATATTACTAGGATCTCATCGACAGAATAATGATGTCGCATTTAAGGTCAACATCGGGGGCGAAGGCTTAGCTACTCCTTCGATTAGCAGGGGTACTGGTTTGCAAATGAATGTTGCCTCGCGAGCCCATGCCCAAGAGCTCTTATAAGACCAATGACCCTCGCTTCCACCATATTTGTGATCTATTCTGTAAGATCGACTCTTTCTCTTGCTTCATGCTCAGCTTTGGCCATGCTCTTATTCCTGTATAATGTAGATCATCTGGGAATCCATCTATCCAAGTAGCGTACGCACTTGTTCCCCTTGAGCAAGCTAGCTGCTCCTTGGTCCCAATGGTCGCGGATAGTATATCCTTCTCCTTTGGAATTTGCAAGGGGAGGATTGTGTAGATAGCTCTTTCTCAGATAGTCGAACAAGTTACTAATGAAGTTAATGACATACTATAAACAACATAGGTAATCAACATCTTATCAATCTTGCATAGACTTCCTGAGTTGCGGGACTTCGGAAGGAGGTGGCACCGAAAGACGTGGCACCTGCATCCCTCCTCGTGTATAACCAATTAAGGGCATGCTGTCCAACTATGTTGGGAAATGATAGGGACTGGTGATTAACACATGTTTGCTCCTCTTCCTTCATTTATCCACCTTAGGCGTGTAAACAGAGCTACCGAGTATGTGTTGGTGGGTGTTCTTGGCTATGAGCTCCTTAACCGCTACATTTTTGGCCTTAATTTCTTTAATTGCTTCATCTCTTTAAATCAGTCCCACATCTTGCAATCCATTCATTTGTGCACAGCAAAGGGCTCCTCATCTTTTTTGATGTAGTCCCTAGTGAGAATAAACTTGAACTCCTTCCATGCCTTCTTAGCCATTTTCATCCTAACTTTTTCGACACAGGGCTTCAGTTCAGCAGGGATGTTGAAGGAAGTATGGATATCATCTATCGGAACTTGGTCCATGTATTTGTCAACCTTCTTCCAAGATTCTAAGGTTTAGGGCACTCGTGTCCGTGCAACAATCCCGCAGGTAGTTCACCATTTCACAACATTCTCTTCAGGATTGAACAGTGCCCCAGACGGACTGATATCCGTTATGGTGAGTCGGCCCTTCGGCCTTTGATTGGGTCCTATTGGAGTGCATCTCGCTTTTTTGGTGCTCTAGGAGGCGTCAAAATCACTCCCGGAAGTCGATGGTGAAGGCGAGGAATGAGGGACAACATCTTCCAAAAGGATATTAAGAAAATCATGGATTTATTTACACAATCTTACAACTCATTTGATAGCTATAGCTTAATTCAATTTAAAAAGAAGAAAGATAAGGCCCAACATAAATCAATACAAATAATTAAGTTGTTATTGGTGCCCATGCACTCCACTGCTATTTCCAGCAACGAATTGAGCATATCATATGCCGAAGGGGTGATGGCCTGCGTGTCATATTCGCTAAGTACCTTATGCCACAAATGCCTCGAGAAGACGCTTCAAGCCTAGTTTCCTCAGCCTAATAGCGGTGACGATAGGCCACCGGGTACTACAACCCTTATCGAGCCAGCCTATTTACCATCCAGCACCAGTCTGCAATTGCCAGCAAGGGTGGCCAGCATTCCCAACTCTGGTGCGATAGCGGTGATTTGACCTTGCTAGTGAAGAAAGTTAGGTATGCGGACCAAGAGTATTCACTAGAGGCAGTTCAGCGCTAGATGAATTGGTCTTTGACCAGCTGGAATAGGCTAATGATCTGATCCACATGTAGGTACTCCATGATTCCCTAGACTTTCAAGGTTTCGGTAATGTCATGTACCCAGCAACCCTGAAACAAAGCATCGCGCACACTGGGCCACTGGGCCACTAAACCAAAACTGTCACGGCGAGCTCTAAGATGGATTGATCATCGATCTTCAATCTAGCCTGAATTTCGTGTGCTCCCCGCTATCAACGGCCACCTTTGAAGACGCGTGCAATGTTGTCAAGACTCAGTGGCTACAATTCACCTTAAAATGAGCCAAGGCTTGCTTGGAACCACGTGTTGCAGCCACACCCATCGAATCCTCAATGCCCAACTTGTCTTCTGAAGATCTCAGACACCCAACGTGCCAAACTCAATCGGCTAGCAGACGTCCCGCCATGCCACCGCACAACGTGTTCTCACTAACAGGACCTATGATTGCGTCGCCTGTATCTTCAGTTCTAGAGACTTCTAAAATTTGTTGCATGCATATACGTTCGAAGAGACGAGATTGCTTTTGATATACTGCATTGCATATGTATGCTCTTGGGGCCAGGAAAATAGAGTGGTCTAAAATGTAGGTCATACCATTGGGCTCTATTGGGTTGGTCTAGAGTTTTTCTTTGGTGACCAAATGAACTGTACGCCAATTAGCATCGCAACATAATTAATTTTGTAGATTTCTTTTGAAAAGGGAAACTTTATTTATCTCCTGAGCTCTATATCTAGAAGATGCACACAGTCTAGACAAGTCAATTATTACAAAGTTTATGAAATAGGAAACAATAGCAGCACGGAAATCATCCAAAACATAGAAACATAAATCATGATCTAATCAGGGTGTTGATGGACCACCAACGTCTAAGCGCCTATGCGATTGCCAGCAACTAGAAGAAAATAGCTCCATCACCACAGCCTCCAACTATTTGCTTCCTTCGACCATCCCTTCCTTGAATTTCGGTTTCTGCAAGAGCGCCCAAGACCGTAGCAAATTGCCACACCTGAAGACCACCTATTTAGATGAAAAAACTTTTGTTCAAAATAACATTGTTGCAACATAACCAAATAGTATGGCAGAGCGTAATTTCCCCTGCAAGAATTTGAGAGGGTAGTCCCTTTCCCAAACCAGCTAACCATTGTCCCAACATATGGGACGTACTTTCCAGGTGAAAAATCAGAACCAATATGAACCACACTCCATACAAGCAAGCTACATGACAATCAAAAAGTAAATGTTGAATTGTCTCATCTGTATCACACAAGGAACACGTCTTACTCCCTTGCCAATTGCATTTTTTAAAACTGTCTTATTGTAAGGACAAACTCCTTTCCTAAATACCACAATAAAATCTTATTCTTAAGCGGTACTTTCAGCTTCCAAAGGTGTTTATACCGAAAGGGATTGTTCGTATTTATCAGAGCTCTATACATCGATTGGATTGAGAATTGGCCATTCTGTTGTAAGGACCATGTGAACTGATCTTGCGGGGAGGGGGGGGGGCTAACACAACCGTTGACACTCGCTGAACCAAGTCATTCCACACCAATAGATTGGGCCCAACTATGGCACGAGGGAACGCGATATAACTAGCTGATCCCTAGCAATTAACCCACAATTGCATGCTTCTTCCTTACCACATTATAGAGGATGGGATATTGTGATTTGAGCGGTTCATTGCCTAACCAGAAATCTTCTCAAAATCTTATCTGGTGGCCATCTTGCATGTTGAACCTTCTCAGTTGAAAGAAAAGGGGCTTGACCTTCATCAAGCCACCCCAGAACTGAGAGTCACCAGAAGTGGCCTTCTGCTTGTGATAAATTTTGATTCCTGAGGTACTTATTTCTAAGAAGATGCTGCCAAACTCTGTCCTCCTTAATTAGTTTGAACAACCATTTGCTAAGGAGACATTTATTCTTTTGTGTTAAATTTTGGATGCTGACGCTCCTTAGGCCTATAGATAATGCTCCATTTAGCAAGCATGTATTTTCGTTTGTGGCTGTCACTCTGCCAATAAAACCTTAATCTATAAAAATCCAATCGCATTCGTACCCCTTTGGGTACTTCAAAGAACAACAGTATGAATATCAGTAGGCTAGATAAAATATAATTATAAGCACAAATGTACCACCTATGGATAGATTTTTGCCCTTCTAGCCAGATGTTTTTTGAATGAATCTTCAATTGGTTTCTAGTCGCTATTCTGGAGCTTTCTATAATGCATCAGGACACCAAGATAACAAAAAAGGATATACCCCCATTTCGCACCCAAAAAGTTGTGTGTATTGTGTCCCACATCTCTTGGCCTTACCAACATAAGAGCTCGCTCTTATGAAAATTTTTCTTCAAGCCCGAAAATTGCTCGAAGGCACAAAGTATGACTTCGAGATTTTTGGCTTGTTCAATATCGTGATCCAGAAGCAGTATGGTGTCATCAGCATATTGGAGGATGGACAGACCATCCTCAACTCGATGAGGCACCACTCCCGTGATGATTCCCCTATCTTTGGCCCAATTTAAAAAGATGGCAAACATATCAAAAACTATATTAGATAGGATTTGTGACATTGGATCTCCTTGTCGCAGGCCCTTCTTTGTTTGAAAATAAGTACCAACATCGTCGTTCACTTTTATCCCCACACTCCCGCCCTATATGAATTGGGTGATCCAACCACACCATTTGGATGAGAAATCTTTCAACCACAAGGTTTGTTGGAGAAAAGGCCACTTGACCTTATCAATGCTTTTTCAAGGCCAACTTGAAAATAACCCCATCCAATTTATTTTTATGCATCTCATGTGGTGTCTCATATAAAATGACGACACCTTCTAGTATGTTTCTGCCAGGCATGAATGCCGTCTAAGAGAGTTGTATGACAGATTCCGCTACTCGCGAATTACGATTTGTGACAACTTTAGTGAAAATCTTGAAACTAACATTCAACAAACATATGGGCCTATATAGTTGAATTTGTAAGGCGTCTGTCACACCTTGATTTTCTGAAATATGAAAATTAAGTCAGACAAAAACTTTTTGCCACAATAATAAAATTCTTAGGCAAACCAAAGTAGAACCTTATCGCCTCTCTCATATTCACACCACCACCAGTGTACAACAACCAGATGATCTCTTCCCATTCTCTACACATGTACTCGCATGGTATCTTGCGAAGTTGAAGCATATATATGTTGTGAACCTCTTCCAAATGACTTGAACTTCTGCCATCTACTTCGCCATGTCCTATCATAGGTGTGTGCTCATATATACTGCTTTTATGTATACGCATATACGCAAAACCCTAACCCCTTCTTCCCGAACTACGGATCAAAACCCTAACTCATCGTTCGACTCTGCTACAATCCTATGCATATATATGAGTATACCGGCATTACTCCCCAAACCCTAGCCCACCATGACTTCCTATCATTATCCTAACCCCGTCGCCACCCTATATACGCTTAATTTTCAAGTGTATGTGGGTATGTACATTTGAAATTCTAACTCACTTTTTTCGAGCTAAGGAGAGGTCCAAAGCCCTAGCTCCTTTGTCCTCCCTCGGCACTTCTGTTTTATTTTGACTATGTACCCATGCAAACCTCTTCCAAAAATGAAATGCTTAGGAAGATATTCCTAAAATGTTTAAATTATGAACTCTCATCTATCTTTGACAATTTAAAACTTTTAATAATAATAGTAATAATAATAAAACGTGATCCATTTTGGCTTGATGTATGGATTAGCCTTCCTTTGCTTTTTCTTGGTTCGGTACATGCCATTTGAAACAAACTTTTCTCGTGCAATAGCTAGAACCATCAAAGTTGCATGTGTATACTCCCATAAGCATATATTCCCTCCATTATATCCCTATACACGATTATCTTCCCAACCAAATTGGAATATACGTGCACCTATGCATGCTATCTGGGTGGGTGCGTGTGCATGAAAATGGAAATCCTAATTCTACTCAAAATCCATCCCTGACACGTCTCATCACCTGTTCAAAAATCACAAGCCTGAGATGAATTGAATTCTTGCAGTACGAGCTCATTACTAATCTCTATATTCTATCAAACACTGCTCTGCTATGCCACGCCATCCTCTTTACCTGCAATCGGTGCCAAACATGTACTATACATCAACAACATGGCCAACACTCTCTCTTTACTCCCTCCTGGACACAGCAGCACAACCGGCAGAATCAGTGCCTAACTCCCCCAACTTTTCTGTACATCTACAACACCAGCACAAGCAGGTCTCGCTGCCAATAGTAATCCTCAGCTCTACACTCTTCTTCTTCATTTATTGACCTCTCCAAGTCCTCACTCTGCCTTCAACCGAGCTACTCCAAATCTTCATACCCGAACTATCTTTTCTTCCTCCTCAACTCCTCTCTCCCTCCTCTGCCAAGCACTGCTCCAACCATGGCAGCTCAGCACCGCCACCAACACTTGCTAATGTGGTGCCTGACAACACTGCTCTCCAAGAGCTGCAGCTAGCTACCCTCTTCTTGCTTAAATCCCATCTTCTCCTTCTTCTATGTACTCCCTGCCAAGCCCCATTTCTCCCCATTTCTACAACAATCAGCTCCCTGCCTCTCCATCCTCTTCTCGCTGACAACTCTCCTCTCCATTTTCTGCAAAATGATTCCCTGCTACTACTTCTTCTCTTCTAAATCAAACTCACCCAACCACTTCTTCCCCAGTACCCGAGCCCCTCCCCTACTCTCCCAAGCAGCAGCGTCGGCAAGCTCCTTTCCCCAAGTGCCGAACCACCGCGGCACTTCTTCTCCTCGGCTCAGGCAAGAAATTGCCTCCGTTCGCCGCCGGTACAAACCACCAGCACGCCAACTGAGCTCCCGCGATGCCAGACCTCGGCATCAAGCGCCAAGCCCCTATCCGAGCTTCCCGTGCCTCCACGCCGCTTCTGATCCGCCGCTGTTGCCACCGGCTGGCTCCGCTAAGGCATCCACCTGAGCCGTCCGAACAAGCCCAAGGCACCGCCGCCGTGAGGCCCCTGCCGCCGCTCTGACCACTCTACCAGCTAGCCCTGCTCCCCCTGGTCCAGCTCACCGGCCGCAAGCCCCACCGCCTGGCCGCCGCTCTGCCCCTTCTCTCCCAACGCCGCCGGCCAGCCGAGCCGCGCGAGGCCACTGCCCGGCCCGCCTCTGCCGCCGCCCCGGGCCACGCTACTCCCCGCGCAGCGCCACGCCTCCCCGTTGCATGGCATTGCCACTCGCTGCTAGTCACGCCCACTCCGGTCGCTACCGCGCCACCACCGCCGGCTACGCACCCCCTCGGTTCTCCCTCTCTCTCCTGGTAGGTGGCCTCAGCGGCCGGCGAGCTCCAAGGTCGCCACACACCAGGGCCGCCGGATCTGCATCCACCCTCAACCGCAGCTAGCCATCGTACGTCGGAGCCATTGCCGTCGGCAGCACAGTGAATGCAGCTCACCTGAGCCAATCGAGCAGCCCAGGCGCTCATCTCTCCCTATTCTCATCCTCATTCTTTTCTTTCTTTCTTCCCAGTGATGAACTTATTTTACCCAGATTGATACCGCCCACATCCATGACATGCAGGCCCCACCCCATGGCTGGCCCGCTGTCGGGTTGACTCGGATGTATACTCCCTGTTGATGCTTTCTCTCTACAAAAGCGCATACTCTTTGCTGCTCATTTCCAAGTACATCTTCACCCCAGGGAAGCGTACTTCTGTTTCCTATGTCCTCAGAAGCCGTTTCCAGTGGCCAAAGGCGTAATACCTAAATCAGCCTTCGATGTCACCCCCTTTCCTGCTACAGGTTCTTTCCCCCCTCCGATACCTTTTCCCCCAAAGAAAATCTGGAAGCTTGTTCCTTCTCCGTCTCAGCTCCGATTGACCTCGTTTTTCTTCCCGTGATCCTCTAAAATTAAAGTCCAACCAATCTCACAATTTTGATAATTTTTGAAATTATTTAAATTTCAAATTTGAACATATTCAAATGTACATGTCGTATATGTTTCTCCTTCAATATAGCTCCGAATCAACCGATTTTTCTTCCAAATATTTTGTCTCTAAAATCATACCTAACCTATTGACTGCAGTAGGACTTTGAAATTTGGATCTTTTCACATTATTTCATAAAAGTACATAAAACCCTAGATGTCCTACGTCCCTCACCTGATTACATCTCGAACCATGTTAATAACAATTTCTAAAGTATTTCACAAGTCATATCTACCCTCTTAATTTAACCAGAAAATAAGAACCGAGAACATTTAAGGTACTAACGCGTTATTAATCAAACAATCTAGGGTTCCTAGTTCTTCGAGGACCTTTATTTCATGTGAGTTGGATTCCTTCTCGCCTCTCTAAAAACCCTAATAAGCATTAAATTCTAGGGCACCTACTTTAAGAATTTATAAATATATATTTGGTTCTTGTTTGGATCCTCCCTGCCTCATTGTTTATTCGATGTTTTTCCGATGTGTAGTTTCAATGTTACAATCAATCACACGAAGAACACCGGATGTCACGCCTTGATTTTCGAAAATCTGCATACCAGCATGATCTCATATTTAGTCGAAAGTTTTCAACCATGCGTAGATCCCGCACTTACGCTCGCAACACACACGCACCATATATATACGCAAAACCTAGCCGGACACATACCCTAATGCGACACCTACACCATATACACCAAGGTACCGACGACACCCTGCCAATGACGTGTCACAAACTAAGGTAAGAGGATTTCCATGAGTTCCCATATATTCCCCGCACCTTGCCACGCCCCAGAACCCTAACTCTAGACCCCGATTCCTTTTTCGCAATTAAATCAAATTTCATCCAAAACCCTAATCGCACTATCTAAAGATTTTCGGCCTTTCCAAAAATTTTGGAAAAATTCATGGAACCACCTAATATTATCCCCAACCCAAATATTACATAAAATGTAGGTGCCCAGTTCAAAAATATTTATATATGGAAATAATTAATGTTAGGGCAGAATTGAGCGTTGGACTACAACCTATAGAAATAAATTCTCAAAAATTCTAACAAAATTCTACAGTGGTCTCTACACCTCCGGGAGCACAAATATGCCAAAGCATGAGCACCTTCTATTCAGGAATCCACATCTAACCACATCGAACACCTTCGTACGAATTAACTCTCCACATGGAATCATGAGCACACCTAAAAGATAAGCATCAACTCGAATCCAGGGAGTCTCTCTCCTATCAAACCAACACGCCTAACACCATGATTCCCTCTGGCAGCCCCACGAGACATCCTTTCCAATTAAAACCCTAACTCTGGGCACGCTATGGCATTCAAGATTCTTGACTTGCGTACTATTCTTTCGGTGCCTAACTCCTCTATTCCCATGAACACGTCCTCAAGAATGTTAATGACATGGTCTGACACCCCCGGACACGCCAGCGCGCACCGTGGCATGCCATGCCACTCAGGCATGTGCACTGGCTGCGCCCCGGCCACGCCACAGCATGCGTCGGCCGTCGTCTGCCATCCCGCACCGCTCGCTGTTGAGGTACAGCACACGCGCCCGGTCTGTCGTCGCCATATCACCAGCACTGCAGCTCCGGACGTCCTCGGGACCGTTGTCACAGCTGACTTGACAGGTCCGGCGGCTGCCGCCTGCCACCCTCCTCGAGCTCCCTATAAATGAGCTTGCCGAGCACCCTTTCTACTGCACACCCCTCTCTGACCTCCCGAGACCACTGCCCCAAGACGCTCCATCCCGAGCCTCACCGCCGGCTCAGGCGACCTCAATCCCGTCGCCACTGACCTAGCCGGAATCCCCACCAAGCCGAGCCCGGGTCTTAAACTAGCTGCGCCGACGAGAGCACCATCCTCTCCGAGCCGGATTCCCTCCCCATTTCCAAGCCTTGCGCCAAGCCGGAGCCCTGATTCCCCGACCACCGGCCGCCTAATTACCTTGCCGTCGGCCGAGTAGAGGAATAAAGGGAGCCGTTCCACTGCCAGGAGGGCCCCGCCGATGGGTAAGCTCCGAGACAGGTAAAGGGAAGCGCCTCGGAAGCGTGGGCTGTGGGTGGAGGCAGGTTCCGCCAGCGGTAGGGATCGGCGCCCAATCCAATTCCCGCCTCCCTCTCTGGAAAGCGCGTTTCTCACCGGGAGAAAGCGTAATCCCTCCCCAAGTTCGGTTTTCTTCCCTTTTTAAACCGGCCATGCTAGGCTCGACCGGTTTAGCCCTCGCCAGCCCAGTTTTCTCAACTCCTCCGCCGGTTTTGGAATCTCTAGAAATAGATTCAAATTTTGGTTCAAGAGCATTTTTCAAAACTCCAAAGTTTTCAATCTAAAAACTATGAAGGTTGGGTTAGGGTTTTTCTGTTCTTTTCTTCTAAACAACATATACGCTACATATGTTGTTTCTAGGGCAGCCAAAATATCTCTCCCACCCTACCGGTACACCAAAGTGTCTATCATGCTCAATAGTCCACTAGGGCCAATGATCTAGAAGATACAACCTTAACGGCACGAATTTCCTATGATCAAAAGTACCGTCATTTTATGTGACGTATATGCATATACCAAATCGTCTAGGGTGTCTCTTATTCTCGTAGACCTAAGCTACAAACCCTAGAACCCATCGATAACCGGAGTTCATATATATTCCTCCCCGCCTTCGTCCTAAGCCGCTCATAACTTTAACAACCCTTTGGATGGAACGAGGATCTGTCGTCCAAAACCCTAAACCCTAACTCAACCAAAACCTTATCACCTCATCTTAACAACATTATTTTTTTTGAAAATGCATTTCGTCTGGATTTATTGAAGTTGTTTCGATTGCTTCTTATTCGATGTTTTTTCGACGTGTAGTTGACAGAGTGAGGTACGTGCGCCAGGAAGACCCGGAATCACCCCCACGACAAGAAAAAGAGCAAGAGTTGCCAGGCAAGCATTTCTCACTTTGATCATGTTGAAACCCATATGTGTGAAAATTTAATTATCTTGTTTGCAAACACGCATGCTATGTGAGTATCAGCAATATTTTATGTAGACCTATCTACACCTAGTAGATGCATATACCTTAGGTTCGATGAAACTCTCCTTGTAGCCCTAGTATTAATTGCTGATCATCGTACGTTCGGCAGAGTATCTAGGAATATAGGCAATAGCCCTGCTTAGACCTGCTTAGAGAAAAAACCGTTTCTATCGGTATACCGACTCCTTCAGACATGGGATAAAACCCTCGGATGGGCATGTGCCTTCCGAGGTGAGTGTTTGGAAAGAATGCTGCTGTTTTCAAAACCCCAAAACAAAAGTGGAGAATGATTTTGATTTGGGTAAGAATGCTAAGGGCAGCTTGGGGATGGTAGCGTAGCTGATAGCGATATGGTTGTCTGTGTGACTATGGAGTCTTGCTCGAATCAATCAAGGACCGAACCTAAAGTGCCGTCAGACCAGATTCCTTACCGTATGTCCACATGTCCTTTATGGGAAGGACTTGGCCTATTATCCCGGCAAGTATTAGGGTTTGGACTCGTGGGCAGTAAGAAGAGTGTGCTAGGTAGATTGGCATCCCTAGAGGATCTCCACGATACGTGGGTAGAGTTCTTAGTGAGCTCCACGTAATACGTAGGTAGAGGTTCGACACAGAGATGAGTCCACTTCTTCGGGTTGTGGTGTCGGGCTGCCCGGGCACATGCAAAGAAATGGGTAGATCTTATCTAGCGGGTCCAACTCTAGTGCGGAAGCGGGTGAAAAGCCTCGTTGTAATAACCCTGCCGATACACCTCGTGAAGTGTATTCGTAGCGCTCGGCAACAAGAGGGACTTACATCTTGCGGGTAAAGCCGTACAACCTCTGTAGAGTGTTAAAACTATTCGAATAGCCGCGTCCTTGGTCATGGACGAGAACTGGTTAGGCCACACACTGGTTAGACTGAGCTTTGTTTGCAAAAATTTGGGCATGGGATTAAGGACGTGGGCATGACATGTCCACAAGGGAGCAATTTAGGCCACGCTGCAGGTGGCAAGGAATTGCAGGAGAACGGGACTAGCCATGCTACCAGGGGTTGCGTGGGCTAGCAATGGGAACCTTGGACTTCGATAGACGGAGCTATCCAGTCAAGGCAGAGAAAGGAGGTAGTGGAGACTACCTCATGTGATGACATGAATGTGTGAAACTCTATGATTTCTAAACAGGCCTTTGAATCTATCATACGTATTTAAGTTGAAAACTTACCTTCCGCTCAACATAAGACCTAGGATAGAGCTATTCCCCTTTGAATTAAACTCTGCATAAAGTATAGCTGTATTACTCTCCTGTAGGGATTGCTTGCGAGTGCATTCAATGTACTCACCTGGCTTGTTGATTTGGCTAGACAAAGAGGAATTCTTCTCCGACGACGACAGTGACTATGAGGGCTAGGGCGTCTTTCCCCAGTTGCCTGTTGGGTAGGCATATTGATGGGTATCTATCTACGCATTTCTTTATTTTTCCGCTGCAGTTTCTATTCAGCCAATCGGCTATGATGTTGAACAATGACCATAATGGTCCATGTGTGTAAAAGACTCGGTATTGTATGACAATGCTATCAAGATCTTGTGTGTACTGGCTACTGATCATGGGACCAGTACAGGAAGCACATGGTTTATCTGGTCTTAAAACCGGGTATGCCACACCAGAGAGCTGTCGCATCGAGTTAAAGATCAAGATAAGGGCCAGTATTACCAGGAAAGCATTCCCACCTTGAACATGTTGAATCCCATATATGTCAAAATTTAAATATTTTGTTTGCAACTCTGCATGCTATGTGTGTATCAATAATATTTTGTACTAGACCTAGATATACCCGATAGTTACATATGACATAGGTCCAAGAATTTGATCCTTGTAACTCTAGTAAAAATTAGCCGATCATCGCATGACCAGCAAAATATTAAGAGTATAGGCATTAGCTATGCTTAGATCTGCTATAGAGAAAAAACTATTTTTTTATTCATACGAAACCCCTTTGGTTATGGGATTAAAACCCTCGGGAAAGCGTGTACTTTCCGAGGTGACTGTTTGACAGCATTGTTTGCCAAAACCACAAATAAAATGGAGGATGATTTTGATTTAGGTGAGAACAGTAAGTGGAGATCAGAAGAATGGTTGTAGCATGTAGTGACATGGCTAAGAGGTGATGATATGCAGTCTTACTCGAATCAGTTAAGGACCGAGCCTAAGTGCCGCTCGACCAAGCTCACCCCGTACGTCCACATGTCCTTTATGGGAAGGACTTGGCTAATTACCCCGTCGATTGCTAGTGTCTGGACCCGTGGGCAGTAGGAAGAGAGTGCTAGGTAGATTGGCATCCCTAGAGGACCTCCACGTGATTACGGGAGGCAGGTTCGACACAAAGATAAGTCCACTTCGGGATGTGGGGTCGGGCATTACCGAGCACAAGCGGAGACTGGGTAGATCTTATTTAGCGGGTCCAACACTGGTATGAAAATGGGGAAAAGGTCTCGTTGTAATAACCCTGCCGGCACCCCTCGTCAAGAGTGCTTAGTTGGCCATGGCAACAAGGGGGACTTACATCTTGTGGGTAAAGCCGTATAACCTCTGCAGAGTGTTAAAATCTATTCGAATAGCCGTGATGATGACATGGCACCCGGGTATCATCAAGGAGCACGAACCTGGCCCTTTGGCCATAGGGTGGGACCGGGCCAACTACTCGGAGTCTGACTTCTACACGGGGGCGCCTCATCAACTTGGAGTAGAAGACAGGGATAAGCACAAATCCGGCAATCCGGATTTCTGTTGTAACTGATTAGGTAACCATTTGTAAACCGATCCGGACCCTTGTAGCCCTACCCTGGTCGCCTATATAAGGCCTAGTAGGGATCTTCCGATCAGTATGCCTTCTAGTACCTTCTCATACGCATAGCCCTAGCAACCTTGAGATCTGTTCTCGAGGGCTTGCGGCACTCGGGATTCAAGCAATACCAGCTACCAAACACAGGACGTAGGGTATTACCTCTCCTTGAGGGCCTGAAACCTGTCTAAACATTGTCTCCCGTGTGCACCCCATCTGGATTTGTTGTGCTCATGCCGCTCCCATATTCAGTATTGCCGGAATAATACTCGACAGTTGGCGCGCCAGGTAGGGGCTGTGTGCATAGATCCATCTACATGGGTCCAGATGGGTTTTCGTCAATAACAACGGCGTTTTCGTCCCAGGAAGCGTCATGAGATTTCGCCTCCCTGGACGTTATTCCGGATCCTGGACAGCTTTTCCAATTTCGGAAAACTGGATTTTCATCACCGACAAGATCGGCAAGCTTCACCTCTACTACTCGGCAACCCGTCATCAGCAAAGGCTTCATCAACTTCTTTGCTCGGACTCACCCCCTGAGTCCACGCCTTTCGGCTCCTCTCCCAAGGGACGAGGTTACGCCGAAATCGGATTTGCTGTTTGCACACAGGGTTCACACCCGTCGAACAGAGGTCCCGACTGGTTGGGACTATCAATTCTCTCCTCCCCGTCCTCGAGTATGACTCGGACGATTACGAGAGCTCGGGTAGTCACCATCCCATCCCGGGAGGTCTTCATGGCCAACCCTGACTCGATGGACAACGGCGGCGACCGATCAGTCCCCATTGTGGAGCAAACGCCTGCTGAGCTTGAGGCCACTCGGCTCCGCCTCCTCGCCAAGGAGGAGGAGCTGGTTGAGCAGCAGACCAGACTTGCTCGTCAACACAACGAGCAAACTGTGCAACGACGACATGAGAGCTCGAGGACGCCAAGTCCATAACGAATTCTGCATGCGTGAAAGGGACGGGGTTCCAATATTCCCGCTTCCTAGTCACAACATCGTCGCTGCCATGATGGCGACGCGCGCCATTAATGTTCCCTGAAGGCACCCCGGGGACATGACGAACTCCGCCGACTCTGCATCCTGTTGGAAGAAACAGCTCTCTCAACAGGCCGAAGTCTCTGGGGACCACGCGGGCTCTTCAGCAATTGCTAGGAGTCGGTGCTCTCCACCTCCAAGAAGCCCACCAGCCGCAGAGGGCCACCGTGCAAGCCTCGACCGTCAACAGCCGGCCGGGAGCGGTTCGCAACCGACTCGGGCCCAATCGTGATGCACGGGGCACCATAGCCACACGGAGCCGTGCCCGTCAGGACGCGGACAAAAATGCTCACCGAGCTAGGTCGGTCCATAGACTGACTCAGATCGGGATCATGATGCGCGGAACCCTGCTGATGCCGGACGGAATGCTCATCGAGG